>CM061066.1:72597988-73289654 GCA_030762895.1 Sophora flavescens
ACTGTAGTTATTTTGTTGAGTTCCTTCTTTTATTTTGGGTATTCTGGAAAAGTGTGGAACTCATCTGCTTGGTTTGGTTGATTTACTAGGCCGAGTTTGTAGTTGGTCAGGTGTGTTCATTTGGTTGGGTTGACCCATCAAAGCATGGGATGACGTGTGGTTGGACTTTTTCATGCTCTTTTAGTACTAAACAATGTTACCGGTGCCCTATGGGAATTATTCAACATATGGGGTTGTTGGCCTTCAAAATAAATATTTGGATTCTGTTAAATAAATCAACAGATAATTAATTTTTGATAACTAATCAAACTATTGGTACCAGGGTAATAATGAAAATTTGTAGATCAGATGAATGAAGTAGTGAATAATTAACCTGTTGTTTGAGTCAACTACTTGTTAGCCAGTTCTCTTAGGATAAACATTTTGGCTTGGGTTGACTTGTCAAAATAAAATTCCATTTTTTTCAATTCACAAGAATAGGTTTTATATTTCCTATTCTGTGGATGCAACCTTTGGACACACTTTTCTTTTGACATTTTCTTTAATAGGAATGATTTTATGGTGTTTGAGAATTGAGGGTCTGGAGAACTTTTACAGTTCAGTTGATACTTTCTACAGGTGACTCTTGTAAAAATGGTAAATGAAGCTACAGCAAATATTCCAAATTGGTGGTCATAGGTGGCTTTAAAGATGGTTACACTTACAGTCGAAGAATGCTTTGGACATGTGGCCAGTTGACATGATGGATAGGCGGTGGTGTACACATCAATCTGTATTTCCGAAAATCTTCCTACATAGCTTTGGCGTTTACACGTTAGACAAACTCCTTTATTCGTGTCGCTAGTGTTTGATAATTCTCCCTACATAGGCTTGTATTCATAATTGATTCTTTGCTAAAACTTGCTTCACCCTAGTTTCCTGAATTCCCGGAGTTTTGAAAGCATCAAAAATTGTCGTAAGGAAAAATAATGGGGGCCTAAAATTTTAATGCACCGGGGGGTATATCATTTACAAAGATCAGAGGCATAATTCTAACCTCGTTATAGATGATGTTGCAAATACATGCGAGTTATATACGAAGTTTATCGTTTCAAAACTTTCAAATGGTTGGTTACTACTACATCGCAGTACCTTGGGATTATTATACATGTTATTTACAATCACTGTAATCAGTTCAAATAGCGCCTGCAATTTTTTGAATTGCAGTAACATGGAATCTTCTTTCCTTCATCTTCGTGGTTAAAGTGGTAATCGTATGTTATCTCTTCACCAGGAAATATGTCCCTCTCTGCAAAGAAGACAACCTTCAAAACCAAAACCCACTTAGTTTTGTCACCAGCGAGCGTTAATACAAGATAAAAAGTTGAAGCCAAATTTGCAGTTGATTTCATGTCGGAGCATGGCTCTAACTTTTCATTATGCCTTCTAATGAAAAGTCAACGTCTATATTCTACTTGAAGAAAACACTAGCCAACATCTCCCACAAAGTAGAGCCCTGTAATAAACATGGATGTAATCTACATGTATCATGGCAATCAATTGGTGCGACTTTCCTAATAATCACAACCTATATGTGGCAATAGTTGGCTGAATTCCGTAAATTAATCATAATTGAACATATTACCTTCTTCTCATGCCTTACAGTGATCACTTTTGCCACGCAATTTGGCTGGCCATGTAAATAAACATTAGTTAGAAAGCTGAATCTTTTACAAATGAATACAGCAACTATTGTTAGAAAACACAACCACGTTGATGATTGAGACCTCTAATAATGGTCAAGGTCATAGTTACATTGTCAAGGATAGATGAAAGAATGGCTTATAAGAGTCAGGAAAGCCAAAACCTTATGCAGAATGCAATGGCAAAAAGATCAATTAGAATTAAGTTCCTGCATGATTGGACAAAATCCCCAAGGGGATGTCTTAAACATTTAAAATCCAAACATCTAACTGGGCTGATTTTTAGATAAATCTCGTTGGGTTATTGCAAAATTTACAAAACTAGTTCCTATCTGAACAGAATTTGACATAAAACTAGTTATCCAAAAGCTGGTTTATAGAGTGAATCACCATTTTGATCCCTGAAATTGTAGGGTAGTGGCAAGTTAGTCCCCCACATTAAGAAATAGACAAAAACATCTACCAAATTGAAAAACGTTCATTACGTTATGATCTCCAAATTGAAAAATATCCCTAAATTGGGCTAATTTGATTGACTTTTTTCAATTTGGGAGACTTTTTGCCTATTTCTTAATGTGGGGGACAAACTTGCCACCGCCCTACAATTTCAGGGACCAAAATGGTGATTCACTCTGGTTTATATTAAAAGTTTGAACTAATTTTGAAGGTTGTCAAACTAAACTCTTGACATAATTTGAGAATACTACCCCAAAATACATCACAACTAGCCATATATCTTATAAATCAACAACCATTTGTATAGAGAAGGCATGAATGAATGTGCATAAAAGTTGACAAAACTATACACAAACAGAACAATATAAACAAGTGCGAAGTCAAATTATGAAGTAATATACCAGGCAAGAGTGGTTAACGAAACGAGCAATCCCCCCTTTCCTTGTGGCATCAATAATATGTTCTTTGTCTATCCCGAAGAAGTAGCAGGCACTCTTGTACAGAAGTTTTCTTCCAGATTGATATTCATTTTCCCTTTTATCAGCCACACGTAGCCCCACAATTTCACCAACATACTCAACAACCTATAGAAGCATGAGAACCACATCATATATGTAATCAATGGAGGGGCATATATATATATAAAAAAAAGGTGATAACCCCATTGTTATTGTAAGAGGAGTGCATCTTGACCATAGGATCTTATTTGAATTGTAAAGATTAGAATATAAATGCATTTGACTTTTCTAATAGTCACGTGACCCTTAAATGCTTATAATCTTGACTATCCATATATGATTGTATGGTCAAGATTTGTTCCTCTCACCTTTTTAGAATACACACTCCTGTAACTAGACTTGTCCTATATATACATAGAGGTGGGGGGAGTGATCCGTTTACACCGACTGGTATAGGTGTAACCGTGTATTATCACCAAAAAATAATTTAGCTGATAGCCGATGGCGGTAATTAGCTAATTGATCTATTTAGCTGAGAAGAACAGTTAAACCAAGATCATTTGAATTAGGATGAGCTGAACGCAATTGCTGAGCTTAGATAGATAGCTGATAACCAGTAGCTGAGTCAGGTTTAGCTGGGGAAATTTAGCTAATGCAAAATCAGCAGAACGTGGCTGCTAAGTCTAAATGGGCTTGGAGGCTGTTATTGGGTCTTAATGGGCTCGTGTAATGTTGATTAAGGGCACAAGAGACTATTATTATATTTAGAAAAAGGAAATAGCATGAAAATGACCAAGTCAGAGTGCGGTAACAACTTTCCTAAATTTTTGGGATGAGGATTGAAGGTCGTTTCAGAGAACGTGCACCAACTCCCTTAAAAGTAGGGACATGGAGAACTTGGTCAATTGATGACCAACTAGCCATTATAGTGGATTTTTGATCTATAACTTAGCTGATTGAGCAGATATGTGAATTCTATGAGTAGGCCAAGTCAAGAACGTGCATGGAGGCTTATTTCCTTAAAGATAGGGATGTGAGGATCATGGTCAGCTGATGGGAAGTCAGTCGTTTGGCCCATAACTTAGCTGATTAAGATGATATGCGAATTATATGAGCTAACCAAGTCAAGGACGTGCATGAAGGCCTGTTTCCTTAAAAATAAGGTTATGGAGGGCGTGGTCAAGTGATATGGCAGTCAATAAGTTAGCTGACCAAGCATTTTTGGGTTGTAACTCAGCTGACTGGGTAGTTAACTATATTTATGTTGTTAGCTATGATCATATATGATGTAATATGTGAGGTAGTGGGTTAACAACGTGGCAAATAGTGTTAGTATAGGTTTAGCCTTGATGTTGCTAGAAAATAGGAGATGGTGGCTAGTGGGAATGACTTCAGAGTAGCTTAGTTTTGTGCCAATAAATACCAATTGCACGGATTGTTTTACGACAACACCTATCAATTAAACAATTTATTCATATTGTCTCTGCACTTTACTTTCCTTTCCTTTCCTTTATCGTTTTCCTTTATTGTTTTCCTTTATTGCTTTCATGCAACTTTAGCTAGCTTCCTATTTCACCTTCTACACTAGGCACTTTCTTTAGTAGTCTAGGAACTCATAGCTGAGAAACAGAGTCCATTTCTCAGCGTAATCACCTGAGCACAAATGAGGATCATTGTCAACTGTGCGAATTAGCTTAGCAAACGGCTAAGCACCGAAAAATTTCGCACGACGACAACACCGTGTAAGTGAATCGTGACAACACCGTGTGTGTGTGTGTGTGTCTATATATATCCAGGCCAGTACCATACCATTTCACCCCGAGAAATAAACCGAGAAGTGTAAAGACCAAGGGCATGTATGCCAGATTTGTAAACAACAAGATGTTTCCAACCCTTTGCTTGCTTGTATCGAGCATATTCCTTCTGCAGATAGTAGGACATTAGAGACTCAGGACAATTGGCCAAAGCTTACCCAAAGTACATGGATACCGGCTAAGTATACAAATAAAACTTTCCATTTAAAAATTACTTGTTTTCAAAGGCCTAAACGTCTCACTTCAGTTCAACTAAAAACTCCATAATATGCGTATGCAATTTTTGCTTGAGAAAACAAAAAGTTTGATCTTCGTGACTTCAAAATGGTGTTTTACAATATACAATCTAAAACATCAATCAGCTACTGTCCAGTAAACAAAATTTTGAAGCAGTTATCTCACATTTTAAACAAAACGAATCTAATAACCATAGAAAATTGGGGGCTATAAATACAACTTGAACATACCCGACAATCACACTCAATATCTGATGCTGGAAATTTTGGGAGTCCCTGTGAACACAGTTTCTGCCGATTGATGTGGAACCAAGCATTTAACTGCTCCTCAGGAACAAGGCATCCACCCTTTGCTCTTGAAGCACTGTAACAATTATTCAGAAAACCATCCCGTCTACGGCCCTTGTAACCCTACAATATTCCAAAAGAATTCAATATCATTACGAGTCAATCGCTGGCAAAGTCAAAAGAACACTCACATGACCCTCCCCTTCACTCCAGGTAAGTCACAACTCCCAAAAATGTCAACAAAAAAAAAAAACCTCTGTCCTGGCACAGGTGAACTCCTTTTCTTCTAAACTGCCCATCTCATCAATAGGATCATATTTGGACTGACATCTAGGATTAATAGCATGAAGCACACAAGTTCCATAAAATCCAACATTCTCATCATTAACGTCTTCAGCCTCACTTTGCAACAGGTTCTGCAAAAGTTTACATGTACTTGTCATAGTCATACTACAAAACCATTTGCACAATTAACACTTAACACACAGAAATTCCATCAAAATAACCTGCAATTAAGCAAAGCATTTGGAAAAACACTTACCAAATCAGGAAAAGCATCCAGGTGATGAGCATGGGCAAACTATTTAAACCAAGTCACGGGATTTTTTTTAAAAAAACAGAGAAAATTACTTCGATTGAATTATTAGGGACATCCAACAACAATAGCCATCAATCAGCTATTTCTTGTTACACATAATTACAAATCATCTAAATAGCCTACTTTATCATTTAAGAGAATTGAGCACCAAAATCACCTGGATGGCTATTTCTTTACGTAAGAGGATGTCCATTAATAAAACTTCATTATTACTCAAATGCTTATATAAAATTAATATTTCACCACTAACCACATCATGATGAGGTTTCGTTTTATGAAAGACACTTGCAATTAAAAAGAGGATGTCATTCATATGAGCATTGTTCATATTTCAACCAGTCATTTATTTCGAAGTGTCACGATCAAAGACTAGCTCTCCTAAAAGACTCAATATGTTAGATGAAGACTCATGAATGGTTTTATATTTTTAGCATGCCCCCTCATGCAAGAGCCCTTTGGGTTTGAAGCGTGGACAATGCACACACCTCTTGTCCTGAAAATCAAATTACTTGGCCCAATGGGGGCTGCAATGGTCGAACTTCTTACTACTTGGTTAATATGATACTACTTGTCGGATCAAGCACATAAAACCAAGCCACAACTAGTATCAAAACCAAGGTCACAAGTTCAATTATTAACATGGGATGAACCAGAAAGTGTCGGGAGAGAAATTTTTGCTTAAGGCCGACATCTTTGCCTTAGCAAGCTCCAAATGGGGTCAAAGTCATATCTAACTGTAGGTTTGATTCTTATGAAGGCACTGACTGCTGGAGGCAAGTGCTGGAGGGAGATTGTTGGCAGCAGCCCAACATCCTACCTTGACAAGGCCCAGGTGGCGAAGTCAAATTGAAATTTGGCACTCTGATAGACTTCAGTAGAAAAGGTTTCACCGGACTAACAACTATAGCTTTTTGCCTAATGGTAACGCTTGATTCAACTAGAGGTATATGTAAGGAAGAAAGTAAAAGAGAGGGTGAGTGGGTGACAACTAACAACATTGAATATTGATAGATGTGATGCAATGTCCTAACCGAGTACTCCTATTTATTTATACTAATAACCAGGTCAAGTACTCCAACTAACACTCCCACCCGAGCTAAAAGCTTGCTCTTGCAACTAATACTCCCCCTAAATAACAAAGCCTTGGCAAAATCCTTGGTAGATATCTCCTCTAAGTCTTTGACCTTTCTCTTCATTGGCCCTTTGACCTTCTAGTTTCTCCTGGGCGAACGTCCCAAGCAAACAACACAGGAAGTCTCTGATATGAGAAAATGCTCATTACAAAACCTCAACCATAAAGGGCCATTAGAACTTGCTAGAATCACTTCCAGTCAACAGATAATCCAAAAACAGGAAGAAACAAATTGAAAACAAAAACAGAGGAAAAACAGTCTGGAACAGGAAAATCACCAGAACTTTGGTCACTGTCACAGATGGAATGCACAAAACCATCCACTGCAGCAGACCACTATCGGCCTTCCAATCCTGGCAATCACCTGTGTCAGATGAAAAACTGAACAGCGGCCACGGGTGAGGCTGCCCTGTTCTTAAATTTGACTGTAGGTCACAACTAGCAGACATTCTCTGTGACCCACAACAGAGGAAGCTAAAATTTAGCTGGCCCAATCAGACACTGGAAAGAATTGGCGTACAAACAGAGGCTCTGAAGTAAAAATAAGACAGGAAAGAATTGAATTTTAGGGAAATAGAGAATATACAAAGAGTTCTGTGGAACCAAACACTGGAAAGGACAGGCCCTCTGAATGATGAATAGCACCCCTCTGGTGCCATGTCAAAAACCAATTCTCCTAAAAGCTTAAATGTTAGGTGGAGGCTCATGAATTGCTTTATATCTCTAAGAGGTGCATAAAAACTTAATGTCACGAGAAATTTTCTAGAATATCCAAATAACTAACTAGCCCAGTTGCTTGAATGGGAAGTCAACATCAGTTGACCCAAATTCAATGTGCAAATTACTTGCAGGGAGCTACTTCATTTTTTTTTGTTACAAGCCAAAATTGTTAAATCATACTCACTTTATGAAGTGTGAGGTAGGTAGGTATTGCAATTTTCATTTCTATTACAAGAAAACGGAAAAAAAGTTATGACAAGGTAAAGCATGTCTCTCTTGCATTTCAAGCTTTTGAATATCAGTGGTGTTCATGACAGTCACAACTCACAAATGATGCTAATGCTTCATCTGTTCAATATATAATCCCTAAGGGGCAATGCTTCCATTGTAAAATTTTATTTCCCATATCTTTCATACAAGTGAATATCATTCAATGAACAGCCTGCTTTGCACTCAAGATAACGTTTTCGGTAAAACAAAATTGATCGGCTTCCTATAAAAAATGTGACACCTTTCAAGCTTGCATGGTAGCATGTAAAAAGCTTAGTTTACATAGGTCAATTCTATCGACTTAAGATTGTTAATATGACATAACATAACATGAATTCTAGTGTAGAAGCTAAATAACTGTGCCCAAATTGGTAACTAGAATCAGCAGTAGAAGCACTGACTGCAAATCCAGAACCAGGCACAGATCTGAGTTTTTTTCTCTGCATGGTATGCTTTGGTAAGAGTAAGAGAGATATTTTCACTTTTTTCTTCCATAGAACTGACATCATAGGAGGAACAGCTCTAGAAATAAAAATTAGAGTTTTCAAAGTAGTTCAATCAAAGCTACCACATCAAAGCCAGAAAGTTGTATGATGTAAAATTTTAAAATATGAAATATCAGAAAAATACCTTCTGATGAGCACACCAAGGATGAAACTTGACAGAACAATCAACAATCCTGCACTCAATACAACAACCTCCCCATCGATTGCAAATGGAACAAACCTGGAAAAGTAATAATAAACACTTGGGTGAATATAAAATGTTACAAAATAATATGCTAAACAACTGTAAAATAAATTTGTCCTTACATAGATTTACTAAGTCAGGTATTGTAGACATTATAAATTTGACCATCTTCACAGTTTATAACTGATATAACACTGTTTCTTTTATTTTGACTCTATATATTGTATGCTATGAAGATTCGGAGTCATGGGTTAATCCTCGAAGGACTAAGACTTTCTACAAAACACTAGGCTCATATCTAAGATCCAGCAACTAACCTAAGGGCTTAACATATACCGAATAAAAGGCACAAATTTGTGAACTTTTTGGGAAGGGGGGTTCTTAATTTTTATTAATCGCTGGCTGTAATGTAAGTGTAACAACTAAGACAAAGGAAAAATAAAGAAGTCTCAGGTGATTATCAAATTTTAATAAAAGAATGCAAAAAGTTGAACAATAAAAAATTTCGCCTAACGTATTTCTGATAGGTACTCACCACATCCACCGTTGCAAGTATAACATCAGATACATCAAAAGCACTCATTGTGTCCACATTGGGGCATCTTGTTCCAGGAGTCCAAAGGCCACAAACTATGTGAACCCACTGCTTAACATTTGTTTCATGAACTCCTGCTGTAATGCTGTTATGTACCTTAAAATTACTAACACAATACAGGGTGTGTTGTATGTGATTTGTAGACATCTCAACTTTCAATGGATCTGCTATTGATGCCTCAATATTTTCAGGACCTGAAACACATTCTTTGCCAACTTCTGGTCCAGATTTTGAGGAATGATTTTCATCTATATCCTTCTCAAAAACTTCATGTGAAGTTGTATGCTTAGGCATGCCATCTTTTTTAATATTCCACACTTGTAAGAGACTTTCCACATTTGTGCGGCTCCGTATTGCTCGAGTCATGGCTCCATCTCCATAACCACATAAGACACAAGCCTTGAAGTTGGACCCACAAAAAACAAAAAGAGAGAAAAAATGTTAAATTAATTCCTAAATAAAGAACATAACATATATGTAGGAAATTCATATTTCACAATGGCTATAAAGTATAAACACATTAGTAGAGTAAAAACGGTAATAAAATCTACATGGGCATAAATGATCAATGGAGCTTCATCATGGCATAGGGAGAGAGAAAGGCCAAGAAAAGATCAATATATAGAATTTAAAATTTGTAAGGATTAAGACTAAATGGCTTCATGTAAGATAAACCAAAGCACAAAAGCAACCTAAGATCAGGACAGAGAAATTAGAAAATGCTTTTTGGAGTAAATATCAATAAATATACAATAACTTTTGAGTTTGTTCGACAGGGTCTGCAACACCAATGGCCTTTTTTAGGTAATGTGGAAATTCCATAGCAAGCCTGATGCACCTAATACACAAGATAATGGAGACAGTATCAGACTCTTATTTCATAGAAATAGAAAAATATGAAGAGTTCAATAACTGAATATTATTTTAATATCTACTCTACGTACTCTAATTAAACATCGACTACACTCCAACAAACAGTTAATTTTATCATTGCTTGAGCATTGACACACACAGCAGAAAGCATCTGAATTTAGGATGAAGATGCTACTGTGTTGTTTAACAGAGCTGCAAGAACATTGTGATACGTACAGTAAGAATAACAATATGCAAACTCAAGATAAATCACAGGAACTTAAAAGGAACAGTCCTAACACTTAATAAGCAACGATTTGCTCACTTTCTACTTTTTCTGTAACTCGGACCATGCTCCATATCTTCAGCATACTCCATAATATCCTTCACTTTGGTTGCTGGCATGTATTTCAAAACTTTTGTGAGGGGAAATCTCCAAGAAAAATAATTCTCTACACATATCCAAATAACTACAATATTAAACAAATAGTGTACATATCAATCTATATGGATCTGCAACAGAATGATTACCAATGGTAAAATAAACAATCACTGTTATGACATCACGCTCTATTTGATTCCTGATGAAGTCACACAACACAAGCAACAAGGCTCAGTAAAACAATGACAGCGTAGTCGAGGAATGCACATTAAACTAAACTACTCCAAATATGTGTTTCTTAATAATGTCAATTTGTATCTCATCGTCATCATCATTATTTAATTTTTTATTTTTTTTGGGGAGGGGGGGGCACACTTAACCATCTCAAAAAAATGGGTTAAGAATAAAGCAAAATTAAGCTAATCAAATACTCCTTATGAGTTGCAAGAAATAAGGTCAGTGTTATCAATTTTTTGTTGATTTTCCCTTTACTGCCTTTGTAATGAACAAGGGCAGAATGGAGAGTGCTAATATATGCATGCATCATCTTAGAACCTATGTTAGGCTTCAAATGATCAAAAAGCATATTGCCACCCATGTATTATAATTTGAAAAAAGGGAGAATGAATACTGAGAGAGAAAAGTAAAGAGAGAAGTTTCTGAAATCTGAATTGTATTATGTCATCTGAGTGAGAAACACCTGTTGTCTATTTATACAGGGAACTGAGTGAGCTATGACAGATGTCACTCCTAACAGACTTTCTAATAAATGTAACTAACTGTAACAGTTCTAACTACTTGCTTAGTTAGCAAGGGCACCGTATATTCTAGTACCATGAATGGACACGAACCTATATATGGCTCCAAAGTGAAATATCAACCACTGGTATTTTGTTACAGTTCTAGATCATCATCAGTTCATTGTTTTTCCCTTTCTTACACTGGCATTCTCAAGAATGACAGTAGGAGGGAGGGTTTTAATAAATGCATGTTTCATCCTACAATTGATCAACAGCTTCAAATGATCAAAATGTATTTCCCCATCGAATGGATACGAACCTACATGTGGCTACAAAGTGAAAATTAACTACAACTGGCATTACTTTTTTAAAATTCTGGATTATCATCAATGAAATAACTCAATATTTCAGCACATGCCTTTTACTTACCATTAGCAGTGAGTTCATAAATGCTACGCTGTTTCCGAATTCCCTTGCTCTTCAGCTTTAATGGGGCGTCAGCTCTGTTTACAATACTATCATGCTGCTTACCTTCAGTATCTCTCTTCCCTTTGTAAATAACATGTGACTTGTTGCCCCTCTCAGAATCAATAGATGCATCAAATTTTGTTTCATGACAAATTACTGTACTTTGAGTTTCATTATCTTCCTCATTTTTTAAACCAGGTTGCCCACCAAACTGACCACTATTTGCTCCGAAGCTCAATCTTTTCCAATTCCTTTTTGAAGTTATTCTAGGTTTTCCATTTGAAGGGACTTTACATCTTTTGGAAGTCTTAAGAACCTTGCTAAGAGAAACAATTTTTGCTGGTTTTTGCATTTCTCCCACCAAATTTCCACTACATATTTCACCATATCTTCCACATACCACTGGCTTTGTGCTTTTATGAGCTGCATTTGCCTTCCTGCTAGATAATAACTTCAGATTAGCATTTTCTGGTTCCTCACAAGCTGGTTCTTGCATTTGAAAACTCCTGAAACAATCAGAACTGAGACCCTTTCTTAATTTCTTTCGTCCAAAAACTTCAGAAAATGTGTGAAACTCAGCATCAGAATTTGATTCTGACTCAAAGCTATCCTCTTTGTCACGCTGATGCTTGACCAGATGATTCTTACAAGAGAGAAATTTGGACAATAAAGCAGAGTTTGTTTGTTTACTGGGTTGAACAAAGGAAGCCTTAATTGATGATCTTTGTTGGCTAGATGATAAGCACATTTGCATTTCTTTGGACAAACTGGAAGGGGAATTAAAAACTTCAGTACTTTCACCATTCTTGTTATGCAACAAGAAAGGGATTCCGGAAGACAATGAAGCATCTATAATCCTCACTTCATTTCTCTTTCGCTTTATTGCTTTGAAGCCCTTAACTTTTTGAGATTGGTTGGCTTTGCAATTAACAGAAAGCATAACATGATTTCGATCCCAGCCTTTCTTCCATGTCAAAGAATCTATCAGTTTAAGCTCATCAAGGAGACTGCGACATGGTTGATCATTTAAGACTCTCAGATAACCTTTTTCCAAGTAACTCTTACAAGTAGAGCCTATAAACTCAGCACTTCTTCCACTTTCAACCACATCGGATGACCAGCCCTTATCGATTCCAGACCCCTCATCAACTGCAAGGTTGTTGCCATAGTCGGTGTGTCCAGCATCAACACTACAAGAATCAACCTTATTGACCTCCACAGATGCCTGAGTATCCACAGGAGCAGAACATTCAGAAGAAACAATAGAATTTTCTTGTTCTTTCAATAAGTTTTCCATATCAATAGCTCTTTTTAAGCGTTTAGCAGAAACATTTCCAAGTTGAACACCGTCTTGACCTTCCCAATCCAAAACGGTGGCTGTTTGATCTAAAGATGTTGCATCACAAACTGCTTTCCCAACCTTACTAGGCACGTCTCTCCATTGAGGTGTATGAAAGCCAATTTTGATTGAGTCTTTCCCATCTAACATAAAACCTTGTTCAAAGTGGATATTTACATCCTTTGAAGCATTCTGATCTCTACTAAACTTCGAAGCCATCTTCAAAGAAGTTTCACCACTGGCATTTGCAAATTGCTTTTTATTGAAGGTATATTGAGAGGGTCCAAATCCTGTTAAAAAATTGTTTCCTGAACAGTTTCCGTTAGCAGCACAAGTGTATTTGCCTTGCAAATGTAAATCTGATGGTTTCTCAGTGAATTTTGCACATGCACTTGATCTGTTAATGTCTTTGTTTATTCCAAGGCTGAAACATCAAATTTGGGAGAAAGAGAAAAAGGAAATAAATGATCAGAGGTGTGGCTCCCAGTGGAAAGAAAAGTTTGCAGACAACAGTATAAATGGAACCCAGGGTTTTTATCTGACAACAGAATAAATAATGGAAAAAGAATGATGTTTGTGAATTAAAAGCCCAACTGGCATGCACAACACAGAAATCCAAGCAGCCAATTTTGAAAACAGGTGCCACTTTCAGGTTTTATCCCAGCATAGAGAAAACAGCGATACCCATGTACTTATATTTTCTTGCAATAGAATTAAATAATCAAGTTCTTTCTACTTCACTTATCTGCCCCTTCATGGATGATTTCACCTGTATATATCTATCAATGTGTTTGGAAACATAATTCCACATTCAATTCACATTCCAAACTTTCGCAGTCAATCTCACTGGACATATTTGAAATCAATTAATAAAAGATTCTGATGTGAAAATGACGCATTTAAAATGCTTGAAAACATTTTAAAAAATTGCGGTTTACCAAATACTAGGCAAAAGGACATCATTTCAGTGAAGACAAAATGGATCAAGAAGTAATAAAGACAAACTAGACCTGTGGATATAGCACAGATGAACTGATAAAATATGACATTGATATTCTCGTAGTATTTTTTTGGTGGTTAGGTAAAGCCTTGAAACTTAAATAAGTATTAAGTAGCCACTGATATTCTCTCAGTATCAAGTAGCCACAACTTTGCACCAACTTTTTTAATAACAATACCTTAATCTTTAAATAAGCCTTCGGCTGATGTTTATTACCTCAGAAAATTTAAAATGTTGTGTACTCTTTTATTTTGTCCATCTAAATGGTCTTTGAATTAATTACCCCCACCCCCAAATTTTCATATTTGACTCAATAAGGTAAAATTATTTGACAATAGGAAAAGATTTAAATGAGAACTTTGCTTTATAACAGGAATCTTCTCACTTCGATTAGATTTACTTCTGTCCCTCCAATTTGTCTCGTTTCCCACTCATCTGTCCCACCACTCTGAGCCTAACATATTGGAACTTCGGCATCTCCTTAAGTGCCCTTCTTGAGCCAAATAAACAACAATAACCCTTAGCATAAACCTAAACAAGGAATTAGGAAATTGAAGAGAAAGAAAACTACTCCTAAATATGCCACAAAAGTAAGGTAATCAGAACATACTGCCGGATTTTAAATCGAAGTCACTAAAGAATTACTTTCCAGTAAGATGCAGCAAAAATTATCCTTATATAACATAATAGGTGTCTGCACTCACCTTAAAGATGGATCTTGATTTCGAATATCATAGAAACGTTTACAGTATTCTTTTTCTTTAGAATGTAAAGGTGTTGGTGCCAAGGCTGAGAGACGACAATATCTGTTCAGACCTATATGAAAGATAACCACGACCATTAAACATGCATAATCCCCCCCCCCCCCCCAACCCCCCAACAAAAACAAAAGAACCATGCTAAACCAAACTCTAAAACAACAGTTAAAGTAAGGAAAAAGAAAAAATGCATTGTGCTTGCCTGTAAGGGAAGCCAGTTCCTCCGAATCATCAGTAACCACAGGATTCCCACAAATCCCCCTATTTTGGGGCAATTTCAATGTAGCGCCAGAGGTACCCTGTTCAGATGTTGAAGCATCATATATATGGTGCTGAACTTTTGAAATATTGCTGGATCTCCCCTGCTTTTGATTCATTTCAGGAAAATATAATGCATGCTGTTGCTTAGATAAATCCAATATTTGTGTCAATGCAAGCAACCTCATATTTTCATCAAGTAAATAAGTGTCCATATTATTGCCCTGTTGCTTCAGAAATGTAGGAGCCTGATTTGACGTTGAGCTTGAAACAGGGAAGGGAAAGCGCTTCAAAATTCCTTCAAATGGAATGGCTGTCCCTGAAATCAAGTGATTATCTTGTCCAAGAGAAGACACCTTTTTAGAATCTTGCAAAAAATTTGCGCTGACAGATGTATCTAATGGCAAGCTTGACCTGTGTTGTGATTCATAGATCTTTCCATTAACAGCTGAAATACAGCTATCGCTGCCACCAATAGCTCTCGTGGTGGAGCTTGGATATTCCATTACCTGACCAATTTCAAATGCAGAATTTATTTTGGCACAAGAGTCTTTAGTAAAGCTCACCTCTCTATCATTGTCCAAAATTTTATTGGAACATGGTGGAGAATTATTCGATTGCCTTCCAAAGTGATCACTAATATTCCTATTCCAGAGAACATTAGTAGAACCAAATTGCATGGTACTAAATTCAGAATGCAGTTTCTCTGGCATGATAGGCCCACCATCATTCACCAAATTTTCACTACATTTCAACGCACTATTAATCATCTGCTTCAGAGGTTGCAATTTAGGAGGACTGACAAGGGCATTAAACAGCAGTGGTTCTGTAAATGATGAAACTGGATTTCCTGTTTCAGGAAGTTGACCAAGCCCCGGCTCAATATTAGAGGAAGCTGCAACTCTGCCTACAAGACCATCATTTGCATTGTTGTTTTTTATGAACTCATGGTGTTTCAGAAAGCTTGTTGGAGTTTGTGAAGGAGAGTGAGCCATTTTTCCGTTCCGTTTTAGAGAATTAAGAAAAGGAGGTTCGGGCTGACAGCCATCATCTAATCGAGTTCCAACAAATTTTGGTGCAGTTGGATACGTAGCCAGATTAGATTCCGCTAACTGGTTTTTCCCCAGATCATACAAGTTGTTTTGTGAAATACCAGTAAAACCTTTGAGTGGAATGTTGTAACCATCCTGAATTGTAGCCAGTTGTTTTCTGGACAATGCATCAATAAATAAATTGTGGTCGACATGAGCATTCTTTGGAAACATTGCATTGTCAGAAGGCTTTCCAGATCTTAATATGACTGCAGACGAACTCAAAATATGAGATCTATCACTCTTGGACGTACTGGATGCAGATGCATTGGATTTCATCAGACTGCCTGTTGTTGATAATACTTCTGGCCAGTCCCATTCACTTTCATTTCCTGGAGACCTAATCTAAAGCATCATAAAAGTATCACCATCCAGTGTTCTTGTTGCTTCAAAGTTCAAACACATGCAAATACGAAATACAATTCTCAATGCCAAGAATGAAGGAAAGACAAAGATTAAAAACATCATTCTCTTCTAATATGCCAGCTAAAGCTCCGACAAATAACTGCCACTGTCTGCACAGCCATGCAGACATGGAAACTACCCACTATTTTCACAAATCTACATGAACTAATCAAGTCATTTAAATCTGTAACTATACTGACAAAATCATCAGTTCTAAGACAATATGTACTGAAAATTCCGTACTGAATGGATAACTATCACTTATAAGTTACCAAAAAAAAAAAAAAAACACGCAAACAATACTATCGCTTCATAATGAGATTTATGAAATAAGCATATTTGGGAAGTTTAAATTCAAACGTTACTATTGTTGCTGCCTAGTTGCTACTCACTAAATGCGACAATACAACAGACCTAAGCACATTAATATTCTGAAAACTGAATCGACCATTGAATTAGAATGGAGAACAGTTCGTAGTTTAGTGGTATGACAATTGACTAAAATTTTTATCACTTTGAGGAGATCTTAAACTAACCACCAATGCCGACCAGAAATTACATGAGCAATTTACTACACCCCTTAAAAAATGAATTTTTCAAAAAATGCATTTTTTAGGTTGTAAGAGTAATACTTTCTTTGAACTTCAAAACTAATTTGTATACAGAAAATTTAATAAATATATTAAACTTTAAGCTTTTATTTTATAAAATGTCATTTTGCTAATTCATGTTTACATTTTATTCAAATAAATTAAAGATGTCCAGACTATTTATTTATTTATTCAAGTACTTCCCTTTCATGTTATTCAAATTCATTAGTAAGTTTTGAGTGCAAAATATTAAATTTTGTAGTAAAAGAGAAGTTTGGCTTAATGGTTTGCTTCCTTGCTCATCAAGTGTCAGATAACGGATGTAATATAGAACATATTATTTTCATTTTCATGTTATTCACTGGCAAGTTCGCTTCTACATAGAGCATGTAGAACATGCATTCCCAATGCCCTGGGGAATTTGTTAGCTACATGTATGCAATGTCGGGTCAGCTTACACACTGCCACATCATTGCACAAAGAGACACCTGGGCCACAAAAACTAATCTTGTTAATTAATTTTTACCAAAATTGGCTCATTTTTAGCCCAGTTCCAACCAGTTTTCAGTGAGTAGGATTTTAAGGCCACAGCCAAACAAAACAGGTGACCAGTTCGATGGTTTTCTGGTCAAACTTGCCAGTCTAGTCTGGTTTTCAAAACAATGAATATAACCATAGATCAAAGTATTAATTTAGCATCCCATTCAAGGATGTGAAGAGTAAAACAAATGCTGAGGTTTACCAATTAGATTATTGTAAATGAAATATAAGCAAGGATTGTGTGCTATGAAGAACAAAGCTGCAAGCAAGTGAACCACATTTAGGGGCATGGAGCATATAGCATTCACCAAATTTTGAAAAAACTTTAAAGAAAGTAAAAGAAGTGCACGCTCAGTGAAAGGAAAGCACCCACAGTTAAAAGATGTATCAGTAGATATATGCATGAAGCCTTTGTAAGTAAATGCTTAGGATACAAGCAGTTCTCAAAGATCTTAATATAAAAATAAAACCATAGAAAACTGTCTTCCCTTATTTAAATAGCCATTTATGGGAGCAAACTGAAAAAAAAAAGGAAAAAAGAGACAAAAGTGCCAAAAAAATATCCCTTTTCCTAATAATTGATCATTTCTCCAATGGAATAATAAGCAAAAGCCAAATTGTCTAACATCTACATCTTACCCCAAACTTAGAGAAATACAGCTTCCGCCATTTTGCAATGGTTTCACTGCTTTCCATGCGAACAGCATCCCCTGGGTTGACGCCATATAACCCTGAATGCTGCAATATCAGAACCGATGAAACCATTAAGCATGAAATGTGAAGTTAATTGTTCAAGAAGGAGACTAAATGGATCGCTACATGGTAGCAGACTAGCAGCAGCTTTAACTGAACTTACCTCACAAAACTTAAGGACAGACATGTGGCGGCAATGACATGAGCAAACAATACCAAGAAGCCCTGTATTGCTGAGAAGAAGATAGCCACCTTTTAAATTGACAGTAGAAATGTGAGTTGTCAATATATGTACTAAGGATATCCCTTAACCAATAGGAAAATATGTGCCTATAGCACTCACTTTTTCCCATGCAGAACACACGAGGGCATCCACTCATAAAAGGAATTGCCTGCCTTGAAGGGCATTGCTCTAAAGCCATATTTGTTGTAGTTTGAATGTCTGAGAAGAAAACATTTAGACTAAATGCAGGGCTTGTACCACAGCATTGCCCACTAGAAGAAGGCTCCCTTGCCTTCTCATCATCAGCAAATGTAGGCTGAGTAGCAGTATTAGTACTATGAATATCATGAAATACAGAATGACTACAACTACTCAGACCAACCATTGCCCTGGAAGAAATATCAGGAAGGGTATCTGTCCAGCTTTGCAGGTTATGATTATTTAAATTTTCTGTTATCAGCCTACCACTGGATTGTTGGAAGCTTCCACTTTCTCTAGAATCAACAACAAAATTCCGACTAGCAGCGGTACAATTACCAGACAAAGTGCAAAGCTTTCTATCAGACAACTCCTGGAAATCAGTACCACGTTGTAATAATGATGGAGGACCATAAAGGAGATCCAGAAATGAATTTCCAGCATCGCCATGGCCTGATCTATGGTTGGATGAATAAAGAAAGGTGGGGTAAACAGGGTCTTCCATCCCTCTGACAAATTTTGATCTTAATCCATGAGCAACTCCTGGATAAAGACAATGGCCTGCGTTCATCTCCATCTATTTAAAAAAACAAAGGGGAGGGAGTTATTCTAAAAGATGAAGTGATATATCAAAAATTGTAGAAATCACACACGCAAAAGGTGTTAGATGCTCAAGAGAATGTCAAGAATAACTCATTCAGATTCAGATGAATATTGATCTTTGTATTAGTTGGTTAAATAACTGACAAATCAGTAATTCTGTTAGAAGATTGGTCAGTCAGTTAGTCTCAATTTTCCCTTCTCATAGTTCTATATATAGTTCTGTACTGTGAACTCTTGGTGTAACTTTTGATCATTTTGTTATCAATCAAAAGTCAGATTCCTCATATGGTATCAGAGCATAATCAAGACATAGTCTTCTTCCTCCTTTTCTTTCTTTCTTCCTTAGAAAGCATTCTCCTGTCAAAGCAATGGAGAATCCCGGTCAATCTCAAAACCCCTCTAGCCCCTACTATTTGCATGCTGGAGAAAACCCAGGAATGGTTCTTGTTTCTCCTCCAATTAATGGAGGGAACTATCACTCATGGAGCAAAGCCATGAAGCGGGTTCTGTTATCAAAGAACAAATTAAGTTCGTAAATGGTGTGATTGTAGTGGCCAACCCAGACGATCCTGTGTATGATGTATGGGAACGATGCACTACCATGGTGATTTCATGGATAACAAGAACTCTAGTTCACAAATTGCTCAGATGCACTACCATGGTGATTTCATGGATAACAAGAACTCTAGTTCACAAATTGCTCAGAGTACAAGTTACGTAGAAAATGCAAAGGCCCTTTGGGACGACCTCAGAAATATGTTCTCAAAAAGTGATCACTGCCAAATTTCAGATTTGCTGCAGGAAATTCACTCAATGAAACAAGGTGAGAAAAGCATTTCAGAATTTTACACTGAATTGAAAACATGGTGGGATGAACTGGAATCTTTAAGGCCAACACCAGACTGCTTGTGTACAATCAAGTGCAGTTGTGATCTGCTCAAGTCAGTCAAGAAACATAGAGAAGCTGAATGTGATATGTTTCTTGAAGGGTCTCAGTGATGGCTATGGCACAACTAAGTCCCAAATTTCATTAATGGAGCCTTTGCCTCCAATCAACGAAGTCTTTTCTATGGTTCTCCAACAAGAAAGACAGCTGATTGGAAATTTTCTTGGAGAGTCCAAGACACTGTTTAACTCATCAAATGGTAACTAGAAGCAACAAGGTCGAGGCAATGGTTTTTTCAATGGCAGGGTAGAGGAAGATCACAAAGAAGAGGTAATGGTACAGGCAGGCCAGGCAGTGAACCTTTTGTCATAAAACTGGCCATACAGTTGATCCGACTTACTTTAAGCATGGCTTTACACCTGGTTTCAAAAGCAAGAATAGCCAACAAAATCATTCTATCAACAATGTATTCTCATATGAGGATCGAAATTCTCAGAAAATCCAACAGGAGGAATAACCAGTATCAAATCAGCCATCAGTGGTGCCAAATCAATCCAGTCAGATCACTTCTGAGCAACTTCAACAAATCTTGGCTTCGTTGAACCAATCAAAGATTCAACCCCAAGACCACCACACCAATCAGATAAGCACAACCTTTGTTAGTGAGTCATCCACTTATAAACAACCCAAACCCTCAGATAGTACAGGTACTGTGGCTCATCATGCATAAACTGGAGCCACTAATCATGTGGCTCATTTAATGTCTCACTTCATTTCTTTTCATAGAATTAGACCTATCCTTGTCAAAATGCCAAATGGCTCTTCTGACACAACAAAACATGCTGGCACCATTCAACATTCCAATGACTTTTACCTATACAATGTACTTTACATTCCAGAATTCAACTTCAATTTGATTTCTGTCCCACAGCTTATCATAACATTAAACTACAAACTGGTCTTTTCCAATTCTTCTTGTTGCATTCAGGCTACATGAAGATGATTGGGCAAGCTGAGCTGGAACATAGCCTCTACTACATGAAACAGACAGAATTTCCTCAACATCCCCAAGATCTTGTTTGTAAATCTTTCTTCAATAAATTTTGTTCAATGTACAGCCTTTGACCTAGGCTCTTTAGACTTGGTCATCCCTCTGTCAAAATGCTTAAACATGTATCATGTACCTTTCCCTGACCCTCTGTACAATTTGATGGAAATAAAGTGTGTGACTATTGTCACTTAGCTAAGCAACAAAAATTCCCTTTTCCAACCAGCAAAAATAAGACTCTACATCCTTTAGATTTAATTCATGTAGATAAATGGGGTCCATTAGCTATTGCATCTATTCATGGTCATCACTATTTTCTCACCATTGTCTATGACTACACAAGCCACACTTGGCTCTTTCTTATGAAAACCAAGTCAGAGGCAAGAACATTGCTTCACAATTTCATTTCCTTGGTTAAAAGTTAAAACTCAATTTCAAACTACTGTTAAAATGGTTAAAACTGACAATGGTATTAAATTTAATTGTCCCAGTTACTATGCTAATCTTGGAATTATACATCAAACTTCATGCATTAAAACTCCACAACAAAACTCGGTTGTGGAAAGAAAGCATAAGCATATCATGAATGTTACTAGAAGTCCACTTTTTCATTCCCATCTCCCAAAACCTTTTTGGTGTTATGTTGTAACACATGCCATTCATCTCATAAATAGGTTACCATCACCTATTCTAAATAACAAATCACCTTTTGAATTTCTTCATCATTCTCCACCAACATTGCCTGACTTGGAAGTGTTTGGGTCCCTATGTTTCAGCTCCACCTTAGTTCAAGGCAGAACCAAGCTTGATCCAAGAGCTCAAAAGTGTGCCTTCCTTGGGTTCAAACATGGTGTTAAAGGCTACATAGTTTATGATCTGGCACCTAGAGAGATTTCCATATCTCGCAATGTCATATTTCATGCATTAATTGATCTTTGTATTAGTTAGTTATATAACTAACAAATCAGTTATTCTGTTAGAAGATTGGTTAGTTATTTAGTCTCAGTTTCCCTTCTCATAGTTCTATATATAGTTATGTACTGTGAACTCTTGGTGTAACTTTTGATCATTTTGTTATCAATCAATACAAGTCAGATTCCTTATAGAGAATGGTAATCCCAAAGACCAAATTTATAAAAATATTTTTCATCGTGCTAAAAAGAGTCCTGAAGTTACTATTTCCTTATTACCAACTGATTAATAGTCAATCAGCCTACACTCAAAAACAGATTAAAATCAAAGGCTGCAGTAATCATATAGAATACTGTGGTAAAGGACTAAAGGAGCAGTATGAGACTCCAAAAAAAAAAATTCAATTTAATCATCAAATGTTCATAAGTTGCATAAAAACCTATTGCTCTGAAAGTTTGTTCAAATGTTCATAAGTGGCATAAAAACAGTGCCTAACACTCTGTTTCCAACATACTCTACCCTATTGGTTGAAATTCATATGGATCTAACATAATTCAAGTGGGACCCACATTTGAATTTTAACCAATAGAACATAGTCTTTGAGAGTGTATTGGTAGCACTTCTCTTTAAACTATATGCATGCATGCACGCTTAGATGCATTCTAAGTGAACCATCTGAGCATCACACAGGACTCAACACATAAATATGAACAAAAAGAATTCCACTATGTATCACATGACGCAATATATAATACCTTTAAATTGCATGGGTTCATATAATAAATAAACAAGTAAATAAGGTTATTAGAGATATAATTAGTTAGAGTTATATAAGTTGGCTCAATGTATTACTTTTTACTCATTGTATCAATTTTAATCATTTAATCAATACACTTTCCATAGATTTTCTCTCTTCTACGGGTGCCATGTTTCCTAACAAAGATTTCTTATCCAAAAATAACAAAAGTTTTTATATGTTGTCATCGCCGTTGAACCTTGCAACAGTACATTGCATTTGAACAACGTAAACTGAAAGACGATTTTACACAACGCTTTTACATAAGAACATCCGAGAAACAAACGAGCGCAATCAATTGCATTCTACGATGAAACAAACAAGTATAGAAAATTCAAAAGAAGAACACATTCGAGTTACCGAAGAAACCGTCGCAGATGTCGATGGCTGAAATGGCGAATCACATTGCACCTTAAACGAGTTTTCCATCTCTTAAAACCCTAAAATTCCTCAGAAAACATGTAAAGCTCACCGAAGAATCAAAACGCTAGCACCGATCAGAGTCCCGAACAAACCACTCCGCGAAACTGTAAATAGAGGTAGAGGTGATGAAGCGGAAAAAATGGAGAAAAGTGAAAGGTGGAAACCGTAGAATAGAGGAAGAGAGTAGAGAAAGTTGCAGAGGATTGGAGAGAGTGAGTGCGAAAGAAAATGATGAGTGGAAGCAACTGGAGCAGCACCTGAGGTGAGTGCAAAAGGAAAATGTTTTCTTATTTGATTATTTCAGTATCGAATTTGAGGAAAATGCGTCCTCACTCCTCATCGGATGAGATGACACGACACGGTCTCTTTCAGTTTAACAAGAGGCCTCGAGTTCGAATCATAATCCTGAGAATGCAGCAGCATTAAAACTTCTGAGAGAGAGCTTTACCGTCATTGTGGTCCTACCCAACTCGAGGGATTGGTTTTCATAGTTGCGTGTGGAGCATATCCTAACAAACAAACAAAAAAAAGATGGATAATAATAGATAATCTGAACTAGATAATAGATAAATATAGGGTGGTTTATAGGATGAGGGAGTAACTAAATCCCTCACTCATGAGGAAGTATTTATGACCGTTAAATTTAATAGTTAAATAAATGAAGGGCTGCGATGACTCTAGGATAACCTGATCTCCAGGTTCTAGAAAATGACATTTTTGCCCTTCTTTCTCCATAAGCCCTCTCCCTTGCCTTCTCCCTTGAATTTTAGGGGTGAGCGTGAGACGGGTTGAGACGGGTTATACTTGTCCCTTATCTGACCCTAAACATTGATAGGCCAAATCTTTGAACCTGAACCCGTCTTAGACCCGAAGGAACCCGGTTATATGGGGGTTGGTTTAAGACCGGGTCTAAATGGGACGGGATCGGGTTGATTCAGATTTAAATAGATTCTTTGTAAACAAAATTTCTATAAGTAGAAAAATGTCAATTTTTTATAAGGCCAAATATAAGCAAAAAAATACTATCTAAAAGTCACCAATTGATCCAAAATTAGATGTTACAACATATCAACAAATAAATCATTTTGCTAGATAATTCCTTGATGCTCATGTTATCAAACACACATTGTTGAAAACAAAATACTCTCATCAAGATTCTTTCAATGTCATAAAAGCCACCAATTGGGCTACTGTAAGACGTGAGATGTGAGAGTAGAATTTTAGTAATTTACATCATACTTCTTTCTTAGTGACCGCACGTGAAACGTATTCTAGGGAGGGATAAAAGTATATTTTTATTATATGGTACGGGTTGGGTAACCCGAAGATCAACCCAGACCCGTCCCTAACCCTGCGCCGGGTCACAAAGTGGGACACGGGTTCGTCCCTTCTCTTCTGTAGGTTAGGGTCAGACCCGACCCGAACACCATGGGTTGGGACGGGTTCTAGGGTCGGGCCGGGTTTTGCACACCCCTATTGAATTTCACCTCCCCTCATCCTCGGCTGCAGTGAGTGACTGGCAAAAATGGATGGTGCCGCCTAGAGGTTGTTGATATGCAACCTCACCACTCCCTTCACCCTTCTCCGCTGTCGCCACCACCACCACAACAAATTCCTCCTTGCCTGTCCCTCCTTCTCCCATTTCCACCATTCCTCTGCCAGATCTCCTCCACCGCCGTCCCCGATCGCACCGTCTCCGACGACGACAGCTTCGCGGCTCCTCTCGAGTTGTTGCGGCAGTTCCTCTGTGAAGCTGGTGCCTACTTGGCATTCGCTCGCCAAAGACACAACCTTTTGCGTTTTGTTTTTCCAATTTCCAATTCTCTCTCTCTCTGGGGTTTATTGAAATTTATTTTATTTTTTTTACTGAATTAACTTTTTTTTTTACATATGATTGAATCAAATGGTTTTAGGTTGCTTTCGATGAGAGACGTGGCGGTCGTGGTCGAACACTTAGGCTTTGTTTGTGAGTTTTGTTTTGGAAGGGAAGTAAGGGAAATGGAAGGTTTTGAGGATTTTAGAAAACCCCCTAAACCCCTCCTAAGTCTACTTTTTTGGTTTACCCCAATTTGGGGTTTTTTTTTTGGGGGGGCGATAATTAAATTACTGATTTGTCCTCCCAGTCTTTACTAATTTGCATTAATATTTTTTTGAAAGGTGTATTAATATTATTTAAAAATATTACTTATGTTAATTTTCTAAAATAAGGGTAAGATTGTAAAAATATGTTATAAATCCCCCATTTACTGTCCCTCATACAATATGCACTCACAAACAAGGGGAGGGATAATACTCTCATTCCCCTCCCCTCCCTCCCCTTTCCTTTCCCTTTGATCCCCTCTCTCTCCTTCCCCTCCAAACTCACAAACAAAGCCTTAAAGAAATTGTCCATTTGATCATATGCTTCTCCAATAAGTAGGGTTTTTTGACCAAAATGGGTTCCTTTTAGAAACTACTTACCAGCTTAGGGTTGTTCTGAAACTATTTACCAATGGGGGTCCTTTTAGACACGTGACATTTTTTAAATTTTTTTCTCTGACGGGTCAAAGGCGCCAGTCAGAGTGCCCTTCAAAGGCACCACTGACGTCTAGCTATAAAAAATAAAAAAACAAAACAAAACAAAAAGTTGCACCTCTGCCCTGCTGCGACACGTGGCGCAACGCAAGAGATGAATCACTACGGATGGCGCCTTCAAAGGCGCACACAGCCCCCCCCCCCCCCCCCAACACCCAAGAGTCCCCGTTATTAGTCCCCCAACCCCCCCCCCCCCCCAACCCTCCTATAAATAATGGGTACTCATCATTTTAACCCTATCCCTTTTCTACAGCTCTCCCCTCTCATCTTTAGACTTCCATAGTTGATAGTTTAATTTTTTTTTTTGTTCTAGTGTTCCTTTTTTAATTGTTGGAAACTTCGTTTAATTTCTACAAGGTAATTTTTTATGACTATTGTAAAAATTGATGATTATTTATTGGTGTAAATTGATATTTTTAATGTTTTAATTTTTTTTATGCCTCTCGTTATATTATTTGCTACTTGTTATTAGGGTATTTATTTTGTTGCTTGTTATTTTAAATAAATACATTAATTAATTTTATCATTAATGTCATTGTTACTCCTTATACTTATAGTTTAATTTTTTGTAGCGGTGTTCCTTTCAAATTACTGGTAACTTCATTTTATTTTTACAAGAATTTATTTATACTACTGTAATAATTGATGATTATTTATTGGTATAAATTGTTATTGCTATTTTTTTTAATGTCTCTTGTTATATTATTTGCTACTTGTTATTAGGTTTTTTTCTTTTTATTTTAAATAAATACATTAATTAAATTTATCATTAATGTCAGTATTTATTAGGGTAAATTGATACTATAATATTCGTTAATTAAACAAGTTAATGAGGGGATTAAGAAATTAATGAATTTAAAACTTTCATTAAGACCAAACTTTCTAGAATGAAGCACATGAGGCATTAAATGTTGGCCATTTTCTGGTAATTTTGTTTAATTTTTACAAGGTAAAATTTTTTTATTAATGTAATAATTGATGATTATTTGTTGGTGTAAATTGTTATTGCTAATTTTTTTTTTATGTCTCTTGTTATTTTATTTGCTACTTGCTATTATGGTATTTATTTTGTTGCTTGTTAATTTAAATAAGTACATTAGTTAATTTTATCATTAATGTCGGTATTTATTTATTGGGCTAAATTGATACTTTAATATTCTTTAATTAAACAAGAATAGTTTTAATGTTTTTAAATAGTTAGTTTAAGTTAGTTAATTAACATGTTAATGAGGGGATTGAGAAATTCATGAATTAAAAACTTTCATTAACATCAAACTTTCTAGAACGAAGCACATGAGACGACTTATTGCTTACACAGCAAAGAGAGATAAAACCGAACCACATAAAAATGAACAAAAAACTAGATAAATCCGACGGGAACATGGTGTTTGGTTAGTCATTCTGACCCACTAGATCCAGATGGCCCCCTCAACAAAGCCAGTATCTCATCAGCCGATCGTCCTAACTGAGCGTACAACTCAATAGGGCCCGCCCTCCTGTGTTCATTAAACACAGCAAACATGCGGCGTATGTCATTATCCCGTGCCAGTGTCATTTGGCTGTACTGGAAACCTCGTTATGGTGTTTTCTGAGGGCACCGGTAGTAAAGATCAGCAATATTTTTGCTACCAGCTTGGAGCTTGGCATGCACCATCCGCTTCAAATCCCGTAGAGATACATCCTCATTGATACGGATGCACCTTGGGTAATATCAGTGGAACTTGACGCCCTATGGACCGTTTGTAATTCGGCCATTGAAGTAAACAAAAGCAAGGTCGCTATCAAGACTCAGTTCAATTTCTGCTTCTTGTGTAGGATTGAATGGCACAAGATCATGCTCCATGATTGGTAGTCGAAGTGTTACTTGGGTTGAGAGTCTGATAAGAACGGGGAAGATGGAGTTTCAGGATGTGTAGAAATGAAGAGGAGCGTATTCATATTTATAGAGGGGCGGTTAAGTAAGATAGATGGCTCAAATCTTGCCAACACATTTTGACGGTCCAGATCTTGCCGACACATTTCAATAGTTCAGATGTTGCCGACACTTTTCGACGATCCAGATGTTACCGACACTTTTCTATGGTCCAGATCTTGCCGCCATTTTGACGACTCAGATCTGACGGCCCATATCTTGCTATTATGTTATTTTTTTATGCATGTTATTATAATTGCTAATTGTTAATAGGTATGTTTTTATTGCTACTTGTATTTTAATTTCTACTTGATATTTTTATTTATACCAATTGTAATATGTCGTTACGTTGTCGGCAATTCTAATAATATACTATAAAATAATAGTAGTAACAATTATGATAATAGTTTGTTAATTTATATTAAACAGATTTTATTATATAATCTATATAACTATAATATTTTTTTAATGTCAGGTAAAAAATATGGCATCATCTAGCTCACAATCAGGGGCACGATTGGCAAACCCCGGCCCGGTGGATGCTTCACTATTGAAGCTGCAAGAAAAGCATGTTTCCCGGCACGTATGGAATGGATCACCCAATCGAGTTCTTAGAGCTCGACGTAGACTTGGATTTAATCCTGCTGTTATGGATCTCCTAGAGTCTGTCAGAGCTAATCTTCAAATAGTCGGTTTCTTAGGGGCCACCCAAGTAAATATCACCCAGCTTGATCATAATTTAATTGCTGCACTAGTTGAGCGATGGAGACCCGAGACACATACCTTTCACATGCCGTGGGGAGAATGCACCATCACATTGCAGGATGTTGCTATTCTCTGTGGCCTGCGCAATAGCGGTCCCGCGGTTATTGGTGCAACTCATAGACATTGGAACCAATATGTCGGTGAAATGCTAGGCAGGGTTCCTAACGATTCTGACATGAAAGGTTCAAGAATAAAGTTGAAGTGACTGGAAGATCATTTTGGGCACTTCTCTCAATGGAAGGATAATCATGATTGGACGGTTGTATATACACGAGCGTATATACTCAGGTTGATAGGAAACCCATTGCTCCCGGATCCCTCTGGTGCATATGTGTCATTGAGATGTCTTCCACTGTTAAAGGATTTTGAAGTGACGGGTCAGTATAGCTAGGGTTCAGCTGTATTGGGTTACTTGTACCGAGAGTTGTGCAAGTCTAAAAATTATGAAAAGAAGGAGATTTGCGGGTTCATGCCGTTGGTTCAAATATGGGCATGGGAAAGGATGCCTTCCATTGCTCCGCAGCTCGTGCTTGACCAACGAGATTTTGGTACCCCATACGGTACGTACATGGTAAGTAGCATGTAAAGTTCGTAATCATGATTGTTTGTAGCTTATACTTGATATGATATTCCTTTTTTAAACAATGACAGGTGGCATGGAGGGGTTACTTATAACAGGCAGATGCACCCCCTGACGTATTATCGTGATCGATTTGACAAAATGAAGCATCACGATGTAAGTATAATTTTTCAATTTAATTAACATTAGGAATGTATTGTATTATTTATGGTGTCTACATCTTAGGAATGTAATTGCATTATTTTGTTCCATGTTGGTAGATTATTTGGTGTCCGTACGACGGCATGATGATGCCAACACTACACATGGTATGTCTAGAAGCCATGTACTTATGGAGGGTTGTTCTTCCTTTGATATGCTTCAACATTGTCGAGTGGTATTAACCAGATAGTGTGATGCGTCAATTCGGCATGCAGCAACATATACCCGATGCTCCTTCCCAACCAGAAGATCGCCATGATCTGTCACTTAGGGGAAAACAATATGAGAATTGGGAACTCATCTTGGACGATGACATTAGATTCTGGAATGATAGACACATAAAGGTGATTTGTCATAATCAACCACAGATTGGTCTCCTAAATAAGCAATCAGAGTATATGCGGTGGTACTTGCGTCGGACATGTCGTTGGGTTGGCAGGGAAGGTGCACTTCGAGGATATTCGGTAACATTTAAGTTTCCCAGCATATTGTTTTTTGATTGAATTATATTTAGAGAAATCATTGTTAATAGTTATTCACCTTGTTGTAGGTTGATGGGATGGATCGATCGTACTACTTAAGTACTCCTGAGGGTCAACCAGAGTTCACATTTGGTGAACTTAATAAAGAGCTTGCAGCCATTCTGGCAGCATCGGATGAGGCGGATAGCATCACTATACCTACTGTCTCAGCTGTACCTCTCACACGAGCAGTGGAGCCAATTCCTCCGTTTGCACCCGTGCCAGCTGCAAAAGTGGAGGGTCAGTCTCTTGGTAGGACAAGACAACGTCTGGAACAACAGAGTTTCTACACACCGCCTATACTGGGACGTGGAGAAGGATATTATTATGTGCCCGCCCAAGACCATGACTTGTCACAAGAACCCGCTCCAACTTATTTTCATACTGACATGGCAGGACCATCGTCCATGCCTCCCCATTCCTCATCGTCCATGCATACTCATTCCACTATGCATCCAACTTCACCCATTTCGTTCTTCACGCCACCCGCATATCACCCGACTGCTAACACACCAAATGCACCCAACCCCATGATCGAGCAAATACAAAACACCCCAATGTACTCTCCTGGATACGCTGGTATGGGTATTGACTTGAACATCGGCTTCTCCGCAACAATGAAGGCCCGGTTCAAGTTGAGCCTAATGTCAGAAGAAATCCACGTCGTGAGGCTCAGGGTAAACCACAACAGTGCATCTTGTCTCCCTTTCAACATGATGGTGATCAAGCTCAGTAGTCACCTTACATATGCATTGTAATTATGTAGAATATTGTCTAATTGATATTTTGTACCTAACGGACATTTGTAATTATGTACTTAATGGAGTTACTTGATATTTTGTTTCGTTATATTTTTGTTTTGTCTTGAAATTGTAGTATTTATTATTATAACAAAACATACTAATTATATGCCGAAGCATTTGATTTATTAAAACAAAGCATTGGAAACCATACATAACTGGGTGTAATCTAAATATTATCTTCCGAACCAACTCCTCCACTTCCTGATCCTCCAGCTCGTTGAGGGCAGTGGCGCCAGTTATGACCCTGAGACCTACACAATCCACATCGTTGGGTCGGTTGTGACTCTACCCAGTCCATCTCATTACGAATGCGGGTTGACTTGGGTCTCCCTTTTGGGTGTAACATCGACAGATCCGGCACTAAGGTCCAAGGTTGTTGTATCTCGTGTATTTCTTCCTCATTTCCGATCGGAAACCACTGGGGAGCGTAAGCGTCAATGATGCTGTGCCATTTGTATACATCATTAACATACTGATCATGGTCGAGCATCATGGCCGCACACACAGCAATCACATGTGAACATGGCAAGTCAAATGCCTGAAAACTTCCACACTAACAATATTTCGTTTGTAAGTTGACCCTCCAATTGTGACCCACTCTCTGTGTGATCGGATTTAAAGCCTCTTCTATCTCGAATCGTAGATTCTGGGTGTCATATCTACGTACCTGATGCGAAGAAGCATCTTCTTGATGTTTCAAGAGCTTCTTCATTGCCTTGTCAGAATATCGGGCACCAGAACTAAGCTTACCTCTCGCTTCCGCACCCCGCTGAAAAAATACTCGATAATCCTACCATATGAACACTTAACCAAAGCGGTGATTGGCAAATTCCTAGCACCCTTTAAAATTTTATTCACACATTCAGACAAGTTGGTTGTCATGTGTCCAAATCGACGACCACCATCATCATAAGTTAATGACCATTTCTCCTTCCTAATGCCATCAATCCACCTTTGTATTTCAAGACTGGTTTCACTGAATTTCTCAAGCTTCCGATCAAACTTTATCTTGCATGCCATGTACCCTATACAAAAACGTTAAATTATTTAGGTCACCATATTATTAAAGAAAACATAAACAAATAAATTATGTAGTTTGAAAAAGACATACCTAGAGTCATCAGTTCTTCCTTCAACTTTTTATTCTTGAATCTCTGGTTGAAATTACTGGCAATATGTCGAAGATAGTATACATGATAAGCATTTGGAGGCTGCCAACCTAGGTGAGGATTCGAAACGGCCGATTTAATGCTTTGGTGCCGATCGGAGATCAGACATATACTCGTCTTATTAGTAACATGTTCCCGGATCAATCCCAAAAACCAAGACCAAGCATCTAACGTTTCTTCTTCAATCAACAGTGTGCCACGATACTTACCATACATAAATGTGCCATCAACCTGTATTATTGGTTTGCAGTGATTAAATGCATCACAACATTGTCTAAACGTCCATAAAACACGATGAAATGTGCGATATTGGTTGTTCACACGGTTGCCCACCACATATAGATTGTCTCGATCTTGTAAAATTAATATGGTGAAAACAACTGCGTATGTTGTAACCATCTAGGTAGCATGGCATAAGATTCATCCCAATCTCCAAATACCTTCACTATGGCCTTTTGCTTGGCTTTCCATGCTTTTCTTTAAGATATCTTGTACCTGTAAGTACTTAGAATTCTTTCGCGTATCAAAGCGATTGTGATCGATGGCGCTTCTCGGACCATACCTAGGAAGTCGATTTAAATTTAAAGTTACATTACAATTTGAATTAAAAATACAAAAAAAAAATTATTGACTAATGATCGTACCTCGTATGAACGAGCATACGAAGTTAGAATCCAACTTCGTGTGGCCTTGCGACAACATCCGATTCACACAATTATGTTAACCACTCCACTTTAGTGACTTTTTCGACAAGATAGCCCTCAGCCTCCATGGGCATCCTGTCACATGATTTGAGCACTGGACATAATAAATGGTTGATTTAGATTCAACAACTTTGAAATCCTGATGAACATTCATGGAATAATGTTTAACAGCGATTTGAACTGCCTGTTTACTATCGAATCGCAAGCTAACATACAATTCTTGACCCACTTTCCACGATCCTGGAACATCTACGCCTTCAAATTCTATCTCCTGATCAGGATGGTCCCACTTTATATAATTATAATAGGGGTATGAGTTGAAGAATGCACCATGTGATTGACCTATAAGTGAGTAAAAATGAATATATTGCCAATTAGAGTAAAAATAATAATATTTATACAAATAAAAATTAATAATAATAATAATGTCAGAATAAAATAATTAATTGTTGGAGGAAACCAACCAGCTTGATGCGGAACAAAACCACCAGGAGCCATCGATGAAACCGGATCTGCAGTAATTCCAGGTGACACCAATGCGGACAGAACTATGTTGGAACCCTGTTCAACCTCCTCCTCGGTGTTCGATGAACCTGAGACGCCCCGACGTCCCATTAAAGAAAACCCAAAATATTAAGACCTAATTTCGTTATTAGCGTTAAGTAGATATATCAAAAACGACGGAAAAATTAAAACTTAAAATATATATAACATTGGTAAACGTACATACAACACATAACTATAAACGTGTATATACATGCCAGTACTGCTATCAAGGGATTCCCATATGTAGGATCCCGATATATGTACAAACTGGTAACATCAACAAAATACATCAAAAAGCCAAAAGAAAGAGCCTCACCGATGCACTCCACACCCCGTCCCCTATCAAAATACAGTAAAACACTACAAAAAATCAACTGTTTAGCGACCAGAATATTCGGTCGCTAAACCTGCTAATTTGGTCTCTATTTAATTTAGCGACCGAATTAGCGACCGATTCATGGTAGTGGCTGATAACCTGGTCGCTAATATTTTAGAGACCGAATTATAAATTCGGTCGCTAAATGGCAACCATATTTTCGGTCACTAAATAATAAAAAACAGTCGCTACACGATTGGTCGCATTGTTTGGGTAACCATTTTTAGCGATCGATAATCGGTTGCTAGTTTGGTCGCTAATGTTGGTTACTGTTAGCCTATATTAGTGACCGATATTCGGTCGCTAGACCACAATTTTTTAATGTTAACTAAAGTTTAGCGATCGAATTATTGGTTGCTAATTCGGTCGCTAAACTGGATTTTATTAAAAATTTTAAAATTTAATTTTTAAAATAATATTTTTTTTTGTTTTGCTTTAAAGTTTAGCAAAATTACTAATAAAACACACCAAATTACTAATGAAATATACAATTATAAGAAATAATGAATATCTATAAAAAAAAAAATCCAAAGTGTCGTACAAGAATCGTTTAAAATAAAAAAAATGAAAAAAAAAATCAGTCATGATGAGGGGGAGGTGGAGGAACCCAATCATCCTCAGCGTCTGTGCCGCCTACGTCTGCTATCTGGTCGTCCTCTGGAGTAGCATCATCAATAGCTAGCGGCGGAATAGGAGGAGCGGCAGCAGGCGGCACAACCGTCAGAGCATCACCCTGAGCAACTGGAGTCTGGATCCTCATCTGCTCCAACACCAGCCGCAGTGTCTGGCCCTGCTCGATGCTCATCTGCATCAACTGCTGGTGTGCCTGAGTCAACTGTGCAATCTGGTTCGCCATCCGCTGCTCTCTCTTGCTCTTCTCATGAAGCTTCGCGTTCAGCTGCGTGATGGTGTCCTGCATTTGGTTGAATTGCTCCCGAGGGACGGTATCGTCGTAGGAAGGAGCAAGCGTGCCGGATGATGAAGCGATAAACTCGCCTCCCAGGTGTCCGAGGCCGTACATGTGTCCGAGGCCATACAACGCGATCGAGTATGCACCAGGAGAACAAAAGGAAATGCATCAGACCGAGATTTCAACAAGTATATAAGGCATTTGAACATGGAAATGACTATTGTACGAGTGTGAAAAAGGTTTTTTCCCAAACTGTCCCACTTGGACAATTCAAGATTCAATACAATGAGCATACGTACCTTGAGAAGGTACACACGCTCATTAATATTGAATCTCAAATAGGAAACTAAGGCTTTTGTAACTTAATAATTAACTCTAGCAGAAAATAAAACCATTGACTTATAAGGATTGCAGCATACTTCAACAAATATATATTGAAGCATAATTCAATACAAACTTAGATAAAATATATTAGCAAACATCCTATTGAGCTCCGCTCTCCACTAACAAGTAACACATAATTGTCAAACACATGCATAACTTCTAAATTAGCAGCACACAACAAGCATCCCGCCTTTTTGACAGGATCACATCCTATTGAGCTCTACTCTCCACTAACAAACAACACATAATTTCAAATACATGCATAAATATTAAATTATCATCACATAATCAGCATCTTGCCTTTCAGGCGGGATACCTTCCTATTGAGCTCAGCTCTCCACTAACAAACAACAAGATATATAACTCACATAACACATTACAAGCACCACACAATCAGAACCTTTTAGACAAAGCAGAACCTTAAAAGAGAGTATTGAGAGAACTTACCTATGCAACAAAATGCAAAAACAAGTAAGGATAAGGGGAGGAGCCGCAGACAAGAAGATCAGGAACTGATAAATATAATAAGATAATATGAAAGCAAATTAATATCCTTAGATCCAACTTAATTGTATTCAAGTTAGTAATATAAAAGTTCAACAAATTGCCATTACGACCAATTGATTACCTGTGGAGATGGAGAGGGGACGAAGGGACTCGGTTTCAACTCACGAGAAATAGAGCAATGACCTATAATGCATAAATAAAATTAATCATGTCAAATACTAACATTTAAGAAACTAACATTTAAGGCTCTCATATTTTCTCACTTTACAACTAATTCGATGTACTCATGAATCTTGAACCACTTAACTCACTCTCTTAATTATCGATTTTGTTTGCGATGTTTTTCAAAATCATGAATCAACTCTCTCAAAACTTACACTATATAGGTGAAGGCACATGAGTAACTTCATGTAACATTCATAATGTACAAGTCCATTTCTCAGATATTTGGCGTTGTTTCATTAATTGTTAGATGCTGAATTAAAACCTCAACCAATAAAATACGTGTACAAAATGGAAAACATAATAAAGATCAAACACAAGGGATGGTTCAAAAGCATGATCTTTACATTGCCTATGAGAATCTAGAAAGTTGGCAAATCTAGTTTTCAAGTCACCGCACACAAGGGATTAAGTTTGGTTTTCTATTGGTTCTATCCAAGATTCCATGTGATTAGTACCCCCCTCCAGCTCTCATATAAAAATATTAGTTTCAGCATGCTTTGTGCTAAAGAGAAGTGTGTAACAAAGAAACAAAGCAAACACAAGCATAACAAGTTTTAACAAGTTCTCTAATTTGTTAGTATCAAGGCCAGTATAACAATGCTTGAAAATTCAGCATTTTTAAACAAACAAGCATAACAAGTTTTCACGAGTTCTCTTATTTTTTAGTATCAAGACCAGTATAATAATACTTGAAAATTGAGATTTTTTTAGTCAATAGTGAATATAGTTATGTTGCATAAAATCAAAAGAATCAAAATAAAAAAATGCACACTAGCTACATTCACAGTAGCATCATCATCTCTTTAGTTTCAGTCAAGTACATTTTCAAGCAGCTATATTCACAGTACCAAGTTTCAATCAAAATGAAATAAAAAATACATTCAAAGAGGGTTAACAAAAGCAATAAAATACCCCCAATTTAAGAGCATTTACCAATCACTAGTGCCCTGAATAGGTAAATCAATCAATATAGTCTAGAAAAGCTATGAAGTGTCATATAAGTTCTTGGAGCTCCATCTTGATGTCTAAGTGTTTATCATGATAATCATGTTTCATACTATCAATGGACCAAGTCTTTTCATTAATGGTCTGCTTGTTTAAGATCGGCAAATAGTGTGATTGTTGATTACTTGAGACATAATCATTAATCATTCTCTAACCCCTAACCTGAGACAAAACTGATCAGAGGAGACTGTGGGGGTGGTGGCCGCATGAACATAGCCCCTTGAAATGGTGGTGGTGGTCGGAGGAGGAGGTGGTAACACCTGAGAGAGACATAGAGAGAGAAACTTAGATAGAGAGAGAGAACCGAGCAAGAGAGAGCGTGAGACAGAGAGAGATAGAGGAGAGAAGAAGAGAGCTTACCTATGGAAGAGGAGGATGATGGTGGTGGTGGTGGTGGTCGGAGGAGGATGAGAGAGAACCTGAGAAATGGAGAGAGAGAGAGACAGAGTGAGACAGAGAGAGAGGGGGACGGAGAGAGACAGAGAAGATGAGAGCTTACCGGAGGAGAAGGGATGATGGTGGTGGCTCGAGGCGTCCTGTGGTGGTTGGAGATCGCCAGACCAAGAAAGAAACGGTGAGAAAGAAGGAGAGATTCAGATAAAAGTGAGGAAGAAAGGGGGATCTATTGGATTTAGGGATTTTATTTTTAGCGACCGAATTATTCAGTCGCTAAATGGGCTAATTTGAAATTTGAATTCATAAATTTAGCGACCGATTTAAAATCGATCACTAACACGCTCTATTTTAAGTTTTTTACATGCCGTTTAGCGACCGAATTAATATCGGTCGCAAATATAAATAAAATTTAACCGTTGCATTTAACTCGGTCGCTATTTCGGTCGTTGAAAAGTCAGCAAGTTTTGACTTTTACTTTCCTTTATTTAGTGACCGAAATAGCGATCGATAACTCTGCTACGCTCTATTTCGGTCGCAGTATCAACTATAACTAGTGTTTCAAGTAGATCCTACAATCGGTCGCCATTTCAGTCGCAAACAACAACCAACAAATTCAGTCACTATTTTCGGTCGCTAGATAACCTTTTTTTTTGTAGTGTGACCTCACTCACACCTACACGGACGGCACTGGCCCGAGCCATCACACACTGCCTCCCTCATCTGCATCCTGGGGTCCAGCAGGTCCGGGCACTCCTCCGCTATCACTCAAAGAGCTCCTGGTCGGTTGCCCTTGAAACCTCTGCCTGTAGAGTCTGTTATCCCGAGGATGTAACCGTTTAGAAGATACCCGCGAAGACTTAGAAACCGTATCACGTACCTCTGGAGGTGCGAGTACCTCAGGAAGGGGTGCTAGGTCCAGGGCGGGGACAACTGGGTCATCCACGGGTGATCCCGGGTCCCGCGTCATCCACGAGTGATCCCAGTGCGCCATCAGCTATATCTGAATCTGTGAAACATAGTATATATATATATATACACACGACACACAACAAAAGAAAAGGGGATAAGAAGCCATATAACATCAAACGTGGAAAGGGTTTAGCAACATTTAATTAAATAACGGCACACTAAACATCTGTCTCCTAAGTATATGTATATATATATATATGCATTCCCAGTGCACCATCAACTATATCTTTGACCTTAAAGGTTCCCGAGGTGGGAAACCCCGGGTCCTGCATCATCCATGGGTGATCCCAGTGCGCCATCAACTATATCTGAATCTGTGAAACATAGTATATATATATATATATACACACACACACACACACACGACACACAACAAAAGAAAATGGGATAAGAAGCCATATAACATCAAACGTGGAAAGGGTTTAGCAACATTTAATTAAATAACGGCACACTAAACATCCGTCTCCAAAGTATATATATATATATATATATATATATATATATAACACAATCATCCTCAATACACATCTAGGATCGTTCCTCTATCCTCCATCATGATGCAATGCAAATGCTGTATGAATAATCTCATCAGGTATCTGCCATATCCGGATATCACATCAATATAATCGACACGTCCCAGAGTCCCCGGCGCACACTCTCGTCCGCGGATGGAGGGTGCCCACCCAAAGCAATGTCACTATAGCTACACAATCTGGTGCACACCTCTGAACCCCAGCCAGGGTGCTCATGCAACGCTTGAACTATAGCTGCGACTAAAATGAAATCATGTCTGGGACGGTCCGCCGTTAGCCTATCCCCGGGAATTCTCCCTCCAAGGCACAGATCCCACACGACCATGTTTTAGGTCCACACGACCATGTTTCAGGTCCACACGACCATGTTTCAGGTCCACCATATCACAGACCATGTTTCAGGTCACCCCCTAGTGCCCTAACCGCTCATCATAATCTCATAGATAACCTCAAAATAATCTCATCTCATCAATCTCATCCTCATATCACGATGATTATCTCGGTTAGGCACTGCTATCACATATCATATGCATTCCCCAATACATCCTCATGTCTCAACATAACTTGTAACTTACTCAACCTCTAAGTACAATCATAACACTCATCATATCATCACAATCATCATCATGTTATTCAAAATCATCATCATATATCATCATGTCATAATATCTTTTACAAATATAATAATCATCACAACAATATAATAATATTAAATATAAACATGGTCTCAATACTTCCAACACTCATAAAATATCAATTACCAATACCATATCAAACAGTCAAGCAGACAATCACCAAACAATAAAATAATCATATATATATATATATATATATATATAGCATAACGACGATAAACACACAATTTCTATATCATCATCGGTACCACTAAGTAGTCCCCAATGTGGTATAGACATTGTCCGTTACTCGCTCTCGTGTAGGGTTTGGGTCGCCCTATGCCATTATCAAATTAAATGTAACTGCGCCGTTTCCGACGTTAAGTGGTTTCCTTCCCCCACCTGGAGAGTTGTACGATGCCCAAAACGAAGAACAATGAGACGTCCTCTAATCTCCTCGATTTTGCCCTGTAAGATTATAGGGCCTCGGAGCTTCCAAAAATTCACATAAGCATCACATTACAAAGCGCACGTTACTAGGAGTTCATATTCGAAAACGGAATTGAATTCCGACAAACGAACGAAAGATGATACGAGAAACATAACGAATGGAGTTTCGACATAAACAAGGATGATTTACCTTCGGTTTTTTAAGAAATGGAGAAGAGAAGAAGATAGATATTGTCACTACGATCACAACCACGTACTCCGTTTCGCGACTGGATGATCGAAACTCGCACAACCCTTGCTGTAATCACTTTCTCTCACTAATCTTTCTCTCTCTCTTTAACCCTCTTTCTGTTCTCTGAGGCTTCTTCACACTCCCTGCTCTCTGTTTTTCGTTTGGTGGCTAAGTGACTTATGTCACTTAAGCCACCTTTTATTTTTACAAGTTCATGCTGCCATGCTCGAGCGTGAAAACGGCCACGCTTGAGCGTGGAAAGCCACCGTGCCATGCATCCACTCACAGGTTGCCATGTAAGTCCTGATGACACGTGGTAAGTCAAAGCATGGCCCTTGTCTGGTTGACTTGGGAGCTTGAGCATGGATACACCCACGCTCGAGCGTTGACTTCTGACAAAAAGTCAACTCTTTGCGTTCAGTGTCCGTTCGACGTCCGATTGCGCTCAAATTTGAGATATAGGCTCATTAGGACCTAATAAACAACCTAAAACCATCAAAAAGGCCTAATCTCAACTCTAACTCCAAAATTCTCATTTCACACTCAGACGTCTCAAAGACGCTAACCGGAAACCCTAGTTTTGTTCCTACATTCCAACTCCCTTGAAAAGCCTGCGTACTTGCCAAGCAAAGGTCTTTAAACCTCAAACAACATCCCAGCTATGTAATCCAAGTCCTAAACCTAATCATCATACGTAAACCATACATAAAATCACAGATGTTACACAACCTGATGTTGGTATATCATCTTCATCATCATCTTCATCTGACTCATCCTCCATCTCGCTCGGCCAATCTTCATCTTCATCATCTTCGTTATCTACATTTGACCCAAGGTTTACCGGCACATTTTCCTGCTCGAAATTACTACCCAATGACAGCACAGGGAATGTGGAAGTGCCTATAACATTAACATCAACGTACAACTCAAGTGATGACATCCACGGATTTTGGGTTAAACCATTCAGCATGCATTCTACATCTCGATCATCAACAATTTCAACAAGAATATATTTCGTCGGGTTGCCACATATCATATATCTTGTCACAATTTTTGAAACTGATTGATTTGGTTGCAGCCTCAACTTCGAGTGAATCTTTGCCCTCAAACGCTCATACCGGATGCCATGTTTTATTTGCACAGTTACTTGGTCCCCTTCAAATGTAATTCCTTCTGGTCCATCGAAGACTCTCCCGTTCAAGTTCACAAATACTGCAACTTGACCAATGACGTATGCCCTAAAATAATATCAAATAAATAACAATAACCCATAAATTTACAATTTCTAATAATAACAATATTAAAAATGATTAACACTTACTAATACTAATAATGATACTTACAAAATAAAAAAAATGCACAATAACAAATACAAATAATGGTATTAATAATATTAACATCATATTTTATATTAAATATGTAAACTTAATAAAAACATTAATATAACAACATTATTACTGCAAAATTAAAATAATAACAATAACCCATAAATTTACAATTTCTAATAATAATAATAATATTAAAAATTTAAAATAATTAACAATTACTAATACTAATAATGATAAAAACATTATTACCGCAAATTATAGAAAAATGAAGAAAAATAATATAAGAACATTGTTATCGTAAATTATAGAAAAATGTGTAGTAGAAATTATATGAAGATTCAGAGATAGGTGGGTTAAATTTTATGAATGATGATGGTATTTATAGGAGAGGGAGGGGGGTTCTAATGGGGGACGGTTGGGGTGGGGGAAAGGGGTGGGTGGGGTTTATTTCTGATGGGGAGGGGGGCCCTGCGTGCGCCACGTGGTGCAACACAGGGAGGCACCACAGCGCCTGGAGTCTTTGAAGGCGCCATCTGCAGTGGCGCCTCTCCTGCATTGCGCCACGTGGCTGTTGCCTTAAAACAGAGGTCTTTAAGCTTGTGCAAGTATATACAAATGCCTCAAGTAATATAGAACTTTCGTTCAGATATCATTCCCACAAGGATTAAATTGATGCAACAAAATTCCAACTCAAATTATATATTCTAGGAGTTAGGATTAAGTAACCAAAAATTGTTTTGTGTAGACAGATTAAAATAAAGGGTATGAGTGATAGAAAAAATAAATAAATTGTGAATTGAAAGTAGAATTGAAACAGGTTAACAAAGAAATGATTTTTTGATTTAGATTATTAAAATAGCTTCAGGTACAGTACAACATAAATCCTGTTTAGCCCTCATTATGCTCTGACTATGCTCTAGCATCTAGCTCTAGGAAATTAAAATTTATTTTCCAACAATACAGTGTTAGGGTCGTTAACTTTGTTCTATTCTTAGATCAGATTAATTACACCTCCCTCTTAGTTAAGCATATTCCAACTAGCTTAGGGACAAGAATAGCTATTCCTACCCTATCCAACATCAATTAATTATCTAATTAATGACTTAATCCCTATCTTCTATCAAGTTCCATTTACTTAACTTTTCCAAATCAAGTAAACTAAATATTCAATCAAGTTGATCACTCTTAATCAAACAACATTAAATACGTGATAAAAGAAGATGTAGAACATCGTCATTACATAAATCAATTAAACATTCATTATATTAGCATACCCAAAGCTTAAAGTATTTAGCTCATAATGAGCTTACAAAGAGCAAAAATAAGAAATAAGCAAGAAACCATTACAATGGGTGAACAAACGAAAATGCAGCAGCTCAGGAAAAAGAAACCAGTGCAGCTCTCAAGATGACAACACAATGTGAAATAAATTCCAAAAGTCCCTCTACTAGGGTTTGCTAAATGCTTTTATATTACACACAAAACCCTATTCTCTTTCATTCCATTTTGGACCAACATCCAAAAGTATTAATAAAATAACCCTAACCCATTTCCTAAAAGTGTAGGGCAGCTGATCCTAGGCGCGTGTGCCTCCTTAAAAAGGACAGTGCCATCGCCCATGAGGAGATAGGAGAGTTATCCTTATCAACTTTTGTCTTTTAGTGCAAAGCCACTGGAAAAAGGGCCATGCTGCAACAACCGATAGCTTAATCTCTTCTGCTTCGGCTATGCTTCAGCAAAAGACCTGCATATACAGACACAAAATTGAGATCATGATAGAGCATTCTGGAGCAAAAGCTATTAATTACAAAACTTAACACAAATAACTTCAAGCTAACCATTCCTATCAAAATCAAACCTCGAAACCTCAAAGACAAACAAAAGTAGGAGTCAAAAGGAGCAAAATAACTCTTCATTCAAAGAGTTATCACTCCCCCAAACTTAAACCATTGCTTGTCCTCAAGTAATGCAAATAAAGCTCAAGAGAAAGACAAGATTTCCAAACAATGAATGGCATGCAAAAGTCACCCATAAGTTACTTTCTTCCAACAACTCACATCCAGATATCCACACTTGCTTTCCTAACCAAAATACTCTTTCTATTATGCTCTCAACAACATTACTGCAAAACTGCTTCAGACAGATTAAAACATACTGCAGCATACATCAGTCAGAACAGTTGGTTCTGCAACTCACCCTCACATCAGGCTATTCACTCTCTATCACAAACATGCACCTCTGATTTAGGCTTGATAAAATTCTATCACAGATAAAACAATCACAGATTTACACATAGCAAGAGGTCTTTGGGGCTGTAACTGGGCTTAGGACAGGAGGGGTTAAGTTATTTGGGAAAATAGCTTTCTTAAGGTAGAGCAAAAGGATTTTTTTCTATCTAGCTCAACTTTCCATTCATTCCCACTGATTTTACTGTTTTACTTTCTTGGGTTTTCCTTTCCATCACTAAGTCCACAACTTATTCTATTTTTGATTTGAACAGAGAACAAACTAAAGTGATTCTCATGCTTTGCCATGTTCTCTGCTCAACAGTTTCAATTTTTTTTCCATAAATATGCAGCTTTACAGACGGATTGGCAGCTTCACATTATAAACTTATGACTTCTTGATTTCTTTGCTGCATATCCTTTTGCTGCTTTGCTTATATTCTTGCTGCAGCATGCACATCTGTTGTAGCACAGCACCCCCAAACTTATGGCTGATGCTTGTCCTCAAGCGTCCCCCAAACTCATGTTTGAACTAGGCACAAAAGCATCCTTAAGATCTACCTTCCAAGTGATTTTTGTTTTTCTAGGATTAAAGCTTGTAATGTGCTGGTCTTCTCAATAAAGGTCTAAGGCTCAAAGGGGTTCACAAGGGGCAATCAGAGTAGGGTGGGCTTATTTAGGCTATGGTTAAAATAAAATAAACAAGAAAAAATGCCTCAAGCTAAAAAGTGTGTGCAATCAAGTGTGTTCAAAGCAGACATAATTAAAGCAAACCTTACAGAAAATGCATGAGTGTGATGCAGCTATGTACATGTAATTTTCCTCTCAGGCTCTTATTTGTATATTCATGCTACAACACATGTGTCCTCTATCCTAAAACAGTGATGTAGCAATGTTGGTGATCACGTTCAAGTTAGTGGATTTAGTTATTAAGCAAGAGTTTCAGTCCAAGATGCAAGAGTTAAACACAAACATAGGCCAGAGGCCATTTCCACTTAATCATTAATCATGTGGATTCCAAAACAGGGGTGGAACTTAAGCATAGCCATTCATGCATCAGAAATTAAAAACAACTATGGCCCTATAAACAGATACCAAAGGTCCTAATGACCACTACTTTGCAAAAATTAAAAAAAACGAAACTTAGACAGTAAACTGGGAATGGGGTGGAAGGTTTAGAGCATCCTGATATGGGATGCTGCAACAAGATACAACATCCACTTTGGCTCTTTTTCAAGCCTGTGGTGCTCTGGTGCGCAAACTCTTCCTGGTGCCTCCACTCTTAGGGGGCACCTTGCTTTGGGTTGCTCTAGTGACTTGGACCTCTTCCTCTTCATCCTCTTCTTCATCTTTTTCTTCGTTTTCTTCTCCTGCCTCAGTCTCTTGTTCATTATCAGTTTCTTCTGCTTTAGTAAATTTAGCTTCCTCTCCCCCAGTGCTGCAGCAACCTTCTCCTTCTTGACCTTAGCAGTAGCATTGGGTGTAGCCATCTTTAGCTTCTTTGAGAGAGGAAGTGTGTCATCCTCATCTTCATTTTCTGATGCAGCATAGGTAGTGGCTATCTTCGTCACTGGGCTTTCCTTCTCAGCAGCCGATTTTGTGTCTTTTGTTGGTTTTGATGCTAGAGGGGGAGTTGATGCTATAACAGGGATGGAGGAGGGTGCTTTCTCTTCTGCCGCAGCACGGGGCCTTTTAGTGCTCCCCTGATCTTGCTAGGAGACTTTAGAGGAAAATTTCTTCTTTTTGGGCACAGAGGCCTCAGTATCTTTCTGCTTCTTGGATGGGGCAATGCCCATCCATCTTCATCCGAGGCAGAGCTGTGGGCAGGGTTGATGTTGCTGTTGTGCTTTTCAAGATTCACAGAGGTGGGGTCAGGAACATTGTCATAGGGTGTTGCTGGAACTTCTTCTTCAAACGGGGGCAGGATTTCTTGGGGTAACTGGGGGATTGGAGTCTTAAGTTTCCAACCATTGAGCTTCATTGTTTGTTTTTCCCACTGATCCTTGCAGAAGCAATATTGCCAAAAGGTCTTCTCATGCTGTATGTGTTGCTGCAGCATGGTGGTCAGTTGCTCTACTTTCTGCCCCAGTATCCCAGAACGATCCTACTGTTATGGGGTGCCAGATCTGGGAGGCTTGCTTGCACTTGCACTGGCTTTTTCGGAATCAGAGTACATCCTCAACACACAGTTCATATCAATGGGGCCTTTGTTCTGTTCTAGCCCTTCTCCAGGGTTGTACTCTATTCCTTGCTCCAAACAGAGTTCAGTAATAAGATAGGGGAAAATCAAGTTACCTTACTGCTTCATTGCACAGATGGAGATCCGACTCTTGAGTATCTCCCCCATATTGATTTTCTTTTTGTTCAAGATATAGTGGAGTAGAACTAGGTGTTCTTTGTCCACTGTCTTCGGATGAGCAGTAGGGGAGAGAGAGTATCTAAGGAAGTGGTACCAGACTTTGGCAAGAGGCTGCAACATGGACCGAGGCAGCTTGAGTTGGCCCTCTGCTTGTTGAATGAAGTCTGCGCCAGGGAGACCCAAGTTCTTCTTCATCTGCTGCAGCTTGACAGTTGTTGCAGCTTTCAAGATCTGCTGATACTCGTTCTCCACTTCCTCCAACCCAAGATGTTGGTTAGTGGTTTTGGCAGAAAAGATACCTTTCCTCATCTGATTACCACAAAGGTTTGGGCCTCAGACGCAATATTTGCATAGAACTCCCTAACTATTTGGGTACAGAAATCATCTATGTGCTCAACAAAGGTTCTCCACTTATGTGCTTCAATTACATCCACCAGCTCTGGTAGTAGACCCAAGTTTACCCCCTTTCCATATTTGAAACCCTTTCATTGATGAAGGCTACGGTGGAGGGTTTCTTTTTCATACTTCACTTGCGCTTCCTCTCCAACCCAGCTGGTTAGGGTTTCGTTTGGATTAGCAGAGGCGGGGGCAACGTTTTTGACGGCCCTATGCTTAACACTGGTTGATTTCTTGGAAGTCATGGTAGGGTTGCTAGTTGGGTTGGTGAAGAAGATGAAAAGTTTTGGGCTTTAGGGTTATGGGTTGAGGAAGAAAAAGATAGAAGCTTTGAAAGTGTGAAGAGCGGGTGGAAGAGAGGGGTTAGGGGCTATTTAATGTGTCAGGTGGAGAGAGGTATTGGTTGTTGTGGGTGGTAGACGTGGGGAAAGAGGAGAATAAAGAGGAGAGAGGGGTAGAGATCGTGCGGTTGGGGGTCGAGTGTGGGAGAGTGGGATTTTCTCTCTCCACATCTTTTGTCTTTATTAAATTTCAAAAAAAATAATAAAAACTCTCCACCTTTTCCCTTTTTTCACAACGGATAAAAAGTGAGCTGGCCCCCACTTGTACTCTTTTCAGCAGATAGTCCCTTTCCACAAGATTCCATTTTTATGCTTCTACTAACAGAGAGCATGCTGTAGCATTGGTCAGAGCAACCCAATATTTCCTTATTGCTGCATCTTGATTCACTTCTACCCTTTCTGCTGCTCCATTATTCACTACTTGTACTTGTAGCACTTCATAATCAATTTTTTTTCTTTATTGATGGGCTGCCTCCCATGAGCACTTGGTTTATCAGGTCCTCAGCCAGACCATGATGCAACATCATTCAATGTCATTGAGGGTGGTGGTGACCTTCATTCTGTTCAGAGGTTCACCAAAGTAATGCTTGATTCTCTGCCCATTGACTTTAAATTCTCTGCCACTCTCAGCATCCAATAGATCTACAGCTCCATGTGGATAAACTTTCACTACTTTGAATGGGCCAGACCACCTTGATTTCAGCTTGCCTGGAAATAGCTTCAGTCTTGAGTTGAACAATAATACTTGTTCTCCTTTATGGAAGGATCTATGATGAATCCTCTTATCATGTCAAGCCTTAGTTTTTGCTTTGTATGCTTCAACATTTTCATAAGAAAACAGTCTGTGTTCTTCTAATTCATTAAGCTGCAACATGCGTGCAGCTGCAGCAGACTGAAGGTCAAAATTCAGCTTTTTCACTGCCCAGAAAGCTTTGTGCTGTAATTCCAGCGGCAGATGGCAAGCTTTTCCATACACCAATCTATATGGGGACATCCCCAGTGGAGTCTTGAATGTTGTTCTATAAGCCCACAAAGCCTCATCCAATTGGGAGGACCAATCCTTCCTACATGGATTGACCATTTTTTCCAAGATTCTCCTGATTTCCCTGTTAGAAAACTCAACTTGGCCATTAGTTTGGGGATGGTAGGTTGTGGTTACTTTATGCTTAACTCCATATTTTGCAAGCAGTTTGGAGAAAACTTGGTTGAAAAATTGGGTTCCTTCATCACTAATGATTGCTCTAGGGGTTCCAAATCTAGAAAAGATGTTTTTTTGTAGAAATTTTGATACCACTTTAGCATCATTTTTTTATTTTTACCACAGCCTCCACCCATTTAGACACATAATCAACAACTACCAGAATGTAAAGGTTGCCAAAGGATGGAGGAAATGGTCCCATGAAGTCAATTCCCCATACATCAAAAAGTTCAATTTCCAAAATGGTATTTAGGGACATCTCATTTTTATTAGACACATTTCCTACCCTTTGACACCTGTCACAGTGCTTAACAAATTCAGGTGCATCTTTAAAAAGAGTAGACCAGAAATAACCTGATTGGAGCACATTGGCAGCAGTTCTCATGCCACCAAAGTGTCCACCATATGCTGCATCATGGCACTGAGTTAGAATATTTTGGAATTCTTCATCTGCGGCACATCTTCTGTTCAGATTGTCTGGGCACATCTTGTAAAGGTATGGTTCATCCCAGACATATTGCTTGGCTTGATAGAAAAATCTTCTCTTTTTTTGAGAATTTATGTCTAAGGGAACCACACCACTGGCTAGGAAATTGACCAGATCAGCATACCGGGGTGCTGCAGCATCCTGCATTGCTTGCAGTTGTTCATCAAGGAAAGATTCATCAATGGCTATTCCCCTGGACGCCACAACATCCTCTGCAGTCTTGAGAGATGATCGGCTACTTGGTTCTCCACTCCCTTCTTATCTCTGATTTCCAGATCAAATTCTTGTAGCAGCAACACCCACCTTATGAGCCTTGGTTTAACATCTTTCTTGTCAATTAAATATTTGATTGTTGAGTGGTCTATTTAGACTACCACTTTTGTACCAACAAGATAGGATCTAAACTTCTCAAAGGAAAACACCACAACCAACAACTCTTTCTCAGTGGTGGTATAGTTGATCTGAGCATCAATTAGGGACTTGCTTGCATAATAGACATGATGTAGCACCTTGTTGTATTTCTGTCCCAAAACTGCTCCTACAACAAAGTCACTAGCATCACGCATGAGCTCAAAAGGCTTCTCCCAGTCAGGTGGAACAATTATAGGTGTAGTGATCAGAGCAGTCTTCAGCAACTTAAAGGCCTTCAGACATTCAACAGTAAACTCAAATGCCCTTTCTTGCTCCAGCAACTGACACAGTGGCTTAGAAATCTTGGAGAATTTTTTGATGAACCTTCTATAAAAACCAGCATGGCCTAGGAAGCTTTTGATTCCTTTCACAGATGTGGGAGGGGGCAGCTTTTCAATAATTTCAATCTTTGCCTAATCCACTTCAAAGCCAGTTCTGGAGATTCTATGACCCAGCACAGTTCCTTCAATTACCATAAAGTGGCACTTCTCCCAATTCAAAATCAGATTTGTTTCTTCACATTTGCCCATGATCTGCTCCAGATTCATCAAACAAGTGTGGAAAATCTCTCCAAACACTGAGACATCATCCATAAACACTTTCATTGATTTTTCAATCATATCAGAGAAAATGGCCATCATACATCTCTAAAAGGTTGATGGAGCATTGCACAAACCGAATGGCATTCTTCTGAAAGCAAAGTTGCCATAAGGATATAAGAAAGAGGTATTCTCTTGATCCTCTGGTGCTATAGCAATCAAGTTGTATCCTAAGTATCCATCCAGAAAATAGTAATACTCCTTCCCAGCAAGTCTGTCCAGCATCTGATCAATGAAAGGCAAGGGGAAATGATCCTTTCTAGTAGCTTTGTTCACTTTCCTATGTTGGAACCAAAGTGGTTTTGGATTTCATAATCTCTAAGTTTTGATACTAACAAAAGGATTAAATTTGCTTGGCAAAGTAGTAGTTGAGATCTAACATGTGTTTTCAGTTATGCAGGAACACTTTAATATAAGTAAATTAAACTTGGGATAAGTTTCAAATTGAAAAATACACGTCCACCCCTGTAGACGGGCTGCTCAAATATTTTGGTAAAGTTACCTAGTCATTTAATTAAGTAGACTGGTTTTCTTCAGAAGACGAGGCTCTAAATATTTGCTAGATAAATACCTAAATAACTTGTTAGGTACAACAAGTCCAAAAACTTGATAATGAGCGCGTCCATCTTGCCACGTCAGCAGACGGAAGTAATTAGTTGAAGAAAACGAACTAAAACACAAAGTAATCCAGTAGATGAGCTCTATACGCCACGTCACTAGAGAGAGATCTTTATAACTCATTAAGAAATAGCAAGTCCGAAGACTTGATAGATAAGAGGATATGCCACATCATCAGACGAGCTAAGTAAAATACAAAACAGGCTTGGACTCTCATATGAATGAGTAGACGTAGTTTCTTTGTAGACGAGATCCATTCTTAGAATGAATTGAATGCAATCTGTATCTCTTGAATTTTTTTCAAATGATTGATATTTATTTCAATAGAATATTTGTTCTTCACATTTGTTTTATCTGCTTTAATGTTTCGCCTTGTTGTAAAAGAAACATGCTACCATCAAGAAATGAAAAAAGCAGAATTGTACAATTAGATAATGCAAAACGATCTGTATGATGACAACTTTATGACTGAAAAGCTGGTTTTACACAAAGAAGGAGCAACAAGTGCTCATGCTGCACTACTCAGAGGAGTAAGCCTCCTATTTCATGCTAACTCGATAAACAAGTGTACTATTCAGCATTGCTACAATCAAGCTATCAGTCACAACGAATATCATGCATTAGATGCTCTCTCTAAACGAGATTATTCAAAGTAACCGTTGAAGAAATGCAAGTAAAGAAGAATGTCACTATAAATTGAAGACCTCAGATACTGAAGATTAACTCTGGGCTGCACAATCTTGCTAGCTGAACTTTTGCCATTTGATAATCATTTATTCCATTATTCTTTCAAGAGCAAGAGTCTACATTCATTAGTTTGAATATTGTTGTAATATTCAACTGATCTTAAACTGTCATATTCTCACCCACAGTGAGTTTAGAAGAGCAACCATTAAATCTCTTTGTTAAAGTTAAAGCCTGAAGAGGCTTGGTAAGAAAGGAATACTTGTAGCCTGGAGAGGAGTTGAATACTTATTTGAAATCTATTTGGATAAATAGTGGATAAATCCTTCAAGTCGAAGGGACTGGACATAGCTCTTGGCTGGAAGAGAGTGAACCAGGATAAAATCTCTTGCGTGAATCTTCTATCCCCAAACTCTTCATTTTTATTTGCTTATACTAACTGTGGGGTTTTTATATTGCTTTTGTTAAAGTCTTTTAAAAAGGATCTTTGTCTTTGTGTATGCTTCCGTTTCATATCTCTTTGAGTGCAAAAATTGTTTTAAAGGTTGTTTTCGAAAATTATTAACAAACACAATTCAACCCCCCTTCTTGTGTGTGCCTGTGTCAACTTCAGTTGGTATCAGAGCTCAGCCTTGAAAGGGTTGAGCATCTAACAAGTGTTGAGGGCGTATGATCCAACAACCATGGATGCCGAAGGACAAGCTATCAACAGACCTCCTCTCTTTGATGATTCTGATTATGACTATTGGAAGAAGAGGATGATGGCCTTTCCGGATGCACAAAGTCTAGACATCTGGGAGCTCATAGAAACTGGTTACACAAAACCCAGAAACGAAAATGGAGCTGTTGTTGCTAGAGCAGACTGGATAGTAGATCCAAAGACAAAGCATCAACTGAATCTTAAAGCTAAGCATTATTTGATGTGTGCCATCACCAGATTTGAACATGACAAAGTTCACATCTACAATACTGCTAAAGAAATCTGGGATACTCTTGCCCTAGCTCATGAGGGTTCCTCACAAGTTAAGGAATCCAAGATCAGCATGCTGGTACATCAGTATGAGCTGTTCAAGATGGGTGAACATGAAACAATAGACCAAATGTTTGGAAGATTCCAAAACCTCACCAACAGTCTCAGATCTCTTGGAAAAATCTATGAAAATAGAGATCATGTCAAAAATTTTGAGAAGTCTATCCAAGCAGTGGAGACCCAAAGTAACTGCTATTCAGGAAGCAAAAAACCTGAATACACTCTCTCTGGAAGAGATTCTTGGATCTCTCAAGGTTCATGAACTTGAACTCAATGAAGAAGAAAATTCCAGAAAAGGAAAATCTATTGTCCTAAAGGCAAAGAAAGCATGTTCATCAAAAGTTCTCAAAGCTGCTGAGTCATCTGATGAGTCTGAATCTTCTGATAATAATGAATAATCAGGTGAGGAGGAATTATCCTTTATCTCCAGAAAGATTCAACATATGTGGAGAAATAAAGGTTGTTTCAGAAGGAAGTAACTCAATAAAAAGTTTTCCAAGGATAAGTCAGACTCCAAGGAAAAAGGTCCACCCTTGTGCTTTGAATGCAAGAAACCTGGTCATTTCAAAGCAGACTGTCCTGAGCTAAAGGACAAAAAGAAATTCTTCAAAAAGAAGAAAGGGTTAATGGCCACATGGGAGGATCTTGATCTATCTTCTTCAGATGAAGAAAATGAAGCTGAGGAAGAGGCAAATATCTGTCTCATGGCAGACACTGCATCAGAAATTGAATACATTGATGCTGAGGTAATGGACTCTGACCCGTCCACTCTTCAAAATACTTTTGATGAATTGTTGCATGAGTCATCTATGCTATCACGAGAATATAAGAGTCTCAAAAAGAAGTTTTATAAACTATCTAAAGAATATGATAAGGTCTGCATTGAGAAACAAAACCTCAAAAATGAAAATGACACACTAAATTCAATGAATGTCAGTCTAGCTGACAAAAATGGTGTGTGAACCTGATGTTCCTTGTGAAGTTGCAAAATTGAAACAAGATGTAACATATCTAACTGATTCTCTGTCAAAGTTTGTAGGTGGCTCAGATAAGCTTAGTCTCATTTTAAGGTATTCTAGGTCACCTTATGATAAATCTGGTCTTGGTTATGACAAAGAGAAGCAAGATGCATCTCACAAAAAGTCAACCATTTAAACAGCATAGAGCTTTAAAAGTTCCAAATAAACATACCAAAGCTAAGTCTAGATCGTCTAACACCTTTTGTAAAGTATGTGGAAAAAATGGGCACATTAGATCTAGATGCATACACAATAAATATGCTAAGCATACTTGTCCAGTGACAACTAACAGGAAAGGACCCAAGTCTGTTTGGGTGCCTAAAGATAAGATAATACCTATTGCAGATTTGCTTAACAACAGGAAGAAAACATATTTCTTGGTACTCGGACAATGGCTGCTCACGACACATGACGGAAGAAAAGTCTATGTTCCAAAACCTTAAACCCAAAGATGGTGGCTGGGTCACATTTGGAGGAAATTAGATAGGGAAAATCATTGGTATAGGTAAAATTGGTAAACATCATTTTCCCTCCATTGATAATGTTCTTTTAGTAATTGGCTTGAAGCACAATCTACTGAGCATAAGTCAATTATGTGACAGTGGATGTGAAGTGTCTTTTGATAAGGACATGTGTACTGTCAAGAAAGATGATGGATCACTTTTATTTACTGTAAAAAGTCAAAACAATCTCTACAAGATTGACTTGGAGGACCTCTCAAATCAAAGTGTCTCATGTCTAGTGTCCATTGAAGATGAGCGATAGATTTGTCACAAAAGGCTAGGTCATGCAAGCTTGAAATTAATTTCAAAGATAATCAAGCATAACCTCGTGAGAGGACTACCAAACCTTAAGTTCAAATCCGGTGCTCTCTGTGATGCATGTCAAAAGGGAAAACAAGTCAAAGGTTCTTTTGAATCTAAGAATGTTTTTAGTACCATTAGACCACTAGAGTTGCTACATCTTGATCTTTTTGGTCCAACAAGGACTGCCTCTGTCAGTGATAAGAAATATGGTCTTGTCATAGTAGACGATTACGCCAGATGGACATGGGTTATGTTCCTAACTCATAAGGATGAGTCGTTTAAGGTCTTTTCTATATTCTGCAAACGTGTACAGAATGAAAAGGCATGTGTAACACTTCAATCAGAAGTAACCGTGGGGGAGAGTTTGAGAATGAGCTATTTCATAAGTTCTGTGAAGAGAGTGGTATCCTTCACAGCTTAGGTGCAGGAGGGGTTGCTGCAGCATCAGGCACCTTAACAATTGTAGGTTGCTCTATTGTAGCATCTTCTTTAGCTGTTTCTTTCTCAGATTTTGAATTATTCACCTTCTGTTTCTTCTTTGGTTAAACAACTTCTACATCTTTGCCACTTCTCAAATGGATTACCTTGCATCGCTCCTTTCCTCCTCCATAAATTGAGGCTTTAGGATCTTCAGTAGAAGCAGGTAATGTGCCAACTTGCCTTGAATTGATTGCATTGACCAGCTGTCCCACTTGAGTCTCTAAGTTCCTCATTCCAGCCTTAGTTTCTGTCATAAATGCCTTTAGCACAGATTCTAGGGATGGTTCTGGACCTTTCTGTTGAACTTGTGGTTGCTGCTGCCTCTGTTGCTGTTGATGCTGATAACCAGAAGGTGGATTCAGTGTGTTGCTGAAATTGGAGTACTTCATATTAGGATGTTGTGATTGCTGCCATCCCGAGTTACCATAGGAATTATTGCCCCGATAATTGTTATTTCCTACATAGTTGACTACAGCAGGATTTGTAAAACAATTCTCAAATAAATGATTTCCTCCACAGTAAACACATGATACAACATCGGCCTTGAAAATTTGCTCATTCACCATCTCTTCAGTCAATAAGGGTGGAGCAGAGGAATTTCCTTGATTTGCGATGGTAAACCCCCTACCCATATTAGTTAAGGAGGTTATTTGAGCTGACAGTGCTGAAACTTCACTCACTTCATACGCCCCTGCTGCAGCATTGCCTTTTCCAGAAACTTGTCTTGCTGTTGGCCACTGATAGCTGTTAGCTGCTATTCCCTCCATCAGAGCATGAGCTTCATTGTAGGATTTGGTGAGGAGTCTGCCTCCAGCTGAGGCATCTAACATCATCCTTGAACTAGGTGAAACTCCATTGTAGAAGTGCTCCATTTGAATACAGAATAGGATACCATGGTGAGGGCACTTCTTAATCAATTGTTTGAATCTATCCCAGGCCTCGAATAGTGGTTCATCATCATGCTGCCTAAAAGAAGTGATGTCAGTTCTCATCTTTGCATTCATAGTAGGTGGAAATAACTTTGTTAAGAACTTCTCGGCAAGCTTGTTCCAAGTGTCAATTGAGTTTGCATCCAAGGAATTCAACCAGTTCTTAGCCTTACCTCCCAAAGAGAATGGGAACAATCTCAGTCTAAATGCATCATCATTGACTCCTGGAATTTTGAAATTGCTTGCCACATCCAAAAATTGCTTCAGATGCAAGTGAGGATCTTCTGTTGTAGCACCATTGAATTGTCCAATTGTTTGTAACATTTGGAACATCACTGGCTTGAACTCAAACTGAGGTGTCGTGATGGGAGTCCTCACTATTCCAGTATTCATAGATTCAGGGTCAAACACAGTATAATCCCTAATAGCACAATTTTTATCATTGGCCATTGCCATACTATCCTGTGGTGGTCCTTCTTCAGTCATCTCTGAAACAATAGGGGACAATGCTTCAACAGAATCTGGTGTGGAGTTGGTTGGAGTGTTCAGAACCAACTCAGGTAAAGGCTGAGATGATTGACCTATTCTGAGCCTTCTGAATGTTCTTTCTATCTCTGGATCAAATCTGTATTCAGGTGACAAGAACCTGTACATGCAGGTTCAGTACCCTGTGCTATAGCAAAGTACTAAGAGTGTCAGTACCTCTAACTACAGAACTAATAATCTAGAAACATAATTTTAACACCAATTACAATCCCCGACAACGGCGCCAAAAACTTGTTGCCTTTAAAACAAATGTCTTTAAGCTTGTGCAAGTATACACAAATGCCTCAAGTAATATAGAACTTTCGTTCAGATATCGTTCCCACAGGGATTAAATTGATGCAACAAAATTCCAATTCAGATTATATGTTCCAGGAGTTAGGATTAAGTAACCAAAAATTGTTGTGTGTAGACAGATTAAAATAAAGGGTATGAGTGATAGAAAAAATAAATAAATTGTGAATTGAAAGTAGAATTGAAACAGGTTAACAAAGAAATGATTTGTTGATTTAGATGATTAAAATAGCTTCAGGTATACTGCAACATAAATCCTATTTAGCCCTCATTATACTCTGACTATGCTCTAGCATCTAGCTCCAGGAAATTAAAGTTTGTTTTCCAACAATACAGGGTCAGGGTCATTAACTTTGTTCTATTCCTAGATTCAGATTAATTACACCTCCCTCTTAGTTAAGCACATTCCAGCTAGCTTAGGGACAATAATAGCTCTTCCTAGCCTATCCAACCTCAATTAATTTTCCAATTAATGACTTAATCCCTATCTTCTATCAAGTTCCATTTACTTAACTTTTCCAAATCAAGCAAATTAAATATTCAATCAAGTTGATCACTCTTAATCAAACAACATTAAATGCGTGATAAAAGAAGATGTAGAACATCGTCATTACATAAATCAACTAAACCTTCATTATATTAGCATACCCAAAGCTTAAAGTATTTAGATCATAATGAGCTTACAAAGAGAAAAAATAAGAAATAAGCAAGAAACCATTACAATGGGTGAACAACGAAAATCCAGCAACAGCAACTCAGGAAGAAGAAACCAGTGCAGCTCTCAAGAGGACAAGACAATGTGAAATAAATTCAAAAGTCTCTCTAATAGGGTTTGCTAAATGCTTTTATAGTACACACAAAACCCTATTCTCTTTCATTCCATTTTGGGCCAACATCCAAAAGTATTAATAAAATAACCCTAGACCATTTCCTAAAAGTGTAGAGCAGCTGATCCTAGGCACGTGTGCCTCCTTAAAAAGGACAGTGCCAGCACCCATGAGGAGAGAGGAGAGTTGTCCTTGTTAGCTTTTGTCTATTAGTGCATAGCCACTGGATAAAGGGCCATGCTGAAACATCCGATAGCTTAATCTCTTCTACAGACACAAAATTGAGACCATGATAGAGCATTCTGGAGCAAAAGCTATTAATTACAAAACTTAACACAAATGACTTCTAGCTAACCATTCCTATCAAAATCAAACCTCAAAACCTCAAAGACAAACAAAAGTAGGAGTCAAAATGAGCAAAATAACTCTTCATTCAAAGAGTTACCAGTGGCACAACAGGGCAGAGGTGCAGCTTTTTTTTTATAGCTAGGCACCAGTCAGAGTGGCGCCTTTGAAGGTGCCACTCTGACTGGTGCCTATGACCCGTCATAGGAAAACAAATTTAAAAATGCCACATGTCCAAAAGGACCCCCCATTGGTAAATAGTTTCAGAACAACCCTAAACTGGTAAATAGTTTCTAAAAGGAACCTATTTTGGTCAAAAATCCAATAAGTAGTGGATCAACTTAGAAGAAGCCATGGGTCAAGCATGATTTGCGTATGAGCTTAGGAGCATGATGTGTGGCCTCATCATCATCTCTAAGGAACTCATCAAGGTCCAACACTGGCGCTTGGAGCTCGTCCTGTGCGTCTTCCAAGCTCTCCTTTGGCCAAGCGAAATTCAAGGGCACAAGGGATAGCAGGGGTGGTGGGTGCTGGTGAGTGGTGGTGAAGAAGAAGTGTAAGAATGAAAATTAAAAATATTTTTTTTTACAAAAATCAACTATCTTACCTGTAATAATAGGTTGTCCCCACCAAGTGAACTGCTATATCAGGTTAAAAATTCTCCTTCACGGGTGAGGGACTTAGTTACTCCCTCACCCTAAAAGTCACCTAAATATTGTGAGGATAAAACTTATATGCAGTTTCATATATCTTATTTTTATTGTTGCCCAATCAATATATAACACGTGTACTCTTCACTTAGATGAATTAAGTTCTGTTCTCTCCGACCCGTATCCCGTTTTTGCCTCACCCGATATTCTCCATTGATTTCAGATTTCCGGCCACCAAAAAGGCAATATCCAATATAAATTGATTTCAGCCTTAAGCCTTAAGCCTTCAGCGTCCATTTTTATTTCTAAAAGCAATTCTCTGGATAAAAAATTAAGCTATTTTTTTATTTTATTTTAAAACAACCTTTTTATGAGTCAATCAAAGAATGATCGAATGGGAAATCTCGAGCAAGGGGGAAAACGGTAGATGGATGTTGAAATTGAGAAGAAAAAAGAAAAGGGGTGTGGTTGTTGCCATCCCGAGTGTCGCCGCCAACATGGTTGTAGGCCATAAGAAAAGGGGTGGCTTGTTGCTCCCCGTGTATGTTGTCTCTATCGTTATGTCCTCGTCCAAAATCAAGAATGTGTGATCTACATATATTTTTTCACTATCTCTCTCTCTACCTGTGTTTTTTCATGATTTTGTCTCTCTTCCACATATGCTTTGTCCACAAAGCGGTGATAAGCACTAAAAGATGCCTTCAACAACGATTTTAGCAGTTGACTCAGTAACGTAAATTTACAAAAGTAGCACACATAGGATGAGTTTCTACATCTAAATCAAAGTTGAAAAGTTACAGATTTTGCTAAAGTTTTCGATGAGCACGAGCAGCGTCTTCGGTGGTGGTGGTGGCGACACGTGCTGCTCGTTAGAAAGAGGATTGAGTCTACTAAACGGTTACAGGTTGAAGAGGAGAGATGAGCATGACTGGGAATGAGACAGAATGTTCATGGCGTTTAACATCTTAAGAGGTGACGTGGAAAAATAATTGATGTGTTATGTTTTGATTGGAGAATAGTACCAAATGTATGGTACTGTACCTAAGTCTTCGCTAGTAAGTAACGGGGATTGTAGGAACGATTTGGATTTTGTTTAAAAAAATTCGAACCTATTAAAATTAATTTGTTCAGTTTAATTCAGATTTATAATATTCTTTTGAAGAAACTTATTTCAATTTAATTTGGTTTGAACTCAAAACAATATTAAAATATATAATACAATTTATAATCTAATTTAAATAAATTCGACATAAATACTTTATCATTAGGAATTTAACTAATAATACAACAAAGTGTGTATACTAAGGCAATTAAATAATTAAATATAATATAATTTCACCCTAAATTAATATAATGAGAAGTGCGTATACTAATGATATTTAAATATATTCTCATATTCATCATTGGGGTGTTGGTCTAGTAAAAGCAACTAGTCCCATAAAGAGGAGAACCCGGGGAACCCGAGTTCAAATCCTTGTGGAGTCACCCCTACTGGGAGGATGAGAACCAAGGGGTAAAATCATACTCAATCAGTCGAATCAGAGATTAGTCCCATAGCAGACCCGAATGGCTTAAGCCGTTGGATACTCTGGTGGACTCACTCGACCCAAAGGGCTGATTAGGGTGGGTTCCGAACCACAAAAAAAAAATCTCATATTCATTTAGTTAAGTAACACAAGTACTACATTAACTAGCAGATAACATCATTATTTGAACCGACTCATACAACTTCGGGTGATTCTTGATAGTAAAGCAGAGACACGAACTACGAATTAATTGTTTAAATTACATTTTCCCCATTGAATATGCATGGTTGGAATTGTTTTTTAATCTTTCTGTCATATTGTCGGTTTTGAGTTAAATGAATTAAAATTTGTAAGTGTGTATATTTGTATTTCTTTTTACTTGGTTGATATCTCCGGAGAATAGGGAATGTTGTGCCATGTGATTCTTACAAGAGAAATTTCTTCAAAAAAAATATATATAAGAGAAATGATATTTTTGACATCAATTTGGGACAACATACGGTGACACCTATGTATTAGTGACATTTTTCATAAATTTGCATCATGGTTAATGACTCATAAATTCTTGGTTAATTCAGTTTATTGTGTGGTTATTGTGTTATCTTGACACATAATTTTTCACAACCCTCAACAAACATTGTTAATGACCCACAACATTTTCCAAACACTCAGTTCATGTGTGGTTAATGGGTTATCTCGATAGTTCAATCATTTTTCACTGTCCATTAAAATCATGGTTAATGACTTGCAAATGCTTGATTAATTTAGTTCATTGTGTGGTTAATGGGTTATCTTGATAAATCAGTTTTCACAATCCACAACAAACATGGTTAGCGACTCGCAAATGATTGGTTAATTCAGTTCATTGTATGGTTAATAAGTTATCCTAATATTTCAATCATTTTTCTCTGCTCATTAAAATTGTGGTTAATGACTTGCAAATGTTTGGTTAATTTAATTCATTGTGTGGTTAATGGGTTATCCTGATATTTCAATCATTTTCACAACCAACAAAAAACATGGTTAATGACTTGCAAATTCTTGGTTAATTCAGTTCATTGTGTGGTTTGTCTCCAAATTTGGTTTCAAGAACTAAATAAAGAAAGGAAATATATTGCAGTAAAATTTACAAAAATGCCACTAATACATACGGTGTCATTGTATGTTGTCCCAAATTGCTGTCAAGATATCATTTCTCTTCTTATAATACTAGAACAAAGAAAGACATACTAAATGTGCAAACCAGTGAACTAAACTCTAGAATTGATAGACAATCTTAAAATGATTGCTTCAGGTGCAGTAAATTTTTGGCCAAGGTCGTGTGATTTCTATGCAAGTTAAGCATTTGACTTTTATAGGAATGGTTTTATAAATTTAAAAAGTTTGATATTTAGTAGATATATGGTTATTGGGAATATAGATGCATGGAAAGAAAAGTTTGTAACTTCAGGAACGAGAAGTCTAAATGTGTGTTTGGTTTTACTTATGGAGACATTAGAAATGCTTCTGCACCTGTCAAACGTGATTTTGGTTATAAAAAAATGTTTGGTTACATGTTTGGGGAAACAATTTTGTATCGAAAATTGATTATATCAGAAGTAGCTTGGAGTAGTAGCTCATGCTTTTGGATTGAAAAATTACACTAAGTTTTACATTAAATTTACTTTCAAAATAAAAACATTCAAACATAAATCATTTTACTTCAAACTCAATTGTATTAAAATCAATTCTACAAAATCAATTCTATAAAATCACGTTTGTCAAATGCTCATCCAAACACACAAACCTAACTTTGGAGAAGAGGATTGAATTTTCTTCCAAGCTCTTAAAGAACCAAAAAATGCATACAAAAAATAAAATAAAATTAGGGAGTACTTTATTAATGAATGATATATATGTGTTACATTAACCAATAATAATAAAACATAGAAAAAATCAAACATACATATCTTACACAAGTGACAAAAATATATTATATATTAACAACAAATAAAAGAAATAGAAATGCGGGCAGACAGGCACTTTAGTGCCTATCTTTCCGCTAGTATAGAAAATAGATAAATATAGTAGTGAGGGGTTGTTGGATGGGTTTGGATTTTGTTTAAAAAAAACATCGAATCTATTAAAATTTATTTGTTCGGTTTGATTCATATTTATAATATTTTTTGAAGAAATTTATTTCATTTCAGTTTGGTTTGAACTCAATAAAATATTAAAATATATATTAAATTAAAATTATCGATTTGATTTGGTTTGGTTTCAGAATTCTTGAATCCAAGAATCGAATTGATTATCATCAAATTTTATTTGGTTCAGTTCGATTTGGTTTATACCCGAAAATCAAATCAATTCAATTGGTTTATTTCTTTTTTTTTAAGTTCATCGGATTGACACGAACCAATGCACACCAGTTACACTAGTGCAGGAAGTGTTTTTCACATTAGTTGAAATTGCTTTTTAACGTCTAAAAAAAACCTGACGTTATTAGAGCAGACGTAAAAAGTTTAACTTTTAACGTCAGTTCACAACTGACGTTAAAAGTACATTTTTCACATCAATTATTTATTTGAACTGACGTTAAAAGTGTTACTTTTAACGTTAGTTTTCTATTAAAACTGACGTTATAAGTATTTTTTTTTTCAAAATTACTTATAACGTCAGTTGTCGTAAACAACTGACGTTAATGTTTCGTTTTTTTTAATATTCTGGTACAATATCCATTCCCCAGCTATTTCATGCATTCAGTAAATTAACACAATCCAGAATATACAGAATAGGCATATTACAGAATCTGCACATACACTCAAATTTAGGAAAAAAAGGGCCTCATTAAAACCTTATGATGCAAAACCCTCCTTATGGATAAAAAACATCATTAAGGAAAAAGAGTACCCTTAAATCTTATTAAAAAATGAAAATAAATACAAAAAACCAATGGGGGGATAAAAACCAAAATCCATTGATAGAAAAAACATAACTAAAAGTTTCTAAGTATTTTAAATGTAATTAATACACATCTATAAGTTTCTAATTATTAACTACACATCTTCTAAATACTCAGGAGGTATATTTGTCATTCCTTTTTCTTTAGCATACTTAAAGAAAAATTCTACAAACCGCGAGTCTTTAATCTCTTTTTTGTCAAGAGCATATTGGTCGCTAAAAGCCTGCACGCATTCAAATAATTCACTGTAACATTAATGCAAGGAAAATGAAAACTAAAATATATAATTAAATAAGTTGTTTAATTAAGTATTACCATCTTTCATCCCTCTGTAATAGATACGAAGACTATGTTCAGCATATGATGCATTACATAATAGCCACACGACCAACTGTCTGGCTGCTTACGAGACTACGAAAGAAATGAAATTCAATGTCAGTTAAATAAATATATATATATATATATTTCTCCAATAGTAATTAGTAATTAGTAATTATAATATTAATTACTATTTAACAAACTAGCAACCTTGAGGATAATCCATTCAGGATCTCTTTTAGACTTAGTAGTCCTACTCCCCTGTTGGCACAACTTAAACTACAAGCCTTCAGCGCACTATCATAAACAGAATATTCATCTCAAATATGTAAGACTCAATGACTTAGAGATTTTGATATATGACAAATACAATTTAATGTGTGTGCAAGTGTTTTAGTGTCAAATTTCAAAGGCAGGTATCAAGTAGTGATCAACAAGTTCATTAAGCAAATTCAAGGAAAATATTCAAGGAAGAACTTGAAGGAATCAAGGAGCTGCATGTAGAAATCAAAAGAGCAAAGTCAAAGATCAAAGGTTCATCAAGATCAAGCTTAAAGGAGAATTTTAGATCTAAGTCTTAGATGATTTGTAAGAGAAAGAAATCTCTTAGTCACAAGATAGCTCAACTAAAAAGATGCATGAAGAAAATCAATTTTCATAACCTGCATTAAATGGAATAAGTTTTTTTTAATGAAAATGATTTTTGGAAATAAGAAAATTATTTGTCAGGTACAGCCATGTAATCATTGGATGTATGTTCGCTACTGTAACTGACAAATGAATTTAAGGTTCTTGATTCAATACATAGATGTACTGAATGGATGTACTGATGGATTAACCAAGTTCAAGATTTTGAGAAACTATCAGAACTATCAGTATGAAATTGGTTAATACAGCCCTGTACTCAACCCCTGTTTATGAACCAAAATCAAGAAAACAGATTGTTATCAGACCTAAATCTGTTTTAATTGATCCCAACGACTATAACTTGTTTCCTATATATAGAGGGATCAAAGGAACACTTTTAATAGATCAAAGTTTACAAAGTCAATTAGAGAGATCAATTGTGAAAATCATTCATCTTCTTGCTTGAGCTTCATTGTGAAAAAGAGTGTTTCAATTCTCATAAGAACTTCAATTTCAATATCTGACTATTGAGAGCTTAGGAATCAATCTTTTCATTCTATTTGATTGTAAAGGGAGAGGGAGTCTCTCTGTGTGATTAGGGTGAGGTATCCCTAAGGAAGAACATTGAGGCTCTTCACAAGAGTGTGGTATCTCGAGGTGAAGGAGTGCTCTGTGGTGTAAAGGTTTTTCAAGCTACCCGGCTAAAGCTTATTGTGTTAGTGTGTGAAAACCCACATGTGGAGTGGGGACTGGATGTAGGTCACAGTGGTGGTGACTGAACCAGGATAAATCTGGTTGTGTGGTATCTCTAAACTCAAACTCTTTAATTTCTGTCTTGCGCATATAACTATGATCTTAATGTTCTAAGTTTTCAATTGATATCAGTTCTTGATCTGTTTAATATGAATTGAAACCAGAGTATTACTGCAATCAATCTTGAGTTATTAATTGTTCACAACTGAGTTGATTAAGACTGTTCTTGATGACTGAAACTGAAACTGATATATTGTAACTTCAGTTCTTGACTGATTAAGGCCTGTATCTAATACCTGTACGACCCTGAACTGATTTATCTTTCTGAACTGATTTACCTCATCACCTTCTATTCAATATTTCATAAAAAGCCCTTCACTGTTTTTGTAAAAGATCCTGAGGCAACTCTGATTTGAAAAGTAAAGTTTTTGAAAAGGAAGAATTTTTGAAAACTCAATTCACCCCCCTCTTGAGTCTTTGAAGCCAAAACAACAATTGGCATCAAAGCTAAACTCTTAAGTTTGGCTTAACAACTATAAGAGTATGGCTTCCAATGATTGTTTGAATGAAGGTGCTTCCCTTGCACGCCCTCCCGCCTTCAATGGATTTGAGTATATCTATTGGAAGGAAAGAATGGTAATCTTTCTTGAGGCAGCATGTGTTGACATATGGGATGCAGTAGAAAATGGACCATTGTCCCCTTTACTATAGATGCTAATGGTGCTCCAAGAAATAAGCCTAAAACTGAATGGAATGAGGATGATAAGAAAAGAGTTCAATATAATGCACGTTCTAAGAATATTATAACATCTGCTTTAAGCCGTGATGAGTTTTTCAGGGTTTCAAATTACAAATCAGCAAAGGAGATATGGGATACATTGCAAGTAACACATGAAGGATCCACAGATGTTAAAAGAGCAAGAATGAACACCCTCACACATGAGTATGAGCTGTTCAAAATGAAGCAAGGAGAACCTATGACCGAAATGCAAAAGAGATTCACTCACATTGTCAACCAACTTGCCGGTATTGGAAAAGCTATATCAAATGAGGATCAAATTAACAAAGTAATAAGATGCTTAAGTAGGGAATGGCAGCCTAAAGTCACTGCAATCTCAGAATCTAGAGACCTCTCATCAATGACCATTGCCACATTGTTTGGAAAACTGCAAGAGCATGAATTGGAGTTGAATAGACTGAATGAGAATGAAGAAACTGACAAAAAGAAAAAGGGATTGGCTCTGAAATCACAAGTCAGAGAAGTAGAAGACAGTGATGATGATGATTCAGCACAAGAGGCAGAATCTGAAGAAGAGATGAGAATGCTAGTTAGAAAATTCAAGAAGTTCCTAAAGAAGAAAGACAACTTCAAAAGAAAGCCACCCACTTTTCAAAGGAGAAATTTCAGCAAAGGTGACAACTCTTCCAACAACATCACATGCTATGAATGTGGAAAGATTGGCCACATGAAGCTTGACTGTCCAAAACTGCAAAAGAAGGACAAAACAGAAAAGTTTGACTCAAAGGACAAGAAGTGGAGAAAGCCAAGAAAGGCCTACATTGCTTGGGATGATAATGATGTAGATTCCACTGAAGAATCTGAATCTGAGGAGGCAAACTTGTGCTTGATGGCCAACAATAACAGTGATTTAGAGAGTGAGGTAAATTCTAATTCACAACCTACTTTTGATGAATTGCAAGATGCATTTGATGAGTTACATGCTGAATATCTTAAGATTTCTAAACAACTTTCTCATCTATAAAAATAATTGCTAAACAATGTGATGATTATGCATGCTTGAAAATGAAAGAAAGAGAACTAGAAGCTAGGAATAAGGTCTTGATTGCATCTAGCTCTAATTGTTCTAAGTGATGTACATTGACTAAAGAAGTTGAAAACTGAAAAATGACTTAGCCAAGTTCACAAATGGTAGAGATAACTTGAATGCTTTATTAGGACAGCAAAAATGTGTTTATGATAAGGCTGGAATAGGCTATGAACCTAAGATACATGAGAAATCTTTCAAGAAATTTTTTTCTGCACCTAAGACATCAAACACACCATTTGTTAAATGCTATTTCTGTGCTAGAAAAGGCCACACTGCTTCAGCATGTCATTATAGAATTTCTGCATATAATAAGTCCAAATATAAGTGGGTTCCTGAAGGAACTATTGTTGTAACTAACTCAAAAGGACCCAAACTGATTTGGGTACCTAAAACACAAACATGATTCTGTTTTGTAGGTGTGTTGGAAAGCCAAAAATGTGAAATGGTATCTTGACAGTGGCTATTCCAAGCACATGACTGGAGACAAAACCAAGTTCATTTCCTTTAACCCTAAGTCAAGTGGTAGTGTTACCTATGGAGACAACAATAAAGGGAGAATACTCGGCATTGGCAACATTGGAAGTGACTCAACAACAATCATTGAGGATGTACTATATGTTGAGGGACTGAAACACAACCTTTTAAGTATCTGTCAACTATGTGACAAAGGCTTCAAGGTAAAATTCAATTCCAATAGTTGCTTAATAGAAAATCAGCATGATGAAAATTTGAAATTAATTGGACATAGGACAGATAACATCTATATGCTGGATTTAGATAACATCCCTTCAAATACTGCATGCTGTCTTATTTCAAAAGAAGAAGAGAATTGGCTTTGGCATAGAAGAATTGCACACATTCACATGAACCCCTTGAATAAACTGATTTGTAAAGATCTTGTAGTTGGTTTGCCTAAACTGAAATTTGTGAAAGATGGACTATGTGATGCATGTCAAAAAGGAAAGCAAGTTAAGGTCTCTTTTAAACTAAAGAACATTGTTTCAACAACTAGACCCTTGCAATTTTTACACATGGATTTATTTGGTCCATCTAGAACCAAAAGCTTTGGTGGTAACTTGTATGCATTGGTAATAGTAGATGATTACTCCAGATATACATGGACATATTTTCTATCTCATAAGAGTGATTCATTTGCTGCATTTAAGAAAATGGCAAAAATTGTGCAAAATGAAAAGGACATGAAAATTGTTTCGATAAGAAGTGATCATGGGGGGGGGGGGGGGGTATTCAAAATGAAGTGTTTGATAACTTTTGTGATGAGCATGGCTTTCAACATAATTTTTCTGCTCCTAGAACTCCACAACAAAATGGTGTAGTGGAAAGGAAGAATAGATCATTAGAGGAGATAGCAAGAACTATGTTGAGTGACTCTAGCTTGCCAAAACATTTTTGGGCAGATGCTGTCAATACAGCCTGCTATGTGCTAAATAAAGTCTTGATAAGACCAGTCTTAAAGAAAACCCCTTATGAGCTTTACAAAGGAAGAAAACCAAATATAACACATTTTCATGTTTTTGGTTGCAAATGCTTTGTTATTAACAATGGAAAGAATAATCTTGGAAAATTTGATGAAAAGGCTGATGAAGGATTTTTCCTTGGTTACTCTCTATCTAGTAAAACATTTAGAATATATAATAAGAGAACACAAACTATCGAGGAACCTGTGCATGTGACATTTGATGAGTCTAACCCCAAAAGGTTGGGAAAGGATTCTATTATTGATGATCTTGCAGATTCAATTGAGAAAAATCTCCTAGAAGAGAAACAGGACAATGAAGAAGATGAAAGCTTAAAGAATGAATTGTTGCAGTAGGAGCAAACAGAACAACAGCCTGACCTACCAAAGGAATGGAGGACTGTCAGAAATCATCCAATTGATAACATCATTGGTGAAATTACAAAGGGGGTAACTACTAGACAATCTCTTAGAAATGCTTGTAATCATATGGCTTTTGTTTCACAAATTGAATCTTAGAAAATTGATGAAGCCTTGAATGATTTGTTTTGCTTGCTATGTAACAATTAACTTTGAACATGATCTCTATCATAAGAACTTTATATTCGAAGTAGAGAAATTGAGATTGAATATGTTGATACAACTAAACAACTTCCTGATATTTTTACCAAGCCCTTGAACAAAGAAAGCTTCTTTTTCATTAGAAGAGAATTGGGCATAATTGATCAATCCTATATCTAATCTCTAAGGAAACTGTTTATATGACTGTATCTTTGTGTAAATATGCTCTGATTCTTGTATGATTTGATTTGGAATATCTATGAATGATTAGAAGAGAGTTTTATAAGAAATAGATTTGATCAGGAACACCTATGTACCTAATCCATGTACATGTGTAAAAACTGAAAATTTGTTTTAAACATGAATGTCATCAATAACTGTATAGAGGTTCAGGAATGGATCCCCTGTGTTTTTAGTCTGATAAACTAAGAATACACAAGATTCTAATTATGCTCGTTCACTAAAGTGACAGAAGCGCTCGTCCACACAAGTGACAGAAGAGCTCATCCACACAAGTGATAGAAGCGCTCGTCCACTAAAGTGATAGAAGCGCTCGTCCAAACAAGTGACAGAGCTCTCATCCACACAAGTGATAGAAGCGCTCGTGAGGATTGAAGATGATGCCGATGTAGAATCTTATTTCAAAACTTCAAATCTTCTGAAACCCACTTTTTCTTCACCTAATTCCGTAACCCTAGCAGAGCTAACCTTAATCCTTCTTATACCCAAACCAACCCTAATATGGCAAGAACCAAAAATACTGGATCTTCACCCTCAAAAGCTGCTGATAAGAAGATGAAGGAAATGGAAACTTCTAAGTCAGCTGAGAAGAAGAAAGGAGTTGAGACTTCAAAGGCTCCTGAGAAAAAGAGGAGCAAAGGAAAGGAAGTGGAATCTTCCAAAGAAAAGGAAGTCACTGAAAATACTGCTCCAACTTCATACATGGACAATGGTGCTTTTCTTCAAAGGTATTTTTCTTCTGATGAACAAAAGGAATACTTTAATCAAAACTTCAGATATAGAGAAATTCTTGAACATTGGGTAATGGATGTAAAATATTTTGAGGATAATGAGTTTAACTTTCCTGAAGTTATAGTCTGTCAAAAGCTCACTGAGTTTAAGCAAACTCAGATTGACTATCACCCCTTACTGATCAAAGTCTTTTACTCGAATTTGGAAATGAATGCTAATGGAATTAGCTATGAAGTTAAGGGAATTAAGATAAAAATGTCATTAGAGGAATTCAACAATCTTGCTAACCTACCTTATTATGGACCTAGCATTGCTGGAAATGGTCCCAAATTTGAGTGGTATAATGAGTATGATAAAGAACTGGCAAGACCAGATTTAGTTACCTCTAATGAACCTGAATGTAGAGTTACCTATACCAGTATAATGAGTGTAGAGGATAGACTTCTGCATTGTGTTGTCTGCAGAATTTTAATTCCAAGAGGAGGAAATCACTATATTATGCAAAACTATGATTTAATGCTTATGTGGCTATGCTGAATGAGAAGCAAATCAGCTGGGGGTACTGTGTTGCTGCACACATGATAGAATCCAAGAAAAGCAAGATGATGCTTGCCTACCCTGCACTGGCCTGCATAATCCTAGCTCATTTTAATGTTCCTTTTGATGAAGAAGAAAATAAGCTTGCAAGAAGAAAAATAATGAAACTGAAGAAAGAAGATGGAAGATGGATAAGGAAAGCTGGAAACAAGGAAACTACTGCAGCCGGTACTTCAACTGGACAAGAAAATGCACCTTCTGATTTCCTGCAGAAACTGATGAAAATACTGGAAAATGTTGAGGAAAATCAGAAGAAAAATCATGAAATTGAAATGGCTGCAATTGCTGAAGTGAATAAAAGGATAAAAAAGGCAGAAAATGACATTGATAAACTCAAAGATGCCCTAGGAGTGGACTCTCATTTCCCTGCACCTCCAACTCAAACAGAAGAAGATGTTGATGTTGCAAACATTACAACAACTGCTGTGTAGGAAGCTGAGCACACCCCTGCTGAACCATCACCTAAAGGCCGAAACAAAAGAAAATCAAAAAGGAAGAACCAGTTCTAGGAATTCATTGGAATTAGAACTTAGTTTTTGAAAGGTAAAATGCCTTAGTTTGTAATTTTGGCTGATGGTTTCTATTCTTTTTGATTTGTCCCTGCACCTATCCCTCTATCATGAACAATTTTATATGCTATGTTTGAATGTTTAAATGCTTGCCTTCTCTATTTCTTTGAATGTTTCTTCTCTTTACCTTTTTGATAATGCCAAAAGGGGGAGGAAAAAGTATGATATAGAGAAAGGGGATAATAACAAATTATACATGCATATGTTGAGGGGGAGCTTATAAGCTTACATGATTAATGGGGAGTAAATCAAATTCTGCTTTGATAATTTTTTTTGCTCTGATATACTTCTGCTCTGAGACCATGATATAAATCTGTCAAAAACACTTAGCTTTTGCTACACTTATACTCTGATCTTATAATTTGTTAGAAGATTTGTCATAATCAAAAAGGGGGAGTTTGTAAGACTCAATGACTTAGAGATTTTGATATATGACAAATACAATTTAATGTGTGTGCAAGTGTTTTAGTGTCAAATTACAAAGACAGGTATCAAGCAGTGATCAACAAGTTCATTAAGCAAATTCAAGGAAAATATTCAAGGAAGAACTTGAAGGAATCAAGGAGCTGCATGTAGAAATCAAAAGAGCAAAGTCAAAGATCAAAGGATCATCAAGATCAAGCTTAAAGGAGAATTTTAGATTTAAGTCTTAGATGATTTGTAAGAGAAAGAAATCTCTTAGTCACAAGATAGCTCAACTAAAAAGATGCATGAAGAAAATCAATTTTCATAACCTGCGTTAAAAGGAATAAGTTTTTTTTAATGAAAATGATTTTTGGAAATAAGAAAATTATTTGTCAGGTACAGCCACGTAATCATTGGATGTATGTCTCTCTTCAGAATCGACAAATGAATTTAAGGTTCTTGATTCAATACATAGATGTACTGAATGGATGTACTGATGGATTAACCAAGTTTAAGATTTTGAGAAACTATCAGAACTATCAATATGAAATTGGTTAATACAGCCCTATACTCAACCCCTATTCAAGAACCAGAATCAAGAAAACTAATTCTGTTATCATACCCAAATATGTTTTAATTGATCCTAACGACTATAACTTGTTTCCTATATATAGAGGGATCAAAGGAACACTTTTAACAGATCAGAAGTTTACAAAATCAATTAGAGAGATCAATTGTGAAAATCATTCATCTTCTTGCTTGAGCTTCATTGTGAAAAAGAGTGTTTCAATTCTCATAAGAACTTCAATTTGCATATCTGACTGTTGGGAGCTTAGGAATCAATCTTTTCATTATATTTGAGAGTAAAGAGAGATGGAGTCTCTCTATGTGATTAGGGTGAGGTATCCCTAAGGAAGAACATTGAGGCTCTTCACAAGAATGTGGTATCTCGAGGTGAAGGAGTGCTCTGTGGTGTAATGGTTTTTCAAGCTACCTGGCTAAAGCTTGTTGTGTTAGTGTGTGAAAACCCATAGGTGGAGTGGGGACTGGATGTAGGTCACAGTGGTGGTGACTGAACCACGATAAATCTGGTTGTGTGGTATCTCTAAACTCAAACTCTTTAATTTATGTCTTGCGCATATAACTGTGATCTTGAGGTTCTAAGTTTTTAAATTGATATCAGTTCTTGATCTGTTTAATATGAATTAAAACCAGAGTATCACTACAATCAATCTTGAGTTATTAATTGTTCAAAACTGAGTTGATTAAGACTATTTTTGATCACTGAAACTGAAACTAAAACTGATATATTGTAACTTCAGTTCTTGACTGATTAAGGGTTGTATCTAATACCTGTACGACCCTGGACTGTTTTACCTCATCGCCTTCTATTCAAGATTTCATAAAAAGCCCTTCACTGTTTTTGTAAAAGATCCTGAGGCAACTCTGATTTGAAAAGTAAAGTTTTTGAAAAGGAAGGATTTTTGAAAACTCAATTCACCCCCACCCTCTTGAGTCTTTGAAGCCAAAACAAAAAAATAACCAATTCATCATGTGTGTAATAAAATAAAAGCAAATATTAAAACCTAAATTAAATAGAAGATTAATTATTCACCTATTGCTAGGTTCCACCACCTCCCGTGACTGGTCCCGGTGGAGAGAGCATAGGAAGATGATAGTATGCCTGACAGGATGAATTATGAGCAACTGCCAATGTGCATTCAATATGTACAGTGCTAGATATAGCTCTTTTCGATCATCACCTCCTAGTAATCTCGTTAAGTATGCAGTGACTTCTTTGTTACTGGCAAAGAAAGTAGGCCGAAAGGAGTAGGATTCTAAGAAGCCGTATTGGTTGGAGCCCCTCTCAAGTTGAAGCCGATAGAGATACCTATGATATGAAATAAGTGGATGTTAATTGCATAATATATTGAGGTATCAATAAATCATAAAATTGAAATAAAATATATAAATTGAATTAATTATAAAATTAAAGCATACTTACATGGACCAAAGACTCACAACCGTAGTGCATAGTTGCTTGCCATCATTGCAAAAAAAACCCAATATCGTCGCCACTGAATACAAAACCAAGCTCATGGGGGTCAATTGGGCATGCCAGCCATCCATCGTACTCCAACAGGCATGTAAAAAGCACATTCGCAAAATCCTCACCAATCGAGAACAAATGAGTGAAGAGAGACAGTGAACTCGCCTTTGCCTTCAATATTAAATAAAGAAAGTATATAAGGAGTTGAGAATAAAGAAAACATAAGTAATTAATTGAGAATTTGATCATTAATTATGAATATACCTTCCGAGCTAACTCTAGCTCCTGCTGTGCCAGCTCACGGCGTTTGACCTCCAACTCTCGCTCCTTGTCTGCCAAGTCATCCACCCCCACATGTGTCCTATGATAGCTCTCTTTTGTGCTCACATGTGAATGTTCAGAAGCTCTCGTGGTTTCCTGGGAACCCATGGAGGAAAGCTCCTTAACAAGCATCTGCTTGAAGGATGGGTTGGATAAGAAGCGGCTCATCAGCTGGTCTATAACGGCCAGGTCGGAAAGGAGCTTTTGTGTAATGGTTTCTGTAATTTCATCCTCATCGACCTGCCTGCGTGAATCACATTTGCCATAAAATTCTTTGATGCCCACCATCCCCGAAACACTGATCACCCGACCAGGGTGGTCATGTTTGCCTATAGTAGTGATCAATATATCCCGACGTCCAGAAGGCACAAATGAGCCCTGGGAGCATTTTTCCTTAAGCTCCACCTACAATGAAGACTTAAAAAAATGTGTAAGAGAAAGGTGTTAAAAATATCAATATATACAAAAATCAACTAGAAATGCAATTAGTTAGTTAGTTACTTACAATCTTATCTGCCACATCGTGAGTGCCTTCAGCTTTAAAATCGCCTTTTTTTTGTCATCCGGCCGGCAAACCAAACATCCTCACGCGGGATAGGAGACGGGGGATCAAGGGGTGTGCCCTCAGGCCTCTCCGGCTGCTATCCTCGCATACAGCTCCTCCTGCTTCACCCTTACCTTCTCCGCAATCATCTCGTTAATCCTAGTGGTGTACCCACCCTGAGACAAGGTGTGGGTGTGGACGTTCTTAGCCTGATTCTGCTTACCCCTTTCCCTCTTAGTCTGTTTAAACAAAAACACATAATAAATTGAGTTAAATACATTTAATTTCTATACTTGAATGTTCTCTAAACTGCATAAATAAATTAACTTCATCAACTAACCTGAAATGATTCCTCATGTCGGCTCTTAACAAATTTATCCCACATCTCCCTATCAATATACGGGTAATTTATGAACAACTTTGAGAGACACTTATCCCCATATATATAATACCTAGTAAGATCATGCTTGAACGCACTCCAACGCCTTGCCGCCAATGAGAGCCATTTCGCCCGATGACGTTCTATATTCGGCATGGTCCAAGCCAACTACACATTAAATACATAACAAACAGGATGAATTAGAACTTGAATAATTATTTAATAATGTACATCAACAGAATGTAAAAGTAAAATACCGTGATATCCTCCCAAATCTGATCCTTAACGTTCTGTGGAATGTCTTCCCAATCGTTATATAGGATGCTAACGTGCTGCTTGGTTTCCTTAGACACCCAAGTAGTAAATTGTTTAGCACGGGGTCCCTAGGGCTTCAGTCGAGCATCAAAGGACACCTCAAGCTTCTAGACACTGAGCCTAGCCTTTTCTAAATTCTTCAGCATAGTGGCTGCTCTACCCCATTTTTTCCTAGACTGTGATGCCTGTTTGGACAAAAAAAAATATTAAATTAGAGGGTTATGTATAACAAGGATAAATAAAGAATATATAAAGAACGCAAAATTGCATTAAAAATAAAGAATAAAGATAGTATATAACATGTAAACTTACACTATCAACATGCGTAGGCCCCACCGTGTCCTGCGTAGGCCTCATAGTGTCCTCCCGTGCATGTGGGTCATCTGACTGATCCATGTGTATGCCTGTTCAGAAACAATAATTATTAAAATAACTTCTTTTAACATGGATAACTAAAGATAAAGATAAATACAGATGGATAAATAAAACACTTGCCTAAACTAACATGGATAAATAAGACATTAGCCTTAAAAGAACAAAACTCACACTATAATCAAGTTTAAATTACATATATCAATATCCCTTTGTGATGATCATCACGAGTGGCATGTACATCGTCCACCTGTGTTTCCTCAATGATATTAGGCATATTTGTTGAAAAAGAAGGAGTCTCGGGAATATCAAGAGTTGAATCTTGATTTTCATCACTACCATTATGCATGAATAAGGCCCATCTAATGGAAAAGTTAAATCATAAGGCACTAGTATCATTTTAAGCATGCAATACAGAAAATTTGAAACTCCTCCCCCTATTTTTATTCATAGGGTTATGGGATGGAAGATGAACCATTTTGTGGAGTCATGTCCCTCACCCTTCACAACCACCCCTAACCCATCCCTCACCACCAACAATTTAAAATCATCAATGCAATACATAATATTTGAAAAAAATATAACCAAAATGACAAAAATAAAAAAAATGAGGTTTAGGGAACATTACAGGTTTCACAAAGAGGAGAGGGAGAGTGTCTCGGTGGTGAAGGAGAGTGGCTCAGGCGCGTGGAGAACCTTAAATGAGACAGAAAAAACAACGAGACATTAGGGCAGAGCAGGGACAGAGTAGAGAGAAGAGAAGAGAGAAGAGAGAAGAGAAGAGTAGAGAGAAGATTGTTAGTTAAAGTTCAAAAAACTGTTCAAGTTCAGCAAACTATCAACTGAGTTTTGAAATTTTTTAACAATAGATTAGTATCTTTAGCAGTCATATGTAAAGTGTAGAAAATAACTTATCAGAGTCCAGGCACCATTTCAAACACATTGTTTTCCTACTGGTTTTATGAATCTTCACAAATCAAAATTCCCTATCACCATTATCAAACTCCATCAAATACCAATTATCAACAAAATACCCTCCATACATATAACAGAAATAAACACAATTACACAACTTATACCACATCACTATTTCAACATTACTATTTACAAACCATTTATCAGAAAGCAGAAACAGAGACAAAGACTTTGACATATTTTCACACAGTTCACAAAGTTAGGGCATTACCAAAGAATATGGCCGCTTCTGTTAGGGCTCAGTGGTGAAGGAGAACCTTAAATGAGAAAGAAAAGTACACTTAAATGCGATAGAAGATAAGAGAGAAGAGAGAAAAGAGGAGAGAAGAATATGGAGAAGATGACTCACCAGAGAATACTGTCGAGGTAGTGGCGGAGAAGAACTCGCAGCGGTGGTGGTGGAGAAGACCTCGGTCGCGGTCACGGTGCTTGACAAGGGTTAGGGCAGAAGAGAGAAGTGATGGTGATCGAGAATAGAGGCAGAGAGTAGTGAAAGTGTAGGGTGAAGAAGGAAGGCGTGCGGACATATGTGTAATGTATACTTTCTAATTTGATTCCACTTTTAACGTTAGTTGTTTAAACAACTGACGTAAAAGGTGAATCGTGTCACTTTTTACGTCAGTTGTTTAAACAATTGATGTAAAAAGTCATTTAAATGAACCTGATAATTATAAAACTGTCACCGCCTCCTTTTTAACGTCTAAGTTTTACTCAACAGACGTTAACCTTATCTGTTTATTGCCTATTTTGCACTAGTGTTAATAGAAGGTGCAATTATTGAATTTTGTAAATGAAATGTATTTCGATTTTCAATTACTTTATTTGATATTTATAATATGAAATTAAAAAATAATTATTTTATATATTTATTCTTAGTATAAATCTTAAAGAATTACTAATTTAAAACGATAAAGATATATATATATATATATATATGTGTGTGTGTGTGTGTGTGTGTGTGTGTGTGTGTGTGTGTGTGTGTGTGTGTTATGACTTCGACAATCATTATTGTTGATGTTGGCCAAAGTCGCCTAGGTCGCTATCATCGCTGCCAATACTACTATAACCATCACTGCCATCGCGACGAATTATATGGAAACATGATATAATTATCTGCATAGCCTAAAGGTAAAGTTTATAATTGTGAATCATTTTGGATTCTTTATAATTAGAATTGAAATTAAAATCTTAAACTACAATTCGAATTTCATGTATATACTCCGTTCTTTGTAATATGAATATAAAGAATTTGGAAATATATTCTCATATTTTTTTTACATGTAATGTACCCGACCCAATCCGTAAATTAAGGATAATAAATTAAAATCACATTTAATTATCCTGATATTATCTGAAATAACCGTATCCGGTTAAAAGAGATAATATCCCCTAAATTAAGGGATAGGATATTGATATTATCCTTAATTAAATCCTGATATTATCTGAAATAACCTTATCTGGTTAAAAGAGACAATATCCCTTAAATTAAGGAAATCACATCTCAAAAGAGATTGAAGAGATAAAAGGAGATAAATCCAGATCTCTAAGAGATATAGGAATCCTATTATAAAAGGAGGAGAACCCATGAGAGAAACTTACTTTTTACTGAATCCCGGTGACTCTCCCTTAAGAGTATTAGAGAAACTAGCTAGACCAAGAGACTATTGAAGAGTCCTTGCTCGCTGGTATTCCTCAGATACAAAATTAGGGGATCGAGATCACCGTATGATCAAGGGTTGAACCTAGAACTACGTCTGGCTTTGATTCCCATCGGGATACGTAGGACCGGAATCCGATATTCTGTCAAGTCATAATCTAAAACAACCCTGTTGAAAGATTTGACAAGTGTACCAAATCATACAAGTAATAATAATGAGAGTAGAGTATCGTTCCCAACGAGGATTGTGTTTCAAGTATCAACTTAGCCTAGGCAATAGCTATTTGAACCTATGAATGTCATGTTTGTAGAAGAGTTTTTTATGGATTTTTGATTACAAGTTGTCACAAGAATGAATGCAATGCAATTAAAGAATGTATTCAATATAGGTAAAAGCGGTTAGGCATCGGAATCCTCTAATTCTTCACTTAATGTAAATTCATTCAGTCCTAATTCCAATTCATTCCACTCAATTTTCATTCAAATCATTAACCTAGATTTATCCCTAATTCCTTAGGTGATAATCCTTTTGTACAAATCAAGAAGCCTAATTCCTTAGGTCACTCAAGCATTTGCACAAACATTAAGCATGTGATTCATAAGAATGCATTGAAACATAGTTCTATTCCTAGAATCAACATTCCAATGGTAATCTACTTCATTTCCAATCCAATAACCAATTTTCCAATTGTGAGATTGAATCTAACATCAATCTAGAGTTGATCAATCAATAGAAGCATTAAGCATAGAAGCAAATCACTCTAATTGAATGAAACAGAATTGAATTCAGAATCAAAATCAATTACATCAAGAATCAAATCAGAATCATCCTAACCTAACCTAAAATATCTAACAGCTCATAGTAAAAAGGGAAAAACGAGAAGAGAAGAAGAAACTTGAGTGGATGTGAGTGGAGGAAGCCATGGAAGCTCCAAATCTTGTTCCCAAGCTTGGATCTTCAAGGAAGCAGAGAGAAGATGATGAACCTCGAGTGTGAGAAGTGAAAAATGAGCCGAGAGATCCTTTTCAAATCTGTTCAAAACGTATTTATACTGGTTCTGCTCGTCTGCCAGCGCTGGGCGTCAAAACGTCTTCTACTGAAGCACCAGCGCTGGGCGCCCCATTCCCTTCAACATTCCAGCGCTGGGCTCTAGTGGCTAGAGCTGGGCGCTAGCTTCCTAGAGCTGGGCGCTGGCTCCTTCCAATTATGCCAGTGCTGGGCGCTGGCCTATGCACTGCAGGATGCAGTTTTCTTCCGGTTCTGTTCGTGCTGAGCGTCCAATTCGAGGGCTGAGCGCTGGGCTACTATTCCTGCACATTTTCAACCTCTTTTAAGTATATTTTCAATATAAATTGAAATCTAAGTATCAAAACTCTATTCAAATGAATGTGTACATTTTCTTATCACTTTTCCTATAATTTCTAGGATTATTTACAAACTCTTTCCTAATTACACTTCCAAACTAACATATTTTACACATTCATCACAACCCCAAACTTAGAAATTTTGCTTGTCCTCAAGCAAACAATTAAATTCAAAACAGGGGTGAATGAGATAGATTTTCATGGTCAATTCTCTTGTGAAGCAAATTACTCATGCAAGACTTCAATTCCTTGACACTTTTGCAAAATGGACAAGCATCACACAATCATTCATAAATTCCAATTGATCACAAGTTTCATGCTTTAGAACAATCAAACATAGTACAAAATTAGCTCCATTGAATGCACAAAATTATCCCTTGCAACCTCTCTGTTTAAGTGTTTCACACATCCTCACTTGGTCATGTTTGCTATCAATTCCAATCATCATGCATTCCCCAATCCTAATCTTGATAAGATGCTAGGAACACACATCACAAATGCCAATGCAACACATATCATGAGGTCTTTTATTTGGATGTAATGGGGCTTAGGTACGGGTGGATGAGAATAAGGATATATATGCTATGCTTCTTTGGCTTCAAGGACTATTTGGACTCTTTTGGAATTTTCACTTGCCTAGTCTAGCTACAAGCACATAAGCACACAATTTGTGCTATTTCCTTTTTATTCATTTCCAACTATTTCTTTGTATACTTTCTGTTTCCTTTTCCTCTTTTTGGCTTTTTCTATTTTTTTTTTCCAGTTTTTATTTTTTCATTTTTTTTTCTAGTAGGCATCTTTAGTGGCCTACTTACCACCCCAAACTTTATTTGCTTGCTTGTCCCTAAGCAAGAGAACAACCCCAAACTTAAGTCCAAACATTCCTCTAAGCTAAAGTAGTGGGACAAAATGGTTTTTTCGCTTTTTGGCTTGTAATGTGCGTTCATACCAAGAAAAATAGGCCAAGGCTCAATTGGGCTTAACAATGGTAAATGATAGGTTGGCAATTATGGCACCAAGCTTAAACAAAGAATTATTGCCTCAATCATTTATGCATATGCAAGAACATTGCAACAATGACAAGCATTCAAGGCAAGAAAAAGGGAGAACATGCAAGTGATGGACAATCACACATGAAAGAAATCAAGTCATCTGGATAATGTGCCAGAGCATTTGGGCTCAAAAGCTCACAGTTTATGGTGATGTGCAAGAGAAAATTCATGCATTCAACATTGCATCAATTATAGCATGAAAAATTGTCACAAACAATTCACAAGGATCAACGGTTTCAATGAAATCATATGCCCAGCAAGTATAAAATGCATCATGTTAGAAATTTCAGTCAAGCAAAAGTTCTATGCTCACTAGAGAATCTACACAAGAATCCATTCAACACAAGTTGTGCAATATATGCAAGTTTGGGCAATTTATTCCTACAACTAACTAACAAATGAGAGAGGGCAAAGAAAATTAATAGAGTTCAGAACACCCCCTTTCTTCTGCACACTGAATGAGTATGTGAATTTTTTTTTTATTCATTCATTCCAGCGCTCAGCCTCCACTTGGGCGCCCAGCTCTGGCTGTCTAGCGCCCAGCGCTAGCTGTCTGGCGCCCAGCGCTAGCTGTCTAGGAGCTACAGAAATGTGCAGCGCTCGTCCTTCCTGCGGAACGCCCAGCGCCACTAATCCTGGTAGTCTCTGACTTTTCCTACGCTGGGCGTCAAGCTGAGCGCCCAGCGCCTGTTGATAAGCCTCTGGCTTATCTAGTTTTATGACTAGATAAACTAGGGTTTATGTGCCAATTTATTCGAGTTCACTCTCGTTTTCGCCCAAATTTGCCTTGTTTCGTTCCTGAGTTGGATTTTGACTCGTTTTGCGTCTTTTGTGTAGTTTTTAGCTTATTTTGGATAGAATTACGCTTGTGGGTGCTTTTGTGTTTTCAGGTAAATAAAGTGAAGCTCCGGGAGTCAAGGAAAGCAAAGAAATAGTGGAAATTGAAATTCTGAGACACTCGCCCCGCGAGTGTACTCTCGCCTCGCGAGAGTCTGAAGACCAGCAAGACAGAGACTATCACGGCATAGTCGTGATTAAGGTCACGGCTGTGACAAATCGAGGTTTGAAGACTCGCCCCGCGAGAGATAGCTCGCCCCGCGAAAATACAAAATTTGAAGCGCGCCAATGCTTAATTTCGCGTCGCGAGAATACGCTCGCCTCGCGAGCTGGCGAGAAACAGAATCCTTATTTAAAGGCCATATCAGATCAGAATTGGGTATCAAGTTGTTAGCCACTTGTGTAGATCAGAGTAGTGCGAATCCTTGTCTTTGGAGCTGCGTCTCCGTTTTCTTTTCTTTTCTTCTTTTAGTTTGTTATTATGGAGATTATCGCCGATTGTTTGTGCGTCGTCACGGGCATGAGGAACTAATCCCCTCGTCCGAGGGATCGATGAAGCCACCCATGGCTGTGTAGTGTTCATATGATGTATGTGTTTCTCCCCTCTTTTTAATTGATGATTTCCGATTCTGATTTGAATATTTTATCATATGTTTTGCGTGATTAATCAGTTAAACGTGTTTGAGGCCTAACGGCGATTCGCGTTTTAGAACTTGAATCGGGATCGCAAATGTTTTCCAATTCTGAATTGATTGTGTTGATCATATGTGTTGCATGATTAACTTGTTAACGTGTATGAGGCCAAACGGCGAGTCGCGTTTTAGAACTTGAATTGGAATCGTTAATCGAATAATGAGCACGACCGTGGATTTATTTGATTAGTGCAACCATATAGGGAACAAGGTTTAATAGAATTCGAGATTAGGGTTATGAGACCGAACAAGTAATTAATCTAATCGTCGAATACGTCCTATTGAGCACGACAGTGGATATAGGAGAATTTAGGGGTCCCGGTTGACATTAAAATTGAACTTAGGGAGGAATACATCATCACTTGGGTACTTAACATGATTGGGTAGGTGGATTTGAGACCTTGGATGCATTTAATTTCTGATTTTAATCACTGTAGCGTTATTTGATTTGATTCTTGAATTGCAATCTCAATCTCTTTCTCTCAACCACCCTCTATTGCTTAACCAACGTATCGGATTTCTTGACAATTTAGTTGAGTTGGTAGCCCAATCCTTGTGTTCGACCTCGGTAATATCTTACCGTGTTTTTATTACTTGCGACGACCCGGTACACTTGCCGGAGTCACAACAAGTTTTTGGCGCCGTTGCCGGGGATTGGCACAACCAATTTTTCTGATTTTAGGGGAGTTTGATTATTTGGTTAAGTTATTTTTTCTTATTTTATTTTTATTTTTATTATTTTCTTTGTTATTATCTCTCTACTTCTTTGATTCCACTTGGTCTTGCCGTGTTTTTGTATGCGAGGTACCCTTCTACAAGAGGACTTGCTATTCGATTCAGAGATCACCAGGACCGAGAGGCAATTAAGAAAAGAGGCCAGAGAAAGGAAGAGGTTGGAAGCAATTAAAATAAAGGACATGGCTGAAGAAAATCCTCCTCCTCCTCGTTACAAGCCTCTCTTTGAGTACGATCTACCAAGCTTGGGAGATTGTGACTCTTCTATTGTGAGGGGCAACCTGAACACAGACTCTTTCAGAGTGGAAGCATGTGTCACATACCAGATCCGGGAGAATCAGTTTGATGGGAGTGGCAAACAGGACCCGCATAGACATATCACTCGCTTCCTGGAAGCTTGTGACTTGCAGAAGACCAGGGAGTCTCTCGGGATGAGTTTCGCTTGCGGCTTTTCCCTCTTTCTCTTAGGGATGTCGCTCGCGATTGGGTTGACAGATTTGGATAGGAACAAACATCGAACTTGGGAGCAAATGGCACAGAAGTTCCTAACCAAATATTTTCCTCCTCAGAAAGCGGCACAAGCAAGAATAGCCGTTACATCTTTCAGGCAGACAGAGGATGAAACATATAATGAAGCTTGGGAGAGGTACAATGGCTTATTGAGAAGATGCCCTTCAGCGTTCTTTGACCCCGTCTCAAAAGTTCAGCACTTCTTTAATGGGTTGAGGGGACGCTATCAGATGAACTGTGATGCCGCAGCTGGCGGTTCTTTCTCATATTTATCAGTTGAGGATGGATGGGCATTGTTAGAGAAAATGTCATATAATGATTACAACCGTGGAAGGGAAACCTCAAATGGAATCAGTTACAGGGCAATGGAGGCCATTCTTGAGCAAAACAGATTGTTGAAGATGCAAGTGGCGGCTTTGTCAGAGAACAAGAAGGCTAATGTGATACACGAGGGAATGCCTCCAGGTTGTGGTAATTGTAATGGAGATCATGACACTCGAAACTGTCCATTCAACTTCCCCCAGGAACATGTGGACTCATGCCACAACTTTTATGACACTGTGCCCCAGAATAACTATCGGAGGAAATGATGTAATGACTACAATCGAATCGAGAATAGGGGGTACATGAGGAGAGACCATCCGGGTTTCGCTTGGAGTAATGCTAATGGTGGTCTAGCCGGTCAACAACCTCCTCAAAGAGAATTGGCAACAACCTCGAGTAGGGTATAAGGCCGAACATTGGAATTCAGAAAGTGCAATACCCAAGCAAGCTCTTCCAGGGCCTAATCGATTTGCAAATAACAGATGGTGGAAGACAACCGTGGGAGCTGGCTTTTGAGAAGTTGTCAACCTTTACAGGCACAACTTTTGAGAAGATGAATGCAGCAATGGAGAAATTGTCAATCGACACAAATGCGAAAATTGACAAGTGGGCAACGCATACATGGGCAGCAATTCACAATCTAGAGACACATATGGCCCAGCTCGCAAAGCAACTTAGTGAGCGTCTCCCAGGCACTTTCCCAGGTGATACAGAGAACAACCCCAAGGGACAATGCAACGTCATATCTACTAGAAGCGGAAGGGTGTTGGAACCTAACAGGGGTGCAACTAGTTCTCAGGATGACAAGGCCCCGAAACAACCACATGTTGAAGAAGAGCAACCTGAAAAAGAGAGGTTAGCAAGTGACAAGGAACCAGAGCAAGGGGGAAGGCTGAAACTTGTAGATGAAGAATTCCGAAAGAAGAAGTGGGTTGAACCCCAAGACCTCCCACCTTACATGAAGGTACCGTATCCTGAAAGGTTGAAGAAGCCTCAACAGGATAAGCAATTCAATAAGTTCCTTGATGTCTTCCGAAAACTTCAGATTAACATTCCATTTGCGGAAGCCTTGGAACAGATGCCATCATATGCCCGGTTTATGAAGGATCTTCTCACCAAGAAACGGAAATTAGTGGACAAGGAAACAGTTGCTTTGACCGAGGAATGTAGTGTCATTCTTCAGAGAAAACTCCCTCCAAAGTTGAAGGATCCCGGTTCCTTTTCGATACCATGTACCATTGGGGAGATGACTGTAGGGAAGGCATTATGTGATCTAGGGGCAAGCATCAACTTGATGCCCCTCTCTATGATGAAGAGGTTGGGAATCCAAGAAGTTAAGGATACACGGATGTCGCTCCAACTGGCCGACCGCTCTATAAAATATCCTTATGGGGTGGTCGAAGACTTGTTAGTGAAGGTGGACAAGCTTATATTTCCGGCGGACTTTGTAGTGCTTGATATGGATGAAGACGCCGAGGTTCCCCTCATATTGGGTAGGCCCTTCTTGGCCACTGGGGGTGCCTTGATAGATGTGTGGCAAGGGAAACTCACTCTAAGGGTGCATGATGATGAGGTGGTCTTCAATCTCTTTGAAGCAATGAAGCACCCTGCAGAGAAGTCAGCTGTGTATCGAGTGGATGTGGTGGACCCAACTGAAAAGGTAAAGGCAACTCGAGAAGACCATGATCCTTCACTTGCAACAGTATCGGTAGAGTCTCATGCGGAAGACAGTAAGGACAAAGGCCCTTCAGGGGATGAAGTCTATCTTGAGTGGCTACGAGACATGGAACCCATACCGAGTCTCCCAAGGGAAGAATGTGCGCAGGAAGAGCTCAGCAGCAAGGGCAAGCAAAAGAAGGGTAAAACACCAAGGTTGAAAGGTGGCGCAACCGTGGTGGTCAATGCAAACAACGAGTTGATCCCAAAAAGGACCATCACGGAGTGGAGAGTTCGTGCTGATTATAGAAGGATGCTGGACTTAAATGAGTTGTCCTAAAAGCAGAGGGAGAGCTTATGAAAGGGCAAGAGCCTACAGAATACGGACTGAGGCATGGAACGGCAAGCAAGATCTACGTCCGGATTAACCCTTAGGGGCGACTTGAGTCAGGCTCGGGACGTTAAACAAGCGCTACTTGGGAGGCAACCCAAGCTAGGTACCCTCTCTTGTCCTCACTCTTGTTTTTGTTTTTGTTTTTTTTGTGTTTGTTTTGTTTTTGTTTGTCACTCTTGAATAATTTGAGAAGATCAAGAGTTGTTGTATGAATGTTGTGTCGGCAAGCTTGTTGGATTTCAATTGAATTTAGCATAGATTGATTGCATGAATTATTTGACCATTGATGATTTCCCCCAAGTTCTGAAATTAGAAAAGTTTATCCCCACTTAAAAATTGAAAACTGAACTTTGAGGATTTTGTTGTGATTGCTTGATTTATGATAAGTTTGGGGTGAGGGGGTGCACACACTAGGAATCGTATCTCGGTCAAACAATTTGCAAAATGTCCAGGTGAGGATTTGAGCCTCCAACTCTGTTTTTGAATGTGTGAATCACTGTTAGGTTGCACTTTCCCGAATTTGCTTGAATCTCTATATGGTTTGCATGTTTATGTGTTGCATCAAATGATTTAGGCAATTTTCTTTGAAATAACCACTTGGCCATAAATTGAACCATCCTTAATGCATGTTCCCTAGTTAGCCAAATTGAGCCCAATTGACCTATTGTTTCTTGATGACCCTAAATTACGAGCCGAAATCTGAAAAACCATGTTAACCCGATCTTAGGATTAGGAGAGCATGGAAGTGAGCAAGAGAATGGTTGTGAGAAACTAAGTTTGGGGTGGCTACAAGGTGATGTGACTTATTGGGGTGAGAAAAAGAAAATAAAGGTTGACCCAAGGCAAAAAAGAAAAGAAAAGAAAAGAAAAAAAAAATTGCCAAAAGAAAAGGGGCAAAACAAAAATAATATCAAGGAAAAGGTTGTAGTCACCCGAGCCCAAATGAAAAATGAAAAAAAAAAAGGAATTTGAGTGGAAAATGTGTTTAATGCTCATGCTCTCTTAGTTCCTAGGGACTTAAGCCTAAATATCCTTGAATATCCTACCTTGAGCCAGGCCCCATTACAACCTTTAAAAGACCTTCTGATGTTGCATACATGTTTACGTGGGGACCATTTTTGAGATGAAAATCAAATTCACGGGAAGTGCTCTTGATATGTGAAATTGAGTGAAAAGTTGAAATCCTAGACAAACTTGAGCGAATGAGTGAAATACTAAATGCCCTTGTGAGGAAGGCAATTGTTTGAAATAGGTGATCTTCCTTTGTGTGTATCTTCGAGCCTCAACTTAGAGTAAAGATGGCATGAATGATAAATTCTCAATTGTTTAAGGTAGATGAATGTGGGGATTACATTGATGAAAAAAGGGGGGGGGGATCAAAGAAGAGAAACTGTTTTGTAAAGTCGCGTGAAATTTGTGCGAAATTGATTAGATCTTTAGGCTTGCCAAGTCTTGAGTCGTTTTTGAGTTTTAAGCTTGCTTGGGGACAAGCAAGGTTTAAGTTTGGGGTATTTTGATAAGCCTCTGGCTTATCTAGTTTTATGACTAGATAAACTAGGGTTTATGTGCCAATTTATTCGAGTTCACTCTCGTTTTCGCCCAAATTTGCCTTGTTTCGTTCCTGAGTTGGATTTTGACTCGTTTTGCGTCTTTTGTGTAGTTTTTAGCTTATTTTGGATAGAATTACGCTTGTGGGTGCTTTTGTGTTTTCAGGTAAATAAAGTGAAGCTCCGGGAGTCAAGGAAAGCAAAGAAATAGTGGAAATTGAAATTCTGAGACACTCGCCCCATGAGTGTACTCTCGCCTCGCGAGAGTCGAAGACCAACAAGACAGAGACTATCACGGCATAGTCGTGATTAAGGTCACGGCTGTGACAAATCGAGGTTTGAAGACTCGCCCCGCGAGAGATAGCTCGCCCCGCGAGAGCATGAAGACTTGGAAATCAGAGACCATCACGGCCTAGCCGTGATGAAGGTCACAGCCCAGAATTGAAGACTCGCCCCGCGAGTGTACTCTCGCCTCGCGAGTCCTTGAGGACCATGGAAGACAGAGGCAAACACGGCTTAGCCGTGATGGATATCACGGTTGTGACAGATTAGGGTTTGAAGACTCGCCCCGCGAATACAAGCTCGCCTCGCGAAAATACAAAATTTGAAGCGCGCCAATGCTTAATTTCGCGTCGCGAGAATACGCTCGCCTCGCGAGCTGGCGAGAAACAGAATCCTTATTTAAAGGCCATATCAGATCAGAATTGGGTATCAAGTTGTTAGCCACTTGTGTAGATCAGAGTAGTGCGAATCCTTGTCTTTGGAGCTGCGTCTCCGTTTTCTTTTCTTTTCTTCTTTTAGTTTGTTATTATGGAGATTATCGCCGATTGTTTGTGCGTCGTCACGGGCATGAGGAACTAATCCCCTCGTCCGAGGGATCGATGAAGCCACCCATGGCTGTGTAGTGTTCATATGATGTATGTGTTTCTCCCCTCTTTTTAATTGATGATTTCCGATTCTGATTTGAATATTTTATCATATGTTTTGCGTGATTAATCAGTTAAACGTGTTTGAGGCCTAACGGCGATTCGCGTTTTAGAACTTGAATCAGGATCGCAAATGTTTTCCAATTCTGAATTGATTGTGTTGATCATATGTGTTGCATGATTAACTTGTTAACGTGTATGAGGCCAAACGGCGAGTCGCGTTTTAGAACTTGAATTGGAATCGTTAATCGAATAATGAGCACGACCGTGGATTTATTTGATTAGTGCAACCATATAGGGAACAAGGTTTAATAGAATTCGAGATTAGGGTTATGAGACCGAACAAGTAATTAATCTAATCGTCGAATACGTCCTATTGAGCACGACAGTGGATATAGGAGAATTTAGGGGTCCCGGTTGACATTAAAATTGAACTTAGGGAGGAATACATCATCACTTGGGTACTTAACATGATTGGGTAGGTGGATTTGAGACCTTGGATGCATTTAATTTCTGATTTTAATCACTGTAGCGTTATTTGATTTGATTCTTGAATTGCAATCTCAATCTCTTTCTCTCAACCACCCTCTATTGCTTAACCAACGTATCGGATTTCTTGACAATTTAGTTGAGTTGGTAGCCCAATCCTTGTGTTCGACCTCGGTAATATCTTACCGTGTTTTTATTACTTGCGACGACCCGGTACACTTGCCGGAGCAACAACACCTGTGCAGGGCCATTTTCACCATTCTAGTGTGTCATTTCTCCCCTTCCTTTGCTCCACTTTCCTTAGATGTGCCTGTACAAAAATTTAAACCAATTCCTCCACATTAAATGGTTTACACATCAAGGAACCACTTAACAACTCAATGAACTACTTATTTTTCATGCTAAGGAAAAAAAAAATGAAAGAAATGCAAGAAGAAAATGCTTGGGTTGCCTCCCAAGTAGCGCTTCTTTAACGTCACTAGCCTATCATATTGTCACCCCATTAGGGTGGATGATATGATAAAAAGAAAATTTCATCCTTCCGCTTCCTTCTTTTAGGTAACAATCCCATATATTTGGCATAGGGACAAGAATGTTCCCATGCTCCAACAAGTAAGCATTTGGGATATGTGTTCCCCCATTTTTGAAGCATGTACAACTCATTATGTGGAGGACTCTTCTCTTCGATCACCAAGGGTTGAGTCTTAGTCATATGAATCTCTTCTTGTATCACCCTTGGTTTCTCTTTAATGTCACTGTTTTTGTTTTTCTGTTTTTCATCTACTCCTAAATCTACACTTTCTTTTTGTTTTTCATCCACCACCTCTCTTAAGTCATGTTCACTGTTCATTTCTACAAGCACATCTTCTTCTTGCTCAACCATTTCCCAAACATGTGACTCTTGCTCTGCTACCAACTCTTTATTTTTCTGCACAAAACAACCCAATTGCTTAGATAGTGTCTCAACTTGAATCTCAAGATTCTTGATTGAAGCTTGTGTGTTCTTAAAATTCGCATGAGTAGCTTCAATGAACTGAATTAAAACATTTTCAAGGTTGGACATTCTATCTAGTGACTCATTGGATTGATGGTGATGTGGTGCATCTTGCTCCCACATGAGGTCCTTCATGTAATAAACCCCCTCATTTGCATTGAGTTTCACCTCACACTCTTCAAATTTATGGTATGCACCACAAAAATCACATGTAGGTCGCAGTGGTTTCATTGCCTTCACTTGCATGAACTATAATAATGAAGGATAGTGGATACTTTCCTCACAAAACAGAAATCCAAAGCAAGGAAAAGATGAGAATATCCAATATATCTAGTATTCAAACAAAAACAGAAAATAAACACTAAAAAAAATGTTCAAATTAACAATGCTTTTGCTTCGTTGATATTGAAATCAACAGTCCCCGGCAACGGCGCCAAAAACTTGTTGAAAGATTTGGCAAGTGTACCAAATCGTACAAGTAATAATAATGAGAGTAGAGTATCGTTCCCAATGAGGATTGTGTTTCAAGTATCAACTTAGCCTAGGCAATAGCTATTTGAACCTATGAATGTCATGTTTGTAGAAGAGTTTTTTATGGATTTTTGATTACAAGTTGTCACAAGAATGAATGCAATGCAATTAAAGAATGTATTCAATATAGGTAAAAGCGGTTAGGCATCGGAATCCTCTAATTCTTCACTTAATGTAAATTCATTCAGTCCTAATTCCAATTCATTCCACTCAATTTTCATTCAAATCATTAACACAAGAGAAGAAGAAACATAGTTCCTTAGGTCACTCAAGCATTTGCACAAACATTAAGCATGTGATTCATAAGAATGCATTGAAACATAGTTCTATTCCTAGAATCAACATTCCAATGGTAATCTACTTCATTTCCAATCCAATAACCAATTTTCCAATTGTGAGATTGAATCTAACATCAATCTAGAGTTGATCAATCAATAGAAGCATTAAGCATAGAAGCAAATCACTCTAATTGAATGAAACAAAATTGAATTCAGAATCAAAATCAATTACATCAAGAATCAAATCAGAATCATCCTAACCTAACCTAAAATATCTAACAGCTCATAGTAAAAAGGGAAAAACGAGAAGAGAAGAAGAAACTTGAGTGGATGTGAGTGGAGGAAGCCATGGAAGCTCCAAATCTTGTTCCCAAGCTTGGATCTTCAAGGAAGTAGAGAGAAGATGATGAACCTCGAGTGTGAGAAGTGAAAAATGAGCCGAGAGATCCTTTTCAAATCTGTTCAAAACGTATTTATACTGGTTCTGCTCGTCTGCCAGCGCTGGGCGTCAAAACGTCTTCTACTGAAGCACCAGCGCTGGGCGCCCCATTCCCTTCAACATTCCAGCGCTGGGCTCTAGTGGCTAGAGCTGGGCGCTAGCTTCCTAGAGCTGGGCGCTGGCTCCTTCCAATTATGCCAGTGCTGGGCGCTGGCCTATGCACTGCAGGATGCAATTTTCTTCCGGTTCTGTTCGTGCTGAGCGTCCAATTCGAGGGTTGAGCGCTGGGCTACTATTCCTGCACATTTTCAACCTCTTTTAAGTATATTTTCAATATAAATTGAAATCTAAGTATCAAAACTCTATTCAAATGAATGTGTACATTTTCTTATCACTTTTCCTATAATTTCTAGGATTATTTACAAACTCTTTCCTAATTACACTTCCAAACTAACATATTTTACACATTCATCAAACCCCCATTGTTCACTCTTGATTTAACGTTCTACGGCGAGATTCCAGCAAGCCGGATCTCGGCAGGAACATTTGGCGCCCACTGTGGGGCCGAGGAAAAACTTTCCCCGGTTCCACAAGAAAGCTTGATGGTGACCACACAGAATGGTCCGCGGGGAGGGGCGAACAGCACGAATCATGAAGATCATGAGGCCTCGAACGCCCAGAACCACGACAATCGTCTTTCCTCCCCCGTCAATGAAGATAACCCTCGGCTAGGAGAAGTTATGGAACAGCTAAAGCAGCTGCGGAAGGAGAATGAGGAGATACGTGCGCAAAATTAGAGGCTTTTAAGAATTCGGAAAAGAGAAAGGTCCCTGACACCTTTTGATGAAGAGCAATCCTCACCCGAGGCTGGTCAAAAAGATCCCTCTTATGCACCCTCTCCTCGGGAAACTAACCGAGCCTCCAAAACCAAACCTCCCCCTGGAGCTTCAGAAGCTAAGTCTCATGCAGAAAGGACTAGCCAAAAAGGAAGGACATCGGACCGACGTCCGTGGTTGCCGTTCACGGATGACATTGATGAGGTAATCGTGCCTAGCCATTTTAAGCCCCTTAACATCGATAAATTCAAAGGCATCATTGACCTAACCGAGCACGTGGAATCCTTTATTTCTTCTATTTACTTGGTGACTGATTCGGAAGCCGTCATGTGCAAAGTTTTTCCAACCACTTTGCAAGGCCCAGCTTTAACCTAGTTAACGAATCTACCACCTCGATCAATTGATTCCTTTGATGTTCTTGTAACTAAGTTCACCGCACAATTCGCAGCAAGCCGAAGGCATAAAAGGCACTCGGTCTCACTGGTGAATTTTAAACAAGAAAGGAATGAATCACTCAGATTACATGGCTCATTTTAATGCTAAACAGATCTTAATTCTCAACATGAGCTCGGAACTCTGCCTTCACACCATCATAGGCGGTCTAAATCCAAGACCATTCTTTGAGTATTTATCTCGAAAGCCACCAAGAGATTTTGAAGAGTTGCAGGAAAAGGCTACAGGTTTCATGAACTCGGAAGAGATGGTGGAATTCAAAAGGAGAGAAAGAGGCTTCAAGGACAAGAGCTCGGTCTCGAACAAAGAGAAAAACAGGGGGTCTGATTCACAAAGGACCCAAAAGACCAATGAAAGAGAATTCTCGGAGAGGCGACCCAGGTACCAGTCTTTTACCCCGTTAAACCGATCACGGGCAGCCATCCTCCAGGAGGTGTGCAACTCCGAGTTACTCACATTACCTCGACCATCCAAAACACCAGCCAATGCTGACAGAAGCAAAGAATGCATGTGGAATCAAAACTATGGTCACTCCACTGAAGACTGTAGAACAACCCAGAAAAAAATTGAGGACTTGGTACAAGCAGGCCGTCTTGATCGTTTCGTCCGCTGAGATGATAATGGAGGCGGATGACCCGGTCGAAGACGACGAAGACACGGTTACGACAATCGTAACCGAGATGCAAACCTGCAAGGAAACAATCATGGTGGAGACCGGTTAGATAACCAAAGAACTCCTAATGAAGAATCAGAAGGAGGAATCAGAGGGATCATCAACACAATCTCTGGAGGATTCGCAGGAGGAGGAACGATGAGCTCAGCTCGGCGGCATCATGTAAAAGTCCTCCGATCTGTCAACGCAGTGTCTGGAAGGCCTACAAGAGCAAGACCTCAAATAACGTTCACGTATGATGATTTTCGAGGGGTGGATCCAAATCAAGACGACCCAATGGTGATAACGACCGAACTAGCCAACTTCTCGGTCAAACGAACACTTATTGACCAGGGGAGCTCGGCCGACATCCTGTACCTGGAAACCTTCAAGAAGCTTGGAATTCCAGAAAAGCTGATAAAAGAGCAGGAAGACAAGCTAGTAGGGTTCGCCGGGGAGCAAGTCAAAACCCGAGGTTACATAGACCTCTTAACAACGTTTGGAGAAGGAAGACTCTCCAAATCCGTATCGGTCAGGTACGTTATTGTAGATGCCAGCACGTCATACAACATCCTTATTGGAAGACCGTCGTTGAATGAACTCGGGGCGATCGTCTCTACCCCACACCTGACAATGAAATTCCCAACCGAATCTGGGGAGATAGTCGCAGTCCGGGCTGACCAAAGGCTAGCCAGGTGATGAGTGTGATTACACCTCATATTTGTTTATCATTTTGCATGCATTTTCATGTAGTTTATGAATTTTTAATTTGATTTTATGTTAATTTTTACCTTGGAACGGGTAAGGCGGTTTTGTGGTGTTGTTTTGCAGGAATTAAGGGTAAAATGCTCAGGATTGACCATGATGGAGCTTGGATGAAGATGGAGCTTCAAAAGTGAAGAAAATGAGCCAAACAGAGCCCATCACGGCCTAGCCGCGATGACCATCACGGCCTAGCCGTGATGACCATCACGGCCAAGATCGAGCAAAACTGAAAAGAAAGAAGGCAAAAGGTTGGGGGCTAGTGCGAGCTTGATGCCGCTCACTATCTTGGAAAGGTTGGGAACCAAAGAGTTGAGTCCATTCAAATTCTCCTTACAATTTGCGGATGGCTCAACTAGAACTCCTCTAGGCATACTAGAGAATGTTCCTGTAAAGGTAGAGAAATTTTTCATCCCTACCGATTTCCTGGTATTGGATATGAAAGGGAATTCTGAATTCCCCATCATTTTAGGAAGGCCATTCTTGGCCACCGCTGGAGAAATAATAGACGTAAGGAATGGAAAACTCTCTCTGAATGTAGAGGAAGGTAGGGTAGATTTTAAATTGACTAACTCATATAACAACCCTCCTTTTGTGAGTCATATGTGCAGGATCGATATAACATCTCTGGTGGTAAAGGAAGAGCTCAACATGGAAGCAACTCCGAAGATTTACATGGCAAATGATGAACCCAGTAGTGATGAAGTTGGAGTTGCTCATCATGCGGTAACAAAACTTCCGCCGGGAAGGAGTAAGGCCATGAAGCTCAGAGTGAAAAGAGCAAAGCGGAAGCGTAATTGGCCATATGAGCAGAATCGATTCTTTAAAGGACTCCCATGGAATAGAAGTGTTCATGTACTTCTACGCCCAGTTGACCTCGGTTGATTGAAAGAAGTATGGTCAAGCTTAAGACCGTAAATAAGCGTTTCTTGGGAGGCAACCCAAGTTTTCTTTCCTTTTTCCATTTGTTTTTGAATTTAACTCTTGAATAATTTGAGAAGATCAAGAGGAAAAAGATCATAAATTAATAGATTTGTCAAGCGTTTTCAGGTTGAGAAGGAAGGAAGAGCAAAGAGACCGGGGACAAATAAAATCAGAAGTCATCACGCCCAGGCCGTGACAGTGGTCACGGCCGTGATGAGCTAACCAAGAAGACCAGAAAGGATCACGACCCAGCCGTGACATCCATCACGGGCGTGATGAGAAGGACCCTAAGATCAGAAAGTATCACGGCCTAGCCGTGATGTAGGTCACAACCGTGACAGGCCAGCTCCTACGAACCAGAATTGATCACGGCCTAGTCGTGATACACATCACGGCCGTGATACATTTTCCAACAAGTTTTTGACTGGAATGTGAGCCAACACCCGCTACCACCTCGGTGAGTTGTTCCATTTTTCCCCTCTCTCTGACATGATTATTTACATTGGGGACAATGTAAGTTTTTAAGCTTGGGGTAAGAATATTTTTGAAATTTTTTTGCATTTTTGCATTTTTCATGTTACATTCATATAGGCATAGTTTTGCATGATCACATGATTAAATTGCCCCTTGCTTAGATTATGCATCCGATTGCGAGAACTTGGTGCCAAATAAATTGAGATAGTGAATTTTTGAACCCAATTTTTTTTATTCTTGTGATAAGGCTAAAAATAAAAATGCTTGAGATTATCTTTTGGCAGTTGATAATTAGCATGTGGTTCCTTAGATTTGTGTTCCTCACTGATTTTTGAACTACTAAATGTGAGATTTTAGAGCCAAAAAGGGGTACTCACTAAATCTACCCCATTCTTTGTGACAGAGTGTTTTATTCCTCTTGGATTGTACTCTCTAGAACTTGACTTGAAACCGTTTTGAAACTTAAAATTTTTTGAAAATGATTGAGGCATTAGGTATTTTTCCGGCCTTCTGAGCCTTGATTGATTAAATGCTACCCCTTAGTTGCCCAATTTTGAGTCTAAAAGAATAAAATACTTTTCTTGGTACCTTGAATTATTTTAATGAATGATGCTTGGTATGACACCTTTTAAAGTATTGCAAAAATGGTAAAAAGGTAGTTTGAAAAAAATTATGGGATGAGAAAGTTAGAAAATATTTCTCTTGAATTGAAAATCTCCCCTTCTTAAAATAAAATAAAATAAAAATATGGAGAAGGGGGGTGACAAAAAGAAAGTGAGAAATACAATAAAGAAGGAAAGAAAGGTGGAAAGATGAATCAAAGCCCAAAAATGGTATTTTAGAAGGTGTCATGCTTTGTAATGTTTGATAATTTGTTTAACCCTCTTGAACTTCCTTTTCTTGATTTCCCCACCTAACGATTAATCCCATGGCCTCGTTACAACCAAAATAAAAGACCTCTTGATTCTTTTGTGTTTTCATTAATAAAGTGGAGATTTGGTTAATAATCAAGCTTATGGTAGAATACCTTCCTTGAGGAAATTGAGCGAATTGTCATATTCCCTTAAACACTTGAGTGAGGTGAGAAGAGTGCCCGAATCAGTGAGAATATGGATTTAGGAAACCTAAGCTTCTAATTGGACTTGAAATTGATTGTCTCTAGGTTTCTTATTTGAATAAGCTTGTTACTTGGATTAGCTACTCGGGTTCTTGGTTCACTATCCATGCTCTGATTATTTATATCTTCTGGCCTTAGTGATTGCTTGAGGACAAGCAAAATCTTAAGCTTGGGGTGATTTGATGAGTGTGATTACACCTCATATTTGTTTATCATTTTGCATACATTTTCATGTAGTTTATGCATTTTTAATTTGATTTTTTGTTAATTTTTACCTTGAAACGGGTAAGGCGGTTTTGTGGTGTTGTTTTGCAGGAATTAAGGGTAAAATGCTCAGGATTGACCATGATGGAGCTTGGATGAAGATGGAGCTTTAAAAGTGAAGAAAATGAGCCAAACAGAGCCCATCACGGCCTAGCCGTGATGACCATCATGGCCAAGATCGAGCAAAACTGAAAAGAAAGAAGGCAAAAGTCAGAACTGGTCACGGCCTAGCCGTGATGCCCATCACATCCGTGACCTGTCAGCTGAACCAGACCCTCACAGGAAGAACTGGTCACGGCCTATCCGTGATGAGCATCACGGTCGTGACAGACCAAAAATTGAAGAAGCGCCCAAGGCAGAAGCCGTCACGGCCGTGACGCGCATTACTTGGATATGAAGCAACTGATTTGGATCTGATTTGTGTTTGATTGAGATTCAAACTTCCCAAATCTATAAATATGGCATCAGGCAGAAGACTTTGGAAGACTTTTGGGCTGCTACACTTAGGCTATTATTTAGGATCTCTTTTCTTCTTCCTCCTCTCTTCTCTCATTTTTATTTTCATGTTGTTGTTAACCAAGCTTGTCATCACCATGACAAGGCTTGAGTAGTAGTTTAATTTCTAGGGATTGGGGATATGTCCAAGGTTTGTTTATAGCAATGAATTGATGTTTTATCTTTGTTGATTGCGATTGTGCTTTAGATCTGATTTCTAGTGTTTTAATTACTTATAAATCTGGTGCGCACTTATTTGCATGTCGTAGACATTCTAAGGAGGAACCTAGCGGTGAACTTAGGTGTCGGATCTATAGAGTCAGACTTAGGACTGAAATCACGAGAGTTAGAAGCCGTCCTTCGAGGATTAAAGAATTGTCATAAGACGTAAAGGGTTCAATCTAAATTCGACTACCACGAGAGTAGGGGTTGGTTTAATTGGGCACAGTTTTTGTAACCCGAGAGGGAGCTTAAACTATTTGAGGATAAATTCGCCTTCGAGGCATTTTCGATAATTAACAAGGGTTAATCAATTTAGTAACTTAAACGATCTTGTTGGTAACCCAAATTCCTAGGAATCCATTTAAATCTGAAAAACCATAAATAGATTTACTTTCTGTTTATTTGATTCTGATTTTGAGTTATCTCTTATTTCAAATATCAAAAACCTTTTAAAAATCCCTTTTATAGTCCAGTTTTATCGATTTAATAATTAGTTGCGATTTGAGATCACGGTCTCTGTGGGATCGATATCTTTTTATTACTTGGCGACAATCTGGTACACTTGCCGGATCGCACGACGTGCATCGCGCACGACATCACCAGGCAATGCTATGTTGATAGCCTAAAGGTTACCCGCCACCAGGATACCACAAAGAATGTCGAGGATGATAAAGCAGAGGTGGTAAGCTCGGTCAGTTCGGTAGCTTCAGCCAGCTCGGTCAGCATGTTTGAACTAGACCCAAGGAAGGAGATGTACGAGTCCAGAGCCGAACCAACAGAGTCTTTAGAAAGGTTCCAGTTGGGAGCCCAAGCCGAACAATGCACACAAATCGGTAGTCAACTTGACCCCTCGCTCAAACAAAGGCTTCATGCGGTCCTAAGAAAGAATGCCGATCTATTTGCTTGGAAGACATCGGATATGCCTGGTATAGACCCCAATTTTATGTGCCATAAGCTGTCCGTATGTCCCGAAGCCAAGCCTGTAGCTCAAAGAAAAAGGAAACTTGGCGAGGAAAGGCGTCGAGCAGTAGCCGAGGAGACTTCCAAACTGGTTAAAGCAAATTTCATCAGAGAGGTGAAATACACTACTTGGCTAGCCAATGTGGTGTTAGTTAGAAAGGCCAACGGTAAATGGCGAATGTGCACTGACTACACCGATCTCAACAAGGCATGCGCAAAAGATTCTTATCCTCTTCCCAACATTGACAGACTGGTGGACGGGGCCTCAGGATACAAAGTTTTGTCCTTTTTGGACGTGTACTCAGGCTATAACCAGATCAGGATGTATCCACCCGATGAAGAAAAAACGACATTTATGACTGATGGGGCAAACTACTGCTATCGGGTGATGTCTTTCGGCTTAAAAAATGCTTGTGCAACATATCAAAGGCTTATGGACAAGGTTTTCGTCAACCAAATCGGAAAGAACTTAGAAGTATATGTTGATGATATGGTGGTGAAATCCGATGACCCAAGCCAACATCCAGCCGACCTCGAAGAAATTTTCACCCATCTCAGAAAATACAACATGAGGTTAAATCCAGAAAAATTCTCCTTTGGTGTACAAGGAATAAAGTTCTTAGGATATATGCTAACACACCGCGGGATCGAAGCTAATCCGGATAAATGCAAAGTTGTTATGGAAATGCGGAGTCCTCGAAATGTGAAAGAAATTCAGAGGCTAGCCGACCGATTAGCCTCTCTATCCCACTTTCTCCCGAAGTCTGCAGAAAAAGCAAGACCTTTCTTCCAGCTCTTGAAAAAACCAAAGGATTTCATATGGACCGAAGAATGTGAGAAGGCCTTTGAAGATCAGAAACTCTTCCTAGCATCTCCCCCAATCCTCACTCGGCCTCAGCTCGACAAGGATCTGTACTTGTACCTATCTGTCAAAGATTGTGCAATCAGTGCAGTGATTATCCAGGAAGAGGGAGAGCAACAGAGGCCGGTATACTATGTGAGTAGGATCCTGAAAGACGCAGAGACACGGTATCAAGTAATTGAAAAGCTGGCCCTCGCCTTAGTCATGGAAGCTCGGAGGTTACGACCCTATTTCCAGTCGCACCAAGTCATAGTCAAAACTGATCATCCTGTAAAGCAGGTGCTCAGGAAACCCGATCTAGCAGGACGAATGATAGCTTGGTCAGTAGAATTGTCGGAATTCGGTTTACAATATGAGCCGAGGGGGCTGATGAAATCACAATGCCTCTCCGACTTCATTGCCGAGCTCTCTTCTAAACCGAGGTCGGAATCCTCATCTGGCTCCTATATGTTGACGGATCATCTAACTTGAAGGGAAGTGGGGCTGGAATAATTCTCGAGGGGCCTGATGACCTAATCCTGGAGCAATCTTTAAAGTTTAGGTTAACTGCTTCAAACAACCAAGCAGAATATGAAGCCCTTATTGCAGGACTAATGTTAGCTAAAGAAGTTGGGGTACAAGAATTAAAATGCCGAAGTGACTCACAGCTTGTAACAGGACAAGTCTCGGGTAATTATCAAACAATGGACCCCCAAATAACCAGATATCTCTGCAACGTTAATAGCCTAGTTTCTGAATTTGATCATTTCTCTATTGAGCATATACCCCGGGAAGAAAATTCCAGGGCAGATATGTTGTCCAAATTGGCTAGCACCAAGAAAGCTAGCCAGCTAAGAACTTTCATTCAGGAAAACCTTCTCGAACCGAGCATAAAAAGTGCCGAAGTAATAATGACCGAGCACTATGATCGTGGCTGGATGACACCAATTTGGGAGTATCTAACCTCGGATGAACTCCCCGATGATCCTAAGGAGGTGAGGCGAATTCGTCTAAAATCTTGCCATTATACCATCCTAGATGGTGAGCTGTACAAAAGAGGATTCTCCATGCCATTGCTGAAGTGCCTAACAAAGGAGCAGTTCGAGTACATAATGGATGAGATGCAAGGAGGAATCTGTGGAATGCATTCAGGTGGCCGATCTCAAGCAGCTCGGGTCCTGCGAGCAGGGTTTTACTGGCCAACCATGAGACTGGATTGTGCTACTTGGACTAATAGGTGTGAGCCCTGTTAGAAGTTCGCCAGCGTAGCACGTGCTCCAGGAGAAGAACTCCACTCCATGTTCTCGCCATGGCCCTTTACTATGTGGGGGATGGATATAGTCGGTCCTTTCCCAGTCGCCAAAGGTCAAGTCAAGTTCCTATTGGTAGGTGTAGACTACTTCACCAAGTGGATTGAAGCAGAACCATTAGCTACGATAACTGCCAAAAAGGTTCAGAATTTTGTATGGAAATACATCATATGCAGGCACGACCTCCCTTATGCAGTTGTCACGGACAATGGAAAGCAATTCATCGATAAAGAGCTTAGAGAGTTTTACTCCAACCTCTGAATTAAAAATAAAGTGACCTCGATTGAGCATCCACAAACAAATGGCCAAGCCGAGGCAGCCAATAAGGTTATTTTAAACGAGCTCAAAAGAAGGTTAGGCCAATCAAAAGGGGCTTGGGTTGAACAATTACCAAGCATCCTATGGGCTTACCATTGCTCACCACAGTCTTCAACGGGCGAAACACCGTTCAAACTAACCTATGGAACCGAAGCAATGATTCCAGTTGAGCTCGGCGAACTCTCTTTCCGAAGGAAGCATCACGATCAAAGTAAAAACGAAGAAGAACTCCGAGTTGAGCTTGACATGGTTGAAGAAGTTCGAGATGCGACGAAAATTAGAGACGAGCTGTGCAAGCAAAAAGTAACTCGGAAGTAAAACTCGAGGTTGCAGCCAAGGGAATTTGTGCAAGGTGACTTAGTGCTGAGACTGCAAAACGACGCGAGAAAAGACCCCAGAGAGGGTAAGCTCGCAGCAAACTGGCTTGGCCCCTTCAGGATAGTTGAAAATCTGGGAAATTGTGCCTACAGGCTAGAAGAATTGTCAGGAAAGGATGTTCCAAGAACATGGAACACTTCCCACCTTAAGTTTTATTTTAGTTAAGGTTATAGGTGATGCACTCTTTTTCCTATCTCGGTCTTTTTCCCACGAGGTTTTGGCCGAGAGGGTTTTAATGAGGCACACCCGGAAAAATAAATAAATAGAATCATTTTCAATTGCGCTAGAATACTGTGTTAATTAAAACAGCTAAAAAACCTAAAGAGGCTGTCCGAGCTAAAATCGACCGAGTTGAGGTCGAAAAGCCGAGCCTATAAAGGTAAAAAGCATCTAAAAACCTAAAGAGGCTGTCCGAGCTAAAATCGACCGAGTTGAGGTCGAAATGCCGAGCCTATAAAGGTATACAACAACTAAAAACCTAAAGAGGCTGTCCGAGCTAAAATCGACCAAGTTGAGGTCGAAATGCTGAGCCTATAAAGGTAAAAAACATCTAAAAACCTAAAAAGGTTGTCCGAGCTAAAATCGATCGAGTTGAGGTCGAAATGCCGAGCCTATAAAGGTATACAACAACTAAAGCCTAAAGAGGCTGACCGAGCTAAAATCGACCGAGTTAAGGTCGAAATGCCGAGCCTATAAAGGTGGAAAACAACTTACAACCTAAAGAGTCTGCCGGAGCTGAAATCGACCGAGTTGAAGTCGAAAGGCCGAGTCTATAAGGGTAAATAACAACTTAACACCTGAAAAGGTAATCCAAGCCAAATTGACCAAACCAGGGTCAAACGGAAAAAACCTAAAAAGGTAACCAATGCCTAAAAAGGTAAGTAAAAACCTACAGGTACTTCAAGTTCCGACTATTTCGAATTAATCACGTAACACACCAAAACTAAACGAGTACTAACTTAGAAAAATAGTTGCAACGTTTTCTAAAGAGTAACTCGCTTGTAGGTCCATTAATAAAAATGGGCCAAGCCCAAAGTACATGAGTATTCAAAATAAATAAATAAACCAATGCCCTACTCATGGGCATCCCCATGCACAACGGCTTCAACGGGAACAAAGTTGGGCTCATCCGCGACACTCGGAGGAGATTGTCCGGGTAAGCTTATTCCCCCTTCACCACCAGCTTCCTCTTCAACCGTTTCTCCGTCAGCCTCCTCCTCTTGAGTTGCCTGTTTCATCTTCCAGCTCGGAAAGCGGGACCAGGAAGCCATCCCTGTTGAAATCCTTATCCACGTCAACACTGGAAAAATCGACATTTGGATTGAAATGCTAAAGCTGCTTTACGGCTCGGGAGAAGCCATTAACATGCTCCCTCATGATAGAAGCCTCGGCTTCAGCCAGATCAGAACAGAGCCTCAAATTATCCTCCTTCTCGGTCTCAAGCAACTTCCGCAACTCAAGACCAGCCTCCCTCTCGGCGTGAAGTCCTTCAGCGATCTTCTGAAACTTCAGCCTCTGGGCTTTTCATAGATCCAGCCTCTGAAACTTCCAGCTCGGTTTTTTGGGCCTTCAGTTGACCAATGACCCGAGCTTGCTCTTCACACTTGGCCACGGCTTGAGCAAGATCGTCCCTCACCCTCAAGGCTCTGGCCAAATCGGCCCTTATTACCTCCATCTTCTTGACATTGTCAATAACCTGTTGACTCCAGAAGCGAGTGATGGAGGCGATCCGGAGAGCATAGGCAGCGACAGCCTCCATACTCTCCTCAGGCCTTTGCTCCAGCAAAAGCCGAGCATCAGAAGGTTTCAGCACTTGGCTATCAATCAGGCCTGTAAGGTCGAACTCATTCCCCTAGAGCGAGCTAATCCCCGGGTTGCAGTTCCCATTGTACCATTTGGTGTCCGAAGTAAGATCGGTCACCATGGGAGCGTTGGCCGACCTCTTAGCAGCAGCAGGAGTTTCCTCAATCATCAGTAGGGGATAAGGACTTCTAATCGGGACCTAGGACATCATGTCTTCCCGAGTCCTCTTCGATGGCCAGGTGTTCGGGTCAGAAGCTTCAGTAACCTTCTTCTTCTTTCCTTTGACATTCGAAGCCATAGCTTATCCACCAGCTCCTTGATTAGCTAACTTCTTCATCAGAGCCTTGTAGTTGAACTTCCCCATTATCACTACAAAAAGGAAATCGGTCAAATAAAGTAAGTATGCTACAGGATAAATTACCACTTGTCAACAAAAGGTCACTTACATTCAAAATCAGCTTGCCGAGTGGAAGAGGCATTAATTTTTAAAAGCCTTCCACACGGCAATGGCCGATGATATAGTTTCAGGACCTCGACATCAGCTCGCTCCTGAGAGGTCCTAGAGTCGAGGTCATAGCCAGAAAATTTGACAGGGTGTGGTTGCCAGTGGAGTGGAAATTTAGGGTCCCCGGCCGAGTCGAAAAAAACAGACTCATTACCCTTTAGAGGCCGGACTTTGAAGAAATTAGATTTGAAAAACTTATACGAGCTCTTATAGAGCCCGATGATCCCCCTCTGCTCAATCCCAGTCAGAGAGATCCAGCCAACTCGGTCCCCAAACTGAACTCGGTAAAAGTACAGAAACTTAGGAGCAGTAGTCTCTATCCCTATCTGGCTACACAGAATTTGAAAGGCTTTCAGAAATGCCCAGCTATTCAGGTGAAGCTGGGTAGGAGCAACGTTCATAACTCACAAGACCTCGCATTCAAACGGGCTGAAGGGAATGGAGAGTCCAATTTGTTCAAAAAAGGTCTTATATACATACGTAAAATGTGGCTCAGATGAGGAGGGGCAAAGGAAAACATGATCATCCTCTCTACAGGGAAGGCACTCTACGAGGCCTCGTGTAGCTGTAACCTTGTTTTTTATAGTTTCAAGGGAATTAAAATCCCTGAAATTAGAGTGGAATGCAGCAACATCGGGTTTTACCCAGAAATACCCAGGAATGGTAATATCTGGGTAGGGAACCCTGGGCATTCTAGAAGCATGTTTGCGACGCTTGGGGACAACGATAGCGTCTGGAGTGACAGAGCTCCTCCCATCAGAAGAAGAAGAAGAAGAACCCTTGTCACCTCCATCACCAAGAGAAGGAGAGGGGGAGTGGTAAGGAGAGCCCCCAATCCGATTGATTTCGGGCTCTACAATATGAACCCATGAAGAGGCATGCTGGGATACCTCAAATGAAGACTCCATAGATAAAACACCAGAAATCAAACTGGAATAAACCTAAGGGAGCTTGAAAGAGATGAAGGACGTACCTCGAATAGGAAGGGAGTATGAATGCTCGGACTAGAAAGGACTCAAGAGGAGAAAATCTAGGGCTCAAGGAAGGTGAAACCCCGTCCCAGGGGCTCGTCCCAATTTATAGAAAAATGGGCAACGTCCTTTCGGCGAATTGATGATGGTTGTTGGCGTCCGAAACAAGGAAAACGTCCCTTCAAGTCTTCCTGAATTCGGCACACTAATGGAAAGGAAACACGTGGCAGAAATATCAAAATGTACACTGCCATCGAGGGAAAACAGGAGCACGCAACTACTGCACAAGTCTCGGAAATAATGCCATAAAGGCCACGCGTCACACAGAGTAACGTCTCTTTTATCTCGGGAACCGAGAAAGTATGGCCTCATCACGAAACTCAGGTGATCACCTCCACCTCGGCTAGCCTCGGCTCCTTCGAAAAAAGCTTCCACGCAATCAGCTCAAAGCTTTGGGGGGCTTGTGTATGAGCCGAGACGTAGAGCTCGGTACCTCGGAGCGTCAAGCTCGGTCGCCCTAGATGCTCATCGAGTTGGAGGATATGTATATATATATATATATATATATACCGAAGTATGAAGCTCGGCCAATCACCTCGCCAAGCCGAAAGACCAAAGGTAAAACCAAGTTCCTAAGCTCGGCTAAAGTCATGAAAGCTTTTACGCTTTATTAGCTCAAAGCTTGGGGGGCTTGTGTATTGACCGAAGAGTAAAACCCGGCCACCGAGCTTGATTACCCAGCCCAATCCGGAAATTAAGGATAATAAGTTAAAATCACCTTTAATTATCCTGATATTATCTGAAATAACCGTATCTGGTTAAAAGAGATAATATCCCCTAGATTAAGGGATAGGATATTGATATTATCCTTAATTAAATCCTGATATTATCTGAAATAACATTATCTGGTTAAAAGAGACAATATTCCTTAAATTAAGGAAATCACATCTCAAAAGAGATTGAAGAGATAAAAGGAGATAAATCCAGATCTCTAAGAGATATGGGAATCCTATTATAAAAGGAGAACCCATGAGAGAAACTCACTTTTTACTGAATCCCGGTGACTCTCCCTTAAGCGTATTAGAGAAACTAGCTCGACCAAGAGACTATTGAAGAGTCCTTGCTCGCTGGTATTCCTCAGATACAAAATTAGGGGATCGAGATCACCGTATGATCGAGGGTTGAACCTAGAACTACATCTGGCTTTGATTCCCATCGGGATACGTAGGACCGGAATCCGATATTCTGTCAAGCCATAATCTAAAACAACCCCCATTGTTCACTCTTGATTTAACGTTCTACGGCGAGATTCCAGCAAGCCGGATCTCGGCAGGAACATGTTATAAAAGAAATTTTATAAATTTGGATTAGATTTATTAATAAAGTGTCTTATGTTTAACTTTTCTCTTTATATAACTATGTGATAAAAAGATACATAACATAATTTATTTATTTATTTTAATTAATGAACTCAAATAAGATTTATAAAAGAAAATAATATATATGATTATTTTTTGTATATGTAACCACATGTTAAGAATAGGGATCTCTGAATTCGAGAATAGAGGACCTCCTAAGAAAGTTTAGAAGAAGGGAAAGTGATAATTAATTTCTCATTACCTCATAATAAGGGAATACAAGACTATATAAGGTGGTTAGGGCATTCCACCGAAAAAAATATAAGGTTGGGGCATACACACACCTACTGTCCACCTCCTAACAAACTAGCAGAATAATAGGAATTACACTAATTAGTAGATAATAGAATCCTAACAAATATTCTTCTAGAATGAGCCGAGTCATAGTCCCCCTAGGATCATAACACCACATGATAACAAATAACCTTAGAATAATAAATTTTTTAATTTTAGAATTATTTTTTATTTTTATTTTTTGACAAATTTTTAAATTTTACAATGATCAAACATTATATATTGATGTAAGTATAACTTTTTTTTTGGTGGGTAATCAGGGCGAAAGTAACATCTGTGTAGAATCATCTGTTGAGGTTGTGACCGGTGGAGATTTATTGGATGCAAGCACCATGGTTTGTGTCCATTATAAGAATTTGCTAAATGTGTAGAGTTTGTTGGTTTATGTGTTGTGGGTTAACTTTTAATGCTTTGATGGATTTGTATTTCTATCATAGACTTTCTATATAATTTATGTGCTACTTGTTGAGAATGAGATGTGAATGTATTTTGATTGGTTGATTGTTTTTCTATACAGTCAACGGATGTTTATGTCAATACAGATGCTTCAATGTCGATTAATGAAGACGAATCGTTGGGTTCTTCAAAATCCAACAGTTTCAGGACCCATATATATGGGTTTAGATTCAACATTTAGAGATGATATTAATCTGGGTATACAACCATGTAGATCGTCTGTCATTTATTGGTTCATTGTTCCATGAATTTAGTTTCTTATATTGGGTCATCCAGGTTGGAGGTAATATATCATTCGTGGACCTATTGACAACGTCCGATCTTGACTTCCCGGGGTCCTCGCAGATTACTACAAAGTTGGATGATTAGGCATATTTTGGTTTTTATTTGTCTTCATCAGTGACATGTGTATTTTGTAAATGGTTGTAACATATTTATATGAGTTGGAAGATTAGGAAGACATTTTTTGCATGATGGTATGGTGTTCAATACTCTTTTGTTGTGCACATTAACATCGTGGTCCATCTTGTTATGCCCAGTAATTCACTAATTCAATTTGTTGGTTGTGCAGGTTGGTCGGGACCAAATCACTTTTGTCAATTTTTTGTATGACATGGTTCAGGTTGGTCGGGTGCAACTCACTTGTGTCACTTTTTTTGTATGACATGGTTGCAGCACAAAACCACCACTTGTTTTGGAATGGCTTTAGGTACATATATGGCTACTTCAATGTAAATGATTATGTATAAATGTGGATGGAACTTCAATGTATTTGTATAAATGTCGATGGAACATTTTACAACTTTTCCACATCATGTTCAGTATTTGGTTAATCCTTTGAAAATGGAAGGTTAATTCAGTTCTATAAATGGTTAATGCGTTATCCTAAAACCTAAAACAAGCTTTCCACATCCCATTGAATATTTGGTTAATCCTTCAAAAATGGATGGTTAATTCAGTTCTATAAATGGTTAATGGGTTATCATGAAACATTTTACAAGTTTTCCATATCATGTTCAGTATTTGGTTAATCCTTTGAAAATGGATGGTTAATTAAGTTCTATAAATGGTTAATGGGTTATCCTGAAACTTTTTACAAGTTTTCCACATCTTGTTCAGTACTTGGTTAATCCTTCAAAAATGGATGGTTAATTCAGTTCTATAAATGGTTAATGGGTTATCCTGAAAATTTTTACAAGTTTTCCACATCCTGTTCAGTATTTGGTTAATCCTTCGAAAATGGATGGTTAATTCAGTTCTATAAATGGTTAATGGGTTATCCTGAAACTTTTTACAAGTTTTCCACATCCTGTTCAGTATTTGGTTAATCTATCGAAAATGGATGGTTAATTCAGTTCTATAAATGGTTAATGGGTTATCCTGAAACCTAAAACAAGTTTTCCACATCCTGCTTCAGTATTTGGTTAATCCTTCGAAAATGGATGGTTAATTCAGTTCTATAAATGGTTAATAGGTTACCCTGAAACTTTTTACAAGTTTTCCACATCCTGTTCAGTATTTGGTTAATCCTTTGAAAATGGATGGTTAATTCAATTCTATAAATCGTTAATGGGTTATCCTGAAACCTAAAACAAGTTTTCCACATCCTGTTCAGTATTTGGTTAATCCTTTGAAAATGGGTGACTTCATCCCTGTTAACCAATGTTGGATGAAATGAACAAAAGTAAATATGTTATCAACATACTTTCATACATTAATACTATTATGTGTTCAACACATCCCAAAATGATGTAAATAAGAGTTAGATGACTGGTTGTAGTATACATCCATCATATACAATTTTACATAATGTTCTAAGCAACCCAAAAGATACTTATAACCATATTTCCCATTTCAAAAACCCATTCACACACTATTGTAACGTATTTCCCATTTCCCATCTTCTTTCTTGCATATGCCCTTGTAACGTATGGTGTTCGCGTAGAGACACTTTGGCAGCGCTTCCTAGGATTATTCTTCACTCTTGTTATGATGGTTGATGTAGGATTGGCAGCATCGTCCACATCATCCTCACCTGTTAACAATGATCCAAATGGTAGATGTTAACTACTTTATCTATTAACACAATAGAACTTTATAATTTTCTATATACAAAACATTACTTACCACGAGCAGCTTCAAAGTTGACCACCTCTGGCCCACCGACCATCATTGATGGAGTATAATTATTTTCGCCATCATTATGTTGCATAGGAAGGGTGTTTCCATCAACAACATGCTAATCCTCTAGTCTTCCAACCATGACGTACTGATGGAGGATTGGCAGCACCCTCCACATCATCCTCACCTGTTAACAATGATCCAAATGGTAGATGTTAACTACTTTATCTATTAACACAATAGAACTTTATAATTTTCTATATACAAAACATTACTTACCACCACCAGCTTCAAAGTTGACCTCCTCTGGCCCACCGACCATCATTGATGGAGTATCATTATTTTCACCATTATTATGTTGCACAGGAAGGGTGTTTCCATCAACAGCATGCTCCTCCTCTAGTCCGCCAACCATGACTGATGGAGGAAGGGTGTTTCCATCAACAGCATGCTCCCGAGGAGTACTTAGCGGTAATTCACCTACATACAGAATTTGAAGAATGTGCTTTCATCAAGACAACTTTCATAAACATGTTAACAACAACAAAAACTTAGCAGTACCAGTAGAGTAACCACACACCTCTTTCATCATCCAAAGATCGTTCACCGCATATCTCAGCAACACCATCAGTGTGAGGAGATGGAAACAAGGGAGGTGCTTGATAAGCCCTTGCTGGAGACCCACCCTCATACTCATTCTGGGGTTTGGTGGTTGATTGTCGTTGAAGTTCGGTATCTTTCAGCCTCTTCACTTCTGCCTTGAGAACTTTTCAATCAACGCCACCAATTGCCGATAGTCAGTAACACGGACGAACTGGTTTTTCTGCCTGCTGCAACGCATCCCTGACCATGTCAAAGACAAGCTACTCATGTGTTGCTGTAAGCTGTACAGTTACCTGCTAAAACGAAGATATCATTAAATATCAATTGTATATCAAAGTCTCCAACATGTTCTACAGTCTATATAGAAAATAAACCATGTTACTTGCCAAGTTGTTTTCAAATGCGTGTTGTGTTTTTTTTTCTTTCCCAAACGCAGTGGTTGCCAATTCAAGAAGCGTGGGAAAGGGAACATATGAGGAACGTCGGGTGTTTCCCCAACCGAAAGATGGTTCTACGCCCAAATTTGCAACAAAGATTAATAGACTTAATACTTATAACTTTTTGTCAACAGAACAAGACATGATAATATAACACATGGGCATATAGATACCTACAATAGAGCAACACATCCACATATATGTCTTTGGCATTGATTCTATTAGAGTCATTAAAACAATAATCAGTTTTATTAGTTGTAACAGTCAGCTTTTATCACTTTCTTAGTTAGTCAGTTTTTCTGTTGTAAATGACTTAGTTAGGATTCTTTTAGTGCACGTTTCTTGATCACTTCTTGATCACCACATGCTCTTACTTTTTGCTATATAAAGAGCTGATCCCTTTGTATTCTAATTCAATTCAGTCAGTAATATAGATGTATTTCATTTCTCTTCTATGCTTCTCTGATATTATGGTATCAGTTTTCTAGCTTCCGCAAAATCAATTTTTTCTCTTCTTCCTATTTGCCCATTATGGCTGATGCTGAATCTGATTCCTCTCCCAAAAGTGACACTAATCATTCCAATGTTGTCACCAATAGTACCTCACCCGATCCCTCTCAAATTCCTACTAGCCCCTATTATCTGCATCCTGGTGAGAATCCAGGAGCTATCTTGGTATCACCACCTTTCAATGGTGATAACTTTCATTCTTGGAGTCATGCAATGAAAAGGGCTTTGCTATCCAAGAACAAGCATAAATTTGTTGATGGCACAATCACTGCTCCAGGTGTAATAACATTGTTATTTCATGGATCAATCACTGCCTCACTCCTCCCATTGCCCAAAGTGTCATCTATATTGACAATGCTCGACTGCTGTGGCTTGATCTTCAAGATTGTTTTTCAAGAGGTAATTACTTTCGAATTTCTGACATTTTTCAAGAAATCCATTCTATAAAACAAGGTGATCGTACTATTTCCACCTTTTTCACTGATTTGAAGACACTTTGGGAAGAATTAGATTCTTTAAAGACCTATCCCTGCTTGCTCTTGTAATTCACCATGCCCTTGTAATCTCACTCACTCGATGCAGCAACATAAAGAAAATGAATACGTCATCTGTTTTTGAAAGGCTTAAATGACAGTTTTAGCACTGTCAAGACACAGATCTTATTGCTTGAACCTCTTCCCCCAATAAACAAGGTTTTCTCCTTGGTTACTCCATAAGAACGAAAAGTTCTTGACTCCAATATTAGTGCCTATTCTCCCTTCACTGCTATTTTAAGCATGGTTTTCCACCTGGTTTTAGGGCCAAGAACCAAGATTCTTCAGTCAATGCCACCACTAGTGATCTCCCTGCAAGTGATCCCAACAACTTACATGCTAAGACTCAGTCTATTCAACTCAATTGAGATGACTGCAAGAAACTCCTTTCTTTGCTTCGAGGTTCTAAGACCGAGCCTTCTTCCTCAGCAATGCCGGTGAGTAATCCTGACAGACATGATGCTTCAAAGCACATGATTTCTCATCTAACACAATCAGGTACATCTTTTTCCTTTCAACCTATTTCTTGGCTATTAGATACTGGATCTACTGCACATGTATGCTGCCAAAGATCTCTTTTTACTACATATCATCCTATCTCTCCCATTTCTATCAATTTACCCAAGGGAAATACAATTCTAGCAACTAATTCTGGTACTGTTCAACTTTCTGCTCACATTATCTTGCACAATGTTTTGCACATTCCTACTTTCCACTTTAATCTCATTTTTGTTCAATTACTTTCTGCATCTTCCCACTGCAAACTAACTTTTACATCTAATTACTGTACTATCCAGGATCTCCCTTCATTGAGGATGATTGGAGCTGCTAAGGCTAGCAATGGCTTATACATTCTTCAGCAACAACCTGCTTCACACAAATCTGACTTTCTTTCTTTTTCTTCTATTAATAATACTTAAGTTTCTGATGCAAATAAATTGGACTTTGATGTTTGGTACTATAGGTTTGGCCATCCATCCATCACAGTCCTCAATAATCTTTGTAAGCAATTTCCTTACATCAAGATCAATAAAGACTTTGTTTGTGATTCATGTCATATTGCTAAACAAGCCAGACTCCCCTTTCCCACTAGTCAAACTAAATCTATTAAACCTTTTGATATGGTTCATATGGATATATGGGGTCCTTTAAATGTTCCTTCTATTCAAGGTTATAAATATTTTTTAACCATTGTTGATGATTATAGTAGACATACTATTCTAAAGTTTCTACAATATGTTTTAACACAATTTGACACTAAAATCAAGATTATTAGATATGATAATGGGCAAGAATTTAACATGCCTTCCTTTTATGATCAATATAGTACTCTACACCAAACTTCATGTGTGGAAACCCCACAACAAAATTCCAAGGTGGAAAGAAAACATAGACATATATTGGATATTACTAGAGCTCTTCTATTTCATTCAAACTTACCTAAGGTGTTTTGGTCTTCTGTTGTTTGCCATGCTGTTTTTCTTATAAATAGAATGCCTACACCTGTTCTTACTGAAAAACCCCCTTTTGAAATGTTGTTTGGCACTCCACCTACTTTCCCGGATCTCAAAACTTTTGGATGCTTAGCTTATGCCTCCACCCTTACTCATAACAGAACCAAACTTGATAGCAGAGCTTGAAAATGCATTTTTTTGGGTTTTAAAACAGGCACTAAAGGGTATATGTTACTTGATTTACATACTGGAAATATTTTCCTTTCTAGAAATACCATCTTTTATGAAAATGTGTTTCCTTACTCTACTTCTTTGCATGACTCTACTTCTGGACAACAGCCCTTTCCTGATCCTGTTTATGATTTTAATACTAACCCTTTGTTTCTAGAATTTCCTGCTACTTCACTACCTGCAGACACTAACAAAGCACATGACATTTTATCTAATGAAATACATGATTCCTTGGCCAATTTATCTCCAGAACAGGCCGCTGATGTGCAACTTAAAAGGTCTGCCCGGACTAGGAGACCTCCTACTTACCTCAATGATTTCCATTGCAACATTGCACAGACTGGCTCCTCTCCACTTAATTCTGATGTTGTTTATCCTTTAAGTTCTTATTTGGATTATTCTAACCTCTCAGCTGCTCATAGACACTACGCATTGACTCTTTCTACTTTGGTTGAACCTAAGACTTTTAAACAAGCTAGTCAAATTCCTGTATGGACTGAAGAAATGCAATCTGAAATCACAGCCCTCAATCAAAATGATACATGGGAAATCACCCAATTACCTGCAGGAAAGAAAGCCATCGGGTGCAAGTGGGTTTACAAGATCAAACTCAAAGCCTATGGCACTTTAGAAAGATACAAGGTGTAACACCCTTCTCGGGCGCTACATCGTAAGTGACATTTTAAGACCGAAAAGTAGATTAATTAAAATTGGCTATAAAAGAATGGGGTAATTTTTTTCTTTTTCGTAAGTCGTAAATATAACTACTTTGATTTAAATGAATGGACAATAAAATATTCCATTATCACAATTAGGGTCATGAGTTCGAAAATCATTTACATAATACCCAACCCGACTCATAAACAGAAATCATAAAATGTACATACTCAACATAAAGATGTGGAGTCGCAGCTCCTAAGATTTAAGAAACTTGGAGTCACAGCTCCATAGACCATTACATTAACTTCCAAACATACCCATCTGGCCAAACTAAAATATAAAAGACCATCCTTTCTCGTTCATCGTGAGAAGGATAAACCCAACTGACGAGATCTAGTGAAAACTCTATTTGAGTTCACTACCGACGTCGTCACAAAAGACTCTACTGGAGTTACTACAACAATAACTCTCAAACCAAAACCCTTTCCTCTTCCAAGAGGAAAAACATGGTCTAAGAACAATTGACAATATGAAAGACGGCCACTAGAAATTCTACCATAGCGTTCACAATCTCGAACCTCAATGCGTCATCCAAGCGACATATTGACATCTCAATCTTCTCAAAAGAGTACAGAAGGCACATAGCCAGCCAACATAGGCAATATAAAAATAAGGAGGTGAGATTTCCATTTATCTTACACATAAGGCAGACATGCAGTGGTACGACTCTCAGGTATATACAATTAACAATTATCAATCATATATACACTCATAACAAAACAATAATGTTTCACAGAAACATGACCACAGCACCGTGTTTTCCTAGATAGAAGACATATAAGACTTGAGGAATGACCTCTGAATTCCTATACCATGGTTTTACGAACAGTCGGAGAGAGTGGTCGGAGGATTGTTCCGGAGGTACTAGCCTTGGGTAATAAAGAATGCGTTAATAGAAGAGGGCTTGCACGTCATAGGCTTTTCCGAGAACATCCTACACTACCAGAAAACACGTAGTGTCTAATCTAGTATGTCGGTTCATTGCAAGATCATCACGCCACAGAGGAGCTACCAACTGGGCCTATGTGAGTGTTTCATACCTCGACACCCCCTATAATAAGCAAGATTCACCACTACGGAATTCGCACCCGCATTAAAGTGTTAGCTCCTTCTCCTAGGCATAACAACCTTACAGAACATAGTTTCACTATGCGTTTAGGCAAAATTGTCGGAAAATGTGTTCTTCTTGTCTTTCCATCGGATGACATCTTGATTCCATTGGAATTCTTTCCACGTGCTTTCTCAGATGCTAGATGTTCTTAACATCAAGCGGAAGTTCTCAAGTAACTTTTCATCTTTGTGTAAAGATATCTTAAAACACTTGATTAAAAGCCCTAACGCATTATGATATTGGAACACAAGTCCAATTATTTATTTCTCTGTATTTTTCTAATTGAGCCTTTTTCTTTGGCTTCCATGAAAACAAATCATTTTGAATCCATTAAATTTTACGGAATATGGATAATGAATTATCCATACTTTATGACATAAGGTCGTGTTCCACCCCACGTCATAAATTATTATGTTCGTATTTTTACTAAGTCGTTCTTGACTTAGGTTTTTACATTTACTTGAAATACTAGTCTTAAAGACTAAAATTCTCTTTTTACTGTATTTCAACTTAAATTCCATATTTTCACAAATATAATTATTTTTCTCAAATCCTTCGCTTTCCTAAGTTACCATACTTACGTTAAAGTATTAAAATACTAATTTCAAACTCTACATCATTGTTTTCTCAAAAATCTGGAAAAACGTTTGACGACTGTTTCGCCACTTTTTACTGGTTTTAGGCCCAAAAGCCATACTTTTAAAAATATGGTTCTTCACCTCAAATATGCTACTCTCGAAGGTTATAATACCCATATGAAAATGTTGAAACACTGATTTTACATCTAAATCTCCATTTATACAAAATTTCTAAGAATTTGACCGAACGTCGTTAATTTTGTAAATCGCGTAAATCCGTTTTCAACGATTTTACACTCTAATAGTCCAAAACTCATTTTGGAGTTTTAGAACACTGAGTTAGGCATGAAAAACAGTCTCTCACTGTCCAGTTAAATATATTTTCGAAGATTGTAATTTAACCCCTAAACTTTCATTAATTGCAAAAAGATCCTCATTCGCTTAAAACCTTGTAACTTTTTATTTATAACTTCAAATCACACCAAACCAACTTCTATAGAAATATTTTTCAGTTACCATCAATTTTCCAGAAATTAAATTTCTGCCCCTACATATTTTAAAATAATTGCAAAAAGGTCCTTTTTTCACAAAAAGCTCATAACTTTTTATGTATCAATCCAATTAACACCAAACCAATTTCTATGGTTTTGTCTCATCAAGGACTACAATCTTAACACACAAGAACATGAATTTCATTGCAGCCACTGAAATTCTCAGAAATTGCATTTTATTCCCTAAGGACTTATAAAATCATATCTTTTAATATACACATCCAAATCAATCCAAACCAATTTCTATATTCTTATATATTCATTCAATCCTTATAAAATTATTCAAACAATTTAAATCAACATGAAACCCCATTAATCAGTTATGGCCGAATGGCCTTAAATAAATATATTAGGCCTTTTTCTTACTAAGTCAAGCAAACAACAATCTTGATTCCGACTTAAGGTCATTAGAATCAAAACAACCATGGCATATCATACCACAACCAAACATCAAATCAAATCCTCCAAGAGGATCACACACATATAAATCAATAATACATAATCCTAACACTTAGGATTTACAAGACAACATACAAATACTTTAAACCACATACCTATCTACATTAAGGTAGGATAGTAGTAATCTCCCCCTTACCTCTTGTAGATCACTTGAAACTCAAGTAGTATAAGGATGTTTTTCGCCTAAATCACAAGGTTTTGGACCCACAAAACCTAGCCATGAGCAACCAACAAGAAATCAAGTTAAAGATTGAAGAAAATCATCCTAGCCCACTTGAACATAGGTTCGGCCAAGTCAAGAAGAAATAGCTAGGGATCTCTAAAATTTTTAAGCTCTTGGATAATGAAAATAGAAATCATATGAAGATCATAGAAATTGATGTCACATTAAAAGGATTTTTCTATGATTTTCTAGAGATTTTTGAAGTTCTAGATCTAGAAATTTGATCTTGAACAAAACATGGATTTAAGAAGAAAACTTGTGATGAAAAGTGAAGGTATAATCATGGATCATAAGGCTATACCTTTGGAATTTGAAGAAATGATTAAAATTTACTACTTCCTTTGAAAATCAAGTGTAAGAACTTAAGTTTTTGTGTTAAAATGTAAGAACATGAACCAAATGGAGGAAATGAAGTGAAGATGGCCTTTGTAAAGGGTGATGGCCGTGAGTTGCTAGGGAGAATAAGGTAAAATGTTGTCATGGCAAACTTGGAGTTACAATGCAAGCTTAAGGGCATTTTGGACTTTGCACATTTTAGTCATCATTACTTACATTGAATGTAATATGACTCATCCCTATGACTCACCCCTATGACTCATTGTCTTCATCCATCCGGCGTCGGGTTTTGTCTCTGCACCTCCGTTCTCGATTCCGTCGATCCCCGATCGTCGAGTATTCGCCCGACTAATGTATAATAACCTATTTATTTTGGAAAGTTTCAAAATAACCACTATGGTTGGAAATAAAATAAAAATCTAAATTGTTTCATTCTCGGGTCAAAATTAGGTTTTCTGCTCAGTAAAATCTTACTGTCAGTTAAAACGTAGACCGGGTTTCGTCTGAATTTTAAACCTAACTTTTTACCGTAACTCTCTATGATAAAGTAGAGTATAAATATGATTTTGTTTTATTCAAAATAATTTTCTAGGTCTCAGATAAAAATATAAACAAATATATGTATATATTTACCGATATTAAAGAACAGTAAAAATCGGGGTCTTACACCAAGCTCGCCTCGTTGCAAAGGGCTTCACCCAGACTGAAGGCATTGATTACTTTGACACATATTCTCCAGTGGCCAAAGTCACTACTATTCGGCTCCTTCTAGCTCTTGCAGCTGCCAATAATTGGCATTTGCAACAGCTAGATGTCCACAATGCCTTCCTCCATGACCATCTTGATGAGGAGGTTTCACTAGTGGAAATAATGTAATATACGGGAACGTTTTACGTCAGTTGACCATATGTTTGACGTTAAAAATGAGGCGATGATATTTTTGTAAATATTAAATCACTATTTGCGTCAGTTGTTTAATGAACTGACGTTAAAAGTGATTTGCAAGAATTATTAACACTTTTAACGTCAGTTGTTTATATGACTAACGTTAAAAGTGTGATTTTTTACTTCAGTTAAATAAATAACTGACGTATATAATCCTATATCCCTAACTCATTCCTATCTTTCTTTCATTGTCATCTCCCTGTTGTCACTCTTAACGCAGATCACTCCATATAGTGCAGTTTATTTCTAAACTTTTTTTTTTAAACAAGTTTATTTTTAATCTTAATTAATTAGCTTGAATTAGTAAACAAATTCTTGTGCAAATTAAAATAAATAAACACTTAACATAAAACAAGTTATACATGTATAATCAAATCGTATCTCATTGAAGCGATTCATAAGTTACAATTACATGATTAAAAGATAAAAAATTTCTGCAACATAGCCCTAAAATATAAAAAAGTTTCTACTTCAACATCATTTTCTTCTCAGTCCTGTCCTCAGAAACTCCAATGGATGCATCTCCTCCCTCACTTGAATTGCTTGATGCATCATCTTGAATCCACAGTTACTTGCTGCCAAAGCGGAGTGAAAGGTATGACGGGGATGAAATAAAGTGAGGGAATCACATTACGTGATTCACCCAACCTTACCATCCATGTTACGTGATTTACTCAACCTCAGAAGTTTTTTGACCATTAAGACAGAGACCTTTAAGTCTAGGTATAGGAAGAAATAACAAAATCTCAAATATGATAGAGGCATATTGTGAAGGAATAGAAAACACATGAAATATAGAGAAAAAGAAGAGGGGGTGTACTACAGACTGATACAGAAGAATGGTACTTTATATAGAGAAGAGAGACTACCCGATTTTCTTGAAAACTGATCTATAAACTTAATGCTCATTAAGAGGATTAAGTTACAAGGTGCATGGGTAAGTAGCACAGTAGTCATGGTCAAGTAGCACAGTAGTCAAAGAAATGAATGTTTTTGCAGAAACTTATACACTTTTAACGTCGGTTGTCTTCAACAACTGACGTTAAAAGTGTTTTTAAAATAAAAAAATATTTATTTTTAATGTCAGTTGTTTAATACAACTGACGTTAAACAATGACTTTTAACGTCAGTTGTTTAAGACAACTGACGTTAAATATTACTTCTAACGTCAGTTGTATTAAACAACTGACGTAAAATGTTGTTTTATTTTTGGTTTTGATTATAACGCTTACACCCGCGTGCCTTCTTCACTTCGCTCTGTATGTCTCTGTTCTTCTCTTTTCATCACGCTCACTCTCACTCTCACTCTGCCCTAATCGCGAGCTCATCTCCACCACAACCACCGCGAGGGCTTCTTCGCCACCACCGTGAGGTACACTCTTAACCCTAACTCTATCTTTCCCGCTCATTCTTTGCAATAACTTGACATCTCTCTTTCCCCTTCCCGCGCACTAACTCTCCTTGTCCCTCTGCTCTCAGTAACCACATCGAACGTTGGCCACCACTCAAGCTCCCCTCCCCACCACCACGCGAGCACCTATTTCTGGTGAGTCTTTAGGGCACATTTTTTTATTTTTGGTTTTGAGTGTATGTTGAAACTGTAGTCTCTGTAGTTGAAACTTGAAACTGTGAGTTTGAGTTATTTGGAATGTCTTTATTTCTGGTCGTGGTTTTTGTGTTTTCTCTTGTTTTTCTTCTGCTATCATGACCTATTTCAAAATGGGAAGAAATTTAGAGTTGCTTGTAGCATGTGACATCAACAATATATTGCTCATTGGAATTTTGTTTTGTTAATTTATCTTCATATGCTTATTTCTTTTCTGTCTTAAGAAACCTGAAAATGGTGTAAATTTGAAATAATTTTTAAACGTCTTGGATATATGTTTTGTATATCTACAGAACCTATCTAGTTATGGATCGTAGTTGGATGGTTTGTAAGCGCACTAGTGCTGAGTATTTGAAGGGGGTGGGAGAATTTATAGAATTTGCTCAAAGGAATGTTTCTAATAGTAATGGAATGTTCTATTGTCCTTGTGTCAAGTGTTTGAATACGAGGAAATGTACGGTGAAGGATATACGTACTCATTTGATTTGTGAAGGGATTTGCTTGAGTTATACAAGATGGATATGGCATGGTGATGTGTTGTTGAGTAGTACGGCAAGTGTCTCCCAAAGTGAGGGCGTTGACGTAGATATGGAGGATGATCGAGTAGAGGACATGATCCATGATATTGGACAAGAATATTTTCATCGAGCTCATGTGTATGATAGGTTGTGCGGTGATGCGGATAAGCCTTTATATCCAGGGTGTACTACTCATACACGGTTGTCGATGGTGCTAAAATTGGTTTGTGTGAAGGCGAGAAATGGTTGGACCGATAAAAGCTTCACGGAATTGCTTGAAGTGTTGAAAGTCTTGCTTCCGGAGGACAACACATTGCCTGACCGTAACTATGAGGCCAAGAAGGTATTGTGTCCGATGGGTATAGAGTATAAGAAGATACACGCATGCCCCAATGATTGCATATTGTACACCGGTGTTCATGAAGACAATCACGATTGCCCCAAATGTGGGTTATCATGATACAAAGTGAAGGGTGGTGATGATGATGATGATATTGATGATGTGAGAAAAAAGGGTCCTCCTGCGAAGGTGTTGTGGTATCTTCCAATAATAGGTTCAAGCGATTATTTGCCAAAGGATGCGAAGAATCTTAGATGGCATAATGATGAGAGGAAACATGATGGAAAGGTTCATCATCCTGCTGATTTTATGCAATAGAAGAATATTGATACTATGTTTCCGGATTTCGTCGATGAGCCAAGAAACCTAAGGCTTGGACTTGCTATGGATGGAATAAATCCTTATGGTAACATGAGTAGTATTCATAGTTCATGACCTGTTCTGTTGATAATTTACAACCTGCCCCCTTGGTTGTGCATGAAGCGCAAATACATGATGTTGTCTATGATGATTTCGGGCCCAAAGCAACCGGGAAATGACTTAGATGTTTATCTAAGTCCCTTGATTGAAGACTTGAAAATGCTGTGGGTGGAAGGTGTTGATGTAGTTGATGGGTATTCTCATGAGAGTTTCAAGCTTCGTGCCACGTTATTTTGCACCATCAACGACTTTCCAGCATACGGTAACTTGTCCGGGTACAGTGTCAAGGGACATAAAGCATGCCCTATATGTGAAGAAGGCACATGCTACACTCAGTTGCATCATGGAAAGAAGACGGTTTCCCTTGGGCATCGGAGATTTCTTAGACGTGATCTGAGACACCCCGTTGTGCCCCATTGTATTATTACATTAAAACCTTAATATTTACTTACTTAATCACGCGCTTATCGTTGAAAATACGTAAAAATTAAAACTTATTTAATTATCATATAACTTCTGCAAATTTAAAACACACCAACGTTAATATATATAAATACACCCCTGTTTATTTATGACAATACCAAAACACTGTTAAGGGTACCCTCTCAGTAGGATCCCTCACAGGTATAAACTGCACTACAGACATACTTAGAGGAAATATAAATACTCCTTAGACACACTGGCCATAATGTCTATACTCTAATCGCCATGGATCACAGCTCGACCTCCAGCATCCGGTTCATACGAAGTTCCATCTAACTCCTCAACAATTGGTTCTTCCATCGGGTCTTCTCGTACGATCACATCAGAAATAAAATGCAACACACAGAAAGATATAGGGGATAAGAAACAGTTCTATCATCAAAGCGGAAAAGAATCATAGCATAAAATATAATAACCGTCAGCCACACACATCACACCTAACTAGCAATCATCCTCAAATTACGATATCACCCAATTTACGATATCACCTTCTACTTTCAACTCCTGTAATTCAACATTTATACTAATATGGCAATCTATACTCCTGTCACACTAGTCAGTAGTCCAGAACTATTTAGGGTCAAAACTTGGTGCACCACTATTCCCTAATCTCCCATAGGAAATAGTGCATCAGCACAATATGCATCACTATTGCCCCCATTGGAAATAGCACATAAGCACATAATAAATAATAACTCGGTGCGCTCCTATTCCCTTACCTCTCATAGGAAATAGTGCATAAGCACGATATGCGTCACTATTCCCCCATTTGAAATAGCACATAAGCATAAAAGACCTTATAACTCGGTGCGCCACTATTCCCTGATCTCTAATAGGAAATAGTGCATAAGCACGGTATGATTCTCACTGACTTTTATCAATAGCAACCAAGTACCTCAAGTTTTTCCTCACAACCTCCACTTACATTTTATATCACATCACTTCTATAAAATAATAGCGAGGCACCTCTAATTCATATTAAAAAATCTCACCCAAAACTTATCTCCCGAACAACATATATCTTTGCTTAAAATCATCTAAGCATAGGATTAAACCCAGGCAGATCATGCATAACACAATAATCAATAAAATATTCAAACACCAAAATAAACGTCACATGCAGTAGAATACCTCAACCAGCGGATCACAAACAGTCAAAAGTAAATAATTCAGACATCCTCAAATATGAATAATTAACCTAAGGCGATAAACCTACAATTCCCAAATCGTCATTGGTATTACGGAAAAGTTTCCAATACGATTTTGGTATTTTCGATTACTCGACCACTAGTAGGGTTTAGGTCGCCCTACACAATTATTATAGAATATACTACTTATCGATTCCGACGATAGGATGATTCTTTCCCCCACCTGAGCTAGCACCGAAATCTCGAACTCGACGTTCCTCGCTATCACACCACAGCTTAATAGTTTCATCTTGAACCAAACAACATAACTATAATTAATCAAATGACAACCATCTATGACACTTTAGGGCTAGGTTCAGCCAAAACTTAGAAAATAGGTTTAGGGTTATCTTCTTAATGCCATCTTTTGGATCCTAGTTACTAGAGTCTTAACTAACATAGATTACTTATTACAATACTAAAATTTGAAATAAAATCCTCTAACCTTTAGGGTTAGGGTTTCGGCCCATATTATGAAAATAGACTAGGAAATTTAGTTGGATTCAAGCTCTTGGATTTAGATCATATAAGTATTAGAGAGCTCAAATCAAGCATTAGATTTCAAAAATGAAAACAAAATCATCAAACCCTCCTTTGAGTGAGATTCTGCCACTTAAAGAAAATAGGGAAGGAAATGTTTTTGATTACATGCTCTTGGATAATGAAAGTGGAAGACATCACAAGATCATAGAAATTGGTTTCACATTAAAAGGATTTTTCTACAATTTTCTAGAATTATTTGAAGTTCTAGATCTAGGAATGGAAATTTATGAAAACTTGATGATCATGGCTTGATCTTACAAAATAAATGAATGAGACGACTTGTATGATTAATGAGGAGAGATTTTACCTCTTGAAGATTGAAGAAATGAAGAAAATGATCAACCTTCACTAAGTTGAAAACTGGACAGCTTGAGGGTGTGATGGTATTGTGAGTGTATTTCACAATATACTCATCCAAAAATTACGAACTTTGGCTTTATAGAAATATAAGAATAAAAGGAACAACTTTGGTGTTTAAGGTTTCATTTGTTTCGGATCATAACATGGGTGAAAAGGGACTTCTTTCTGCTGTTTCGTGGGTTACTGAGAATTCTGGGCAGTTTCGGTATTTTGATCCTATCTCCCAATCCACTTATCCGTTTTTGATGATCTTTAGCTTGTTGGAAAGAAGAGAGAAATATATGTTGAGTGTTTTCCGATTTTCATAAAGTAAAAGGGTCATATGTTTGGTGGGGATTCGGTGTTCTTAGGGTTTTGTAACTTAGTTGGTGAGGAAGATGAAGAGAATGAAGACGATGAGTGAAATGGTGAGGGAGGCCACGGTTTGGAGGGTATTTATAGGGGTTGGTTGTGCCACTTTAGAAGGATCTAGTAGGAATGAGTTGGCTTGTTCAAAGGATTAAAGTGCAAATAATTCCAAGGGACCATTTTGCAGATTCCAAAAGTATAAGGACTATTTTGCAAATTGCCAATAAATTGAAATGATGACCGTGTGCCACATTAAATGTGGTCTCATATTGACTTATCTTGGCTGATTTTTCATGAGTCATTTTGAGAAGAACCTAGAACATTTTGGAACATGTTAGAAAAGTGTAGAACATGGTGGAACATGGTAGAACATTGTAGAACATTGTGGAATTGTGTGGAAAATTCAAGAATCCACTTGACTCTTACAAACTAAGGCAGCCCCAACTCCTTCTTGGGCTTGCGCATGGGCCTCAAAATTTTGGGCTTGGATTCATTTTTGTGGGGCCCACCAAAAGACTTAAGCTTAAGCATGACATAGGAAACTTGTAGGGTTTCAAATAGGCTTTATGGAATCAATCCATGGACAAGAAATTTGGGATTCATAGCCACGGTCCAATAAGAGATTGGGAGCAAGGATTCTGGCCCAATTCACTTGAAAAAAAAACTTAGAAACTAACTTAGGGACCAAACTGTAATTAATAGAAAGTTCAGGGACTTAAGCGTAAAATTCAAAAATTGACACTTTAACCCTGTAGAACCTTCTAAACTTAAAAGTATGATTCATCCCCATGAATCATCTCAAAATCCTAAGGTAAACTCTTCATCTGCTCTTGGAAACTCTGAAATCCATTCTGCCGCTCACCCGATTACGTATTACGCCCGAAAAATGTAAATTATTTTATTTTTTTATGAAATAATTCTAAAAATACAGAGTTGTAGGAAATAAAATAAAAACCTTAAGTCTTTCATTCACGAATTAAAATTAGGTCTTTTGAGCATTATAAATATACTGTCAGTGAAAATAGCGGGCCTGGATTCGCCCGTCGTTTCAACCTAAATTTTAACCGTAGCTTCCTACATTCAAGTAGGATTGAGTGATGAACTCCGTTTATTTAATATAACTTTCTAATACTCATATAAATATATACAAATAATCGTTCGCATTTCGATTATTTTGAAACAGTGAAAAATCGGGGTGTTACATGATCACCCATATCGTAAGATGAAAAAAGCTTTTAATGGATGCCAAGAGACAGAAGAAGCTCCGGAGGCCTTAATTGGAGAGCAGGTTTATCAGAGGGTAAAGGGCATCGATGTTATATTCGGCAAGTCCAAAAAGAAAGGTAAAGCTGCTGAGAAAAACATATAGAAGAAGAGGTCGATATTCTTTGATCTTCCATACTAGCGCAAGCTTGATGTCAGACACTGCATTGAAGTGATGCATGTGGAGAAAAATGTGTGTGATAGTGTGATCAGGACGCTTCTCAACATTCAGGGCCAGACAAAGGATGGTGTGAATGCTCGTCTCGACCTCATTGCTATGGGTATACGAGAGCAGTTAGCTCCAGTTGTTGAGGATGGTAAGCGGACTTATTTGCTGCCAGCATGTCATACTTTGTCAAAAAAAGGGAGATAAAGTTTCTGCGGGTGTCTTCAGGGCATCAAAGTTCCACATGGTTACTCTTCAAATATGAAGAGGCTTGTCTCCAGTGATCTTAAATTGGTTGGCTTAAAGTCTCATGATTGTCACATCTTGATGCAACAACTTATGCCCGTTGCTATTCGTGGTATTGCTCCAAAAAATGTGAGACATGCCATTACTCGGTTGTGCTCATTCTTCAATTCTATATGTAGCAAAGTCGTTGACCCCTGTATGTTGGATGACTTGGAAGTTGAGGCTACTACAATCTTGTGCCAATTGGAGATTTATTTTCCTCCTTCCTTTTTGAATATAATGGTTCACTTAATTGTTCATTTGGTGAGGGAGATTAGATTATGTGGGCCGGTTTTTCTGAGATAGATGTACCCAGTTGAGCGCTACATGAAGATCTTGAAAGGGTACGTGAAGAATCCTCATCGTCCGGAAGCATCTATTGTTCAAAGGTATGTTGCAGAAGAAGCTATTGAGTTTTGTTCGGACTGTCTTCATAACACGGATCCTATAGGGGTTCCTAATCCTCAGCATGATGAGATAAGATGTCAAGGTAAGGGTACACATGGCTTAAGAATTAATAGCAAGGGTCGGGAGGAAGTGCTTCAAGCACATTTGTATGTATTGAACAACATCGATTCTATTCAACCTTTCTTATTTGAACATAAAAGAAAAGTCAATCAAGAAAACCCTCGAATGAGAGAAAGGTGGTTGTTGAACAAGCATAACAAGACTTTCTTACCATGGTTCAAGGAATAAATGCTTAAGGATGGTAGCACTGCTTCTGATGACGTAAGATGGCTAGTGTTGTGACTCCGGCAAGTGTACCGGGTCGTCGCAAGTAATAAAAATAACACGGTAAGTAATTACCGAGGTCGAACTCAAGGATTGGGATACCAATTCGACTAATCCGCGGGAAGTCAGATACGTTCGGTCAAGTTACAGAAGGTGGTTGAGAGAGAGATTAATATAAGAAATTCAATTAACGAATCTAATAAACTAATTAACTAAAAATCAGAAAACTAAAATGTCCAAGGTCACAAATCCACCTACCCAACATGTACACCCAAGTGATGATGAATTCCTCCCTAGGTTCAATTACAATGTCAACCGGGACCCCTAAATTCTCCTAAATCCACTTCCGTGCTCATTAGGACGTATTCGACGATTGGATTAATTACTTACTAGGTCTCATAACCCTAATCTCGAATTCTGTTAATTCTTGTTCCCTATATGGTTGCACCGATCTCCTACTCACTCTCGTGCAATATTCGATCGATGATCCTAATTCAAGTTCTAAACGTGAATCGCTGATTAAGCCTCATCAACGTTAACAAGTCAATCACGCAAAACATATGATTAACACAATCAAATCAGAATTAGAAAACAAGAATTGAATTAAAGGAGAAAGACATACATCATATCGGATTTACATCGCCATGGGTGGCTTCATCGTTCCCTCGGACGAGGGGATTAGTTCCTCATGCTCATAGACAAGCGATCGGACATAATCACCATCGTAAAATAAAAAGAAACCAGAAAAGGAGACGCAGCTCCAAGGAGAAATAAGGATTCGTAACTACTGCCCTAATCTAAGTGGAAAACTGCCTCCTAGAGTTCCATTCCCCTAACCTAAGTGGAAAACTGGATCCTAAAGTTCCATTCCCCTAACCTAAGTGGAAAACTGGATCCTAAAGTTCCATTCCCCTGGTTCTGATATGCAACAGCCTTTAAATAGTAATCCTGATCTGCGTTCTCTCGCGAGGCGAGAATTAAAATTGGCGCGCTTTCAATTTAAACTCTCGCGAGGCGAGCAGCCTCTCGCGGGGCGAGTCTTCAATTTCAGGCTGTGACCTTCATCACGGCTGGGCCGTGATGGCCTCTGACTTCCAAGTCTTCATTCACTCGCGAGGCGAGATGTCTCTCGCGGGGCGAGTCTTCAAACCTCAAACTTTTCACGGGCGTGGTCTTCATCACGGCTTGGCCGTGATGGTCTCTGTCTTGCAGGTCTCATGATTCGCGGGGCGAGAAGAGTCTCGCGTGGCGAGACAGAAATGTGACTTTTGCTGCTTTGTTGACCTTCAGTCTCGCGAGGCGAGAATACACTCGCGGGGCGAGTGTCTCCAGACTTGCAATTTCCACTGCTTTTCGACTTTCCTTGACTCCCGGAGCTTCACTTATTTAACCTGAAACAACAAAAGCACCCACAAGCGTAATTCTATTCAAAATAACCTAAAAACTACACAAAAGACGCAAAACGAGTCAAAGTCCAACTTAGGAACAAAACAAGGCAATTTTGGGCGAAAACGAGAGTGAACTCGAATAAATTGGCACATAAACCCTAGTTCATCTAGTCATAAAACTAGATAAGCCAGATGCTTATCAAAATACCCCAAACTTAAACCTTGCTTGTCCCCAAGCAAGCTTAAAACTCAAAAACGACTCAAGACTTGGCAAGCCTAATGGAAACAATCGATTTCGCACAAATTTCATGCAATCAAAACAGTTTTTCTTCAATGATCTCCCTGACCGCGCTGTCGCCACGCGCCAAAAAGAACGAGCGATTACAAAATAATGCAGTATAGTGCGACAACTCGGATCGTCTCTCAAGGACTCTTTAGGTGTTGTTATTATTAACAGAAAATTAATAAAAGTTAGAAATGGGGGTTTTGAGATTGGAAACTAAATTAAAGAAGTAAAACAGAAAAACAAGGCAAGAAAATAGAGCAGTTACCAAATAAGCTAAAGCGATTAACCTACTGCTTTTGGTTTCCCACTATCATTGGTTCATGCAAATCCTAAGCAGATACTAATCCCCTCCCGGTTGTAGCAATAGTTAACAAACGAAACCACTACTACGGATGTATGTTCCTATTCCCGAATTAAACAAACGGGGTTAAGCCCTTCGTGAACTAAACGAACACGAAACGAACACACGCGAATTAAACAAACGCGATTAAGTATAAGAACATAGCATCACCGAAATGAATCAATACAATACTATACATTCCTGAATTAAACAAACAGAGACGTATAGCATCATATTGAACAGAGAAAAGTAAGTGAAAACAGGAAATACAAGAACCTCAAGTGTTAACAAAACCAATTACAGTAGATTAATCTAGGAGACTAGTTCTCCATTACAAAAGAAAGACAACAAACTAAAAGGAAAACAATAGCTAACAAGTTCAGAAACTAGCCAAAACTGGCTAATTCTGACTATTCTCTTCATTTCTGCCTAAGACTGCTTATATACACGTTTCTGGAGTCAGAGTACTCGCGAGGCGAAGCACTGCTCGCGAGGCGAATTACATGAAAGGTCTGCAACTCTTTGTCTTCTCGCGAGGCGAGCACATCCTTCGCGAGGCGAACTCTTCAGCTTCCAACTGTTACGCCCGTGGCATTCAACACGCCTAAACCGTGATGGCTTCTGATCTTCCAAGACTCGCGAGGCGAAGGAATGCTCGCGGGGCGAACGCTTCAACTTCAGAATTACCACGGTTGTGATCTTCAACACGGGCAAGCCGTGATCGTCTCTGACTTTTTCATGGTTGCAATACTCGCGGGGCGAGAGATTATTCGCGGGGCGAGTGGCTCCAGATTTATTACTTTTTATTAACCTGAAAATAGAAAATAAAAGTAAATAATTATTCAACTCTAAAACAACTAAATTAACATAAAAACAATTTACAGACTTAAAATACTACTTAGGAACAATCAAGTCTAATTTGGGTAAAAATGGTATAAAATAAGCACAAAGCCAAGGTCTTTACTAGTTATAAAACCAGTCAAACAGAGGCTCATCACTCCCCCCTACATTAATGTAATCCCCACATTCATCTACTTTAACAGTTGAGAATTTATCATTCATGCCATCATTACTCTAAGTTGAGGCTCAAAGATACACACAAAGGAAGATCACCTATTTCAAACAATTGCCTTCCTCACAAGGGTATGTAAAATTTCACTCATTCGCTCAATTCGTCAAGGCTTTCAACTTTTTCACTCAATTTCACTTATCAAGAGCACTTCCCATGAATTTGATTTTCATCTCAAAAATGGTCCCCACGTAAACATGTATGCAACATCAGAAGGTCTTTTGAAGGTTGTAATGGGGCCTGGCTCAGGGTAGGATAATGAAGGATATTTAGGCTTAAGTCCCTAGGAACTAAGAGAGCATGAGCATTTTGACACTTTTTCCACTCAAATTCCTTTTTCCATTTTTCTTTTTGTTTCGGGTGACTACAGTCTTTTCCTTGCTAATCTTTTTGTTCTGCCCCTTTTCCTTTGGCAATATTTTTTTTTTCTTTTCTTTTTGCCTTGGGTCAACCTTTATTTTCTTTTTCTCATCCCAATATGACATATCACCTCGTAGTCACCCCAAACTTAGTTTCTCACAACCTTTCTCTTGCTCATTTCCATGCTCTCCTAATCCTAAGATTGGGTTAACATGGTTTTTCAGATTTTGGCTCGTAATGTAGGGTCATCAAGAAACAATAGGTCAATTGGGCTCAATTTGGCTAACTAGGGAACATGGATTAGGGATGGTTCATTTCAGGCCAAGTAGTTATTCAAAGAACATTACCTAAATCATTTGATGCAACACATAAACATGCAAACCATATAGAGATTCAAGCAAATTCAGGAAAGTGCAACTTAACAGTGATTCACACATTCAAAAACAGAGTTGGAGGCTCAAATCCTCACCTGGACATTTTGCAAATTGTTTGACCGAGATACGATTCCTAGTGTGTGTACCCCCCTCACCCCAAACTTATCATAAATCAAGTAATCACAACAAAGTTCTCAAAGTTCAGTTTTCAATTTTTAAGTGGGGATAAACTTTTCTATTATTAGAACCTAGGGGGAAATCATCAATGGTCAAATAATTCATGCAATCAATCTACGCTCAATCTAATCAAAATCCAACAAGCTTGCCGACACAACATTTCATACAAAAACTCTTGATCTTCTCAAATTATTCAAGAGCGACAAACAAAAACAGAACACAAAAAAAAAACACAAAAACAAAACAAAAGTTAGGAAAAGAAAGATACCTAGCTTGAGTTGCCTCCCAAGAAGCGCTTGTTTAACGTCCCGAGCCTGACTTATTAAGAAGCATCCACCTGGATCCCATAGTCTGTGGTACAGAGGCCAAGAGATGCTCATCATGTGAGGTCTTCCACCAGGATCAAATGGTAATTGGAGTGGAGATCGTAGCAGTAATATGACTTCATCAACTCCACCCAGCCAGTGTATGAAAATTCCATTGACCTTTGTTATTATGAATTCACTTCCTCTCGGGTCAAATGGTGTCCTCACGAGGAAGTGTGCCAGACAAGTGGGAGTGTCTAATTTACCAATGTCCACACATGCATGCAAGCCAACATATTTATCCAATGCATTATTTTCAGGTTGCTTAGCAAGCATGGTGGAATCCTCTACCACTTTATCCGCATTTTGTTCTCTACCCCCTTGCTCTGGCGCCTTGTCCTTTGCCAACTCCTCTTCCTTAGGTTGCTCTTCCTCAACATGTGGTTGTTCCGGGGCCATGACACTTGCCAATTCCTTTTCCTCCGGTTGTTCTTCCTCAACATGTGGTAGTTCTTCCTCAACTCCCCGAGAACTAGTTACATTCCAGTCATATCCCAACACCCCACTGCTTCTAGTTGTTGTGGCATCGCATAGGTTCTTAGGGTGGTTCTCGGTTTCACCTGGGTGAGTGTCTAGGAGAGGCTCATTTAGTTGTTTTGACAGCTGGGCAATCTGCATCTCTAGATTCTGAAGTGCCATCCCTGTATGAGTTGCCAACTTGTCAATGGCTGCGTTTGTATTGATTGACACTTTCTCAAGTGTCGCACTCAACTTCTCAAGAGCCAACTCCCAAGGTTGTGGTTGCCAACTCTATTGAGGTTGTGGCTGCCAGGCTAGACCATCGTCAGCATTACTCCAAGCGAAATCCGATGGTCTCTACTCATATCACCCCAATACTGATTCTGACTCTGATAGTTGTTCTGGGGCACGCTGTCATTATGCCATGGTTCCACATAAACTTGAGGGAAATAGAACGGACAACTCCAAGTGTCATGGTTCCCATCACAATACTCGCAACCCGGAAGCATTCCTTCGTGTACCTCGCATACAAAACAAGGCAAGACCAAGTGGAATCAAAGAAGTAGAGAGATAGTAGAAAATAAAAAGAAAATAATAAAAATAAAAATAAGAATAAGAACAAAAATAACTTAACCAAATAATCAAACTCCCCTAAAATCAGAAAAATTGGTTGTGCCAATCCCCGGCAACGGCGCCAAAAACTTGTTGTGACTCAGCAAGTGTACCGGGTCGTCGCAAGTAATAAAAATAACACGGTAAGTAATTACCGAGGTCGAACTCAAGGATTGGGATACCAATTCGACTAATCCGCGGGAAGTCAGATACGTTCGGTCAAGTTACAGAAGGTGGTTGAGAGAGAGATTAATATAAGAAATTCAATTAACGAATCTAATAAACTAATTAACTAAAAAATCAGAAAACTAAAATGTCCAAGGTCACAAATCCACCTACCCAACATGTACACCCAAGTGATGATGAATTCCTCCCTAGGTTCAATTACAATGTCAACCGGGACCCCTAAATTCTCCTAAATCCACTTCCGTGATCATTAGGACGTATTCGACGATTGGATTAATTACTTACTAGGTCTCATAACCCTAATCTCGAATTCTGTTAATTCTTGTTCCCTATATGGTTGCACCGATCTCCTACTCACTCTCGTGCAATATTCGATCGATGATCCTAATTCAAGTTCTAAACGTGAATCGCTGATTAAGCCTCATCAACGTTAACAAGTCAATCACGCAAAACATATGATTAACACAATCAAATCAGAATTAGAAAACAAGAATTGAATTAAAGGAGAAAGACATACATCATATCGGATTTACATCGCCATGGGTGGCTTCATCGTTCCCTCGGACGAGGGGATTAGTTCCTCATGCTCATAGACAAGCGATCGGACATAATCACCATCGTAAAATAAAAAGAAACCAGAAAAGGAGACGCAGCTCCAAGGAGAAATAAGGATTCGTAACTACTGCCCTAATCTAAGTGGAAAACTGCCTCCTAGAGTTCCATTCCCCTAACCTAAGTGGAAAACTGGATCCTAAAGTTCCATTCCCCTAACCTAAGTGGAAAACTGGATCCTAAAGTTCCATTCCCCTGGTTCTGATATGCAACAGCCTTTAAATAGTAATCCTGATCTGCGTTCTCTCGCGAGGCGAGAATTAAAATTGGCGCGCTTTCAATTTAAACTCTCGCGAGGCGAGCAGCCTCTCGCGGGGCGAGTCTTCAATTTCAGGCTGTGACCTTCATCACGGCTGGGCCGTGATGGCCTCTGACTTCCAAGTCTTCATTCACTCGCGAGGCGAAATGTCTCTCGCGGGGCGAGTCTTCAAACCTCAAACTTTTCACGGGCGTGGTCTTCATCACGGCTTGGCCATGATGGTCTCTGTCTTGCAGGTCTCATGATTCGCGGGGCGAGAAGAGTCTCGCGTGGCGAGACAGAAATGTGACTTTTGCTGCTTTGTTGACCTTCAGTCTCGCGAGGCGAGAATACACTCGCGGGGCGAGTGTCTCCAGACTTGCAATTTCCACTGCTTTTCGACTTTCCTTGACTCCCGGAGCTTCACTTATTTAACCTGAAACAACAAAAGCACCCACAAGTGTAATTCTATTCAAAATAACCTAAAAACTACACAAAAGACGCAAAACGAGTCAAAGTCCAACTTAGGAACAAAACAAGGCAATTTTGGGCGAAAACGAGAGTGAACTCGAATAAATTGGCACATAAACCCTAGTTCATCTAGTCATAAAACTAGATAAGCCAGAGGCTTATCAGCTAGCATGTGGGCCTAGCTTCAACATCATATGTTGGAGCGGATACGACAACCATAACTTTTCCTTTTATACAAAGGAACAAGATAACAAGAGTACCATGCAAAATAGTGGGGTTATGATCGTGGCCGAAGCAATGCACTTCTCTAGTGCAAAGGACACAAAACCCGTTAAAGCACCGACACCATACTTTGGATATATTGAAGATATTGGGTGCTCGATTACACTAAGCTTACGGTGCCGGTTTTAAAATGTAAGTGGGTTGATAGTAACGGTGGTGTACAAACCGACGAATTGGGGTTCACATTGGTAGACCTCAACAAGTTAGGTCATATAAATGAGCCTTTCATAATGGCTTCCCAAGTAAAACAAGTGTTCTACATCACTGATCCTTCTAACAAAAGGTTGTCTGTGGTTCTCCAAGGAAAAAGTATGTATAATGGTAGTGATGAAAATCAAGATTCAAATCTTGATATTCCCGAGACTCCTTCTTTTTCAACAAACATGCCTACTATAATCGAGGAGACACGGGTGGATGATGTACATGCCACTCGTGATGATCATCACGAAGGGATATTAATATAGGTAGTTTAAATTTAGTATACATTTATTTTTATTTATACTTCTGAATTTATTTTTAGTTATAACCTATGTTAATAAATATATATTGTTTATGAACAGGCATACATATGGATCAGTCGGATGGCCCACATGCACGGGAGGATACTGTGGGGCCTACGCAGGACCCGATCGCGCCTACGCCTGATTCTAGTGTAAGTTTACATGTTATATACTATATTTAGTCCTTCTTTTTAATGTAAGTTTATAATGCTACAACCCTCTATTTTATCTTTTTTTTTGTCCATACAGACATCACATGCTCATAGGAAACGGGGTAGAGGAGCCACGACTTTGAAGAAACTAGGTAAGACCAGGTAAAGCAGACAGAAGCTTGAGGTGTCCTTCGATGCTAATCTGAATCCCCAGGGACCCCGTGCTAAAGAATTTAAAAAGTGGGTGTTTCTACAAGCGAAGCAGCACGTTAGCATCAACTACAACCACTGGAATGATGTTCCACAGAACGTTAAGGATCAGATTTGGGAGGCTATCATGGTATTTTACCTTTAAATTCTTTTGATTTACATTATTAGATAATTATCCGAGTTATAATCCATCCTGTTGTTATGTATTTAATGTGTAGGTAGCTTGGACTGTGCCGAATCACGAGGATCATCGTACGAAATGTCTGAAAATGGCATCAAAGCGTTGGAATGGATTCAAGCATGATATTACCAGGTACTATGTATCTGGGAAGAAGCGGCTTGATAAGATGTTCTCGGATTATCCCTGGATTGATCAGGATACTTGGGATATGTTTACTAGGAGTCGACAGGATGAAGAATTTTAGGTTGGTTGATTAAGTTAATTTTGTATGCTTCTTATAGATCATTTAACTGTATTTAATTATGTGTTTTTGTTTGAATAGGCTAAGGCAGAGAAGGGTCGGCAGAATCAGGCGAAGAACATCCACCGCCACACCATGTCTCAGGGTGGGTACGAGACTCGGATCAAGGAGATGATGGCGGATAGGCTGAGGGTGAAGCAGGAAGAGCACTCTGCTAGGATAGAAAGAGGAGAGGTGCCTGAGGGCACACCATTAAGTCCTCCGTCGAACATCGACCGCGAGGATGTCTGGTTAGCCGGTCGCATGACAAAGACGGGATCTTTTAAAGTTGATGCCACTTGCGAAGTGGCAGATAAGATTGTAAGTAAATAATTAACTTCATTTCAATTGATATTTGTATAGATATTTTTAACACTTTTCACTTGCACGTTTTTTCATTTTTTCATTGTATATGGATCTTAAAGCACAATCCTCCCAGGGCTCATTCGTCCCTTCTGGACGGCGGGACGTCTTGATGACTGTTCTAGGCAAGAAAGACCATCCTGGTCGGGTTATCGGTGTTCCTGGGAACGTGACCATCAAAGAATATTATGGCAAGTCTGCTTCATGAAAGCGGGTGGTCGATGAAGCATCAATTTTGGATGACATGACTCAGCAGCTCATCTCCAACCCTGCTATTACAACGCATCTGATGCAAAGCTTACTATCCAACCCAGAATTCAAGCAGGCGCTTGCTAGAGAGCTTTCCTCCGTCGGTTCATCCCAGGACACCGCAGGGCATGCCAACCCTTCACATGTGAGCACAAAAGAGAGTTATAGTAGGGCACATGTGGAGGACGATGAGTTGGCAGCTAGGGAGCGGGAGTTGGAAGTCCAACGCCATGAGCGTGAGTTGGAAATGAAAAGGTGTGACCTTGAGTTGGACTTCAAACGACGCGAGCTCGAAATGTTAACAAAGGTATGTATTCATTATTAATGTCCAAATTAGTCAAATAATTACTTGTGTTTTTTTTAATTATCAACAACTTATCTATTTTATTTTTCCTAAATTGAAGGCCAAGTCGACGTCGGTGTCGCTGTTACCTGTCACTCGTTTGTTCTCACTTGGTGAGGATTATGTGTTTGATATTTTTGAATGTCTATTGGAGCACGATGGATGGGTGGCACGCCCAAATCAACAGAGGATATTTTCCTTCTGTGGTGAAGATCTCGGGCACGCCTGCAGAGATAACGTGTGGATGGCCAACACGGTTTTGAGTCTCTGGTGCACGTAAGTTAATTTTAATTTTATAACTTATTTATTTTTGGTATTTTTCCATTTAATAATTTATTTTAATTTCAATATATATATATTATGTAATTAACATCCACACCTTTTCATATCTTAGGTATCTCCATCGTCTTCAGCTTGATAAGGGCGTTGCATCAGTTTACGGCTTCTTATATCCGTCAATCCTTATGCCCCAATTCTTTGCTGGCGATGCAATTAGTAAATACATAGGGAACTTGATGGGAGACAATTATCGAAAAGAATTATATCTGGCTCCCTACTGTATGAATAACCATTGGCAGTTGTTCGTACTTCACCCATCTAGGCATACTGTCATATTCTTATGCTCTCTCCACCAAAACCCGTCACAGGAGGTGGTGGAAGCTGTAAATACGTAAGTAACTAATCTTAAATTTAATTTAAGTTTTAATATCAGTTGTTTTTAGTTTATTACACATATGATATATGAATTTGTTAATTGACATGATTATTTGTTTATGATAGCGCGCTGAAGGCGAGTAGCATAAGTTGAGCCAACGGGAGAAGTAGGACTTCTAAGGCTAAAGGAAATCCTGAATGGATCATCCTCAAGGTTTGGTAGTTTATTTATCAAATAATTAATATTATAATTACTAATTTATATGTATATTTAACTGACATTGAAATTAATTTTGTTTATAGTCTCGATTTCAACCTGACGGGTGGTCGTGCGGCTATTATGTGATGCTTCATATGCTGAACATAGTCTCCGCATCTATTACGGATGGATGGAAGAAGTTAATATTTAAACAACTTGTTAAATTATATATTATAGTTTTGGTGATGACTTGCGTTAATGTTATTGTTATTATTTGAACGTGTGTAGGCATTTAACGACCAATCGCCTCTTCAAAAAGATGAGTTTAGAGACTTGAGGATGCGCTTAGCAGAATTCTTCTTCAAGTATGTGACTGAAAAAGGAATGGATAAGATACCTCCGCAATACTTAGATGAATAGTTTTTTTGTTATACTTTAGAAACTAATTAATAACATGTGTATATATATATATACATAGATTGGTAGTTTTGTTTTTAGACATTAGAGACTAAAATTTATATATATATACTTGTAGATAGTTATGTTTTTCCTATACATGGGTTTTGGTTTTAAGTCCCCCCATTGTTCCTTTGTATATTTCTTTTCTTTTTGTTAATATTGAAATTTAAGGGTAGTGTTTGCAATTCTGTAATGTGTGTGATATTCTGTGTTACTGGGATATTTACTGAATGCAGGGATAGCTGGGGGGAGTGATATTTTAAAACTGAATTTCAAAAAAAAAAAATCTATTAACGTCAGTTGTATCAAATAACTGACGTTAATAGTATTTTATAAAATATACAGTAGACTATTAACGTCAGTTGTATTAGTAAACTGACGTTAAAAATATAACCTTTAACATCAGTTCTTTAACACAACTGACGTTAGTTTGAACAACATTAACGTCAGTTGTGTTAAAGAACTGACGTTAATAGTTTTATATTTAATGTCAGCTGTTTAAACAACTGACGTTAAAATATTAACTATTAACGTCAGCTATATTTACGTCAGACTATATTCTGACGTATAAAATCAATTTTAACTGACGTAAAAAGCACTTATTGCACTAGTGTTTACATGGAACTCCCTCAAGTCATCACTCCTACTCAACCTAATCAAGTATGCAAGACCAAGAAGTCTCTTTATGGCTTAAAACAATCAAGTTGTTAGTGGTTCGCCCAATTATCTTCGTCTCTTATTTCACAGGGATATACACAATCTCACTCTGATCATTCATTATTTTTTAAACATTCTAAGTCCTCTTTTACTGCCTTACTCGTTTATGTCGATGATTTGATATTGGCAGGGAATGATTTCAATGAGATTGCTGTCCTCAAACAGTTTTTGCACAAGTTCAAAATCCGGGACCTTGGCACTTTAAAGTATTTTCTTGGCCTCGAAATTGCACGGTCTAAGAAAGGCATTCATGTTTGTCAGTGAAAGTATGCTTTATACATACTCTCGGATACGGGCTATTTGGCATCTAAACAAGCTATCACTCCAATGACTAAAGACACCAAATTACACAAGGATGGAGGTGATCAATTACACGATCCTGCTTCCTACAGGAGATTGATAGGTGGGCTGCTTTACCTCACCACAACCAAGTCTGAGAGTAGTTATTTCGTTCATCAACTTAGCCAATTTATGAGTTGTCCTACCACCACTCATTATCAGCTGCCACCAGGGTTCTTCGTTACATTAAATCCACACCAGCACATGGATTATTCTACTCAGCCGCTTCTACGCTTCAATTAAAAGCTTTCTCTGATTCAGATTGGGCAAGATGTTTGGATACTCGACGATCCACAACTGGTTATTGTGATTTCTCAGGGGATTCTTTGGTTTCATTGCGATCTAAGAAATAGACTACTGTTTCCAGATCTTCATCCGAGGCCGAATACCGCGCATTGGCCTCAACTATTTGTGAACTTCGATGGTTGACTTACATTCTGCAGGAGCTGCAACTTCCATTCATTTCACATGATTTATTATATTGTGATAATCAGTCAGCACAATATATCGCAATCAATCCAACTTTTCATGAATGTACGAAGCATATAGAAATCGACTATCTCATTGTTCGAGAAAAATCACAAACTAAGTTGTTTCACCTTCTCCCTATATCAACTCATGATCAACTAGCTGATATTCTCACTAAATCTTTGGATCCGGCTCCTTTTACGACTCTGCTTTCCAAGCTTCGCGTACTCACCATCGACTCCTTAGCTTGGGGGGGGGGGGGGGGGGGGGTATTAGAGTCATTAAAACAATAATAAGTTTTATCAGTTGTAACAGTAAGCTTTTATCACTTGCTTAGTTAGTCAGTTTTTCTGTTGTAAATGACTTAGTTAGGATTCTTTTAGTGCACGTTTATTGATCACTTCTTGATCACCACATGCTCTTACTTTTTTCTATATAAAGAGCTAATCCCTTTGTATTCTAATTCAATTCATTCAATAATATAGATGTATTTCATTTCTCTTTTATGCTTCTCTAATATTAGATTATTTCCCTCACTCAACGCACGAGAAGCCTTGCTTAAACTCTTAGCTAAAAAATCATACAGTGCTAGACCCCAATTATAACTATTAAGGGACTGTAGGTCATCTAGCAGTTTAATGAAACCGGTATATACAAGTCTCCTTGAACTAGGAAAGTAAAACTCTCCACATGCAAGGAGTATATACAGTCTACAAAAATTAACAACATCCTCCTTAAACAAAGTGAGCATGTCAACAATTCTATCAATTGTTACCTCACCCCCATCAAAACAAGATAGTGTATTACATTCCTCATTTTCATTTACTGGCACATGCTCACCAACTACGAGGAGTCCTACAGCAAGGCAGACATCACTAGGGGTAAAGGGAACCATCCCATCCCTAACTCTAAATCCCCCACTACATTCATCCCACCTCCTAACAAGTTCCCACATTAATAAACCAGAAATCTTCAAATTTTTTGGCATGTTTATAACCTATTGGAATGGGGTGCTCTTAATTTGGGCTTCTTGTGTAGGTGTCAGGTTTCTGTTAACTTCAACCAACCTTTTCGGTGCACATCCATGTCTCAACCTTATATTTTCATCATTTGTTGACGACATGTTGATTCTTTTGGTCTAACAACTTACGGTTAGAAATGAAACAATACCTGTAAAATCAGCAACTACATGTTCTCAATAATAAAATCCACAAACAAATTCTATGTAAAAAGGCATCAATATTCTTAGGTTGAAGGTGCACTGGGGTGGAAGCAGAAGCACAGTTAATTTTAAACAATTCTACATGTAGTATTATGATACTTTGATAGTAATGAAATGAACCATCCCATTCTGGTTAACACTTAACATGTTGACCTGTTTATGCTGCGGAACCAGCACTATATGGCTAGACTATTTGCATGTTAAATTGACCTTGTTTTTATTATCACATGTAGCTACTAGAGATGGAATTGCCATGGCACACCGAGCTAAAGCAACGAGTTCCGACATGGAGTGAGTAGATTATTTCAAAACCGAATATTTACTGTTTAATGAGTTTATCATACCAATATACCCTAAAATTGATGAGTAACAATGTATTCATTATTAGTTTAATAAAGTGTACATTGAGGGAGAAGAGCATTGGGGATCACCGGAAAAAGAGACTACCCAAAACGGAAAGCCTAGAATCAGAGAGAAAAGGGACTTCTTTTTGCAGCGATTTGAACCCATTTGGTAATGTTGCGGCGAGGCCCAGCACGAATCAGCATCACCGTCACAGCGTGGATGTGATTCTGGGCTGCCAGACTGTAACTGGAAAGAGTGATGGTGGCCAGAAGAGAGCAGAGGAGAGGAGAGGCGTGAAAGGGGAGAGGGGGCGCTGCAACGGGTGTGGTCGGTAAGAGAGGAAAGGTGTAAAAGGGAAGATAGAAAACGAGTGTGGTCGGGGCTCTGTGGTGGAGGCGATTTGCACGACCGTACTGGGGGAGGTGGTACGCGCGGGTCTCTCTGTGCTGGGGGAGGAGATGAATGATTAAAGGTTGAAATGATAGAGAAACGTGAGAAAGAGAGGGTGGGGGAAAATTGAAATGAAAAAGTGCTTAATAACCAAATGCCACTGCCCCTACCGCTACGTTGTCCTCGTAGATGTCCCCAAATGGGGAGTCAAAATAACATTTCCGAAACTATAATAATAATTAATCCGCGGCAAGAAGTGACAGCAAACCGACACAAATTAACGTTAGGCGGTTTTGGACAGTTGATTGCATTGGCCTTTTACCAGGAGGGATCATGGGTCGTTGATTGTGAATATAATTGTTTTCTCAATATGGGGAAGTGAATGCCCTGTGTGGTCAAGTTATGACATTTGCATCAAAATTCGAAAGGCAATAGTGTGATGCGAAGCACGACCTCTGAAGCTATGCTCGATAAAAAAAATTAGCTGAAAAGTTAGTTGATAGTTGATAAGCTTATAACAAATAATGGATAAGATAGCTGATAGTGAATAACGGACAAACTAGCTAATTGGATTTAAAGTATTTGATAATAAATTAAATTATATATTGATATGATTTTTATATAAATTTTATTTTTTCTAGTATGATTAGTATTTTTTTGTCATTGACCAAGAGTATCCCGTCAGAAGCGGGGACTAATCTCCTGCGGGGAAGTGAATGACACCTGAAGGCGAGAAACCCCCTTCTAACGAAAATTTACTCCATCCGCAAGAGTTGGGATTTGAACCCCGGCCATTTGGTTCAGGGACACAAGTCCACCACCACTTGTGTCAACCTCTGCTGGTAGTATGATTAGTATTTTATTTTATTTAGCTAAGGATAAGTGGGGAATTGAATTAAGATAGTAGAGATAAAAAAAAAAATGGAAGAAAAAAAGATGAACTATAAGCTACAAACTCGAATGCTACTTCAAGTAACGTTTGGAAAAGTGCTATAAGCTGGTTTTAAAAATGATTACCAAATAAGGCTATTTTTTCTTCTGCTATAAGTTATTCGGTATAAGTTAGCAGATTTGATGATGTTACGTATTTGTTTTTCAATTTTACTAGAGAATTTTTTTTTTTATTCAAAAGAATAGAAAGGATCAGTCTAACACTTTGTTCAAATTGAAAAAAAAAATTGAGATGAGAAAAAATAAAAATAAAAATAGATAAAAAGATAATGGTGAAAAAATAGATTGATGACATGTATGATTTAACAGCGTTTATAATTTTTTTTTTTTGGTTAAGTCCCAAACAAATAAATATTAGAGTTTGATTTTGAGATCCTCCCATAAATAAGTAACTATAATCACAAATTTAACGTAATCAAAATAACTCAATGCATAATTTAAAGAAAGGCAATAAAATAAGTATGTAAATGACAGAGAAATAAAGGAAAGCGAATAAAAAACACGAACAAAAAAAGGACAATAAGTAAATAACATGAAATTAACCCATCATTTGGATAGGGAGAGTTTGAAGATAAAAAACTATCAAAGAGAGAAGTGTGAAAGAAAATAAGTAGTTCATTAATTTGGTTAGGAAGAGAAATGGGAGAAGAGAGAAATTTTTTGCAGGACCCACACCCAAAAATAATCGCTCCTTCACCAGCGAGAGAATAGAAAGAAGAGTGCAATATCATATGAAACTACCATTTTAACCATTATGTCTTTATTCCACACTGCAACATTTCTTGCTTTTCTTAATTTTCGTTCAAGGTCCTATACATTAGAAGTTGGAACAAATCAAGATGTACTTTATTAATTATTATAATATGACATCATATATAGTTATATAATAATATCATTTCAAGACAAAGCATAAAGGAAAGCATGCACACTGTGTTTGGATAGAGAGAAAATGGGTGGAAAGATTATGGGATGAGAGAACATGAAGAGAAAATTGGCTTTTACCTGTTTGATTCAAGAGAGAAAATGGGAGAGAGGGGAAAAATTGTTGTGGGTCCCACACAAAGTTTTCTTCTCCACCACAAGAAGAAAATGGACCTTGGTGGAAGAAAAAGGTAATATTACCAAGGTGACCTTATGAGCAAGGTAAAATGGGGTGCGTTTGATTCGTAATAAGATTCAAGACAAGGAGAACAACACAGGACAAATGTTTGAGTCAAAACACAACTCTTTGTCTCGTATATTGTAACACCCCGATTTTTACTGTTCTTTAATATCGGTAAATATGTACATATATTTGTTTATATTTTTGTCCGAGACCTACAAAATGATTTTGAATAAAACAAAATCATATGCATACTCTACTTTATCATAGAGAGTTACGGTGAAATTTTAGGTTTAGAATTCAGGTGGAACCCGGTCTGTGTTTTTCACTGATAGTAAAAGTTTACTGATCAGAAAACCTAATTTGGACTTGTGAACGAAACGTTTTAGGTTTATATTATTTTCCAACGATATTGATTATTTTGAAAATTCTCAAAATAAATAAGTTGTTATACTTTATTCGGGAGCATCATCAACAAACGGGAAATCGACGGAGTCGAGAACGAACGTACAGAGACAAAACTGGATCCCGGATGATGGGACATCTTGCCACCTAGGGTGGTGAGTCATAGGGGTGACTCACCTAGCATTTATGAAGCATAATGATGACACCAAAATATCTTGATATTTATTCAAGTGAAAAGACCAAATGCTAAATAAATGAGCTGATCAGACTCTCATTGCCAGATAAGGCATAAATAAAACGTTGCCAGATAAGGCATAAATTAAATTAACCATAACACAGTCCAAAATGAGGCACAGTGAATACCATGCATAGTATATGGTTTTCGTGGTCATATGTCCATCAAGGCACAGTGATGCAAACTTCATGAATACTTGCCCTCAAGAATTCAAGTCCTATGCAGAGGCAAATCTGCCCAAAAATGAATGTAAAACGTTTTGTTCACGTCATTTTCTTTGTGTTCATTCTTTCCTTGTCGAGGCTCAAAGGCTCACGACCAAACCAAGGTTTAAACATTTAAATTTAACAATTATTCCAATAAAAAGGAAGTCCAAACCAATCAAACAGACTCCAAGTAAAAAATGTGCAAATCACGAAATCTAGATCGATGCACTAGATTTAGATTCGTAGATTTTGACGCACAAAAATCAATACAGATTTTTATAGGACATTAAGTCCATAACTTCCCGTTGAGGACACACGGTCCATACCAAAGAACACTAGACCCGATGTCTCGGCAACTAGGTTCGGCTTTCAATTTTAAAAGCATTTTCGCTCTGTGAAACACAAATCCAAAAAAAAAAATCCTCAACTTATCCAAGTTGTCGGAAATAACCCGTTGTATAAAAATACTTTACATAAAATCATTTTACGTTGGAAATTCGTTTTATAAAATCATCAAAATCACTTAAAATTCGTTTTCTTTCAAAAATCAATATTTTGAACCTGAAAATATTGCTTTGAGAAAAATTTCTTGTTTTAACTAATATTAATATTTTTAATAATACTTCTGTAACTATTGTCGGAATTGTCCGATGTTAGACGTTTTAAAAACATTTTTAAGTCCAAAATTTGACTTTTCTAATAAAATAATTTTCCCAACACCGTAATAAAATTATTTTTGAAACTTACTTTCTTAATATAAAATTTTATAACATTTAGAAATTTCTTACGTATAAATTAGCTGTACTAAAATATTTTCACGGTTACGTCCTCACTGTGACTCATAAAACACTCTTACACCGTTAAATCATTAAAATAATATTATTTTTTTCACTATTATCCATTTCTCACCAACCAAATAATTAAGTAATAATATATTATTATTTCCCACTAATTAAAACTCATTATTTCATAAAAAAGCTGATTAACGCTTTTAACTTCGTAATTTTTTTTTATATAAGTAGTGTGAAAAGCCTCAGAATGAATTTTGCCATCCCAACTAGGTTGGCACCACAAAACCATCCATCAAAAGCCTCACACTACACTTTAATAATGAATCAAGTAAGAATACAAAAAAAAAAAGGAGAACATGGTGGGACGTGTTTCCCAAACCCATGTAAAGAGAAAATACATCAAGAAAATCTGTATCTGGGCAAACTAAGCCTATCTCTAACAAAATCCTCTCTAATAAAGGGAGGAATTGTATCCCACCAAATAAATCCCGGATTGTGTATGCCATGATTGGCTAACTTATCCGCACAGTGATTCCCTTCCCTATAAATATGAGTAACTTGGCACGAAAGAGCCCTAGCTACTACCATATAGTTTCTCCACCTTGTTTGAAGACGCCATGGAACTAAGCTCTGGTTGTTAAAAGTCTTCAATACCAAAATTGAATCAGTTTAAATCCAAAGATTAAACCAACCTCTATTGTGAGCTATTTCTATAGCATGCATAGCAGCAGATATTTCTGCTGCAAGTGATGATGAATTGCCTAGGTTGCAAGAGAAGCAGCCAAGTGCAACCGCATTGTGGCCTCTAAAGATACCCCCACATGCAGATGGACCGGGGGAACCATGGGCTGCACCATCAATATTACATTTAGTCCAATTGCATGGAGGAGAGTGCCAAATAACCTCTGTAATCTTTGGTGACTTTCTGTGATGACAGTCAATGCTAAAATTCTTGAGAATAACCAGCTCATTAACCGAATTAAACATTGCACCACTTGCCAGATTTCCTGAGAACCAAACAGCTGAAGATACCAAATTTTGAGCAGCTTCTATACCGAGGAACTTATTGTCAAACATGCACTGGTTTCTTGCTGTCCAAACTACCTAGATTACATGAATAACAGCAGCTAGGGCTACTTCATTGACTTGAGGGCTAGTGCCTCTACACACCAAGAACAGGTTCTCTATAGAGGAGTGATCAATTGTGTGTAACAGTCTTGAACTCAACCAACCCCACAGAGCAGCTGCATAATTGTAGGTAAGAAACAGATGGGAAGAAGTTTCCTCTGCCGAGCCACACAAGCTGCACATTGAGGCCAAGGTGTAGCCCCTTCTCCTTATATTTTCATCTGTTGGCATTTTGTGATGAAAAAGTCTCCAAACTAGAAATGATCTAGAGGGAGGAATTGCCCTGGACCAAATTTGTTTGAATTCTGGAGCAAGGTTTCTTACAGGATTAAGGAAAATGAATGCATCCTTGAAGGTGAGAAGACCATTTGCTGCACTGTCCCACACCAATCTGTCCTCACCAGGCTCTATGGGAATATGAGTTTGGCAAACATTGTCCATTATGCTAGGGAAGTGATGCTGCAAGCAGAGAGGAATGTTCCAGGAATTATCAACAATGAAATCAGAAACCTTGGCAGATAAGTCCTGCAGCCAATCAGTTGGAATATTCATCAGTTGGCCGAGGGCTCGGGCAACCACTTGTCTGTCCAAAAGTTAACAGAGTGGCCATTTCCTATTAACCAAGAAGAATGCTCTTTAACCATAGGAAACCAGACCTTTAAAGCAGGCCATAAGGAAGAGTTAACATGATGAGTAATAGGCATTGAACTTCTGAGAAATCTTGCTTTTAGGAATTTGGCCCACTGCTCATTTGAAGAGGTTACTTCCCAGCAAAGTTTCAACATAGAGACCTCATTAATGGCTCTAAGAGACCTAAGACCAAGACCACCATCTTCAATAGAAGAACAGACAGTTTTCCAGGCCACAGTTATATGCTTCCTTTTGTGAATGTCTCCAGACCAAACAAAATTCCTGATCCAACCATCCAGCTGCTTTAACAATGAGGCAGGCCACTTGTAGATGTGAAAGTTGTAAGATAGAGTACCTTGAATCACTGAGTTAACTAGCTGCACTCTTCCCATGATAGATAGGAGAGAACCTTTCCAAGAGGCCAGCTTTCCTTTAATTCTGTCTAAGGTAGGCTGCATATATAGAGCTTTTGGTTTCCCTTTGAAGAGAGGGACACCAAGATAGTAAAAAGGGAGGGAGCCTGCTGGAAACCTCAAGAAATTGCTCAGTTCATCCACTCTTCTAGAGGACATTGACCCTGCATAAAATCTGCACTTCTCAAGACTAAGGACTTGACCAGAAGCTTGTCCATAATTCTCAAACAGTTGCATAAGGTGTCTAAGGTTAGCTTTGGATCCTTTGCAGAAAACCATAATGTCATCAGCATAAAGGATGTGGCTTGGAGTAGGAAAATCCTTAGGGCTAGCCATGTGCTGTAACTTGCCCAACTCAACCAATCTAGAGATCCCTCTGCTTAGCACTTCTTCAGCCAAACAAAAGAGGAGAGGAGAAAGAGGGTCTCCTTGCCTTACTCCTCTTTTACAAGTGAAAAAACCAACTGAGAAGCCATTAACTGAAATAGAAAGATGAGCAGACTTCAAAATAGTATGAATCCAAGAGCAGAATTGTTGATTGAATCCGAAGGAGTGTAGAACTTTCAAAAGGAAATTCCAGTCCAAGGTGTCAAAAGCCTTTTTGATATCGAACTTCAAGGCAATATTGCCTCCAAACACCTTTTTTCTCAACATGTTTACTGCCTCTGAGGCAATACAGATGCATTCTGAAATATGCCTTCCTCTAATGAAACCTCTTTGCTCGGGGGAGATGATTTTTGGCATGATTCCAGCAAGCCTATCAGCCAACACTTTTGTGATCACCTTAAACTGAAAATTTGCAAGAGCAATAGGCATGTAATTCTCAATCCTGTCAGCACCAACAAACTTGGGGATGAGGACAACCCTGTTTGAATTCAAATTTGGAAGAATCCAGCCCTCTCTAAAGAATTGCACAACTGAGTTGTGGACATCATTCCCAACAATGTCCCAATATGAATGATAAAAGCTTCCTCCAAAACCATCCGGGCCCGGGGCACTATTCCTGTCCAGATTGAAAACAGCATTCTTAACCTCCTTTAATGTTGGAATATTAGTGAGCATCACATTATCTTGAGTAGAGACCAAGGGAGGGATGACTGTTTCAATGATGTCATTGTGCACACAAGGATTATCTGAGGCATATAAAGTCTGGTAGAAGCCAAGAACATGATCCTCGATAGCCCTTTGATTATCCAAGACAGAATTTCCAACTTTAAGAATGGACATTGGACTCGAAGCACTTCTAATTTTTGTTACCTTGTGGAAAAAGCCAGAGTTTCTATCACCTTCAGCAAACCAGTTCAATCTAGCCTTTTCTCTCCAAAAAGATTCTTGAAAAGAGAGAGCCTGATTCGATTCGATTTGGGCTGCTAGTTCTTGTGAGTGCAGCTGATCTGAATAACCATCAGCATCAATTTTTAATTGGATGGCTTCTAAGTTAGCCATGGCCTCTTCAACCTTGCAATGGACATTTCCAAAGACCTGTTTGTTCCAAAGTTTCAGCTCTAATTTCAAACTCTTTAGCTTCTAAGACAAGACATACATTGGACAGCCCCAAAACTTCCTTTTCCAAACATCAGCAACCAATCTTCTACAGTATTTATGATCAGTCCACATGCTGTGGAATTTGAAAGGAGCAGGCTTCAGTTTGGTACCTTTTTTCAGAATGAGTAGGAGGGGAAAGTGGTCTGAATGATTCCTTGGTAAAGTACAACAAGCTACATTATCCCAGACTGAGAACCAATCATCATTACATAAAGCTCTATCTAACCTCAGTTCTGTGTGATTTCCATGACCCCTCATGTTTGACCAAGTGAAAGAGGCTCCTTGAGTGGTGATGTGAGTTAGCTGACAGGAGTCTGACCAGGCTCTAAATTCTTCACAAGAAATTGTAGAAGGCAGCCTTCCACCCCTCTTTTCATAAGCACCAAGAATGGCATTAAAATCTCCTATGCAACACCAAGGACCTTGATAAGTTTGTTGTAAAGTGGCTAACTCTAACCAGAGAGTCCTTCTGTCAATGTGGGATGTTGATGCATACACTGCTGAGATGAACAGGATTTGAGAATTCAGTGGCAGAGAGAAAGAAATATGTTGTTGAGAACTAGCCAATATAGAAGGAGGAATGTGATCAGCACACACACCCCACAAATTAGGGGTAAGATGACCCCTATTATTAACAGCAAAAACCTTAAGATTTAGCCTCTTCCAAAAACTGTCAGATAGACTATCTAAAGGAATTTTCGGTTCTGAGATAAAAACAAGGTCTGGCTTGTGCTGCAAGCAAAATTTCACCAGAACTGATTTAGTTAAGGGATTACCAATCCCTCTTGCATTCCAATAAAAGATTTTCATTAGAATTCCAATGAGCCAGACTCTGTCTCATACTGAGATTTATACCTGGAGAACCTTTGAGCAAGCCTTCTCTCTCTTTTCTGTTTCTTCTTTTGGGACTTGGACTTCACTTCCACAAATGGTTCCTCTTGATTCTCACAGTGCATTTGAAATGAAGAAACATCCTCCACCTCCTCACTCCAAAGCCTCCCAACAATTCTAAGATCTTTGGCCACTATATGATTAACATCAGCAGGAATATCTGGCTGCTGTGTTGAGACTGAGTTTGGGACAAAATTGTCACCTTCCAAGTGCTCCCTCAGAGAGGGGGTGTGCAGGCTGGAACCTGCAGTGCCTGTGCTCAAATGAGCATCTGTATGAGGAGTCGTGACGAAATTACCTTGGGGAGATACCCCAACAGAAACAGTCTTAGAAACTGAATTTGGCACAAAGGATGAACCAACATGACTGTCAGAAACTAGAGAGTCAGTTGGCACAACATGTTGTGGACTGTTGCCAAAGTGCAAGGATTCATCAAAGACAGTATCCACTGATTTTGAGTCTTCTTCTTGTTGCTGCTGACTCATCCTCGAAGCCAGCCTTTCCTGATCACACTGATTTATTTGTTCCAATACATAAGGGACCTTTTCTGTCAACCTGAGATCATCATCCGAGCCATTAATCACTGCTTTACCTTTAATGTCTGCCAGTTTTTCATTAACTGATGCATTTGCAATTTTTAAGGGATCTTTGCTCTTCTCGACATACTTTGAAATCACAAAGTTTGTTGTACTGTCTTTCTGATTCGAGGGCCAATTTTGTTGATCCTTCCCTTGATGATATTGCCTTTTCCGACAGTTTGCAAGGGAATGGCCAAGACCTTGCAATCCGAACAAAAATGTGGCAGAGACTCATATTCAATCCCTACAAAGAATGCAAAATCTTTTCTTTCAACCAAAAGTTTATCACGTAGCTTGTTGGTCAAATCTTTATCAACAAGAATTCTGGCATAGTGACCCAAACTTCTCTCTTTTGTGGGATCATCAATGGATAAAGGAGTACCAATTCCTCTTGCAATAGAGTATAATATTTTTGGCCTCCAATATTCAAGAGGAAGACCAGTGATACGAATCCAAGTCTGCACATTTGTTTACTTTACCATAAAAGGATTAAAATCCTTTGTCCAAGAAAAGAGCCGCAACAGTCCTGGTTTCAAATTCCATGATCCAGCCGCCAAAACCCTTCTCATGTCCTCTACAGAGGAAAAAGAGAACTAAAAAAAGCCTCTACCAATTGGAGTTACCTTCCATTGAGCAATAGGTCTCCAAAGATCCGATAGCTTGACCCGCAAGTCATTAATCTTGACTGGATGATCTCCCTTGGACAGCAATATGCGCCCGTGCAGATTATTCTTGGATGATTCAATGCCCGCCACATACTCATCTTCTAGGATCGTGATGGCCAATTCATCTCCTTTGAGACATGGAGTCGGCAATTGGCTAAAAGGGATGTCACAGGCATTGTTTAGGGCTTGGACGAAGGACTTTTTTTGTGGTGGCAGTGTCTGAGAAGGAAGGTGAGAAGGGAGATGAGGAGGGGAAGAAGGAGGAAGCAATTCTGGGAACATGCATTGCCATGGCTTTGCCTCCATGGCGGCACGTGAAAACCTAAACTTTCATGCAAACCCTAGCAGACCAAGGTTTTCCCTTTTTTATTTTGTTACTTTTCTTAACCTCGTAATTAATTGAGCACTGACCACTGTCAGGTTTTTCAATCCACAATCAACATAAAAAATCATTTCATGCCAATAATATAGCAAATAGCAATTAATGGCATGCAACAACATATAATCACAAATAAATGCAAATAAGTAAATAATTAGAAGCAGATAATTTAAAAGCAAATAATGCTAACTACGTAAAATAATAAATACACCCAAAAAAGAATACAGACCACAAACAAATTACATACAGCTACCGGAAAAATCCCTTAGGTACTCCCCTTACCTCTTGAAGATTTTTTTCTTGCCAACCAAAGTTCCGTCAAGTGTCCGGTTTCCACAAAACACGTACATGATTCACACAACAATTTATCATTCAACAAACCACAACAACAAATTAACAAACAAACAATTTAAAACACCTATTTTCCTATAGGTAAGGTTTGGTCATGAGGTGATTAATTGGCTAAAAATTTATAAAATTCCTAAACTCTTGGATTAGTGATCTTTGATAACTTAAAACCCTAAATCAATGATTAACTTACAAAGATTGAAATCAAATATTCCAACCTTTCAAAAACCCTAATTCGGCCATGACACAAAATATAGGCTAGAGATCTCAAAATTTCACACACTCTTAGATCCATGACCTTAGAGTAGTGTAGAGTTAAGATAAATTATCATAAGTTGAAAAATGAAACAAAATATTTCAACTCCTCAAAAACATAATTTCGGCCATGAAGAAAATAATGTCTTAGAGGTTTTATTTTGATTCAACATTCATGGATTCAATACATATGTGAACTATAAGATTGAATCAAGCAAGACTAGTTTAAAAAAAAAATGAACAAAGTCCTTCCCCCACAAAAACTAGGGTTCGGCCTTGTCCAGATCATAGGGAAAGAAATTTTAGTTTGATGCATACTCTTGGATCTTGAATATAGAGAGGATACTAAGATCATGGAAATTGGTTTCGTGATCATAGGATTTTTTAATGATTTTCTATGAATTTTCAAAGTTCTAGATCTAAGAATTGAAAATAATGATCATGGCTTCAAAACACAAAAGTAATTGAAGAACATGATGATGATTGAGTGAGAGAAGTGTGGCATACCTCTTAGAAGTTGAAAAATGGCAAGGATTCGAGTGGTTCCTTCACAAACTTTAGTTATGGAAACTTAGAGTTTTTTGAGAAAATGGAGGAAAGCTTCATGAAGATGATGCATGCCTTAAATAGCAATGAAACGGGCTCACAAATGGGGTTGGGCCGTGGGATCAAAGGGACAAAAGGGTCCAAGCCATAAATTTTTAGGGACAAAAGAGTAATCTTACACAATGGCAATTTTGTGATTAAATGACCACTTAAGGACAAAATGGTAATTTTGCCTAATGTAATCATGAAAAGCTTGTGGTGGAAATTTGTTGAAGATGCGGCTAATTATCCACTACAAAAACAAGATGAAGATGCCTGCCTTAACCATGGTTATAAATTAACTAGGATAGGTTATAGGGGTATTTTGGTCTTTTTACACTAACCTCATCATTACATTAATTAATGGAAAGATGAGCCATCCCTATGACTCACCACCCTAGGTGGCAAGATATCTCAGCATCCGATGTCGGGTTTTTTCTCTGTACGTCCGTTCTCGACTCCGTCGATTACCCGATTTAGGGTTTTATGCCCAAATCACGTATAATAACCTATTTATTTTGAAAATTTTCAAAATAATCTATATCGTTGGAAATGAGATATAAATCTATTCATTTCGTTCTCGGGTCAAAATTAGGTTTTTTGATCAGTAAAATCTTATTGTCAGTAAAAACACAGACGGGGTTCCGTCTGAATTTTTAACAAAAAATTTAACCGTATACTTATAAAAATAAGTATAATATGAATATGACTTTGGTTTTCCAAAAATAATTTTCTAAGTTTCATATTAAAATATAAATGTTTATTTATATTTATATTTATATTTATATTTATACCGATCTTAGAAAACGGAAAAATTGGGGCATTACATTACTACCCCACTTAAAAAAATTTCGTCCCCGAAATTTCGTGACTCAAAACTCGACAGGATTTCTTAATCCCATGAAGGTAGGTAATTATAGAAGAACTTTGTCAATCGGAAAAGAATACAGGAATGTTCAATATGTAAAAAGATTTTTTAATATATTCGTGAGTGTGCATAGCTAATACATATTTACATCAATGACTCTAATAGAGTTCCCTCTTTCACGAGAACTCCCAGAGAATTAGGAACTCACAAAATGAATAGTTCCTATCCTTAAGAGGATTTATTTTTTGTATAAGGGATTTACAAAACGACAATTTAAAAATGACAACAGTCTGATAAAAATTCAGACTGAATCACTTTTACCAAAAGTAAAAGTGACTAGACTAAGTCTCATCTAGAAACTTCATTTATTAAGAAAGTGTCTATCCTAAACAACAACTAGACAGTTCACAAATATTTCCACAATAATTGATATAACAATTGAAGATTGAAAACAATTCACAATCGTTAGAAAAGAAATGATCTGACCCCAAAATTTGGACTGATCACATCAATCAAAAGAAAAAGGACTGGAATAAATTTCCTTCAAGAAACCTTTATTATCATAAAGTCGTAGATATTATATATATCAACTGAAAAGACTAACAACAACTTAAAAGACTTTGGAGAGTCAAATACTCAAGGATACCTACATATGATTCTACTTAGATCCCATTACAAACTCTTGCACTATGCCCTATAATTCCACATTAATAACATAGAATCCCTTCAAATGGACAAGTATCTGCCAAATGGTCTGGCCTTCCACACTTTGGACATTGACGAACAGAGTCTCGTTTCTTATTATAATCCTTCAATAAGTGACCCACTCGATTAAAATCGAAACATTTAAATCCTTTTGATGGGCAAGTCTTAACCTTATGGTTTAGGTCTCCACACTCGTAACATCTTTTGACTTGGCCTTGGATTTGGTTCTTTTGGCCTCGACTTCCTGATGCAGAGTCATGATGAGGTTGCTGATTCAGATTATTTCCAGGGGGTCGAAAATAAGGTTTCCTCTGGTTTTTCTTCTCCTTCTTAGTCGGCTTACGGAATTGAAATCGAGATGGTCCACGGTAGTACCCAAATAGTCTTTACCCTTCCCTTTCTTCTCCACTTTCCGGCACTCTTCCACTAAATCTTGGAAGTTATGAATTTCCAGCGGTAGCAGAGACTTTTTGATTTCGTATCGTAATCCTCCTTCAAATCTCTTACATTCCCAACCTTCATTAGATTGAGTTTGGAAGAAACGGAAATACTTGACTAGAAATTCAAACTTTGCGGTATATTCATCCACAGATAGTTCGTTCTGTTGTAATCGTAAGAACTCGTGTCCCTTCTCAACTCTGACGCTCTGAGGAAAATACTTATCCAAGAAAACAGTGTGGAAAACACTCCAAGTATATTCCTGGTTAACTGCTTTCAGTATGTGTCTAATATCCGCCCACCAGCATCCTGCATCTCCGAAAAGCAGAGAAAGAGCATACGAAACCTTTGATTCTTCAGGGCTGTTGATAAGCGCGAAAATCCTTTCCAGTTCTTGTATCCACAAGTCAGCCTTTTCAGAATTGTCATCTCCATAAAATCGTTGAGGATTCTGATTTCTAAAGTTTGCTAGATTTTTCTCCTCGACTGCCAGCTCAGCCCGAACCTGGTCCAGCTCATTCTGGGCAACTACGATAGCAGCAACACTAGTCATAGCCTGAACGACCTGGTTCATCTGTTCAATCATATCCTTGTTGCTGACATAATCATGATCACCATCAAGATCACATTCACGTCCATGTCCAATTCCTGGTTCTATAACTTACCTACAAGACAAACTTAGTCAGTCTGCAACCAAAAACTGAAATGTATACTTATGTGTCTAAAACACATTACTTCTAAGAAGTAATTCGGGCAATGTACCATCTACTGTTCATAAATTCTTACAAGATCTCGACTATCTCAAAATCCATCGGAACACACCTACTTGTATACCGTCACACCTTATTTTAACAAGGAAACAATTCAATCAAGGTCCAACCACAGATCACACAAGAAAAACTTAACAAACCTATTCCCCAAGGTTCCCGAAAGACTCGACCAGCTTTGATACCACTCTGTAACACCCCCCCCCCCCCCCCCGAGCATTACTATGTGAACACGTGCGGAAATAAATTAAAAAGAATATTTTACTGGTTGCTTTCGGAAAATTGATTTATTTTAAGTCAAAAAATCTGGCTATAAAAATTTTTCTTCCTAATACTTCGGAAGATTGCGATACACATAACAGAAACAGTACATTCCCACTATACTACACAACACTCATACACAAGTTTTATTTATAAACGAACCTTCCACAACGCCCTAGTCTTTCTTGAAAATCTTTTCTTATAAACGATATGAAAACTATATAGAGGTTTTCAAAACACCTACATAGTCTTTCTCAAAACATACCACCCAAAGAAAGTCTTAAGCTGGTCGCTCTACAAGACTCTCACTGATAAGACCTCGTGATCATCCCTATGATCACAACTCTTTCTGCAATCTCTATTCAAGTCTCCAAGTGACTTAAGGAACTCTTCTGCAACATCTGCACTTGTGTACTAAGGTACAACAACAAAGCCAGGAGAACATATATATATATATATATATATATATGCAAGGGTGATTTCCAATATATGGATTTTAAAACGATAACTATATGCATGACACACAAACATCATTTAACATATATATTCAAAATAAACAATTATTTATCAAAGGGTTTCATACCCGACAATCTTTGTTGTTTTAAAAAAACATGACACTTCAAAACTCTTCATCTAACTTTTGTACCTAATCTCCGGAGCTTCAAACACCAAATAAATGAGTTGATTAGGCTCTCGTTGCCAGATAAGGCAGAAATTAAACGTTGCCAAATAAGGTAGAAATTAAATTAACCATAACACTGTCCAAAACGAGGCACGGTGAATACCATGCATAGTATATATTTTTCGTGGTCATATGTCCATCAACGCACAGTGATGCAAACTTCATGAATACTTGCCATCAAGAATTCAAGTCCTATGCAGAGGCACATCTGCCCAAAATACATGTAAAACGTTTTGTTCACGTCATTTTCTTTGTGTTCATTCTTTCCTTGTCGAGGCTCAAAGGCTCACAACCAAACCAAGGTTTAAACATTTAAGTTTAACAGTTATTCCAATATAAAGGACTCCAAGTCCAAACCAATCAAACAGACTCCAAGTCAAAAATGTGCAAATGATGAAATCTAGACCGATGCACCAGATTTAGATTTGTATATTTTGACGCACAAAAATCAATACAGATTTTTATAGGACAATAAGTCCATAACTTCCCGTTGAGGACACACGGTCCATACCAAAGAACACTAGACCCGATGTCTCAGCAACTAGGTTCAGCTTTCAATTTTAAAAGCATTTTCGCTCTGTGAAACACAAATCCAAAAAAAACAAAATTTCCTCAACTTATCCAAGTTGTCGGAAATAACCCGTTGTATAAAAATACTTTACAGAAAATCCTTTTATGTTGGAAAATCGTTTTATAAAACCATCAAAATCACTTAAAATTCATTTTCTTTCAAAAATCAATATTTAAACCTGAAAATATTGCTTTGAGACAAATTCCCTGTTTTAACTAATATTACCATTTTTAATAATACTTCTGTAACTATCGTCGGAATTGTCCGATGTTGGACATTTTAAAAACGTTTTTAAGTCCAAAATTTGACTTTTCTAGTAAAATAATTTTCCTAACACCGTAATAAAATTATTTTTTAAACTTATTTTCTAAAAATAATAATTTTAATATTTAGAAATTTCTTACGTATAAATTAGATGTACTAAAATATTTTCACGGTTACGTCTTCACTGTGACTCATAACACACTCTTACACCGTTAAATCATTAAAATAATATTATTTTTTCACTATTATCCATTTTCACCAACCAAGTAATTAAGTAATAATATATTACTATTTTCCACTAATTAAAACTTATTATTTCATAAAAAAGCTTATTAACGCTTTTAAGCTCGTAATTAATTAAGCATTGACCACTGTCAGGCTTTCCAATCCACAATCAACATAAAAAAAAACATTTCATGTCAATAGTATAGCAAATAGCAATTAATGGCATTCAACAACATATAATCACAATTAAATGCAAATAAGTAAAAAATTAAAATCATATAATTTAAAAGCAAATAATGCTAACTACGTAAAATAATAAATACACCCAAAAAGAATACAGACCACAAACAAATTACATACAGCTACCGAAAAAATCCCTTAGGTACTCCCCTTACTCTTGAAGATTTTTTTCTTGCCAACCAAAGTTCTGTCAAGCATCCGGTTTCCACAAAACACGTACACGATTCACACAACAATTTATCCTTCAACAAACCACAACAACAAATTAACAAACAAACAATTAAAAACACCTATTTTCCTATAGGTAAGGTTCGGCCATGAGGTGATTAATTGGCTAAAAATTCCTTAAATTCCTAAACTCTTGGATTAGTGATCCTTGATCTCTTAGAACCCTAAATCAATGATTAACTTACAAAGATTGAAATCAAATATTCGAACCTTTCAAGAACCCTAATTCTGCCATTACACCAAAAATAGGCTAGAGATCTCATATTTTCACACACTCTTAGATCCATGATCTTAGAGTAGTGTAGAGTTAAGATAAATTATCATAAGTTGAAAAATGAAACAAAGTCTTTCAGCTCCTCAAGAACATAATTTCGGCCATGAAGAAAATAATGGCTTAGAGGTTTTATTTTGATTCAACAATCATGGATTCAATACATATATGAACTATAAGATTGAATCAAGCAAGACTAGTTTTAAAAAAAAATGAACAAAGTCCTTCCCCCACAAAAACAAGGGTTCCGCCTTGTCAAGATCATAGGGCAAGAAATTTTAGTTTGATGCATACTCTTGGATCTTGAATATAGAGAGGATACTAAGATCATAGAAATTGGTTTCATGATCATAGGATTTTTCTATGATTTTCTATTTATTTTCAAAGTTCTAGATCTAAAAATTGAAAATAATGATCATGGCTTCAAAACACAAAAATAATGGAAGAATATGATGATGATTGAGTGAGAGAAGTATGGTATACCTCTTAGAAGTTGAAAAATGGCAAGGATTCAAGTGGTTCCTTCACAAACTTTAGTTTTGGAAACTTAGTTTTTTGAGAAAATGGAGGAAAGCTTCATGAAGAAGATGACGCATGCCTTAAACAGAAATGAAATAGGCTCACAAAAGGGGTTGGGCCGTGGGATCATAGGGGCAAAAGGGTCCAAGCGATAAATTTTTAGGGACAAAAGAGTAATCTTACACAATGGCAATTTTGTGATTAAATGACAACTTAAGGACAAAATGGTAATTTTATTTAATGTAATCATGAAAAAATTGTGGTGGAAATTTGTTGAAGATGTGTCTAACTCTCCCCCACAAAAACAAGATGAAGATGCCTTAACCATGGTTATAAATTAACTAGGATAGGTTAAGTTAGGGGTATTTTGGTCTTTTTACACTAAACTCACCATTACATTCATTAATTTCTAGGTGAGTCATCCCTATGACTCACCACCCTAGGTGGCAAGATACGTTAGCATTCGATGTCAGGTTTTATCTCTGCACGTCCGTTCTGACTCCGTCGATTACCCGATTTAGGGTTTTACGTCCAATTCATGTATAGTAACATATTTATTTTGAAAATTTTCAAAATAACCTTTATAGTTAGAAATGAGATATAAAATCTATTCATTTCGTTCTCGGGTCACAATTATGTTCTTTGATCAGTAAATCTTACTGTAATTAAAAACGCAGACCAGGTTCCGTCTGAATTTTCAACCAAAAAATTAACCGTATACTTATAAAAATAAGTATAATATGAATATGACTTTGGTTTTACAAAAATCATTTTCTAAGTTTTAGATTAAAATATAAACATTTATTTATATTTATACCGATCTTAGAAAGCTGAAAAATCGTGGTGTTACATTTGTGATCCTCTAAGAGGACTTGGTGTAATAATTATGTGGTGTATGTTGTGTGATGAAAATTTATGGATGATATTCTTAATTTATGCATGATGGTTTAAATAAAATTGGTTGTATGCTTACTTGATCATTGAAAGATAATATGTGGAATATGCTAAATAATCTTGCCATGATTTAGTGTTTGAATACATGAATATGTATGATGTTTTGAGATTGATTGATGAAGAGAAACTCTTCATCTGTGTTGTTCATGGTTCGGCCATGATGTGAAACAAAAAGGTTATGAAAATCTTAAGGATTAAAATCATGGAACCTTATGAGTATTTCAAGTTTTTAAAGAATAACAAAACCAAGAATAATGACTAAGTTGCAAGACTGTCTTTACGGCAGTATAAACTGTTTTGTCCTATTTTTAAGGACTGCCTTATTCTATTTTAAATTATCCAAAATTGGTTTGAATTGAATTGGTTGATTATATTGAAATTTATGGATTTTTAAAGATATAAGGACTAATATGCAAATACTGCGAATTTCAGGGAATGTTCTGAAAATTATATTTTTATGTGTTGTGATTAAAGTCTTTGATGAGATAAAACCATATAAATTGGTTTGATGTTAATTGGATTAATGCATAAAAAATATAAGCTTTTTAGTAAACTATGACCTTTTTGCAAATATTGTAAAATATGGGACAGAAATGTAATTTCTGGAAAGTTTATGAGGACTGGAAAAATATTTCCATAGAAGTTGGTTTGGAGTGATTTGAAGTTATAAACAAAAAGTTATAAGGCTTTAAGTAAATAAGGATCTATTGCAATTAATGAAAGTTTAGGGGTTAAATTGTAATTTTAGAAAATATATATAATTGGACAGTTAGGGACTGTTTTTCATACCTATATAACTGTTCTAAAACTCCAAAATGAGTTTTGGACTATTAGAGTTTAAAATCGTTGAAAAAGGATTTACGCGATTTACAAACGTAACGACGTTCGGTCAAATTTTTAGGAATTTTGTGTAAATGAAGAGAAAAATGTAAAATCAGTGTTTCAACATTTTCATATGAGTATTATAACCTAGTAGATTAACATATTTGAGGTGAAGAACCATATTTTCAAAAGTATGGCTTTTGGGCCTAAATTCAGTAAAAAGCGATGAAACCGTCGTTAAGTGTTTTTAAGGATTTTCGAGAAAATGTTTTGAGAAACTGATACCTATGTATCTTTGATGGAAATTATTCTTGAAAATTGATTTTATTTTTATCTAAAGGTTTTGGTTTTAAGCCAAAAGGATTTTAGTTTTCAAAGATGAGCTTTTGCAGTAAAGTGTAAAAAAACCTAAGTCAAGAACGACTTAGTGAAAATACGAACGTGACAATTTATGACGTGGGGTGGAACACGACCTTATGGCATAAAGTATGGATAATTCATTATCCATATTCAATAAAATCTAATGAACTTAGAATGATTTGTTTTCTTGGAAGCCAAAGAAAAAGGCTCAATTAGAAAAGTACATAGTAATAAATAATTGGACTTGTGTTCCAATCTCATAATGCGTGAGGAATTTTAATAAAGTGTTTTAAGACATCTTTACACAAAGATGAAATGTTACTTGAGAACTTCATCTTGATGTTAAGTACCGTATTTCGGACTTAAGAACATCTAGCATCTCAGAAAGCACGTGGAAAGAATTCCGATGGAATCAAGATGTCATCCGATGGAAAGACAAGAAGAACGCATTTTTCGGCAATTTTGCCTAAAAACATAGTGAAACTATGTTCTGTAAGGCTGTTGTGCCTAGGAGAAGAGCTAACACTTTAATGCATGTGCGAATTCCGTAGTGGCGAATCTTGCTTATTACAGGGGGTGTCGAGGTATGAAATACTCACATAGGCCCAGTTGGTAGCTCCTCTGTGGCGTGGTGATCTTGCAATGGACCGACATACTCGATTAGACACTACGTGTTTCCTGGAAGTGTAGGATGTTCCCGAAAAAGCCTATGACGTGCATGCCCTTTACTATCGATGCTTTCTTTATTACCCAAGGCTGGTACCTTCGGAACAATCCTCCGAACCACTATCTTCGACTGTTTGTAAAACCATGGTATAGGAATTCAGAGGTCATTCCTCAAGTCTTAAATGTCTTCTATCTAGGAAAACGCGATGTTGTGGTCATGTTTCTGTGTAACATTATTGTTTTGTTATGAGTGTAGATATGATTGATAATTGTTAATTGTACGTACCTAAGAGTCGTACCACTGCATATCTGCCTTATCTGTAAGATAAATGGAAATCTCACCTCCTTATTTTTATATTGCCTATGTCGGCTGGTTATGTGCCTTCTGTATTCTTTTGAGAAGGTTGAGACATCAAGATGTCCCTTGGCTGACGCATCGTAGAGATTGAGGTTCGAGCATGTGGACGATATGTTGGAGTTTCTAGCCGACGTCTTCCAGACTGTCGATGGTTCGTAGAGGGCTTAGTCCGAGAGTTACTTTTGTAGTGACTCTAGTAGTATCTTTTGTGACGACGTTGGTAGTGGACTCAAATAGAGTTTCACTAGATCTCGTCGGTTGGATTTGTCTTTCTCACGGTGTACGGGAAATTATTGTCTTTTCTATTTTAGTTTGGTCAGCTGGGTATGTTGAGGTAATGTTACGGTTATGGAGCTGCGACTCCAAGTATCTTATATTTTAGGAGCTGTATCTCCATATCTTTATATTGGATCTGTATACTATTATGATTAATGCTTATGAGTTAGGTTGGGTATTATGTAAATGATTTTCGAACTTATGAACCTCATTGTGATAATGGAAAATTTTATTGTCCATTCATTTAAATCAAAGTAGTTATATTTACGACTTATGAAAAAGAAAAAAAAATACCCCATTCTTTTATAGCAAATTTTAATTAACCTACTTTTCGGTCTTAAAATGTTACTTACGATGTAGCGCCCGAGAAGGGTGTTACATATATTATTTGGTGGACAATGGACAACACAAATAAAATAATATAAAATTTAGTTAAATAGCCTTTATAATATATAATATTATAATAAATAATACTATATATAATATATAATGTTATGTTGTATAATAATATTAAGTAATTAATTGATACAATATCATATATAATATTATATCCAATAAGTATTTTATATAATATAATAATAGTGTGTTATATAAAACTTAACATTATGTTTTACGTAACCTTTTAAGAACCGAACCGGAGATCGAAATGACGAAACCTTCAGGCCATGGATCAATTGGTTCAACCGGCTCAACCATCGGTTAAACTGGATGAATAATAAATAAATAAATAAATTATATTTTAATAATATATATTTGTATAAATAAAACATTATATAAAAAAACCTTATGGGTGCATTTAATTCGCATTCAGGTACAAGACAACAAGAACAACCGACGACAAATGCCTGAAGTACAGCTTAACTCTTTGTCCTGTATATAGTTTGATTGCCAATGGACAATGCAAATAAAATAATATAAAATTCACTTAAGTATCCTTTATAATATAAGTATATATATATATAATATAATTATTTATATAACATATATGTTATGATATTATAATATATACATATATTTAAGTATATTCTTTTTTTGACAAAAATGTATAAATATTATTTATAAATATAATATATAGGATTATTTATATAATATATATTATATTTGTTATACTTGTATTAATAACAGTAAAAGTAAATGTAACAGGTTACGTTAAATAAGAGAGAGGGGAGGGATAATTTTGATTTTCAAGTAGTTTGTTTTTTGAATAATTTTTTATCCCATGGTTTGGATTGGTACAAGAATTTGAGTTTTTGACTAGTCCCTCCTCATCCCTTTTTTCTCCTTTCCTTTGATTACTTTTTAAATCAAACATGAAACCTTTACAAAAAAAAAAATCAAACATGGAACAAATGTGCTGTTCTGTTCCGGGGATTCCTATCTTTTTTACGTGGTGTATTTCTTTTTAAAGACACATTGCAACACATAGAGCAAGGCAAAGAGGCAGAGGACTTTGTGTCATGCTAAACGTAGAGAATAGCCACGTAGGATGATTTACTTATGTGGAAAAAAATATATGGCAAAGATTAGGCTGAGTTGTCTTTGGATAATTTTTGGGGTGAGGTTTAATATATTATAATTAGATTTTAATTTTGTATATTTAAATGCTTGAATGGTAGCTACAATATAAATTTTTGAAATTTTTAATGATATCAATATTTTCAAAATAAGATGTCCTAAGAAAAAATTAACATGCGATGATTTTTCATTTCAAATAATATACAAATACTTATTTGTTACTCTTTTAATTTGTTATTTTAAATATTTAAAAAATAAAAAAACGGTGTAAAATAATCACATATCGGACACCCCTGCATCACACAACTTTTAATCATATGAGTGTTCTCAAATTTAGAAGTCCAAAACCAAAAAAAAAATGCGATATTTTTTCATTTCAAATCATATACGAATACTTATTTGTTACTCTTTTGAATTGTTATTTTCAACATTTAAAAATACACAATGCTGTAAAATAATTACACATAACAAAATCTAGTTAACCATTTATTTTCTACAGTTAACTTTTGAGCACCTAAATTTAAATGGGGCATCGACATTGCGAGTATTACAATTTTTTTCAATATTATACTCAAACTTATCTTTATTATTCATTATTGTTATGTGTGATTCTGTTGAAATAGATAACTATAAAAGTGAGAATGGGGTTGAATTGTGTTTACCAGACTTTAAAACAAAGTTGAAAACTTTTCACACACAGAAGCTAGGTTCATATAAGTGATTTCACAAAGCACAGACAGGTGACTTGTCTGATCAGTTTTACACAGAAAACACACAAGGACGCATGTTTAAAACTTGTTTGATATTCACATTTTAACCTCTTTAGTTAGTTATCAGATAAAATAATCAAAGCAACCAAAGAGATAAATATAAAGAGATAGACACGGCTATTTATCCTAGTTCACGCTTTAACAACTAGGGCTACGTCCAGTCCTTGGCAGCACCAAATTTTCTCCACTTTAAAAAATCAGGTTACGGACTCTAAGTATTCTTTGCTCACCTAGCCTTTCCAGGTTCCAAGACAAGTATTGTTTATTCAACTAGCCTCTTCAGGCTCACTTAAGTTTGTTGGAGAAATGATTGTAATAAATACAATTTGTAAGTCTTTCACTAACACTCAGAAGAGTGAATTAAATGTGAAGGTTAGAAAGACTGCGTAATAACTTCAAATGATTGAAGAACACATATTGAAATAATGAAGAAATAAATGCGCAGAGTAATGGCTCTTTGAGTGCATTGTGTTCTCTATCTTCGTCTTGAATGACTTCTGTATTTATAGGCTTCAATCATAATAAATCCGTTAGAGGAATTCCTTCAGATTTTGGCTTTGAGTTGAGCTCCATTAAATGCAATTGAGTCATTCTGGGCAGTCATTTAATGCAATAGGAACGTTGGTTGTACTCTAACACGTAAGTCCAGTGCTTTATGCTTTGTGCAGCAGCCAAATCAGAGTTATGCAGGTTGCTTTTTTACTATGATGAGCACATTTCCTTTTTCGTGTAACTCTTAGTTGTACTATGGAATAAAGTATATTAGAAGCACTCCTTTTTTGAATTCCTTGGTTGCTTGAGTGTTTTGACCTTCTGATTTTCTTGATATCCATGTAAGAGAAAGCTTTAGTGACTTCTGCTTAAGGGGACAACTCCTAAAAGTTCCTTTGTCCTTGTGTTCCTCATCGAAGGATCATAGACAGGTGAGAGCTCTTCCAGACAGGTTGAATCTTCAACGCAGATAGTCAACAATATAATCAGCAGACATGTTGACTTTCACTCATCAGACAAGTGATCTTCAAGAGAGATTAAGATCAGTGTCTATGTGCAGACAAGTGTTAAATAATCCATCACTTAATAATCGTCACACTAGATAGACAGGTCAGCAACCAATATGAAGTTCAATTAAATTATTGACAAATGTTTAGTTTTCATCAAAACTTAGGGCAAATACACATCAGACATTTAGAGAATTAATATATGTTTGCACTTTAGGGCTCATTTGATGGTCAAGATAGGATAAGGACGGATAGGATAACATATTGGATAAGAGTAGGATATGATATGAGCCTGATAAGGTCTAATCATATCCTATGTTTGATGCACAACAGATAACCAATCGGATAATGAATGGATATGAAATAAATAATATTTAAATGACAAATTTACCATCATGAACCAAGATGCAGTCCCAATGCCTCTGCATTAATCCTCTAGATGACTAGATTTAACAAATTAACAATTAAATTTTTAGAAACTTAAATTAAAAAAGCAGAATAACACTTTAGATTGTCTTCTTCGTCTGAAACCCAAGAACAACCAGAAAATTGTTATAGAAGTCTAAAAAGCAAAACATAGAACAACCCATCTTATTCTTATCAAAACATACAGCAAATAGTGAACAACAACAGGGCATAAACACAGCAGGTTGTCTTCTTCCTCTGGACACAAAAGATCTGAACGACGGCAAGGATGGAGCTCGTGAGGTGGGCTTGTGCGGCAGTCAGGTGGAAACAGAGAAGATATGAACGGCAACGAGGATGGAGCTCGTGAGGGGCTGTGGTCGCGTAGGAACATAGCAGATCTGAACGGCGGCTGGAGCTCGTGAGGGCTGGGCCACACGGCTGGACGTTCGTAAAGAATGGATTGCCCTCGGAGCAGATCTAGACGACACGATGGCGATGCTCCGGTGTGGTGAGTGGTAAGACAGAGGAGGGATGCTTTGGACTCGTGGAGGTGATGAAGAAGAATGCTTTCTGGTATCAAGGGGAGAGAGGGTGAACGTTCTGATGGAAGGCTAAATGGGGAAATTTTGTTATCATATCCTATTCTTTTCTAACCCAGCCCCTTTGTAACATCCTGACTGCTCTATGGATTGACAACTGATCCCACAGACCAACATGGGTCTTTTCAACGTTCTTTGTCCTCACTCACACGCTTCGTGGGAAAACTTCCCAGGAGGTCACCCATCCCATAATTGCTCCAAGTCAAGCTCGTATAACTGTGAAATTCTTAAGTGATGGGCTCCCGAAAAGAAGATGAATCTTGTTGGTATAGATAGTACCAATCAATTCATATAAATCATCCTCAATTGTATAGTCTCATACCTACACAGTCTCAGGATCCCTCTCATTCCGGTGTGTAATCGGTTCATTCATGTGTCCCTCCGCCTAGAAGCCTGCCATTAGCCACTCCTTGTCCGTGCCTTCTTGCACCGGCGACCACTCCCCGCCCTCGTCAGCCCCGGGTGTCACATGCCCACCAGCTTCAACTTAGTTCGTCGCCGAACCACACCGTACTGGGAGAGGTGCGGCTCTAATACCATTTTAAACATCCCATGTTGTTTTGTGTATTGACGAATGTCCCCACAAACCAACACGGGTCTTTTCAGCGTGTTTTGTCCTCACTCACACACTTCCTGGGAAGTTTTCCCAGGAGGTCACCCATCCCAGAATTGCTTCAAGTCAAGCACGCTTAACTGCATAGTCTCATACCTACAAACTCTCAGGATCCCTCTCATTTATGGTGAAAATGGGTTTCTTAAACCGTTGGGTGGAGTGGATCAAGATGTGTGTGCACTATGTTAGTTATTCTGTAATTGTTAATAATGATGTTGTCGGTCCCATTATTCCCGGTAGAGGCTTGAGACAGGGTGATCCCTTATCTCCTTATCTGTTTATTATCTGTGCTGAAGGGGCTTTCAGCTCTCATTAAAAAAGTAGAAAGGAGAGGTGACCTTCATGGTATTAAGATTTCCAAGGGTGCTCCAATCATTTCTCATCTTCTGTTTGTAGATGACAGCTTTCTTTTTTTTCGAGCTAATGACAGAGAGGCCACTATTATTAAGAATATTTTGTCAGACTTTGAATTAACTTCTGGTCAAGCCATCAATCTTCAGAAGTCAGGTTTTTTATAGCAGAAATGTAAGTCAGGATCAGAGAGATAGTATTACTGGTATCCTTGGTGTTCATATGTGTTTGGGTACTGACAAGTACCTTGGTCTTCCTTCTATGATTGGGAGGAGTAAGAAAGCTACGTTTGGTTATCTTAAGGACAAGGTGTGGAAAAAGTTGAGCTCTTGGAGTGGTAAATTCCTGTCTAAAGGGGGTAGGGAAGTGCTTATTAAGTCTGTTTTACAAGCAATTCCCTCTTATTGCATGAGTAGCTTTTTGATCCCTCCATCTCTCTGTGAGGAGCTGCAAAAAATGAAGAACTCTTTTTGGTGGGGGGAGAGTAACCGTGGAAATAGAGGATTGCACTGGATGTCTTGGGACAAACTCTCTGTCAGAAAAGAATATGGTGGAATGGGCTTTCGCAATCTTCAGGGTTTTAATTTGGCCATGCTAGGGAAGCAAGGTTGGAAGATTATTTATAACTCGAATGCTATTATATCTCGTGTTCTCAAAGCTAAATACTTTCCCAATGGGGATTTTTTGAATGCAGTGCTTGGTTCAAATCTAAGTTATTCATGGCGTAGTATTTGGTCTTCTCGGGTTCTGGTTAAAGAAGGGTTGAAATGGAGTATTGGTGATGGATCCATGATCAATGTTTTTTCTGACCCTTGGTTGAGAGATAATGACAACTTGCAATTCGTTGGTCCAGTTACGCAGGAGCTTGGAAGTTTACTGGTGAGGGACCTTCTGCTTCCAGACGCAAAACACTGGAATGTGAGGTTAATTAATAATCTGTTGCATCCAACCCATGCAGAAGCTATTCTTAGTGTTCCCTTTTTTGATTCAGTCCGAGTTGACTCAATGATGTGGTGGCCAAACAAGAAAGGTCATTATACTGTCAAGTCTGCGTATAATTTGTGCATGGAGCGAATGGTGGATTTAGTTCACTTACATAAGGAGGGTGAATGGAGTGCTATATGGGATTTGAATGTGCCACAAAAGATAAATTTTTTTTGTGTGAAGACTGTGTCGCGACATTCTTCCAACTCAGTGTAGTCTTCAAGCAAGAGGAGTCCAATGTTAGGCACTGTGTATGTCTTGTTCCAAAGACTTCGAGAACACCTAGCATTGCTTCTTAACATGTCCGTTGAGCATGGGTTGCTGGGAGAAAGTCCAGTTGTGGGAGGCGATTTCTCCCCTCCTATTAGTTGCTGACAGCTTCCATCACTTCTTTTTCCAATTTCTTGCAAGGCTGAGTTGCCACATGAAAAGTGTTTTCTACTGGACGCTTTGGAGCATATGGAGGGCGCGTAACATCAAGCTTTGGGAAGATGAAGTTAAAACTCATGCACAGGTGGTGGGTAGAGCAATGCATGCCCTGGAAGAGTGGACGTTCTACATAGCCAGAGACAAGCATCCAAGCCCAATACCTCCTCCTACTCACGCTACTCGGTGGCAAAAACCTATAGCTGGGACCTTCAAATGCAACACGGATGCTGCTTTCTTTAGGGAGCAAAACATCTCTTCTTTTGCAATGTGTATTAGGAATGAGAATGGCTCTTTTGTGCTTGCTAGGAGTGATTGGATTAGTCCTCGTTTGATGGTTCCTGAGGGAGAAGCTATGGGTCTCCTTGCTTCTATTAAGTGGGTGAGAGATCTTGGTCTTACAAATGTGACTTTTGAGCTAAACAGTAAAGTTGTAGTTGATAGTATTAAGAGCAGGGAGGAAGACATTTCTGATTTTGGTGCTACTATTGCTCACTGCAGGACCCTGTTGAATTCTAATCCAACCTTTAGAGTTGCTTTTGTCAGGAGACAAGGCAATATAGCCGCTCATAAGCTTGCTAGGGCTGCTATTTCCTATCCTAGTTTCCTTATTTTTGATGATATTCCTATTTGTATTCGAAAAGTTATTGCTAATGAAATGAAATGAAATAAGTTGGTTGCTATCAAAAAAAAAAAAAAAAAGAAGCACAACACCTTTTTCAATGCTTCACGTAAACAGAGGCTATTTTAATCAATTGAAATTTAGTTTGGTATTTGAATGATTGAATTTGTTGACTTTAGAAATAAAAAACTGTCTATCAACAATCTTCAACGGAATCTGTTTTCAATGAGCAAGCTTTTCCTCTTTCCAATGCTTCCCAGATATGAAGGAGCATTTGCTTGCTCTTAACTAACTTACAATTTGAATTCAAATATAATATTTACTGCTAATATGGTTGGAAAAGTCAGAAATGCATTTAAAGTTGTGCACAATTGCACATATTTTGAAACCCCCATTTAACACTTCCGGCTCAGTAAATTTATGTTGCGGGCTTTCATTTCCATCTCATTCCCTCTCAGCAACATAGGTCGTCTCTCTCCTTTTTCTTCTTGCTTCTCCATCCTCCTTTTCCTCCTCAATCTCAATGAACCCGAAACATTAATTGTTGTGGGAAGGGACATGGTTCAATCATAGTGTCTCGATTGCGAGAAAAGAGAGCTACTCCTTGACAGCAAGCCCACAACAATTTTGGACAAGATGAAGTCATTGAGTGTTATTGTTTATTAGCGATCACCAGTAGTCGATTGTTTCTTCTTTAAAGTTTAAACTTTATCTTGCACAATGCTTTCTCAAATAAAATATATATTGTTATGAATGATGCATAATTTTGTTAGTGGTTTTCCATTATTGACACATTTCTGCATGTATTCTCATTTAAGATTCCTAAATGAACTTCTAGATCCAGGTGCACAACCTCAGCTTATCTTCAAATGCAAGTGAAATTTTTTATTTTTTATTACTTATATCAAATGTGCATTTGTTTTTATAATTTGGATGACGCTGAGCCATATTATTATTGATTCCTTGGATTAAATGATAGGTTTGAGATTGAATATATGATATACCTTATCCTGTGATAATATGTAGGGTCTTGAGAGTGATGAGCTAGCTGCCGCTTCAAGACTTGTTGTAATGTCAGATGATTCAGAGAAGCTCATTGCAATATTTCAAGATTGGCAAAATCTTTCATGGGAAGGTATAACACCCTGTTTTTACTATTTTTTATTATCGGTAGAATTTTTAATTTTTTATATGTTATATGAGATTCAGAAAATGATTTTGGATAAAATAAAATCATAATTTTACTTTACCTTGTGGTAGAAGGTTACGGTGAAAATTTAGGTTTAAAATTCAGACAAAATCCGGTCTGCGTTTTAATTGACAATAATATTTTACTGATCAGAAAACCTAATTTTAACCCGATAATGAAACTTATTAGATTTTTATTTTATCTCAAACCATAGTGGTTATTTTGAAAATTTTCAAAATAAATAGGTTATTATACATTATTCGGGCGAATAATCGACGATCGGGGATCGAGGGAATCGAGAACGGAGGTGCAGAGACAAAACCCACACGGGGTGGATGAGCACAATGAGTCATCTATGATGACTCATGGGGTGAGTCATAGGGGTTAGTCATCGTGCATTAAATACATGTAATGATGGTTATGTGTGAAATGTTAAAAATACCCTTAATCCTTCCTTGTAACTTCAAGTGTGCCATAACAACATTTTACTCTTTGGACCCTTTTCTATCTAGAAACTCACGGCCAAACCCTTCTTAATCACACCTGGCTATTCATTTTACTCATTTGGTTCATGTTCTTCTAAGATTTCCTTTGAAAATCACTATGAAGAACTTAAGAGTTTTTTGTGAGAAAGTCATAAGATCAAAACTGACGGCATTAGGTCAAAATTATCGAAAATGACTAATGTGAAAACGGAACGTAATGTGTAGGACCAATTTGGAAAATAAAAAATTTATAGGACCAATATAAAAAATAAAATAAACGTATAGGATCAATTTATCTATTTTACCTTTAATTTTTCAACAATCTTGCACGGTTGGTGATGCAAGAAAGCAAAACACTGTAGAGGGAGAGGCAAAACACGATAATTAAGGATATATTTGTTCAATTGGTGCAACGCTCATTGACTTTTTTTTATTTTTTAAATTTAGTGTATCTCAATGCTGTCAACAAATGACTAATCATTGTTCGTAGGGTGTGGCTTCTACTGGCCAAACATTATTTTAACATCGTCAGGAATCGAATTCGGAAACAAACTGAGTCAACCTCTAGAATATCACAGGACATGCCTTATAACCATTAGACCAAGAGGCTTGATTACAACACTCATTAACAGTTTTTAGACCCAAATTGATATCTGAAAATCACCTGGCATGAATTTGGTAGAATTTTTTTTTTTTATGAAAAACAATTTGGTAGAAGTTTCATTTTAATCGATCTTTTAAAATTTTCTTAATTGCCATTTACTTTCAAACAGTCAGCCTTGATGGGCTTTGGTTAAATGCTATGGAGGATTATTTTGGATATAGAATCTGACCATACTTTGGTAGAGGTTTAATTTTAATTGGCTTATTTTGATTACACTAATTGGCATTTAGTTCAAAACAGCCAGCATTAATTGGCATTTGTGAAAAATAAATGGGTTAAGTTTTATATATAACCACACATTGTTGCATAGAGTTCAGTGGAATGAATGAAAAATCAGTTTATATTTTATTCACAATTTGAGTACAGTCTGGAAGCAATACTATTTAACGGCTACTCCACTGATTATAGAATTAAAATTATAAGGTATAAAACTAATATAATAAACATAAAAAAAAAACACTATAGAATAGGAAACATTTTGTATTCCATTAACCTTTAATAACATAAATTTTAATAAGTTGACGTAATTTAATAATTTGATAAAAAAAATCACTTTTCTAAGTAAAAGATCATTTCTAATGAATTTGATTGTATTTGTTTAAGCTTTTCATAAAAATGATTTTTTTTTAAAATTATTTTTATGATTAAAATGAAAAACTACTTTCATCAGCTTTTGGAAAAAAGCACTAACTACGTACTTTAATAAAAATGATTTTTATAATTGTAAACAAATCCAAAACAACTTCTGTTTTTCTTTAAAATCTCTAAAAGATAATCTCTAAATTATTGAATGTCAAAATTATTATTTTTAATCCATAATAAACATGCCCATAATTGTATAGAAAAAATCATTTGTGCAACCATACCACGGTATGTTAGAACCAAAGTGGTTTTGGATTAAAATAATCTCTTAAGTTTTGATGTTAACAAAAATGTTAAATTTGTATGACAAAGTGTTGTCAAAGATCTAACTTGTTTGTTATAAGTATGCAGGGACTACTTGATCTATACGAGTCATAGGAACTTAAAATTTAAAGTATGAAATCTATCAGATTCTATTTCAATCCTCTAGAGCAGTCTACAATTCTTGGTAAAATTCTGAGTCTTTAGCTTTATGGTAGACGAGATCGTTAAAATAACAATAGACGAGGTCTTAAAATTAACTTAGGAAGACACGTTACTAAGTCTAAAGAAAAATCAAGTAGACGAGACTTTGAAATATAATAAGTCCAAAGACTTGATAGACGGAGTAGTTTCACTAGACGCCGCGTCAGCAGACGAGCTCTTAAGTATAGCACATCCAATCTCTCAGAACTAGACGAAAAGTCTGTAAACGCATTATCAGTAGACGAGCCCGTCTCACTGATAAGTTAATCTTGCACGTCCAAAGACCTATTTGTCCACTAGTTTTAAAACGTTAACCCGTCTAAGCTTAAGTGTATTTATTTCAAATGATTGCTTATTTAATTCCAAGAATATATGTCTTTTTACCCTTACTACTTCTATTGTTTAAAATATTTATCTCTTGGATAAAAGAACTTCGTACCATCGAAACCATAAACCTTTGTAATCTGTCAACTACATTGTTGTAAAGATCAAGTCAAGTACAAAGATGGAAAGCCATAAAGTAACCTTTGGTACAATAGAGAAGTGACAACTCTACTTTGAGCATTCCTCTTATAATCAAAAGTACTTCTCCAAGAAGCATATCAAGTTATCAGTCTCAACGGATTCAAGCATTTAATGATATGTCTAAACGGATACAATTTGAAGACCGTTGAAGAAGATCAAGATAGAGAAGCACTTCAGCTTTATATACTTGAAGAATTTCAAGAAGAAAATCGACATACACATACGCAGAGACATATGCATTGACACATACAAGCTCTGATATCATAAGTGCAAAAACTCTGTTGAATTTGTAAACATTGTTGATCTTAAACTTTCAAATCCTCACACAGTGAGTTTTTTAGATTAAATCAGTTAATCTCTTTGTTAGAGTTAGAGCCTGAAGAGGCTTGGTAGAGAAAGAATACTTGTAGCCTGAAGAGGTGTTAAATACTTGTAACCTATTTGGAGAATAGTGGTTAAAACCTTCAGGTAGAAGGGACTGGGCGTAGCTCTTGGTTGGAAGAGAGTGAACCAGAATAAAATACTTTTGTGATTTTTCTAACCCTTATCTTTTACAGTTTTTGGTTATACTAACTTTGGGGTTTTGAATCTAAGTTTGTTAACTCTTCAAAAACGTTTTCCTGTTTGTGTGTTATTTCTATTGTTTTGCTTGTAAAAATGTTTGAGAAAAGGTTTTTTCGAAAATCTGTTAAAAAACACAATTCAACCCCCCTTCTTGTGTTTCCCTGTGTTAGCTTCAGTTGGTATCAGAGCTCAGCCTCGAAAGGGTTGAGCATCTAACAAGTGTTGATGGATTACGATCCAACAAGCATTGATATAGAAGGACAAGCAATCAACAGACCTCCTATCTTCGATGGTAGTGATTACGACTATTGGAAAAAGAGAATGATGACTTTTCTTGATGCACAAAACATAGATATCTGGGAGCTGATTGAAACTAACTACACTGAGCCAAGAGGTGATGCTGGAGTTGCTATTCCTCGAGCTCAATGAACTCAAGAGCAAAAAATCAACATCAACTCAATCTGAAAGCTAAGCAGGTCTCAACAATATCAAGGTTTGGGTTGTGTTCTGATGCAAGAGGGAAGAGTTGTGGCTTATATGTAACACCCCATTTTTCTCACGTCTTGACCGGTAATTATTTTCAATATTTTTATCGGGGATCTATAAAATGACTTTGAAGAAAAAAAATCATAGTTGAGACTTTCTAAATCGAAGTAAGTTACGGTTAAATTTTGGGTTTAAAACTCAGAAGGAAACCGGTCTGCGTTTTCGCTAATAGTATAATTTTGTACCGGCAGAAACCCTAATTTGACCGAAACTGAGAAATTCTAGATTTTATCATTATTTCAGTGATAAATTCTATTTTCAAAATGTTCGCTAAGAAATAAAGTATTATATTTTATTCGGGTGAATCTTGACGAAAAACAATTGAAAACCCTAATCGGGTAGACAACGGAGCCGGATACGAAACTGCAGAATATCTTAATATCCTTGCGAAATGACCAAAATACCCTTAGATCTTTTTATGAATTCATTTGATGTTAAACAAGTGTTCTGACAAATTTGACCTCCCTTCTACCATGTATAATTTTGGCCAAGCCTCTTAGACGGCCACTCATCCATTTCTATCCTCGCTTATCATGATGATTTGTGATAAATATCTAAGTTCTTTTGTCTTAATACCTAACCTATCCATGGTTTCACATAACCAACCATGATTCCAACTTAAAATATCTTTATCCTCTCCTCTCTTAGGTGACACATGGCCACACACCTCCACCACACATTTCTTTCATTCTCATCCTATCACGATGGTTATAAAATATCTAGCTTATTATATGTTATTTTCTAACTTAACGTCAACCATGATAAACCAACTATGATCAACAACTAAAACATATCCTCCCACTTATGGTTAGGAATTTCGGCCACACCTCCATCACACCTCACCTTTATTTCATTTTTCTACTTAGCATCATTTCCATGAACAAAAGTTCTTCCTTTCCTTTCCACTAAGTTTCAGTCAACAACCATAAATCATGATCCATCTACTTGCTTAGAAAACTAAGACTAGATCCATAATCCTCTCATCATTCTAAGCCTCTCTTATCTCACAAGAAAATTCATTTGGAGCAAGCTTGAACAATGGATTTCCTAGACCTAGAATTCGGCCAACACCTCTAGTTCATCAACCATTCATTTGTTTCACAAACTAAGACTATATCCATCATCCTCTAGTCATTCTAGACATAAGTCATTTCACACAAAAATCCCTTTTGAGCCTTCTACAAAAATGGGTATTTCTTGGTCAAGAACACCAATCACTTGATCATCAACCTTTTGGCTTGAGTTAAGTGATTCAAGTATTGATTTTACTTCCTTGTTTATGTCTAAGCCTATGTATATAACCTTTTGTGTTGTTGTTTGTTCTTGCTAGGTTTTGGAGGAGCCAAAACCGTGAGCACACCATAAGTACACAACCATCCTTTTAGGTTGTTTTGCTTGCTTTTCTAAGTGATCGACAAGAGGTATGGGGGAGAATAACCTTCATCTACCATAATGTGGGTGTGTGTGTGTGATTTATTTGATTATTGACTTGTTTTGAAACCCTAAGTCAAAGGGTCGTATATATGTGTGCTTATGTGATCCTCTTGGAGGAATGGATGTCATGATTGTGGTTGTTGTGTGGTTATAATTAGTAAAGTATATGCTTGATTGAAACATGCTTATTGGTTAAAAATTCATGTTTGGTTTTCTTGAATCATGAATTCCGTATGCTTAAAATGTTAAAGTATATGCCATGAACTTATGTATTGATACATGGATATGTATATATGATTGTGAGCTTGTTTAATGAAGTGAGAACCTTCACTTTGCTAATGTTTGGTTCGGACAAGGTTAGAAGAAATGACATGACAACCTTAATTTCATCAATCTACGTAATTCTAATCTTGTTTAAAGATTTGAAAAGGAATAAAACCAAGAAGAAAATAAAATTTTGCAAAATTGTTTTCATAGTATTGAAATCTGACTTTTGAGGTTTCAATGACCCCAAAATAGTTTTAATTTGAATTTAGGTCTTAAGAGAACAAAAATCATGTTTTAGCGTTAGAACTTGTAAACAAGTGCCTTAAAACTTCTTTGCACAAACATGGAAAGTCTACTTGAGAACTGTGGTTCAGTGAAGGGCCGGTGATTCGGACCCGAGGATATTGTCCGTCAGAGATTAACATCAAGTGGATTCCGGTGGAATCACTAGGTTATCCGGTGGATAGACCAATTGGACGTATTCCGGTAATTTTGCCCAAATACATAGTTGATACTATGTTCAGTAAGGTCATTGTGCCTAGGAAATCGAGCTTCCCAGATGTAGAGGTTTCCTAAAGAACCCGATGTTTTACAGAGAGTTTGAGATCACATGTGATTAAGATATTGTTTATGTGTTTAAGATGCATGTTTATATGTTTGGAAGTTTTTTCTAAAAGTACACAGACAATCGACTTCAAATCAAGTGAGAACATAAAGTAGGGTTTCCTACCCAGCTTGGAATGCTCAAGTGTGCAGGGTAGGAAATTTATATTTGAGGAAGAGATTAGGCATTTTTGAGGACTTGATCTTATTCCGTAGGTGTTGAGGAGTCTTCATATCAAATTAGAGGTCAATCGGACTTCAAACAAGCTCAAAATGCGACGAAACACGCAAATCAGGGTTTTCTGATCAAGCTGGCACGCTCGAGCTCCCGGAGAGCACACTCGAGCACTCGGAGAGCCACGCTTGAGCGCCCGAAGTGTTGAGTGGCAGATACACGTCGAAAACGGACAGGACACGTGGCGGATTCCTTCAGGTTGAAGTAGTTGACTTTGGTCAACGCTCGAGGGCTCGTAGGGCCACGCTCAAGCTCCCGGATGCTGGAGCGTTGGAGTTTTCCCCGCTCGAGTGTTGGCATAAAAAATCTTCCGGGGGCAAGTACGATCCAACCGAGTATCGTTACACAATTCCAACTACACCGTTGTGTTCGTGGCAACATCTACTTCTTAACCCTATCCTTCTTTTCTTGCTAAGGCTAAGGTAAGCCTATGCTCTTTTATATCTACATGCCGTCAGTGATGGTATTGAGGTTTTCTGATAGCTCGATTATTGATTTTACATTCCGTCTTCGTGTTAGAGTTACCAGTGACATCTGCTTCATGTACATGTATCTAGGTGAATTTTGGAGCACCGGAGGTGCTTGGACCAGGCGTGGCAGAACCTAAAGCATAGTGAGGAGTTTTGTTTCATGGTCCCAGAGCTAGCTATACACACCTCGGGTGGGAGAAAGAAGCCACCTATTATCGAAAATGGCTAAGTAGTATATTTTAAAATAATGGAGTAGGGCGACCTAAACCGTACTAGTGGGCGAGTAATCGACAATGTCAATATCACATTGGCGATTAATTTGTGGTACCAATGATTATATAGGGATTTTAGGTTTATCGTCACTAGGTTGATTTTGTGAATATAGGTTGCGTGATTTTACCCGTTGAGCTGCTTACTGTGTGCTGTTTGTGTGAACATGTTTAATATGCACTATTTGCCTAATTATGATTACATGAATATTTTAATATTATTTTAATATGTATAACATACTTGATGTGATAACATGTGATATTTGTCATTACTTGCTTAGTTGGCATCTAGGTGATGATATGTGTTGTTTTGGAGAGATGCATGTTGGGGAGAGTGTGAATTATGAGTTAGATGTGCCTAGACTAATAAAATATTATTTTATATGTGATGAGCCATATGATGTAATCTAAGACATGATCTGAGATTGTGATGGAAGGTTGAGGTACTAGGTTATGACCCTATACGAGTTGGTGAGACTCATATAGATGCATTGTGTTGATCACAGTCGTGCGTGTAGAACACACGAGGTCAGAGAATTCGATTACGGATACCGGATATCATGGGTAAGTGCCCTCACCTTGAGGTGAGGAAGATTATTGTGATACTCTCGTAGTCCTTGTCGAGCTACTCCAGGTATCCTAACGGAAATGGGGATACCTATGACTATTGTACAACTATTCCCTAGCGGGAATGTCGTCGGGAATAGTGTTCCTTCTCAAAAGGAGCACCCTAACGGGAATGGGGGTGTGCACCATGCGTCGGCTTGGACAACTGACTAATATCCCTAATCAGACGAGGGATGTGTGACAAGACCGTAGGTGGTCACAGAAGTTAACAGAAGGAAACACAAGAATTTGGGGTTGAATTGTGTTTCTTATCAGACTTTTCAAAATCCTTTTTAAAACTCTTTTGCAAGCATGCTAGGGAATAAACACATAAAAAAACCTTTTACAATGAGTTAACAAACTCAAAATCAAATCCCACAATTAGTATAAAGAAAAGCTGTTAAGAGATATGGATAGAAGATTCACACAAGTGATTTTATCCGGGTTCACTCTCTTCCAACCAAGAGTTATGTCAATTTCCTTCTACTTGAAGGTTTTCTCCACTATAAACCAGTAGCTTACAAGTATTCTTTAACTTGCCTCTTCAGGCTCACAATATCACAAGTATTCAACACCTCTCCAGGAACTTAAGTATTCTTTTCCAGTCAAGCCTCTTCAGGCTCTCTCTAACTTAGATATAAAAGGATTTGATCTAAGAACTCACTATGTGTGAGTGTATGAAAGTTTAAGATCAAGGATTACAAATAAATCGAGAGAATGTTTTATAGCATTTTGGCACTTTCAACAATTAGAGCTTGTACTAGTTTCAGCAACCTTCTTCATTGGGGTCGTCCAGTATTTGTAGAAGGACTTCACCTTCAGCTCTTACATCTTCTATGGTCTTTAAGAAATATCCGTTTAGAGATAGTATTAAATGCTAGGATCCGTTGAGTCTGATAACTTGATATGTGATCTTCAGAAAAGCACTCTAGGTTATCAAAAATGCTGAAAATGGTACTGTCACTTCTCTGTTTTACCCGAAAGTTGCCTTTTGTCTTTCCTTCTTTGTACTGAGTCAACTTTCCAGCAGCTTGTGTCATAGTACAAAGTATTTGTGTAATCGATGGTACTATGTTTCTATTACCAAGAAACAAAGTGTAAACATTTGAAACAACACAGGTAAAGACATGGAAACATTCGAATTAAATAAACAATCATTTGAAATAAATTCGTTGACTGGACGGGTTCATAATCAATACATTTTTGAACGTGCATTTTCAACATTGAACTTAGAGCAACTTGGTAGTCTACTGATATCTCGTCTAGTAGTTCTACCGGGAAGACTAATATAACTTAACTTTGCTTTTACCGGGTAGTCTACATAACTGCTTGTCTATCTTCTATCGGGTGGTCCACTTATAAGATCGTCTAACCTTTTCTCGAGCGGACTACAAGTCTCTGGACTTGCTATATTGTTGGGCTTGTTCTTTTACCTGATAGACTTAGAGACTCGTCTAGTTCATATTACACTTAGTCATTTTTAATGGCTCATCTAGCGATTTTGTTTTACACTAGTTCTTTACTAGATGAGTTTAAGGCTCGTCTAGCGAATATAGTTTGGACCCGTGATGATTTTGGATTTTCTCAAAGGGACTTTAGACTAGTTCCCTTGTCTAGCGATATTTAAACAATCCTGCACACTAGAGTAGACGAGTTAGTTCATAACTTAACTTTGCCATACAAATTTAATCTTTTTGTTAACATCAAAACTTAAGAGATTATTTAACCATAACCACTTTGGTTCCAATAGCCATGCCAGTATATAGGCTTAGCTGCATCAGAGTAAGGGTAGAGGATGATTCAGTAACTCGAGGATGATTGTTACCTATATGTGCTCTATATGTGATACATGTCTTTGTCTGTTCTTGTATATATGATATGTATTCTTTTCCCATATATGATGTTGGCATAGTTTCTTATCTCCCTATCCCTTTTCTGTGTATGTTTCTTATCGTTACGTGAATCAGAGCCAGAGGACAAAGATGTCGCACCTGTATCGCCCTAAGACGATGGAACCTGCAGGGTTCCCAGTGACAGGAACCATTGAGCTGGTGTTCCACGACAAGAGAGGGTGGAGAGTGCACCCAGCCACCTTATTCTATGTATATACAGGTCCAATGATTGTATATATGAGGTTTGGGGAGACACCTTACTCTTGCTTTATCGGAGTCTTCCGGCTTGGATAGACCCTTGCGCTTCATATGTTTTGGCATCCACCGCCCAGACCACCGTCGCATCCGTGGGTAGCTCAGAGTTTGGAGATTATCGGGACAGTTGGAGTGGTGTCGAGAGGTCATGCTCGTCGGAGTTTCCAGTACCAGAGGATGCACCAACGTCACCGTGTCTTTATCTCTTCTAGCAGCAATGTGACAGCTTCAGGATCACCACTGAGACCATGCTGGCAGGATTACAGACGCAGGCAGGGCGAGAGCCAGGGTAGTAGTAGATTTCCTCGTTAGAGTCATGGATAGACCAGTGTGTCTTCTGTACATAAGTTGTGTGGTGAACTCGTTTTTGATGTGTTTTTTAGAAAGGGTTGGGATGTGTGGAGATGATAGTAAGGTGATCTCTGTTTCAGTTCTTTTGATTTTTTATGTTATCAGTTTGTATCTGCGGTGAACCCTATTGATAGGGTACCCTAGACAGTTATGATATATATATATATAGGGTGATGTGTATATTCCTGATCTTTATGGTTAAGTTTTGATATATCTGTTTTTCTGTTATGTAGGTTTAACGTTATATCACGATTAATATTAGTCAATTAGTTTTTCTTTAATGGGACATCGGGTTGTCTCAAGACATTCTTTCTTCAGTCTTTTCTCAGAATTCCTGAAGCAAGAGTGGGTTAACTAGTTCATGTAGATCAAAGAATTTGACCTATTATGATGCTTCCAACTCTGGTTCATTCCACCTTTTATGACTTTGTTCATCTTGACATATCTTCCAGAAACGATCATGGAGATGTCATCGATACTCTTTCCAATATGACCAGCAACACAAACAAGTTTCTTTGAGGGTCTTTTTGGTGCCATGGATTCGGATTGAGACAATATGAGGGTTTCGAAAATATTTTCGCACGAGAGAGAGAAAAGTGAATAATTTGAAACGGTGACGGGTTTCTAACAAAAGAGTTTTTCTTTTAAGAGAGAGGTTTCAAAAAGAGCAGTTGAGAATAATGAAGACAAAAATGTTTTGAATTCAAATACCTTTTAGAAAACTGAAATATAAAGTCTTAGTCACTAATCCACATCATCAGACGCATTCCAACAAACATTATTCGTTTATGAAATGCATGTTCAGATTATCTCTAATATAAACAAACATGTCTTCAGCTAAGGGTTTTGTAAGAATATTAGCCCATTGATTTTCAATTTTGACAAATTTAATGTCAAAAACACCTTTTTGTACATAATCTCTTATAAAGTGATGTTTGATTTCTATATGCTTAGACTTAGAATGTTGTATGGGATTTTTGGATAAACTTATAGCACTTGAGTTACCACACCAAATAGATATATTATGCTCAAAAATTGAATAGTCTTCAAGTTGGTATTTTACCTATAGAAGTTGTGGACAACAGCTTGCAGCTGTAATGTATTCTGCCTCTACAGTAGATAAGGCAATTGTGGTTTGTATTTTGCTTGTCCATGAGACTAAACTTGTTCCAATGAAGTGACATCCTCCATTGGTACTTTTTCTTTCAACTATGTCTCCAACATAATCAGTATCACAAAACCAACTAGTCTGTACTCTTGTGTTCTTAAATACATGAAACCAATATTAGTTGTTCCAATCAAATATCTAAATATTCTTTTAATAGCTTTGAGATGGGATTCTCTTGGGTCAGATTGGAATCTTGCACACATACAGACATTTTGGAGCTCTTCCTTCTCCATTTCCTGTCCTGATTCGGACATTAACCCGTAACCTGCCACTCTTTCTTGATTTCTCCTTTGAAGAAGCGTCTTCGCTCCTCCCCATGAAATGCTCTAAGATGTATGTCACAGGTCCGAGCTTCCCAAGCTCTATGCTGTTAGGGAACTCTGCAAGGGTCTGACCACCTTCTAGATTTACTATATTTGAGTCTTTGGAATACTTGGGGATTATATTCCGTGCCGAGGATTTGTGCTTTTGGGCTAGGGTGAATATTACAGACCAACGAATCTAGTGGTCGACAATTGTTCGAACTTGGTAAAGGTTGTCAGGTCTAGTGGAAGTTAAGTACAGAAGAGAACCAATCATATCTCTATAAGTAGTTTAACATACCTTTTTACCTTCCCCATCTTTGTTCAGATTTGCATTGGGTTGCATGGGAGTTTTCATTGGCTTTGCTATATCCAATTTGTACTTCTTCAATATCTCCTTGGTGTACATTTGTTGATGAATGTATATTCCATCATTGGTTTGTTTAATTTGTAGATCAAGGAAGAACTTCAATTCTCTCATCATGCTCATCTCAAATTCATTATGCATTAGCTCAGACAACTCTTTGCATAGCTTTTCATTAGTAGCACCAAATATAATATCATCAACATAGATTTGTACTATAATGAAAACCTTTTTAGAGCTTTTTCTAAAAAGGGTTGTATCAACCTTTCCTCTAATGAAATCATTTTGCATGACAAAAGAACTAAGTCTGTCATACCCTGCTCTAGGTGCTTGTTTTAATCCATATAAAGCCTTTTAAGCTTATAAACATGATATGGTTTATCAGTATCTTCAAAACCAGGTGGTTGTTTAACATACACTTCTTCTTCAATCCATTTAGAAAAGTACTATTCACATCCATTTGAAATAACGTGATTTAGTGTTGTGCATCATATGACATGAGTATGCGAATAGCTTCTATTCTAGCTACTGGTGAAAAAGTTTCAGTGTAGTCAATAATTTTTAGTGGGTATAGCCTTGAGCTACTAACCATGCTTTGTTTCTGACAACTTTACCATCTTCATCATGCTTATTTCTGAAGACCCACCTTGTTCCAATAATTGATTTTACTTTTACTTTTGGAACTAGTTCGTTGGAACCAAAGTGGTTATGGTTAATAATCTCTGAAATTTTGATGTTAACAAAAGGATTAAATTTGTATGGTAAAGTTAAAATTATGGACTAACTCATCTATTCAAGTGTGCAGGACTGCTTTCGTATCACTAGACGAGGAAACTAGTCTAGAGCTCTTTAAATAAGTCCAAAAACATCGCTAGTCCAAACTTAGTTCGCTAGACCAACTGCTAGTCTAAACCTAGTAAATCGGTAGTCCACTCTAAGTTCTCTAGACGACCCACTAAGTCTATCCCATAAATGAACAAGTCCAATATATATAGCAAGCCCAAAGACTTATAATCTACCCGATAAAAATAGACAACCCGTTAAGTAGACTACCCAGTGAAAGCTAAATAAGTTAACACTAGTCTACTCGGTAAAACACTAGAGGATGTAGTAATGGACTACTCAGTTGTTTTGTTCAAAGTTATAAACACACGTCCAAAGACGTACTATTCCAGAACTCGTCTAGTCAGTGCTTTTATTTCAAATGATTGAAAATTAAAAGTATATGCCTTGAATGTTTTCGAATACCTTGGTTATTTTAAATGTTTATTCTAATATTCCTTGGTACGAGAAACATAGTACCTCATTTACATAAATGCCTTTGTACTCTGACACCTGTTGCTGCAAAAGTTGACCCTGTACAAAGAAGGAAAGACAAAAGGCAACTTTCGGGTACAACAGAGAAGTGACAGTACCACTTTGAGCATTTCTGATAACGAATAGCCCTTTTCTGAAGATCACATATCAAGTTATCAGACGCAAAGGATCTCAGCATTAAATATTATCTCTAAACGGATACATCTTGAAGACCGTTGAAGAAACAAGAGCTAAAGCTGCATTTCAACTATAAATATTGGACGACTCCAGTAAAGAAGTACACAACAATGAGAACCAACCTCTGGGAATTTGGAAGTTCAATCACTCTATCAAAAACTTCTCTTGATTATATTCATTGTAATCTCTGATCTTAAACCTTCATATCCTCATAAGTGAGTTCTTATATCAAACTCTTTTGTCTCTTAAGTTAGAGAGAGCCTGAAGAGACTTGACTATAAAAGAATACTTGAGTGTCTGGAGTGGTGTTGAATACTTGAGTGATTGTAAGCTTGAAGAGGCAAGTGAAATAATACTTGTAAGCTATTGGATTATAGTGGAGAAAACCTTCAAGTAGAAAGGATTGGACGTAGCTCTTAGTTGGAAGAGAGTGAAGCAGGATAAAATCGCTTGTTGTGAATCTTCTATCCCCATCTCATTATAGTTTTATTTTATACTAACTGTGGGGATTTGATATTGAGTTTGTTAACTCTTTTGAAGGAGTTTCAAAAATCTGTTAAGAAACACAATTCAACCTCCTCACCCATTCTTGTGTTTTCCTGTGTCAACTTTATAGTGACCATACATCATTTCTTTTGAACTAATTTAGTTCTTATTGCATGGCTAAGATGCAGCTTTCATCTTCAAGAGTCTCAACTAATTGAGTCTCTGAATGCTAATCTAGTCCTAACTCCTTGAGAAGGATTTCCAATAATCAATTCTCCAGGGTGATGTGTTTTGAATTTCCAGTCTCGTCTGGGTTCAGTGTCAGACGCTTGTCTGGTAGGTGGTTCAGATGCTTTAGTAGATGTTTCTGCATTTTCAATCTGTAAGTTTTCCTCGATATGAACGTCTTGTTCTCCAAGATCTAAACCTGCAAGATCATCTTCAACATCTGATAGTTCCCTATCAGTCTTTAAACTATCTTTAAATATCACATGAATTGATTCTTCCACCACTTCAATTCTAGATTTATAAACTCTAAAAGCTTTAGATGTATCTGAGTAACTAGGGAATATAGCTTTATCTACTTTGGAGTCAAACTTTCCAAGTTGGTCCCTTGTATTTAGAATAAAGTATTCACACCCAAAGGCATGAAAGTAAGAGATGTTGAGTTTTCTACCTTTTCACAATTCATAAGGATATTTGTTTAAGAATGGTCTTACGAAAATTATTTTCTGTACATAACAAGTAGTATTCACTGCCTCAGCCCAAAAGTAATTTGAGAGTTTGCTTTCATTGAGAATAATCTGAGCCATCTCTTGTAGAGATCTATTCTTTCTTTCTACCAATCCATTCCGCTGAGGAGTTCTAGGAGCAGAGTTGTGAGAAATTCCATTTTCTTCACAGAATGTATTGAAGTGCTCATTTTCAAACTCTCCTATGTGGTCACTTTTGATAGCTGAGATGCAGAATCCTTTCTCATTCTGCACTTTCTTACAGAATATGAAAAACATCTTAAATGACTCATCCTTGTGGGTTAAGAAGAGAACCCATGTATAACTAGAATAGTCATCCACTAAGACAAAACCATATTTCTTTCATGCCTTACTTGCAACACTTACTGGACTAAACAGATCCATGTGCAACAGCTGTAGTGGTCTAGAAGAAGATACTTGAATTTTAGGTTTGAAGCTAGATTTAACTTGTTTCCCTCTTTAACAAGAATCACATAAGACATCTTTTTTAAAAATAATATCATGTAAACCTTTCACAAGGTCATATCTCTGAAGCTTGGTTATCAGTTTCATACTTTCATGTCTCAGCTTATTATGCCATATCCATCTTTCATCTTCCCTTGACACAAAACAGGTCACACTTTGATCAGATAGTTCAGTTATATCAATCTTATAAAGATTTTTTTTGCTTGTTTGCTGAAAAGAGAACTTTGCCATTTGTGTCTTTGACTATACATGCCTTCTTAGTGAAGGAAACATTGTATCAATTATCACATAGTTGACTTAAGCTAAGCAGGTTAAGTCTTAATCCTTCAACTAAAAAAAATATTAGATATAGATGATAAAGGTGATCTTCCACCAATTTTACCTATCCCGATAACCTTTCCTTTCTGGTTCCCTCCGAAAGTGACATGTCCTCCTTCTTTAGGTTGGAGGTCTATGAACATAGACTTTTCTCCTGTCATGTGTTGTGAGCAGCCATTGTCCAGGTACCATGATAGGTGTGTTCTTTGTCCTAATAAGGATATATGCAACAGGAATAATCAAGTCTTTAGGTACCCATATTTTCTTGGGTTCTTTCTTATTAGTTCTTGAAGTTTGTGACAACTTTCTTGTGTGGATACACTTAGGTCCAGCTTTACCACAATTTTTGCAATTTTCCTTGTTAGAATATGAATTGACCTTATCATAAAGAGATTTAGGATTTTGTCGTAAGATTTTTTTAGACACTTTATGATGTGTCTGGTCAATGAATCCTATGCCAGTTTTATTAAGAGAGGGTTTCTGACTTCCTAAGAGCTTTGTCAGATTTTCTCTGCCACTGAAAAAATGAGCAACATCAGAGGTGAGCTCTTCTTCTTTCTGTTGAAGTTGGAAAACATCTTCAGACTGTAACGTCTCAACTATGATCTCAGCCTTAGGTTTTTCAACATTCAGCTTACTGTTTTCCTGAGACAGTCTGTCACACTCTTCAGTCTTATGTTCACGCTCTTTCAAGAGTTTCACATATTGTCTCTTAAGTGTTCTGAAAGCCTTAGTTAAACAGTTAGATCTTAAATCAATTCATCATAGGTATCTTGCAATTCCTTAAGATCAGAATTTACCTATGAGTCGGAATCAGCATCTGCCATTAGACATAGATTTGCTTCTTCACTTTCTGCATCTTCATCTGATGAACTGCCATCTAGATCTTCCCATGTGGCCATCATCCCTTTCTTTTTCTTCTTGTAGAACTTCTTGAAGGGTTTTTTCTTCAACTGAGGACATTCAGATTTAATGTGGCCTTGTTTCTTGCATTCACATCATACTATAGGAGTCTTATCTGAACTGTTGCTTTCTTTGAAGAACTTTTCCTTGTTGAACCTCTTGAATGGTGGTCTGTCCTTTTTGAAATTCTTCTTCTTCCATAACTTTCTCATTTTTCTAGTTTGCGGTGACATTTCATCATCACTGTTAGAATCTTCTTCAGGTGCGTCTAATTCTGAATTTGATTCTTCAACCTTTAGAGCCTTTGAGGGAGTCTTATCAGCTTTGAAAGCAATGGATTTCCCTTTCTTAGTAGAGCCATCTTCATTCAGTTCTTACTCATGAACTTCCAGAGTTCTAAGAATATCACTCATTTGAAGATTTAAGAGATCTTTAGCTTGAGTTATTGTTGTAACAAGAGGTCTCCATTGTTTAGGAAGACTTCTCAAAATTTTACTCACTTTCTCAGCATTGGTGTAGGTTTTTCCCAGATATTTCAAGTTGTTTGTGATGGTCTGAAATCTTCATACCATTTGATCAATGCTTTCTCCATCCTCCATGGTGAACAACTCATACTTTTGTACAAGCATATTTATCTTTGTTTCTTTCACCTTTGTTGATCCTTCATGAGTTACTTATAGAGTATCACATATCTCTTTTGCAAATCCGCATGCATGGACCTTTTCAAATTCTTCCTGACTTAAGACACACATCAAGGAGTACCTTGCTTTATGATGAGCTCCCATTTGGCCTTTTCTGCAGGAGTCCACTGAGCTTTAGGTTTGTCAGTGTTATCATCATTCTTTGGAGTATAGGGACCATCAGTGATGATTTCCCATAGATCTGAGTTTGTGGACATGATGAGCCATTGGAATCTTTCCTTCCAATATATGTAATTTTCTCCATCGAATAAAGGAGGTCTGGTCATGGATGTTCCTTCCATCTATGAGTTGCTTCCGCTTATGCTAGCTATAGCTGTCATGATTTATGTTCAACAAGATCTTTCGTCAACACTGTTAAGTGCTTAACCTATAGGTTAAGCTCTGATGCCAACTGAAATGAATAGATTAAAACACGAGAAGGGGGGTTGAATTGTGTTTTATTTAACTTTTTGAAAATAAGAAAGTTTTCTCCAAAAACAGAATCAGACACTTAGATGCGTCTGATATAAAACGGGTTAAATGAAAACTTAGCACTTTCAACCCAGTTAGCACAATAAATATAAATCAAAGTACAAGAGATAAACGAAGAGAGTTTGACACTGATATTTATACTGGTTCACCCAAAACCTTGGGCTACGTCCAGTCCTGGATTTCACCAAATGTAGCGATCTGTTCTTTCTTTTAGAAAGAAAACATGGAGTCGCCACCAACTTTATTTTATTTCAAGGAAGTTGGAAAACCTTTTAAGAAAAGCTTTGGGTTCGGGAGTCGATTATGTCTAGGGAAGGCATGGAGACTTAACCCCACGGCACCCTGGAACATCCATAAATGGTTACCCAAAATTAGTTGTGTAAATTATTAGTAACTTTGAAATATTTGTTTTACCCGTTGTGAATCTTTTTATTAAAACTAAATGAGGTTGAACATGGCACGTAAGTCCACAGGGCAACCTCAAAATCCAAAGGGTTGAACATGACACTTGTCACAGAACAACCCAGAAAATAGATTGTTTTAATCAAGTGACCATCTTCTATTTTTATGTAAAATAAATAATTTTGCCTCTTCAAAATAGGAGAGAAATGAAACGTAGAAGTGAAACGTTTTACAAACTTATTCAGTGAACAAAGACACCGAAAAATAAGAATGTCAAGATAAATTTATAAATAATATCAACGAAAAGAATAAAGGTTACCAAATGAGAGCAGAATAAGAATGATTTTGTTTATTCCCAGTGGTAAGATTTCAAGATCGAAGTCTTTACATTCAATCTCACTGGCTCCTTCAGCTCTTCCTTCTTAACCACTCTAATAATAGGGAAGAGAAAAGGAAACTCAGATCTCTGATCTCTTTTCCTCACAATAAAAATCTCTCTCTCTTTTCTCTTTTCTCATTAAGAAAATATCAGATCATAAGTCCCTCTCCAAAAATGTCCTCTCCTTTTCTTCTCTTTTTCCTTTCCTTTTATAGACGGAGGAGAGGGCTTCTTGCTTCTTCTCCATTGGCTTCAAGGTCGGTTTGTACGAAACCCAAGGCTTGGGTGGTTCTGAGCAGCGGAAAGGAGGTGATTTGATGTGAGGGTTGCACGCTTGAAAAGAGAAGGAGATTGGGGGTTTTGTCTGATTGGTATGATGGCTTTTTAGGGTTAGGAGTAGAGCTGCTAGGTTAAGATGAGGGAGGAGATGAGTAAAAAAAAGAAAAAACCAATGGGTAGAAGAGGTGCATAAAGGAAGGTTCTGAGCAGAAATAGCATGTGTCCAGATGGGGCGGTATGAGTAGCAGAAAGTAGGTGATTGGATGTGAGGGTTGCACGCTTGAAAAGAGAAAGATATGGGGGGGGTCTTGAGCAGAAATAGCGTGTGTCCAGATGGGACAGCGTGAGTAGCAGAAAGGAGGTGATTTATCCTGAAGGTTGCGTGTTTGAAAAGAGAAGGAGATGGGGGGGTTTTGTCTGATGTGTATGATGGCTTTTTAGGGTTAGGAGTAGGGTTGCCAGGTTAAAACGGGGGAGGAGGTAAGGAAGAAGAAGGACTGATCAACCCCTGACTCGACTAGTTTTTAACTAGTAAGACCATAGGTTTTATTCGAGTTTAATCTCGATTTCGCCCAAATTTGGATGTAATTGTCCTCAAGCAACATTTTGAGTCTCTTAATTAGTTTTAGGGTATTTTAGTTGATTTTGAGTCAAATAAAACACTTATTGCTATTTCATGTTTTCAGGTTGATTAGAAAAGCAAGAAGGGAAGAACACCTAAAGCAGAGGCCATCACGCCCAGGCTGTGACACTGGTCACGGCCGTGATGAGATACCCATGAAAGTCAGAAAGGATCACGGTCTAGGAGTGACACACATCACGGGTGTGATGAGAAGACTCAGGAAGTCAGAGTTGATCACGGCCCAGCCGTGATGGAGGTCACGGCCGTGACAAATCAGCACCCAAAGTCAAAAGCGATCATGGCCTGGCCGTGATAGGCACCACGGTCGTGACGGACCAGAATTTAAATGCGTGTCCTTGACAGAAGTGGTCACGGGCTGACCGTGACGGCCATCACGGCCGTGACGTGCGGCCTCTTTATAAATAGAAACGCAGCAGACACAAATTGATCCAGTTTTTCAGTTTTACAATAATTTTCTAGTTTTTGTTATACTCTTGATGGAGAACTAATTCCCCTGGGTTAATCTGCTGTAATCGGGTTCCGCCGACACTTGAGATTCTGTTATTCCCGGATTAATTTGCTTCTCCCTTTTCAATACTATGCTATATTTTCTGTTTGCTTAATTCAGAATTGTGTAGACTAAGTATTGATTTATTTCGATGATTGTATGTTCCTATACTTAATCGTGTTTGCTTAATTCGCGTGTGTTCAATCGTGTTTGCTTAATTCATAAGAGCTTCATCCGTTTGCTTAATTCGGAATTAGGAACATACATCGCGTAGTGCCAATTTCACTTGTTAATTGCTGCTACAATCGAAAGGGGATTAGAATCTGCTTAGGGCATGGGAATTATATGAATCGATGATAGTGGGAAACCGAAAACAATATATTAATCATCTTAATTATTGATAAACACTCAATCGCTCTGTTTTCTGCTCTGTTTTCTTAATTGAATCTCAACTTCGACCCCCCCCCCAAACCGATTTCTGTGTTAAATAACAATCCGAGAGTCCTCGAGAGATGATACTCGAGTTGTCGCGCCCTAACAGCAGTTTTTGTAAACCACTCGCTTTTTTACCCGTGTGCGACAGCGTGTCAAAATTGGCGCCGTTGCCGGGGACTCTTGTTTGTTATTTTCGTATTTTTTCGTTTTTCTGTTTTTCTGCTGAATCAGTCTAGCTACTAGGTCTACTTGTTCTGACTTGTGTGATTTTGATCCTGAAATTGAAAGAACTTTGCACACACGCCATAGAGCAATTCGGGCTAGCATTAGTGGTAATTTTGATTCTGAACCTGTTTTTGATAACATGGCTGACCAAAGAACATTAAGGTAGCTTGCTGCCCCTGATGTTAATTATAATGGTTTGTGTATTGAGTATGCTGATGTTGTTGCCCCTTTTGAACTAAAATCTGGTTTAATACACTTGTTGCCAAGGTTTAGTGGTCTTGCAGGTGAGGATCCACATAAACATCTGAAGGAATTCCAGGTTGTTTGCTCTACACCTTTGAGACCGGAAGGGGTAACAGAAGATCATATCAAGCTGAGAGCCTTCCCATTCACACTTCAAGGTGCTGCGAAGGATTGGTTGTACTACCTTGAACCGAATTCTGTTACAACCTGGACTGATCCGAAGAAAGTCTTCCTAGAGAGATACTTCCCTGCCTCCAGAGATGCATCAATCAGGAAGGAAATATGTGGCATTAGACAAGGCAATGAGTCATTGGCCGAGTACTGGGAGAGATTCAAGAAGTTGGTATCCAGTTGTCCTCAGCACCAGATCTCTGAGCAGCTACTTATTCAGTACTTTTATGAGGGATAGCTGGCAATGGATAGAAATATTTTAGATGCTGCTAGTGGGGGAGCACTTGTTGATAAGACCCCAGCCGCTGCCAAGTAATTGATTGAGAACATGTCACTCAACTCCCAGCAGTTCACTGCTAGAGGCAATTCTGTGGAAGCAAGGGGTGTGAATGAGGTTCATGGTTCTTTCTCCAACAAGGCCCTTGAGACCAGAATTGATGAGCTTACTTCTCTAGTGAAGCAATTGGCAATGGATAAGGTTCAACCAGCAAGGTTGTGTGGCATTTGCACCTCTCCTGAGCACCTGACCGATACATGCCCCATTCTGAAAGATGAGTCAGTCACTGATTTGCCTCAAGCTTATGCAACCAATATTTACAATCAAGGCAACAATCAGAACCGGTACAGTATTCCTGACCTTTCCACAAATAAGTACCATCCCAACTGGAGGAATCATCCAAACCTTCGGTATGGGAACTCATCAGCACAACAGCAACAACCAATGTTACCGCTGGCACCACTACAGAATTCTCCCCAAGTGACCACCTCTGCACCTTCACTAGAGGACCTGTTCAAGCAAATGACTGCACAAAATCTCCAGTTTCAGACCTTGCAGACACAGATTGGACAGTTTCAGCAGTGAACGGATGCTAGTATTCATACTTTGCAGACACAGATTGGACAGCTTACCACTTCGATGAATGCCATGCAGCAAGCTCAAGGATCGAACCAACTACCTGCACAAACAGTGGTGAATCCTAATGTGAGTGCGATTTCTTTGAGGTCCGGGAAAGTTGTAGAGGCAGCCCCTGAAAAGGATAAAGAAACTATTGAGGTAACACCTAAACCTCCTGTTGTTGTTGAAGCTGAGAAAGAGTATGTGTCACCGATCCCCTTCCCGCAAAAAGTGCTGAAAGATAAGAAGATTGATGGGGAAGACAAGGAGAGGGAGATTCTAGATGTGTTTAGAAAAGTGGCAGTGAACATCCCGCTTCTTGATGTAATTAAGCAGGTTCCAAAGTATGCCAAGTTTCTGAAGGATTTGTGCACACACAAGAAGAGGTTGAGGGGAAATGAGAGAGTCGATTTGGGGCGAAATGTTTCAGCCCTCATTCAACCTAATCCTGCATCTGAAAAGGTTACTGTTTCGGCCCTCACTCAGGCAATGCCACTGAAATTCAAGGATCCGGGAACTTTTGCCATTCCATGCACCATTGGGGACAGTAAATTCGACAATTGCATGTTGGATTTAGGAGCTTCTATTAATGTCATGCCTACTTCTGTCTTCAACAATCTTGATCTTGGTCCTTTGCAACATACAGGTCTCACTATCCAGTTGGCAAACAGGACCAATGCTCGCCCCATTGGAGTAGTAGAAGATGTGCTGGTGCAAGTTGATGACTTGATTTTCCCTGCTGATTTTTACATCCTAGACATGGCAGGGGAAACAGATTCTAGCAGATCACCAATCATTTTGGGCAGGCCGTTTATGAAAACGACGAAGACAAAGATTGATGTTCATGATGGAACCATGTCCATGGAGTTTGGTGACATTGTGGCAAAATTCAACATTTTCGATGCTATGATGCACCCCTTGGAAGTGCACTCTATTTTTCAAATAGAGTTGCTCTTTGAAATTGTTGATGAAACTTATGATGATTTGGTTGCAGTTGCTGATTTCCCATCCATTTCTGGCTTTGATGATGTCTACTCATGTGCTGATTGCACTCACACTGACCCTTGTGTTGTTTGTTCTGGGATTGATGCTGCTTTGGAGGGTGACAGTGTAAGTGAAGCTGCTTATTCAGCTGAAGTTCTTGACAGTACGACTGCCCCAAACATACCATCCATAGAGCAGCCACCCTCCCTAGAGCTTAAGCCACTTCCTGGAAATCTGAAGTATGCTTATTTGGAGAGGAATGAAAAACTTCCGGTTATAATTTCCTCTAACCTTGATGTTGACCAGGAAGCTAAGCTCTTGGAGGTTTTGAAGAAGCATAAGAAGGCAATCGGGTGGACCTTGGCTGACATACCAGGTATTAGCCCCTCCAGGTGTATGCATAGGATTCTGTTGGAGGATGGGGCTAAAACAGTTAGGCAGCCCCAAAGGCGGCTCAATCCCTTGATTCTTGATGTTGTGAAGAAGGAGGTAACAAAACTCTTGCATGCAGGTATCATATATCTTATCTCTGACAGTAATTGGGTGAGCCCAGTACAAGTTGTGCCTAAGAAGTCTGGACTCACAGTGGTGAAAAATGAAAATGATGAACTTGTTCCCACTAGAGTCCAGAATAGCTGGAGAGTCTGCATTGACTACAGGAGATTGAACCAGGCTACTAGAAAGGATCACTTTCCTTTGTCGTTCATTGATCAGATGCTTGAACGGCTAGCAGGTAAGTCACATTACTGTTTTCTTGATGGTTTTTCAGGTTACTTCCAGATCCACATTGCACCAGAGGATCAGGAAAAGACTACTTTCACGTGCCCCTTCGGCACATTTGCTTACAGGAGGATGCCATTTGGTCTTTGCAATGCCCCTGGCACATTCCAGAGATGCATGATTAGCATTTTTACTGAATATATTGAAAATTGCATGGAAGTGTTCATGGATGATTTAACTGTTTATGGTTCCTCATTTGATGCATGCTTGCATAGTCTGAACTTGGTTTTGGAAAGATGCATTGAAACTGACCTTGTTTTGAACTATGAAAAATGGCATTTTATGGTTGAACAGGGGATTGTTTTGGGGCATATTATTTCTGAAAAGGGTATTTCAATAGATCCTTCTAAGATTGATGTGATTTCTACACTGCCTTACCCATCTTGTGTTCGCGAGATTCGTTCTTTTCTTGGTCATGCAGGTTTCTACAGGCGCTTCATAAAGGATTTCAGCAAGATAGCCCTTCCTCTGTCCAACCTGCTGAAGAATGATGCCACTTTCAACTTTGCAAGAAGGCGTTTGATTTATTGAAGAAGGCATTGACCTCCACTCCCATCATCCAGCCTCCTGACTGGAACCTCCCTTTTAAGCTTATGTGTGTTGCTTCTAACTATGTTGTGGGGGCGGTCCTTGCACAAAGGGTGGGCAAGGCTGCCCATATGATTTACTTTGCTTCTAGGACTTTAGATGTTGCGCAGGCTAATTATACTACTACTAAAAAGGAACTTCTAGCTATTGTTTTTGCCCTTGATAAATTCAGATCATATTTGCTAGGTTCCAAGGTTATTGTTTTCACTGACCATGCAGCTTTAAAGTACTTGTTGAAGAAACCGGAAGCAAAACCGAGATTGATTCGGTGGATGTTGTTGCTCCAAGAGTTTAGTGTGGAGATCAGAGATAAGAATGGAGCTGAGAATCTAGTAGCTAATCACTTGAGCAGAATAGAGAGGGATGAGGATCCTTCTCCCATTTAGGATGACTTTCCTGATGAGCGACTTCTACAGTTGCATGGGATAACTCCTTGGTTTGCTGATATTGTTAACTATCTTGTTGCTAGTGTTTTTCCTGTAGGTGCAACTAGGGCACAAATTCACAAACTAAAGAGTGATGCCAAATACTATGTTTGGGATGATCCATATCTTTGGAAATTTGGTAGTGATCAGGTGATTAGGAGATGTGTCCCCGACTAAGAGATTGAGTCTATTTTGAATTTTTCTCATGCTTCTCAAGTAGGGGGACATTTTGGGCCACAAAGGACTGCAAGAAAAGTCCTAGATTCAGGTTTTTATTGGCCCACCATTTCTAGAGATGCTTATGAGGTTTACCGGACTTGTAAGGAGTGTCAGACAGCAGGTACAGCCATCACTCGTAAGAGTGAAATGCCTCAGCAGCCTATGCTTTTGTGAGGTGTTTGATGTGTGGGGAATTGACTTTATGGGTCCTTTCCCTGCATCTTTTGGTTTTCTCTATATTTTACTGGCTGTTGACTATGTTTCAAATTGGGTGGAAGCTATCCCCACTAGGACTAAGGATTCTAGAGTTGTTGCAAATTTTGTTAGGTCCAATATTTTTTGCAGGTTTGGCATACCTTGTGCTATCATAAGTGACCAAGGCACTCATTTCTGCAACCGCGCCATGGAAGCTTTACTCCAAAAGTATGGAGTTGTGCACAGGGTCTCCACTGCATACCATCCCCAAACTAATGGGCAGGCTGAGATCTCAAACAGGGAGATCAAACAGATCTTAGAGAAAGTGGTGCAGCCAAGTAGGAGGGTTTGGAGCCGCCGTCTAGAAGACGCACTTTGGGCTCAAAGAACAGCTTTTAAGACACCAATAGGGATGTCTCCCTATAGACTTGTGTTCGGTAAGGCGTGTCATCTTCCTGTAGAGATTGAGCACCGCGCTTATTGGGCGGTCAGAAGCTGTAATTTGGAAATGCAAAAAGCAGGCATTGAAAGGAAACTCCAATTGCAACAGCTTGAAGAGCTTAGGCTGGAAGCCTATGAAAGCTCTCGGATTTATAAAAAGAAAACTAAGCACTTCCATGATAGAATGATTTCTAGGAAGGAATTCTATGTGGGCCAACAGGTTTTATTGTTTAACTCCCACCTGAAAGTGATGGCTGGGAAACTCCGATCCAAGTGGGTTGGCCCCTTTGTTGTCACTAATGTTTCCCCTCATGGTGCAGTTGAAATACAAAGTGGAGGTAGCAACAAGGTTTTCAAGGTTAACGGGCAGCGCTTGAAGCTTTTCCATGAGAGCTCGGTGCCTGAAGATGCTACTGTTGAGGAGCTCTCCTTGGGAGAGCCCACCTACACTACAACCTGATCAGGGAGCACCTTCTCCTTTCCCTCACTTTTTTCTATGTTTATGTTCTTTCATTGAGGACAATGTATGTCTTAAGTGTGGGGGAGGGAACCAATTGTTTTGTTTTTATTTTTTTTCTTTTAGCTCTTGAATAATTTGAGAAGATCAAGAGTTTGTGTGTGAGTCTTATGTCGACAAGCTTGATTGGGTTTTGTTGAATTTGCATAGATGATAGGTGTTGACTCTTGATGATTTCCCCCCTAGGTCTTGAAAATTGAAAATTGACCCCCATGTGAAAAATTGAAAATTGAACTTTGAGATATTTTGTTGTGATTGCATGATTTATGATAAGTTTGGGGTGAAGGGGTACACACGTTAGGGATTGAATATCGGTCAAACAATTTGCGAAAAATGTCCGGGTGAGGATTTGAGCCTCCAACATGTTTTTAATTGTGTGAATCACTTTCAAGTTGAACTTTCCCGAATTTGCTTGAGTCTCTTCATGGTTTGCATGTTTATGTGCTTGCATCAAATGATTTAGGCAATTTTCTTTGAATTAACTACTTGGCCTGAAAATAACCATCCATAATGCATGTTCCCTAGTTAGCCCCTTTGAGCCTAATTAGCCTATTGTTTCGTGATGACCCTATATTAAAAGCCAGAAATATGGAAAAACCATGTTAACCCGATCTTAGGATTAGGAGAGCATGGAAGCTTAGAAAGAGAATGGTTGCAAGAAACTAAGTTTAGGGTGGCTACATGGATACAATATGTCATTCTGGGTTGAGAAAAAGAAAAATAAAGGTTGGAGCCAAAGGCAAAAGAAAAAAAAAAGAACAAAAATGTCAAAAAAAGGGTATTTGAAGAAAAGGTTGTAGTCACCCAAAGCATAAAAAAAATGGAAAAAAGACTTTTAGTAGAAATTCAATGCGTCAAAATGCTCATGATCTCTTAGTTCCTAGGGACTTAAGCCTAGTACCTTTGAATATCCTACCCTTAGCCAGGCCCCATTACAACCTTAAAAGACCTTTTGATGTTGCATGCATGTTTTCGTGGGAACCTTGTTTGAGATGAAAAGCAAATTCATGGGATGTACTCTTGAAATGTGAAATTGAGTGAAAGGTTCATAGCCTAGACAAATTGAGTGAATGAGTGAAACACTAAATGCCCTTGTGAGGAAGGCGATTGTTTGAATTTGGTGATCTCCCTTTTGTGTGTAACTTGGATTCTCAACTTAGATTAATGATTGCATGAATGATGGAATTCTCAATTGTTTAAAGTAAATGAATGTGGGCGTTACATTGTTGCAGAGGGGGAAACATCGAAGGGAAATTGTTTTGCTAGAATTGCATGAAATCTGTGTGGAATTGATTGAGTCCTTTGAGCTTGCCAAGTTGAGTCTTTTTGAGTTTTAGTTTGCTTGGGGACAAGCAAAGTTTAAGTTTGGATTATTTTGATCAGCCCCTGGCTCGACTAGTTTTTAACTAGTAAGACCATAGGTTTTATTCGAGTTTAATCTCGATTTCGCCCAAATTTGGATGTAATTGTCCTCAAGCAACATTTTGAGTCTCTTAAGTAGTTTTAGGGTATTTTAGTTGATTTTGAGTCAAATAAAGCACTTACTGCTATTTCATGTTTTCAGGTTAATTAGAAAAGCAAGAAGGGAAGAACACCTGAAGCAGAGGCCATCACGCCCAGGCCGTGACACTGGTCACGGCCGTGATGAGCTACCCATGAAAGTCAGAAAGCATCACGGCCCGGGCGTGACACACATCACGGGCGTGATGAGAAGACTCAGGAAGTCAGAGTTGATCACGGCCCAGTAGTGATGGAGGTCACGACCGTGACAGATCAGCACCCAAAGTCAGAAGCGATCACGGCCTGGCCGTGATAGGCATCATGGCCTGGCCGTGATAGGCATCACGGTCGTGACGAACCAGAATTTGAATGCGCGTCCTTGACAGAAGCGGTCACGGCCTGGCCGTGACGGCCATCACGGTCGTGACGCGCGGCATCTTTATAAATAGAAACGCAGCAGACACAGAAATTGATCCAGTTTTTTACAGTTTTACAATAATTTTCTAGTTTTTGTTATACCTTGATGGAGAACTAATTCCCCTGGGTTAATCTGCTGTAATCGGGTTCCGCCGACACTTGAGATTCTGTTATTCCCGGATTAGTTTGCTTCTCCCTTTTCAATACTATGCTATATTTTCTGTTTTCTTAATTCAGAATTGTGTAGACTAAGTATTGATTTATTTCGATGATTGTATGTTCCTATACTTAATCGCGTTTACTTAATTCGTGTGTGTTCAATCGTGTTTGCTTAATTCACGAGAGCTTCATCCATTTGCTTAATTCGGAATTAGGAACATACATCGCGTAGTGCCAATTTTGCTTGTTAATTGCTGCTACAATCGAAAGGGGATTAGAATCTGCTTAGGGCATGGGAATTATATGAATCGATGATAGTGGGAAATCGAAAATAGTAGATTAATCGTCTTAATTATTGATTAACACTCAATCGCTCTGTTTTCTGCTCTGTTTTCTTAATTGAATCTCAACTTCAAACCCCCCCCAAAACTGATTTCTGTGTTAAATAACAATCCGAGAGTCCTTGAGAGACGATACTCGAGTTGTCGCGCCCTAACTGCAGTTTTTGTAAACCACTTGCTTTTTGACCCGTGTGCGACGACCCATGGGTAGAGTAGGAAAAGAGGTATTGCCTGGTATGTAAAGTGGGTAGGAGGTGTAACTCAGCTTCCTTTCCTTTTTGTTGATTGTCTTTTTCTCCTTGTTTTCTTCGTCCTTTCTTCCTTATCTTCTCCTTCTTCTTTCTTTATTCTTTAATGTCCAGCCTGAAAACAAAATGGCAGTGGCCGGAGTCTCTTCATCAAACAGAAACTTAGATATGCAAAAGTAGATATACACGGGACGGACCTCCTCGTCCAGCAGTAAGTGTAATGCAATGGACGGGACCACCCTGTCCAGCAGCAAGTACAAAGCAATGGACGGGACCACCCCGTCCAGCAGCAAGTGCAAAGCAATGGACAGGACCACCCCGTCCTGCAGCTAGTGCAAAGCAATGGACGAGACCACCCCGTCCATCAACGAGTGCAAAGTAATGGACGGGACCACCCCGTCCAGCAGCAAATGCAAAGCAATGGACGGGACCGCCCCATCCATCAACGAGTGCAAAGCAATGGACGGGACCACCCCGTCCAGCAGCAAGTCCAAAGCAATGGACGGGACCACCCCGTCCAGCAGCAAGTGCAAAGCAATGGACGGGGACCACCCCGTCCTGCAGCAAGTGCAAAGCAATGGACGGGATCACCCCGTCCATCAACGAGTGCAAAGCAATAAACAGGACCACCCCGTCCAGCAGCAAGTGCAAAGCAATGGACAGGACCACCCCGTCCATCAACGAGTGCAAAGCAATGGACGTCACTGCAAAGCAATGGACGGGATCACCCCGTCCAGCAGCAGGTGCAAAGCAATGAATGGGACCACCCCGTCCAGCAGCAAGTGCAAAGCAATGGACGGGACCACCCCGTCCATCAAATAGTGCAAAGCAATGGACGTGACCTCCCCGTCCAACAGCAAGTGCAAAGCAATGGATGGGATCACCCCGTCCAGCAGCAAGTGCAAAGCAATGGACGGGACCACCCCGTCCAGCAGCAAGTGCGATGGACTGGACTGGACCGCGTCCAACAGCAAGTCCAAAGCAAGGGGATCGTCTGGGACACGTCCGGCAAGAAGTCCAATGCAATGGACTGGCCTGGATCGCATCCAACAGCAAGTGCAACGGATTGGACTGCGTCCAACATCAAGTTAATAATGTAATGGACGGGACCTCCCCGTCCAATAGCAAATCCAAGGTAATGGACTGGAACACCCCCTCCTTTCTTCATTATTTTTTTTTCTTCTTTCTCTCTTATTATTATTTGTCTCCTTGAAACGTGATATCATAAAAATTAGAATAAAATGAAGACTGATAAAAATGGGTGTTCACACCAAGTATTATCACTATAACTAATCAGGTTACAGATCGGTATTATTTGTACAACTAGCCTCCCTGGCTCAACTAACAAGTACTGTTTACATACCTAGCCTCTCCAAGCTAAAAACAAGTATTCTCACTAGTGCAGAAAAGGGATTCCACGTCGGTTATTTTTGGCTTTCCACATCGGTTTTAAAACTGATGTGGAAACGACCGATGTGGTTTATTGCCACTTTACACATCGGTTATAAAACCGATGTGTAAAGTATATTTTAAACATCGGTTTTATATTAACCGATGTGGAAAATTAATTTAGCAATTGATAAGCAGTTGTAAATTTAACTTTCTACATCGGTTTTGCTTAAAACCGATGTGTAAATTTGACTTTCTACATCGGTTTTATGAAGAACCGATGTGTAAAGTTAAATTTACACATCGATTTAAACAAAACCGATGTAGAAAGTCAAATTTACACATCGGTTATTGAGAACCGATGTGTAAAATCTCTTTTTTTTTAATCTGTTATTTACATTTCAATCATTCCTTTCCCCTGTTTCAGTAATGCAGATCAATAAACAAACCAGCAGTACCCTGATCAAACAAGAAACAACAACAGAACACCAAACCAGTTTTGACACAATCATTCAAAAGCAAAACATACTTCATTCAATTTTCTTAGCACAGACAATCAGCTCTTACACATATGGTTAAAAATACTGACATTTCATCAAATGACTAGTGAGCACGAGAATCAAAACAGAGGGCATCAGGCCTAATTAATTTCGAATGAATGAAAACAACACTTTATCAAGGCTACATCAAAACACGAGAGAAGAAGAATTGAACCAGACCTGAGCACTAATACATATCATCAGTCAAAGGTACACTATAGCTAGTATATGATAAGTTTTTAAACTAACTACATATATACAAACTATGGGTGGTACACTTCAAGAAAGAAAGTTGCCCAATGCCTCTTTATGATGTTGATGTCAGAATGAGACAATGGAGTTGGATTGTTGAATATCTGCAAGTTTAATTGGACAAAAGATTATATCTTTTAAGTAATAAACTAACATAAAACATATAACGAATCTATACTATTACTTCTAATTGTGTCAATTAACATTTACCTCACTCCATCTTTCAGTGATCCCGGAGGAGATAATTTCCAACATCCACTGCATCACATAGTAGCCACATTCCCATGACCCACGTTGTATACGTGACTACGTACAAATGAAACCCAATTAGAATATGAGGAATTAAATAAAATAGAAATCAATTATTGTACCCACTGCATTTGATGCATTTGAACTAATAAATATCTTACGCTGGGAATAATCCATCTGATAGCCCGAGTACGCCTTTCACCACGCAACATGTGGGATGCATTAATAGACCTATCATGACAAAAACATTAATTAAAGTATATATAATAGATTTCAGATAATTAAAACAACCGCATTACTGATTATAAAGTATTTTAATGCTTACGTTTCGATGATCGTCTTCAGTTCATTCGCCGGCTTATTTCCCAATGAGCAGAAGAAGACCACGACGTTCATTCTTGGGTACAAGAGCAACAGTTGCCAATGCCGGCTGTATTTGCGGAACAGTTAGTGACTAAGTCATATATAGTTATACTTAAATGACCGGTACTTACTTATTGAGATAAGGCGCAAGATAGAATTGATGATCGTCTCGGGCAAGTATATCACGTATGGTAGTGACCGGGTCTTCCGATGCTACGAGAACATCACCCTAATTAATTCTCTTCCATTGCAAAGAATCGGCCGGATGGCGAAGCTGTCCATCACACTTCCTCTCATCTGCATGCCATCTAATGTTCTTTGCGTCATTTACATTAGCAAACAATCGCTTGAACCGCGGAATCACGGGAAGATACCATAACACCTTCGCAGGAGGACCTTTGGTGACCACATCACAACTAGAATCACCATCCTTCACTTTGTAGCGTGATACCCCACACCTGGGGCACTCGTGCATCTCTTCAAACTCTATCCTGTACAATATGCAATCATTGGGGCAAGCGTGTATTTTCTTATACTCCATACCCATCGGACACAATATCTTCTTCGCCTCATAGTTTCGAGATGGCAATGTGTTGCCTTCTGGAAGCATTTCTTTCAACAACTCAAGCAATTCGGTAAAGCTTTTATCGCTCCACCCATTTCTCGCCTTCACATTGAACAATCTTAACACCGCTGACAACCGTGTGGAATTAGTGCACCCCGGATACAAAGCCACTTGCGCATCACTGCACAAAGTATCATACACATGTGCGCGCCGAAAAGACTCTTGCCCAACATCACGGATCATGTCCTCTAGTCCATCGTCCATTTCCACGTCATCAACTTCCTCTCTATCCGACACCCTCGACCTGTCTAACGATTCACCATGGCATATCCATGTTGTGTAACTCTTGCAAATCCCCTCACAAATAAGATGATCACGTATCTCCTCAGCTTCTAGTCGTCTTTCATTCAAACAGTTAACACAAGGACAATAAAACCTTCCGTTACCACTATCAGGAGCATTTGTTTTTGCAAACTGTAGAAAATCTTCCACTCCATTCTCATACTCATCACTTGTCCGTCTAGCATTCATCCAACCGCGATCCATGAGTAAACCAATACCTTCGTACTTAGTCCAACATATTCATCAACCACTTCTTATGACAGGGTATGGCCCTATCCCATTCGAGAAGAAACTTTTTCAACATTCGGTTAACAGTTAGTCCTTAACTCTCATGCGCATACTCGACAAAATTTCGGCAGCATTTCCCTGCGGTCTCCGACGTACACTACTTGAACGCGATGACAACCACCACGATAAAGTATGCACCCGGAGAACGAAAGGAAATTTATCAATCCGAACTTTCATCAAGTATATAACATTAGAATCAATCAATAACTATTTTAACTGAATTAAGAAAAAAAATTTCCCAAACTGTCCAACTTTGGACAATTCAAGATCCAACACAATGAGCGGTACATTAAGCACATACACGTACGCTCATTAGTATTGCATCTCAAACGAGAAACTAAGGCTTTACTAAATAATTAACATTAATAAAAATAATAAAACACTCCAATCCCCAAGTCCAATGAAAACAAAAACCAAACGATAAAAATGGAGAGGAGAAAGCTTACCGGGTGTGGGAAGAACACTCAGCCGGAAACCGTAATGAATAATTGATGAATATTCTGCTTAATTTTCTGCTCGGACTGAGTGTACCTATACAAAAAGTCATATTTCATGAACTGACTTTTCCATTTCTAAAACATAAAATGCAGCTGGCTATTTAGCAATAATATGAAGAACGCACAAAGACGAGTAGATGAATCATTTAACGAATACTTAACAAAACGCTAACAAAAAAGCATACGAAGACCCAATTACAAATTTTCTAAATATTCAAGGACGCAATTACAAATTTTAAAATATAAGAATCTATATGAGAATTCGCGTACAGTTCCACCCCACAGCACACGTACGTTATATTCACTTGCACCAAAACAAAAGCATGGTACATGCAAGGAAGATTTTCTGACAAATGTTGAGCTTGCTTGATTGAGTTCATAAAAAATGCATATGTAATTCATTAATAGTTGTTGATATGAGTCAGGATAGTTCATAAAAAAGTAGTGAAGAAATATAAGCAGCGGGCGTGCATCATTATAAGAGCATGTGTATTTTGGCAACCCAGGAAATAGAAACATGTGGTAGGTGGTCTGGTTCTCTATTTATTCTGTGACTCTAATTTTTAGCATGTTCCAACTTTTAACTCAATTACATAATCCCAACAAGTACTATGCAAATGCTAACTGAGAAGAGAAAATTAGCATTGAACCAAATGGATAAATCAAGCATACAACAACTATCAGGCAAGCATCCGAGGCTTCAGATATTTCCAAAAATTCAAAATTTAGTTCAAATAACTTTGCCTAACAGCATAGTCCAAACACCTTGGGGACAACTTTGGCAAGACTTTTATCCATTCAATAAGAAACAAGACAGCATATTCATCAAGATTTCACAGACAAAATTCATTTACATCAATGCATGGAAGTCACATGACACATGCATACTCTCCCTGTTATATATAAAAGAGCTAAACTTAAGCACCTTAATCAATTTCATTAGACTATCAATATCAAAACCTTTCTCCCTAAAAATTATACCATTCATATGTAACCAAATTGATCATATAATTGTAAAATGTAAACCATAATCATCATAATTGAACCAAAAATAAGTTATAATGATTGAGAATTATGAGCCCTGGTATCATAAGGATCTTTTTTTTATAAGCAAAATTGTATTAAATGATAAATCAAAGCCCAAGAACCAGCACAAGTGGTGCCAATAAATGAGCAAAACATGCCTTATAAAAAGAGCTGCAAACACATAGATGCAAAAACAGAACACCAAAAGTACACCCAAACAGGCAAACAGCTGCATAAAACCAAAGCTACTAGCAAATACAAAACAAGAAGGGGCAAATGCTGATATAGAGATACACACCCCAGCTACAGACACACAAATAAAAAACAGGAAAATCATTACTCCTAAACCGTAGCAACAAAAGATAGTAGCACCTGAATACAAATCACAGGTTGCAGAAAATCACCAGCCCAACTGATAAATAGAGCAAAGCAAGTCAAGTCAGATGTAAACACGAAGAAGGATTTAAACACCACAAAAAGAATGAACCCTATCAATACTATGTTGGTCAAGGTTTATAAGCTTTCAACATGTATCAATCATCAACACTCACCAACTAACCTATAAGTATTCCCTTCCCATCTTTTTCTAATACTAGTCCTACTCATAATATAATATGTTAGGATGCAGGAACAGACTTGGCTACAATTTTATTATATAACGTTTCTGAACAAACACCATGAGCAAGAAAACCCCAATGACTAACATGTTATAGCAATGACAATAACTGATGATAAATTAGATTAGCAAACCACCTGAAGAGAAGCAGCTAAAGCATTTAGAGGTAAGGCACTTCCAAGAGCATCTTCATTGGGTCGAAGTAAAGCCAAAAGAGTTTCCTTCAAAGGCTTTAACAAAGCAGGATCACTAGCTGCTAAAGGTCCCAAGTGGGAGCAAGCAACCCCTAAAGCAGCATTATAATCACCAGAGCTGACCAACTTGAGGAATTCAACCTATAGCCAGGAATCCCATTTAAAGATCACATTCTTGATGCAACTAAACAGAGCCCAAAAACAGCCCCTGGCAGGCCCCTTCCCATAAAAAGAAAAGGATATCAATAACATCAATAACAAGTTAACAACATAGAAGCCACATACCTGCTTGAGTTGGAAAAGTCGCTGTTTTCTGGGGTGATAGCAGCGAAGAGGAGCTCTCTGTGAGGGGCAATGGAGGTGAGGAATGGGGTTTTCAGGGAGGGACAGTGAGCCGCTCGTTAGCAGAGAAAGAATGGGAGTGTTAGGGAGGCAGCGGTAGGGTTGGAGACAAGGGAGGAGATGACGGAGGAGATGAACGCGCGTTAGCAGAGGGAGGGAGTGTTTTCTGTTTTAGCTAGGGTTCATAATCTGAAAAATGGGATAGTGCGCGGAAGAGAAGGAGGGAAAAAGAAAAATTGGGACTATTACACATCGGTTATATGAAAAACCGATGTGTTAAACATCTTATACACATCGGTTATATCAGAACCGATGTGTAAACATTAAACTTTTAAATTCTGATTTTTTCTTTTAAATTTTATACATCGGTTAATAAAAACCGATGTGTAAAAGTAATATTTTATTTTCTTTTTTTTTTTTCTTTATAATTTTCTACATCGGTTATTTAGAAACCGATGTGTAAAAGTAAGATTTTATTTTCTTTTCTTTTTTCTTTATAATTTTCTACATCGGTTATTTAGAAACCGATGTGTAAAATAAGATTTTATTTTCTTTTTTTTTCTTTATAATTTTCTACATCTGTTATTTAGAAACCGATGTGTAATACTTTGGTTTTAATTTCAAAAATGCCACCGCCTCGTTTTACACATCGGTTTCTGTAAAACCGATGTGTAAACTCCGATGTAGAATCCCTTTTCTGCACTAGTGTCTTTAGGCAAGCCACTTAAGGCTCTACAAGTAGTAAGAGTTGAATGAAGCAGCAGCTTCAAGATTTACAACTTTGCAAGTCAACCGAATAACCCTCAAAGAGTGAATAAGAATTTAGGTTCGTATTACCGCGGTAATGACTTCTCATTAAATACAAATGATTGAGCAGGGAATTATTCTAAGAAGAAGAACTTAGAAAGCTTTGAATGCGAAGAAAGTATTGAATGCTTGAGTGATTAAGTCCAGGTGTGTATATTCAGCAGTCTTCAAAGTCTTCTATTTATACTCATCAGCAATAAATCTGTTGAGTTGATTTCTTCAAATGAGTAAAGCTTTTGTTCTTCATCCATTAATTCCAAAGAGTTTTTATGAGTCTTCATTTAATGTTTATGATCGTTGGAGAGCATCAAGACAAGTTGAAAGTATTTGTTGGCATTGCTTTATCAGAGTGCGGCTTGATTCAGAGCAGTAGCAACTGCTTTTCAGACTTGGGCAGCGCGACTTTCCTTATTTGTCCAACACGGTTTCTATGATCTCGAATAGGTTACTTTGCTTATTACAACAAAAGGAATGTCTAGCATGGAGTGATGCTTTATGCTTCTGAATTCAATTTTCTTAATTTGAAAATGCAAGGGAATATTCTTGTCTTTCGAATAAGAGTGGTGTGAAAGACTTCCAGTCAAGTTGTAGGGTCAGACGCATTTTCATAGCTTGTTGATACTGAGTCTTACTTCAGACGCAATGTGTTAGTTAAGACACAGACGCAACTTTAAGACTCGTTGTTTTGCCAGAATGTTTTTGCTTTATGATCTGCACACTTAATACACATATTAGCAAATTTCAAAAGTTTCAATTAAAATCATTCTTTGTTTAGATTCATCAAAATTAGAGATGTCAAAAACTTAGACTTAACAAGATTTTTATAGAACTTTGAGATTGCTTGATTTTTTTTTTCAGATCGTTCTATATCTTCTTCTTCAAAGACTCCGAGTATTTATTGATTTCTAGTCTTGAGAGGATCTTCATGCATATCTTCCTCAACGGTATACAATATATAAGTTCTGAATAAGCATTCAATGCTTGAAGCCGTTTGAGCCATGATAACTTGTTTTGCATCTTCTGAAAGCAGTCTTGGTTATCAGTGTAGCATAAAGTATCGTTGCTTTTGTTTTGTCATGTCAAAAAGCTTTCTTTTACTATTCCTTTCTTAGGATTGCCAAAGCAACAGTAGCATATCCATGCCAGGATGTTGAATTGCTTTCATTGGCTTGATGTGTATTTTGTTGTGAAACCTTGTCTAAAATAAATAAATGCTTCCTACCAATGAATATTTAAAACAGAATTAATGGACGAACACATTTAAGTGTTCAAGCAGATCTAAGTTGAGTTGGATGGACAAATAAATATATTATAAAATGTAACATTGGATGTTTAAAATGAAATTGTTTAACTTTTCTTTTGTCAAAAAAAAAAAAACTTGTTTGGACTTAACAACAGTAGAACTAAGTCGGCTAAAACTAAGTCCGCGAATTTAAAAACTAAAGCTTTGAAATCCATAGTAGATGCACGATAAAGATTCATTTAAAAACTTAAACTAAGTTCCAATATAGATAAAGATAAAATACATGAGGTCTTTGAACCTTTTACCAAACCTTTTACAGTCTAATATGTTAAGATATAAAATACTCGATAAAGAGCACATTTCCTATGCATCAAATAAGAAGTGTTATATTATAAACATCTTGTTCAACTAATTTAGTAATTTTGTTAACATCAAAACTTTGAGGGATCAAAAACCGCAGTCGCTTTGATTCCAACAGAAATGTATTCCCAAGTAAAACTCTTCCCAAGAAACACCAAGATTTGAACCCTTACTTTGCAAATAAGATTTGCTTGGATCATTATTTATTTCACTAGAACAAACTACTTTTGACATTGATCATCCCTCCTCTTTCCACATATAAAGGCAAAGACGGACATTAATCGATGACATTACCTGTCAGCCGACACACTTATACATGAGATGGCAAACCATCATATGTAAAGAACTTTAAAGTAATTCAACTTTGATTATAAAATAAGATAAAAAAAACTAAAGGGAAAACAAATTAAAGAAATTGGCCAATTCTGTGAAATTACATAAAATCAGTTTGATTCTATGAAGCACAATCGCCACTAGCTTTCCAGGTGTCGGACACACGTCCGACACTGACACTTTTGTGACACCCATACGACATGTGTCCGACACTTCTTGTCAGATGCCCAATTTAAAAATTATTATTTGCCTCAAACACTTCCTGGACATTTTGCCGACACTTCTATATGGCTTGGACACGTCAATGACACATCTCAATTTTTTAAATAAATAAAAGAAAAAGTAAAACTTTAAAAAAAATTAAAAAAATAAAGAAAAAGACTTTTCATTGTCGTTTCTTCCATTTTATAAAACAACATTTTTAATCCCTCCTTGTATACACTAATTCCTTTTCCCCAACATTCTTTATTTTTAGTCAAACCTCCACTTCGTAAAGAAATAAAGTGCTCAAATTGTATAATGATCAATTTTTTTAAAACCGGATTGGTCATTGAACCAATGAAGGCACCGATTCAAGGTTCAATGGTCTGACCGTGGTTAAACCGTAGTTAAACTTATAATAATTAAATAATATTTTTAAAATTTTAATATAATATATAAAATATAAAATAATATTAAACAAAAGATAACATGATATTCATAACTTCATAAGAATAAAAGTTAAAATTGAGTTTAAGAATTGGACAACTTCATTTGAACATGCATATTGAATAATAAATTAATAATATTGACAATATTAGTAATGATGTCTCCTTTTTTTTTTTTAAGACTCTATTACCATAGGAAAAATGTAATCCTTAGCAAGTTATTCTAAATTATGTATATATAAATCTTGATTCTCAATTTAGATCTTCTGTAATGATACTCTTATTTAATTTTATTTGATATATATATCCGTGCTTCATAGATTTGATTCATTACCAAAAAAATGAGACTAATTCATGTAAAGTAAGATTTGACAAGCTCTAGCAACTACATCTTTTTCCTCGGTGGATCAAAAATATAACAGGACCTACGCTCAGAATTTCATCTATCAAAATAAATTGAGTAATGCATATTGCACATGCAATTTAATCACATGCTCCGGTGCAGAGTCACTAGATAAGACTTTAGATCTAAAACATTTTTCAAAAGGTTCAAAGTCTACACATACCTCACATAGTATATGTAGCCACATTTTTAAATAAATTTCTACTATATTTTCCCAAAATTTGTTGTACTTCCAATAACTTCACATGCTTTCTGCTCGCACTCCAGTTTGCCCCATCTTGCATCAACTCGTTCACAGGGGAATACAGGTTTGCCGAGGCTGTAGAATTGAAAAGAATATGAAGTGTCGCGTGAATCTGAAGTAATGATGCTTACACTAGCTAGTTTGATAAGGGTATGGGTTAGTTTAAATATCCTTAAGACAAGTTCAGAACTGTTTAAAATAAACTAGTCATATGAATTGATGTTATTATTTTGTAACTAGTTTCTTTTTATGGTTAAAATTTGTCTTAAACAGTACTAAAATGAAACCCAAAATTAAAATTTAAATATTGAATTAGAGACAACGAGGTAGAAAAAGAAGAAAAAAACAGAACCCAAAAAAAAACATCAGAAAAAAAAAATAAAAACCAACTTTGAATTGGATTTCTTAAGAACCAAACCAGTTTTATCTCCAATTATGTTCAGATATGAACTAGTTTTTTCAAATTAAGTAATAACCAAACAACGTTCATAAAAAATCAGTCCTATTGTACCTACTGTATATTTGGATTTTAAATGTTGCAAAACATCCCCTAAAAGGGGGAAGGGTAGTACTTTAGTTTAATTTGTCAAGGACCAACTCTCGAGTTGTTAAGTGGAAGCTCGTGAATGATTTTATGTCTAATATCTCAGACATAATTTCAAGAGCCCTTTGAGCTTGATGTGTGGATAATTCACAAGATCATTACACTTTGTGATAAAATCCAACTTATTATAAGAATGGGGCGGCAAGGATGACCAACTGACTACTTAGTCATAGTCCCCTAAAAGCTTAAGCTGTTAGATGGAGATTCATGAATGGTTTTAATATACACTATGATAGCAAATGAAACCAATAGTTTGTCCAAACCAACAAGCTTTCAGCTAAGGGACACTTTTTCTAGGTAGAAATATAACAAGAACATCTTAACCACTAGCAAACTGTTGTAAACCAAACAACTTTTATTGGAATAAAAAGTTGGAACATTTGTAAACTCCAGATTTCCCCTTTCGAGGAAGATACTTGTCAAACAATATAAACCAAACATTCAGACCTCAAGTATTAACTAAAAGCGGCTTACAGCAACGAACCGCAAGAAAAAAATACGGTGTAAGATATTTGTCAAATAATAGTGATTATAGTCTAAAATAACATCTTAAAAACAACAAAAGACTTAACTTACCTTCTATTAACAACATTATGCACATGACATAACCACTGAGAAAACTCAGCATGTGACCCAACCAGTACAGGATTTGCTCTGTCAAACATGTAAAGGAACACTTCAGTAATAGATGTCATGCAGAATAGAAATTTTGGAAGACTAACTTAAAAGTGCAACATGTAAAAACTGGAGCAGATAAAATAATTAATGTGTCTCTTAGGCCATCTCCATCCTAGTACCCCATATTATTATCTTGTGGGGTTCTTAAATGGGTCCCACCTTGACACATCACTTATTTTTACTTTTTACACCTTAAGTACCTCATCTCTCCAACCCAGCAGCTTCAAAAAAGTTCCTAATTGGACCCCACCAATGACCCCACCTCATCTTGCCCTCTCATTTTTTATTATTAAATATTATAGCATTAATTGCACGGGTACTTTTTTGTGTTTCAAATTTTGAAGCTTGGCCCACTAAATAGTGTAAGCACCGATCACTATAGAAGGACCTCCTCTTGATAAGCACCCCTTGTGAAATCCTCTCCAACAAGGGGTGCTTGTTAAGCACCAATGCTTGTTAAGGAAGATCCAGCAAAAAAGCCATCGCTGGAGATGGCCTTAAACATGCTACTATATTGAAGATCCATCAGAGCCATACTATATTGGAGAGTTGGAGACATTTAAGGTCAAAACATGCTAGTTGAACTGTTTTCAAATATTTGTACAGTAAACAGTAAAAACAACATTTTGTTGTTTTGGAAAAAGAATGAATTATCAATGAAAACAGGAAACTGGAACCAAAGCAAACGAGCCCTTAGTTTTGGAAAATTATAGAGTACAGATAAGACCAATTTTATGGGTCATTATTATGCTTGCTAAACTTTGTTCTGTTAGCTCAAGGCAATAACCCAGCGTGAAAAGGTGAAGCACAGACAAGAAGTCTACATTCGATGTTGGCAAGCAAAAAATGCAATCTATAAGAGAAAACACACACTTGGGTTAACACCCATGAATAACTGCCAATGGTCAAACTTCTGGTGGATAACATCCATCATGACTTTACAATTTCAACCAAATTCATTTCTTTGTCCATGTTGCATGTTCATACTAAAATATAATTTACCAAAAGTAATAGTCTGACAATCTGAACAAAAAATGAATATTTAAACTAACAAAAGAGAAGGGGAGCAAAACCAAGCTTGGACAAACAATTCTATAACAGATTATCAAATGCTAGATAAAGAGTAAGAAAAATAATATACCTAATAACTTCTTTAAAGTGATCTGCACATTCCTTGCAAGGGTACATTCGAGATAAGATATGTACCTGTATTTCAAATACATCATGTTTCAACTTACAAGTTCTTTATAGTCTCCAAGGATACCATAATGCCCCTACTACCATGTTGGTGGAAATTTTGATAGAGTACATTATTTACTTTTTAGTCATCTATGATTAGAGTCTTCCAGATCAGAAGTTTAGGACATGAGTATATGGGTCAATGTTATATACATCTTGGACCAGCTATATTTATAGCTCTCTTCATATTTGACAAAATGAACCAAAGTCTATCATTAAGGGCAGGAAAAAAAAAAACTTGAACATTTCTCTCATGCACTTATTGTCAGCATAATATTTAGCCTTACCAACATTACTTCACAACACAGTATTATTAATTTAACTGCAAGGATTTGTCCTATCAATTGCAAGAAAGACTCAAATAAGACAGTAGCATGTTCTGATTCCTGACTTAGATAACAAGGGATAAAGGAGGGAGATAAATACCAGTTCCTTTACATCCTTCTTTTGTTGCCTTGTAGGATTATCTGGATACTGAAAAGAGAAACAAGGTCATTCATAACTATACATATTTGAAATGATCAAAGCTTTTTTTTTTAAGACGTCAAAATCAAACTTTTTTACCACAGAAACAAGAAAAAGATCAAGTATTTTTAACTTTCTGAACATCCTCGTGAACAAAAGTGCAAAATGAAAACCAAGGGCATGTTTGGTATCAGGAAATATTTTCTTTTTTCATTTTCTATTTTTATTTCTTGAAATTCATTTTCATTTCCATTGCTTGCATTCCCTTGAATCATGGTTCAAATAATCCAGCTGAAATATTTCTAGAAATATTTGTACTGACCGGGCTAAAGGTGGATGGCTGGGTGACAGCTCGGCTTGCCCAGTACTGTGGTGGGGGTGGAACCTGCAAGGCACTCCAATGCCCAAGTAAGAGTTTGAGGGAGGAAGTAAACGGGTAACAATAATGAGGGTAACGAACAGTAACTACTATACTCCCTCAGGGTTTCCCTACTAATAGATGAATAGTGTGACCAGAGTTACCAAGTTCACCGTACACGGGTTATTTGGTACGTGTTCGTCATTTTTTATATTATTATTACAAGTCTTTCTTTAAAGTGAACTTGGTACATGATACGTGGTACGATGAATTCGGTACATGGTATGTAGAATTAATGAGATAGAACCCAATAACTATGATTGTGGTTGTCTACATAAACCTCTGAGGAGCATGGGATCATTCCTAGGGAGGTAGACCGATCGTGTAGGGGTGCATATCTTGTGCAAGTCAGGCACAGAGCCAAGCACAGGTCGCTTTTCACCTTGTCAAGGGGTGCAAGGTGGCGTGAGTGAGTCTACTGGCTCGGGTGGCAAGTGTTGTCTTGTACTATCTTGTCTAGTTAACTCTTGGGATGCGAGTAGGGTTAGACCCGTCCGACCCACTGGAGTGGGCCTTTGGGAGCAGTCCAAAACACTTGCCCCTCGGTGATGATGTCAAGCTTAGTGTGGGACTAGTGGGCGTCTGGTCAGCTTTTGGAGTTGATGCTCAATAGGTAGGTCGACCTCGTTATCTTGGTGACTTGGTTTGTCCTTCATGTCCGATCTAATGAGTGGTAATTGTGTCCAGGTTGTCATGCGTTGTTCTAGGATTGTAGTGTGGGCGACTGCTCACTTTCCCATGTTAGCAAATTTTTGAATCGTCGTGACCTTTGGGATGGGTTGTGGTGCCCCCGCACCTGGCACATCACGATTTTTCACATGGTTGCATTGGTTCACACAATGGGGTCGACGACTGTCATGGACCACATGGCACGTTGGGAGTGGAGAGTTTTTCCTCGTCTCGTGCACCCATCATTTCCTATTAATGCGGCAGGTGCTCTAGTAGTGAAAGGACGACAAATGCCCCAGGCCTTTGCTATAAAAAGGGGTTGGGGATTCTTCCTTGTATTGTTTTTCTCTCTCTTGCTTTAAGCTTTTCCAACAAGTTTCATGGTGGATTTTGGTGGTTCTTGCCCTCTATTGTTGTTTTTCAACCCGAATTCTCCCAAGGCAAGGTAATCCCCTCCCCTTGATATGTGCTTTTTGTCATTGAAATGTGTGAGAATGATGGGAGAGTTCGAAAGCTCTGTTGGCCCTGCAGTGGAGGTTGCTGATGCCAAGACGACAAAGTTACAGGTTCTGGCTACAACGCCCAGTCTTGGGCTCACCCCTGGATGTGGCTTGGCTTCGAGATAAGCTAACTGCAACCGTACGCAACATCCTTCTATTGGACATGCGGGCAACGACGTCTAGCGACGGTACCAATGGTGGTGTCTAGTGCCATTGCCTGGCTGCGAGATCGGCTGACCACGGCTACCCATGCCATTCATCTTTGGGACTCATGGATAGGTGCCCTCAGCTCGTCTTCTAGTGACCTCGGCAAGTCGTCCTCTTCGGTGTCAAGTCTCCTCTTTCTTCTAGGTATTGAGGCATAGGGAAGAGGCAATACGAGGTTGCTCCAAAGAAATCCCCCGACCCTCGGACATAGACAAGTATCCGTGGGTGGACCAAGAAGTGTTGGGTATTCGTTCATGCATAGTTCAGGCCAGCACACACCGCATAGCAGAGGAGAATGCGAGGAAGAATGACTGAGTTGATTGCGTTGGTTGCCGACGAGAGGGTTACTTTGACCGCTCGATAGAGGACAGTGGGTGATCAATGTAAATGTATGAGTCCTTCTTCCACATGTTGAATGTTTGATTTCCTTTCTCTCATATCGAGCAGGATGTGCTTGGTATTGTTTGTGGCTTTGACCCATTTACACCCCCAACACGCGAGATTTTTTTCCAATCGTTTGATATTTTCCGCTAGAATCATGATATTCTCTATGCATGTGACGGACAAGACAAAGAGATCGCAAGATTGGTAGGGTTGGTTATCCCTCCAGTTCAATTTGGGCTCGGCCTTTTTTGCCCCCACATTCACTTCATACAAGGGATTCGAGAAGGACTATGTTCGAGCAGAGGTGAAGTCGATAGTTCAACCGTTCTTCTAGAGGGCGAATTGCGATATGGCATTCCCTATTTACTGGAGCTCGGAGCACAAGTACAATGCTTCACAGTTCACGCTTCTCCATCTTAGATAATCAGTTGAGCGAGGCGGAGAGGAGGGTGGCCGACTTGCTTCAGTACCAAAATCTAACGTGCTTGCTCTTGGAGATGGTGGTCCTATTGCCTTATGTACTCCATAAACTTGTGGTTCGTGGGTCCTTGGCAGTTAGAGCCCTTCGGCGATGGTGGCCGTTTTCACGATCTTGTTAGACTTCGGGGGGAATACAGATCCTTGAACATATCCTACTCCCCTAGTTTAAGGGAGAATGGATCTGCTGAGATAGATCCCTATTAGTTGGAGGGAGACTCCAAGTGTGAGCGAGGTCTCCACCCCCTCAGGTTCTTCGTGTCCAGGATCTTGTTGGGTTCCATTTCTTCATGTTTGGACCATGGTGGTTGGCAAAGGAAATGTGGATGTGAGTAGAAGTTTATTTGATTCCCACAAACAACGCTAATGTACTAACCAAGCTTAAGGTGGATAGATGGGTGATAGCTCGGCCTACACAGTACGGTGGTCTTGTGCTCCTACTCCGCCTCTTCCAGGGGCAGAGTGTGGTTGGAGGTGGTACCTACAAGGCACTGCAATGCCCAAGTGAGAGTTTGAGGGAGGAAGCAAGCGGGTAAGAATAAAGAGGGTAACGAACAGTTTCTACTATACTCCCTGTATGTTTCCCTATTTATAGGTGAATAGTGTGGTTGTCTACATAGACCTCTGAGGAGTATAGGATCATTTTTAGGGAGGCAGGCCGATCACATGGGGAAGCATATCGGGTGCAAAGCCAGGCGCAGGCCGCTTTTCACCGTGTCAGGGGGTGATGGGTGGTGCAGGCAGATCTGCTGTCTTAGGTGGCAGGTGTTGTCTGTAATACCTTATTTGGTTGACTCTTGCAATAGGAGTTGGGATGTTTTCGGTCAGCCCGCTGAACTGGGCCTTTAGGAGCGGTCCAGAACAATATCCATTACCCATTAACAATATCAAACATGTGACTTAATTGGGACCTAACAAACACAACAAGGGCAAAGGAAAGGAGTATGATTGGTTTCACTGGCAGGGCAATGATGCTAATGGCAGAGGGGTTCTCTTCTGAGTTTGCATGGTTGTGTGCGGCGGAGGACATGGGGGTTCTGTCTTGGGTTGGTGGCTGGTTTGCTGCGAATGGTGGAGAAAGGAGATGGCTTGCGGACTAAGGTCAATTTGAGGCTCTGGGTTTCTAGGTCTGAGGTTATTGCAGGGGTTCTATCTTTGATTGAATGATATTCTGCAATGGCTAAACCACAACCATCCTTTAGCTATTAAACATGTGCAGAAACTTATGAGAAGCAAGAAGTAAAATCTGTTAAAATAACATTGCATGTGAAGCAATCAAAAAGAGGGTAGAAAAAGGTAACTAGTACATTTGTCTCCTTCTCAGACAAAATAATTTGATACTTATGCCACAGGCAACAAGAATTTAGTGCAAATGAAAAGGCTAAATGATTGAAAGAAAAAGTGGAATCAATATTATCAGTAGTTCAGTACAGTAGCAGTTACAAAACCTGAGCAGCAAGAGTGTGAAGAAAAGTCCAAGTAGCCCTTCCAAGCTCTTCTTTAGTCACAGGAGCAGCAGTTTTTCCCTTAACAAAAAATGATGAAAAATATATCAATCACAACATATAATATACATAAAAGATACAGTGCACATTTGAATCCTTGATGAATAACTTATTTCTCAATGAATTTTAGTAAGGATTACAAATAATTACCGAGTTTACATACTTGTCAATAAATATAGTAAATGCATATAAACTTGAAAACATCTAAACAATTGGTAACTGCAGAACATGCGCTACTGCAATGTCTTTTCCTCAACTAAAATTGTCCAGATATCCGTCACAAGAGAAAATTTTATTCATGACAATTCAGATTAAGCAACATTTAAATTACAAGTACATAAAAATAATACATGAAAGCAATATAAATGAAAGGCTTATGTATTCTTGAACCCAAAAAAAAAGGCTAATGTATTCTTTGGTTTTTGTACGAAAAACCAAATTAGAGGTAGAAAAGAGCATACCAAACCAAGGTAAATAGGGATTATTTAAACTAACTATATCAACTCCAAAAAGTAATTGTAAGTTTGAAGTTCTGCTTCACCTCCCCCCTCCCTCCCCCAAAAGAAACAGAGAGAAAAATGACCAATTCATTATCAACTTGCAAAGAAAGCATTTAGGACCCATTAAGTCGGCAGGCATTGTAAGAGAGTACCTTAAGATAAATCTTGGATAGTTGCAAAATAAACTTTAGTAAGAAAATAAAGCCCTCAAGGAGTTCTAACAAGAAGCCAATTCAGAAAAGGATACGAGGAATTCTAACACATAATCAACATAGCATAATAATAACAATACAGAAATATCAACTTTTACGCAATTCAGTAAAGCATGAATTATAATATAGATTTAAATAAAAAGGAAAAACTTATCCAAATTCCACTGCAACATAGAAACTAACCAATCACAAAGCCAGACCCACTCGCACAAAATTCAAGATAAAAGCTTTGAGTTTTAAGGTTTCCAGGCATTGATGGTGGATACCTTTAGGAAAGTATCACCAGGATGTACAGAAGAAGTAGTTTTTGCAAGTGGGGCTTTGCTGGAAGATGAGATGGAGAAAAGAGGGCCTCTAGCAGAGGGTCCTGATGACTGGAGATGAAGGCCTATAAAATTAGAGAGATGGTGTTGAACAAAATTTGAGACTTGCTCAAAGCTATGACAGAGGGCCTGCAGTGGATTCTCAGACATGTTACCTGAGGAGTGAGATGGGATAACATGAGAAAAAAAAAAAAAACAATCACAATCACAATCACAATCAGTAAAGATCATCAAAACAATATGAAATACATGCAAAGGTTTTAAATTGTGGTTCACAATTGCAACTGCAATGCATATTGCAGCTTGGTAGTCTCTGCAGTCCGCAACCACAACGCGACCACAATTATGACCCCATCAAGCCACATTTTCCCACAATCGCATGCAACTTAACTGCAATCGTGATTGCGACCACAATTTAAAACCACACATGCAACTAACTAATATCTGAATGCACCCAATAACTTTAAATCATCCACAGATCTTAGCTGCCAGGAATAGCTTGCTCACAATGAATCAAGAAAGAGAAACCGAGGGAACCTGAAAATCCCCAAGAAAATAAAAAATGAGTTAACATCAAATGACAGGACACAAGAGAAGTTAGAGTTGAGTAGCTCTGACGAGAGCAAACATTAGAGCTCAGTCGCACAAAGCTTATCGCAACTTTTTTCATATAGATTTAAAAAAAAATTTAAAAAAAGCTATAAATTCTTTATGTTGGTTCTAAAAATATAGTTTTTTTTTTAACTTCCTCGATACAAAGCTTGTGGTTCCCTTCATGGTTGCTCACTTAATTAACCAGAGAAAATATATCACAACCCAAAACAAATGAGTGACTGGTTCAACCTTTGAATTACCATGACCCAAAAATCAAAATCAATCAACTCAAACATTTCCTTGAACTTGTAAGATGCACCAACCCCTAATGCTTAAAACACAGCACAAGACAATACCAAGCAGTAATTGTCATGCAAAGTGCAAACCCAAGGAATCCCATTTCTGCATGTGTGTGTATATAACGTGAGTGTGGTAAAAAAAACCTGAGTGAATGGGATAAGGTGGGTAACTGAATCAGTGAGTGTGAGATGGTAATTAGTGAGAGAACTAGGTTTATTTTTCTTGAACCGGAAATTCTTGTTATCATTAGATTAAAACAGTTCATCAACTCAAAGTCATACAAACATAACAACAATATTTTAAACATGTTAAAAGAACAGGATTTGCATATTTCCAGTTTTATGTTTTAGGAACAGCACAAAGCACGGAACCTCAAACTCATGGCAAGTTGGCAACCCGAAACAACAATTGTAAACAGCCAAAACAGATTAAATGCACACCACAACTCGATCAAAGACCATATTGGGAAGCAAGAAATTCATGTAAACATCTTTGTGCACAAGCATGCTCATTTCACCCAAAACAACTACATCCTAGACATAGCATAGGCAAGAATGAAACTAAAAACAGAACAAAACTTCGATAAAACAGAGACATGGACTAAATTAGAGAACACATAGCTCAGGCATTTAATCAAATATCTTATGTGCAGCAAAAATAAGCACTAAACTGAAGAGAAAGTAAATTAGCTGAACAGCTTAGACTGCTAAATAAAAATAAAAGATTAAGGGGCATCATATGAATAGATAACAGGAATGAATACATATCGAGTACAACAATGGCAGTAAAAAGGATGAGAAATTACCAAGCAGGAACCTTACACAGTAATTGCAGCAACTATACCTTTGACTATCACTCCCTAATCCCTCACTCTATACTACAATCCTTCTCTCCTGAAAAATGAAAATCGCGTTACTCTCAGCATGACATGAAAATAATCAGCAAATCGAGTACCACGTCCACATGTTATCGGCCTCTTACAATTTCCAAATTCGAATGTTTTATTCCTCATCTATTCTCCATCTTTTGAGCTCTCTTCCAAATTCCGAAATGTGAGTTTGTTTGGATATTTAAAATTTTCAAGAAATTTGGGCATCTTTGCTGTAAAAAAAAAATCAGAAATGATTATTAAAAAAAAAAAAGATGCAGTTTTGTAATTTTTTTTTTAAACCAGTAAATTAAAATTGGAAACTGAAACGAAGCAAACAAACCATTAAAATATATCACAATTAAATTTCTTCAATTAAATTTCTTTAATTTACAAAATATTTTGATAAAGCGTTTTAATATTGCTGTATTTCAATTTTTAGGTAAAACAAATTAATTTACTTCAACTATAAAATATCATTTTTGAATATTTATTTAAAAAATTAAGATTTCAATATAAAATGTCACAAATAAATAAACATGAGCCAATTTTTAAAAGATATAAATACTTTGAATTCTAATTTTTTAAATAAATAAACATGAGCCAATTTTGTAAAAAAAATTAAATTTTTCATAGATAATCCATAACTACTAAATCTAATATTAAATACTTTGAATTCTATTTTTTATGTAATTTGTGATTACAAAAATATCACTCAGCAAAAAGAAAAGGAAAATATTGATGAATAAAAAAATAAACTCTTGTCCCATTTTTAATATATTTCACTCACTTCTATTTTTTTTTAGGAACCCACCGTAAATCTCACTTCTAATTTACTAATACTAGACGACGGATTCGTGCGATGTACGGGTAAAATATGCATCTGTGGTATAATTTCATATTATTTTTAGATAATATATGATTATGTTGAATTCGAAAAAAATAAATAGAAACATGAATGACACAATGCATTTTCATAGGTTTTGCAACATACACCTGTGCAATTAAAAAACAAAATTGTAATTATAAAATTAAATACATACTTCACTTATAAAAACAAAATATCAATAAAAAGTTTGCAGTCTTTACAACATATCAATTGCAGAGTCCATTTATGGCTTGAATATGAACCTTGGACAACCTGAACACTAGTTTATCAGTGTCATCTTAATTAAAGTTGTAAGTAATTTGTTTAAAATAGAACTTTTAAAGAAAGGGGTCTTAAGGAATCTTAAAAATATTATTACGTGTATTAGATTAAACTGATTATAGTTATGTTATCTCTCTGTCAAAGTAAACATAGGAAGAAACTCCTTACAACTTAAGTGTGGACTCCAAACCTTGCCTACATAAAATTTCACACAAAAATTAAATCACAAAACAACCTTTAAAGAAATGAGTCCTAAGAAATTTAAAAAATATTATGGCATGTATTAAATTAAACTAATTGCAGCTATGCTATCTCTCCGTCGAATCAAACATAGGAAGCGACTCCTCAGAACCCAAATATTAAAATTTGTCTCACCCACACAAAATTTTACAAAATAAATAAATATCAAAACACAACTTTTAAAGTAATGTGTCATAAGAATTTTTAAAAATATTATCCCATGTATTAGATTAAAATGATTGCGGCTATGCTATGTTCCCATCGAAGCAAACTTAGGAAGCAATTACTCAAAACCCAAATGCAAAATCAAATTGGTCACACTTGCACAAAATTTCATACAAAAAATATATAATAAAACATAATTTCACAATAAAAATAAATCATAAAATACAACTTTTTTAAAAAAAAAAAAGTAGTCTCCAGATATTTTGAAAATATTATGACACGTATTAGATTATATTGATTGCAGCTATGTTGCCTCCGCGTCGAACCAAATGAAACAGTGAAGGTGATGTATATCTAACTTGTTAGAAGAATTACAATCCCATACATATTACAACTATATAATTCATATAGGGTATTTTTACCATTTAATATTTAATATATAAACATATATTGTAGAAAATGAAGACTCCATGTCTAACAGTTTGGAAACCCAAATAAGCACTATTTTGTCTTGGTTGCACCTTTATACTGTTATCAACAGCATAAAAAAAAACTGCAACATTACTTAAAATTGTAACACAATCTGGCTTAAAATTTTAAGTAATAAACACATGATTCAAAAGAATAGGATTATCCAATTTAAAAAGTAATGTACAAATTATGATTCCATATAATATTGCGACAACTTGAAAGGTCATTCCAACCACACTTACAGAATTATATTACCTTACCAATTTACACTTATATTTTGGGGACAATGGCCATTCACCATTGCTTGTGGACAAACTGTTTTCAAGTGCTGTCCATCCACCATACACCAATGACAAACACCCATTATAAATTCCGAAAGACTATGATAAAATATAACTTCAAACACCCACCCTCATTCAATTTATAAACTTTGTTGATTTGTTAAACACAACGAGGAAAACCAAAAATGAAAAGTTTAATGAAATAATCATGAATACAACAACAAAAATTCATTAGTTTACATAGAACTTCAATCCACAGACAAAATGACTATCAAATACATCATCGTTAGTACTAGTAGTTGATATTTTTTAGAAACTTGTGAGTCATAGTATAAGTAACATAGAAAAGAATTGAAGAAGAGTACAAAATTCAGAGAAGATAAAGAAGTCAAAACTACTCATACAACCCATAAAAGAGGATCGAAGAAATACTAAAAAGGACGAACCCTGAAACCATGATCATTCCCTTTACTCCACGTATTTTCCACTCAAAAAGTTACTTTAGAATTTTATTTTATTTTTATGCTAAACTTTATAATACATCATACATCAAGGATATTGACTAAGTATTTGCTAATCAAAATTTAGTCATTGATTAATAAGAAAAGTTGGCTAATGGATGGAATTAATTGTTGCAACAAAACTCATTTTGAAATGTTCATCCTCTTTCTCATTTTCTTTCGTTGACAACTCTTCATGCCTATCTTTCCACATCTGGTTATACGAAGCAAAGAAACAACCATCCAACTGTCGAAGTATATAACCCAACCTCAGGCGCTCTGGGCACATTAATTTATTATTATTTTTTAACACTGTAGGCACATTAATTTATTATTATTTTTTAACACTGTAGGCACATTAATGTTAACAACCCTGCGTTAAAAAAATTAAGAGCATGTTTGTTTAAGATTAGAAAATTAGAAAATAAATGAATTTGTTACAAAATAATTTAGTGATTATTTTTAAAGATTTTAAAGAAAAGCAGAAGTAGATTTATGTTTGTTTATAATAAAAAAAATCATTTTTCAAAAGTAGTTAGTCATAAAAAAAAAATCCAAAAGCTAATGAAAGTTGCTTTTCATTTTAACCCTAAAAATGATTTTTTCCTGCTTTTCATTATTTTCAAAAGCAAAAGTAAACATACTAAAAGTTTTAAAAATGATTATTTGTGACACCCTCTACCCCGCACGTAATTATAAAGCGATAACATATAATAAAATAATTTAATTTTTCAAAATAAGATAAACACATGCATATCATTTATTAGAAATGAAAACCAACGGGTAAAGGATATCACATTGTAAAAAGATCTCAACACGGAAAATAAAACATAACAAAGGCTTTTAAAAAGAAAGACATAACACAAGCATAATGAAAGATATAAACGAAACCCAGCCCCGATATCATATTATAGTGCTACTATAACCAATCCGATAAACAACTCGGATAAACAAACTGAAACTAAACATAACTAAACTACGAGTAGCGGCTCCTGAGAGTCACTCCTCATAAAGTTGCTCACCATCCTCTGCATAACCAAAAAGATACATGCAAAGCAAACAACAAAAGACGGGGAGTAAGAACCTTAAATAAAAACATAACGGCAACATGATAGTTAGCAAGATGAACATACAACAAAAGCAACATCATACACATCATATCAACAATAATAAGTATATCACATATCACATTCATCAATCATATAATGCAATGCGACTCACTACTCCGAATGCATGTGGATCCATCTACACCGGGTGTACGACTTCGGAGTTACATTTCCACATTGGTCAATAAGCACCAACGTCGGGGCAGTTCACCTTACCATGGGTGGACCCCTTGGAAATCCGACAAACCATACTCTAGGATGCGCCACCATGGGGGGCCACGATTCACCTAACTCTCGGATGAATCACCACGGACGATTAGATCGCCTTACTCTCGGACGACCTCTCCTATGTCATACATCCCTCTAATAACTTCATGCATGATGCATGCACACAAACAACCAACTGATTATCCACCACCTCCATCAACACCATTTATTATGGCTTAATGTCTTTGGCCAACAAGCACCAAAGATAACATCATGTTTTATCTTTTAAACGTTAAACATCACTCTGGTCAAAAAGCACCATAGCTCAATACTTTGACCATTAAGCATCAAGGTCCCCCTTTGTAACGCCTAAAATTGATTAAGACTAATTAAAATAAATAAGGATTTTTCGAGAATTTTCAAAATGACCTCTTTAAAAAAAATGGAGTTTTGGATGACGTCAAAATAAAACCTGATAAACAGTTGATAAATTTCAAAAGATGTACAACTCCAAGCCTTAACTCACTAGTCTTACATCAATTGCTAGGAAAGGAAAATTTTAAAAGACATCATACAAGCACAAAATTTAAAATAATTAAGTACAATAAATCCCAAAATGATTTTCACAAGTACGCGGAACAAACACGTACATACACCAACTACAGGGAGCAATCTAGACAGACTAATCCAGAATACATAAAAAGAAAAGAAGGTTTCCCTTAGCGACTATACTCATACAAAAAGTGATGTAAGACCATCTTCTGCACTCAGTCAATCCCCCATTATCATCAGGCGCCGAGTTGTTTCGGTCCAGCCACGAATCCAATTGTTGTAGTCAGCTACTCACATACATATAGAGAAAAGAATAAACAACGTATGGAGGTAAGATTCTACGTTAGGCTAGCAATGTAGATATGGGAATAAACAATCACTACAAGAAAATGCAATTTTTGTGATGAAAAAAATCGTCACTAAAAGCTTTAAAAATAGTCACTATGAAGGTTTTGTGACGATATTTTCGTTCGTCACCTTTCGTCACTAAAACTCAAGTCACTATTTAATTAGTGACGCTTTTTTGAATTGTCACTTAAAATAGATGTTTATTATGATGAAAACAATGTCACTAATATTTATAAATAACAATGACAAAAATGAATCGTTACAAATATACATCACAATAGTGATGACTTATCGTCACTATTTAAATTTAGTGACAAAAAATTACCACAACTGTTTTAACACAATTTGCTTTTAATGATTATTAATATCCGCCTCTAAAAATATTGAAAATTGTGACAATTGCCTTAGTCGTCAATAAAACATATTATTATTTTTTTTGGTACAAACAACATATTACTATTATAAGCAAAATGATACTGAAACTTTTTTTATAAGCAAAATGAATATTACTAAGATGAGTACTAATAATACTCAAACCCAAATACAAAAGACAAAGATAAATACACAAAGATACATGCAAGTTGACCACAACATGTCGTATTACTACTAAAAAAATAAGTGACTAAAAAGTCGTCTCCGCTAAATATTAGCAGAAAGTTCTGCAAAAGAACCTCCACTTGCAACTTGAAAAACTAGCAACACCAATATACACTACTATAACGCCTCAAACACCTGTTAAATTATGATAGACAAGCTTAGCAAGAAGTATCCATTTTGTTGCATCATCGCTGGCACAACTCTTGGCCATCAAAGCCTTCACACACCTGCAACAAGCAAATCCCAACAAAGTGGCAAATTCAAGATACATATTAATCAACGCAATACAAGACTACAAACATTTCCAAAAAAAAAAAAAAATTAAAACGAACCATGCCTAAGTACCAAACTAAATATCTGAAATGATGGTAAAGAAACACATCCTCATGGATTTTGATCCTGAAATCAAACAAAAGAAATAAAACAATCAGTGCTAAGAAAACTAAAGTAATTAGTAGCTTTTTTTTTTTAAGCAAAATGTATATTGAAAGAGAACAAGGGATACTCTAACCCATATGCAAGAAGAAACCAAGGACGAACCGAAACTATAATACTGCCTGTAAACGGAGAACATTATTAGTATTACAGACATATGTTCCCAAAAGAAATAAAACAATCAGTGCTAATAAAACTAAAGTAATTAGTAACCTTTTTTTTTAAGCAAAATGTATATTGAAAGAAAACAAGGGGTACTCTAACCCATATACAAGAAGAAACCAAGGACAAACCGAAACTATAATACTGCCTGTAAACGGAGAACATTATTAGTATTACAGACATCTGTTCCCAAAAGATGCAGCATAAACATACTGAACCCCCCAAACAGAACCCTATACAAATATCCAGACCAAGTCCAGAATCCTAAAGAAAATGAATTCAGCCATACACTAAGAGCCCGACCTATTTGATACAGATGTTCGGAACCAGATAAAAATAAGCAGCCAAAACAAGGTAAATAACAAGGCAAGACCAAGATCCAGACCAAATTGTAGCTTGATGTGATTAGTGGGTCGTCCCATTTAAAAGTTATATAAGGCAAGACAAGCATACTGTGATGAGCAATTTGTGGTAGTCCAATTGTGCCAAATAATTCCTCCAACATTATATTAGTTCATCAAAACTTTTGCCACCTAATAACAAGTGTGATTTTGAAACAAATAGCAGCATATTTTACTTTGTCCTTTAATAGTACCAGAACCGCAGCATATAGGGGCATGACAGGACTTAGCAGGTTGCAGGAAAGGTGAACTAACAAGAGAAAAGTGACGTAGCTTTTCCATTCCCACTATAGCTAATAAAATAGTGAGCAGTAAATCCAAACCAGCCATGGTGAGAAGCATCCAAACAGATTAGAGTTGTGAATAAATTTAGCAGCAAACATCATACTTATGTGACATAATCATTTGCTTGAAACATCAAAACACTGCTGTTGAAAAACATATATCTGAGGAGAGAACCTTGAAGACAACAGTAAAAATGTCTCTATAATTGATGTTAGTCAAATTGAAATGCTTCCCTCGAAGATGATGCTTCCCTCCAAAATTTATAAATTTTATTCAATTTTTTATAAATAGAAATTTTATTTGACGACAAGTTATAAAAAAAATATTATAAACAAATAAATTCATTTATTTTTTCGTAATTTATTATGTAAAAGTGATTATTTTTGTACCACCCAAACGAAAAAGATTATCTTAAAATCGATTTTCAGCAAACATACCCAAACAAAAACAGATTCTGATTATAATCGATTATTACAATAATCGATTATACAAAAACGATTATTAGCATAATCTTTTTTTTCCAGTTTTCCTAAACACACTCTAAATGGTACAGTGACAGAATAATACATCTATAGGTATATATGCTCTATACCCGCGGCTTTTGAACTCATCACTAAAACATATACTCCCTCTGATCTCTATTATAAACAAAAAATTCCTAAACTTTTTGGTCATATATATAAGCAAATTTTAATTATTTTTATCCAAATTAATGATGTTATTCCTAAAATACCCTTCATTTAATAAAGATTTTGTTTTACAATGACTCATTTTATTCCCAACAACACAAGCTTAATAAATAAGATGAAGGATAATTTAGGTAACAAACTTAATTTTTTTTAAATAAGATTAACAATATTAAATAAGATTAATTAGCCACCTTAATATGTGTGCTTTATTTAATTTTTGCTTATAATAGAGACAGGAGGGAGTAGTTACAAATTAAGGGATCTGTAAGTATAATATGTCTATACCCATGGATTTAAATTCGTTTTTTTATAAACAAAAATGGCATGCAAAGACATCACAATAAAGACTAATATCTCAACTATGTTGGCACCTTAACCCTTACAAATCATCTGCAGCACGCCTAAAATTTATTTAAAAAATCTGAAAAATAAAGAATACAAGGACATGTGGGGACATATACCAAAACCCATGAAAGAAAAATCATTTGAATATATAACTAAGAAGACCTAGCCAATTTTGACTAAAATCTTCACTACTAAAATTGGTTATCTAAAGCTATATGATACCTATACCCATGGTTTATCATAAGTTTTTAGGTATATGACATGGTAAAATGGATCTAAAGTAGGGAATTAGATCAACAGTATGTTATGTGATGAAAATTGTTTTTGAACCTTAACTAGGTGTCCTAAGACTCCACGATGAGTTTTGGACCTTTAGGGTTAAGAATCGATGAATAGAAATTACCCGATTTCCAAACTTAGAGGTTTTCGGCTAAGTCTTAGAATTTTTGGGCAAAGTGCGATTCAAGACCTTAACTTAGTATTTTGTTACCCTAAAATGAGTATTAGCACCTAGGCAAATAGCGGTTCTGAGTAAGGAATCATATTTTGAAAGTGTAGGGTTTCGGCCTTACATCAAGTGAAAAAGGTGAAAACCGTATTTCAACGTCTTTCAAAGTGATTAGAGAAACTATTTTGAGAAGATTTGGTACAAAGGTACCTGTGCGTCAATCTTAATTCCAAATGACTTGGTTTATTTAAAAAGGTTTTCATTTTTTAACTAAAGAGGTTTTAGTCTACGAGACTAGTATTTCAAGTTAAACAGAAAAAATCTAAGTCGATGATGACTTAGTGTGTGTTTGTTTTAGATTTTTGCACCTCAAAACCCAGTTACAAATCACTAGAGTCACTTTTGATTTTTAAATTTCTGTTTGGGTAAAAAACATGGTGACTAAAAGTGTGTTTGAATAGGTTGGGAATTGATTTTGGGGGAAGTAAAAAGGGGTAACTTTTCAGTTTGAGTTTCAAAAGGAGTTTGCATTTTTACGCCTATACCTTGGAAACGATGCTATAATGCTCGGGCCCACAGTAGCTTGCTTTTAAAATTGTTATACGCTTTACTTTTAATATTCATGTCCTTTTTAGTAAATTACACATCAAAAGTGATTCTAGTTTATTATATCCAAACAAAAACAATTCTTATAAACTCACTTTTAAAATATCATTACCAAACACAAATCAATTTTTCTAAAATCAATTCTTTTAAAATCAATTCTTCAAAAACAATTCTATCACAATCTAAAACAAACGAACCCTTAGTGAAAGTGAGAACTTAATGATTATGACTTATGGTGGACTAAGACCATATGTCATAAAGTATGGATAATTCAATATCCATACATCTATAATACTTAATAACCAGGAGTATTTGAAGGTTGTTTGCTCATCAAGTAATCTCGTTCGGGAAGAACCTGAAGAAGTATAATGGATTAGAGAATGACCAATCTCCATAATATACTTAAGTCGTTGAAGACACGAATGGTCCAATGAGGGGATCCTGATATTGTGTAGGTATGGTGTAACAGCCTGATTTTAATTATGTTGTTCAATCGGTTAAAATACAATTAATTATATTTTAATTTGAGAGTTAGAAAGTGTTTTTGATTAAAATAAAATCATATTCATAGTCTAATTTATGGTAGAGAGTTACAGTAAAAATTTCGGTTGAAAATTCAGACGAAAGTCGGTCTGCGTTCTCACTGCCAGTACAAGTTTACTGAGCTAGAGACCTAATTTTAATTCGTGAACGAGACGGTTAGTATTTTTATGATGTTTTGTGTGGGTTTGGAGTTTTTCGAAAAATCTTGTTCGGGGCCAAATCTCAGGAATTTCCCGGGCGAAATCGTCAGGAAATACGATCGGGGAAGTCATCTGATACGCAATGGAGCAGAGCATCAAGGGGATGAAGTGACATGGAGTGACTTGATGTGAAAGCTATGACACATCTCAAAAGTGAATCTTGACTTTTTTCAAAATCTCACTTTTTCTTACATTCTCTCTCCAACCATACTTCCACACCATACCTCCACCTTACCACACATTACCTTCTTTCTTTCCCTACAAGCAAACCTTCTTTTTCTCTTCTTTTTCCTCTCCAAAACCGTGCCCCTTTCTCTCACTCTCTATAAATACTCTTCATTTCCACACTTCACCACTTTTCCTCCATTTTCTTACATTTACACCTTATTACACTTTTTCTTCTTCTCTTTTCTAAAGTGCATCTTTTTATCAAGCTTTTTACTTTAAGTTCTTCATCAAAGTTCTTCATATTGTTGAGGGTAATGATCCTATGTTGTCTATTTTTCAAGTTGTTGTCTTTATGTTCATAGTTTTGCTTTAAGTTTCCTTTAAGCTTTCAAACTTCTAAAATCTCTTAAAAATGGTAGAAAACTCCGTTTGAGTTGAAACCAATTTCTATGTTCCTATTTTTACTCCTACTACAACATACTAAAAGGTTGTGTAAAACAAAAATTTTTAACCTTATTTTCTTGATGAGGCCGAAACCATGCTTTTTGGTTTTGGTGGGTTTTGTTTAACTTTGCTTGTATGGACTTGTATTTGAGTTCTATTCCAAGATGATCATGACCAAGGGCTCCTTTGTACTAAAGGATGTTAGGTTTAAGTGATTGGAAAAGTTTAGAGATTTTACACATTTTCATGTAAAGACCTAAACTTTAAGTAGTTTAAGACATTGATGCTTAGTTGATGTTTCTCCAAAGTGATCATGGATTAAGGCTTCTTGATGTATAAGGATGCTAAATCCAAGGGATTGGAAAGTTTAAAATAGTTTCTTGCTTTATTTTCCTATGATGGCCGAATGTAGCAATTGACCTAGGATTTGTTATTTTATTTTGTTTTCCAAGATGATTATGGATTAAAGCTCCTTCATGTTAAAGGATGCTATGTCCAAAAGATTGGATGATTTAAAGATCTCTAACCTCACAAACTTGTTAAGGTCGAACCTAAGGGTTCATGGTCTAAGACATTTGATTTTTTCATTTCCTAAATGATCATGGTTTCAAGCTCCTTACTATGTATGGATGCTAACCTAAAGAGATTGGAAAATTTAGAAATTCCTAGCCTATTTATCTATGCTTGGCCGAAACCCTAAGTCAAGTACTTAGTGGGATTTTTAATTCAACTTTGTTAAAAGATTGGTGTTTATGAAGTTCTAGCACTTAAGGATCATAAATCCAAGAGTCGCATAAATTTCGGAAACCCCTAATCCTAGTTTATTGTATGAACCGAACCTATACCTTGTGGTTAGTGTTATTTGATTGAGTTTTAACTCATTATTTCATGTTTTGTAACCTTATACTTCCATCACGGAGGAAACGAGGACGTTCGTGGTATACCTCTTCGAGCATCTAATCTCCTTACCTTCATAGAAGGTGGAGTTAATACTTTGTGGTGTGACGACGAGGAGCTTCGAGTTCGGGAGTTTGGTGATAACCCAGGTGGGGGAAAGAACCAACCTATCGTCGGAATGGATAAGTAGTAGATTATATAATAATTGTGTAGGGCGACCTAAACCCTACTAGTAGTCGAGTAATCGACAAGACCAAAATCACATTGGAAACCTTTTCTGAAAAACCAATGGCGATTCAGGGATTGTAGGTTTATTGACATTAGGTTGATCTTTATATTCTTGATGGTTGATTTTATTTTATTACCTTTATTGAATTGATTTTGTGCTATGTTGGTAATATGGGAATATTTTGATTGATATTGTGTTATGCATGATCTGCCTGGTTTTTATTATTATGGTTAGTGGATTTTTAAGCAAAGATATACATTTTGTCTAAGAGATGATTGTTTTGGGTGTGAGGATAATGATGATTTAGAAGTGCCTAACTTAGATGAGGAATGTTAAAGAGGTGTTATGGCATAGAATATGTGTCAAGTTCTAATGGAAGGTTAAGGAACTAAGATGTTGTTAAAACGGGTTGGTGAGATTCAAGTATAGGTGTTGTTGTCCACAACCATGTAATGGTAATATAATACACAAAGACAAAAGTGTATTGGTAGTATAATACGCAAGGACATCTATGTATTGGTAATATAATACACCATGTATTGGTAATATAATACACGTAAAACACTTCCGTGTATTTGTAATATAATACATCGTGTATTGGTAATATAATACACGTAAAATCAAGAGTTCTCGCAAGATCACTTCCACCTTAACGGGAATGGGGGTGGAAACACCTTAACGGGAATGGAGGTGTGCACTAGGTGGAACATCATAACGGGAATGAGGGTGTGCCCTGATGCAAATGAGGGATGGTGACAGGAGTGGTAGTGGCCATGATAACGTAAAGACATGGTGACAGGATTAAAGGGGTTACGTTAAAATAACGTGTTAGATTACCTGAGAGTAAGGGTAGAGGATGATATATATTAACCCGAGGATGATTCGTTAGCTATGTGTGTTGATTGTCTGTGACAATTACTATATAATTTACTATGACTCTTTTTCGCTTTTTGATGATAGAAATGTTTCTTATCCCCTATATATTTCTGTATGTTGTATTTTATCTCCTTGTGGAATTGTACGAGAAGACCTGTGGATGAGCGTAACCAAGAGGCGTTGGATGGAACTCTCTACGAACCTGAGGCTGGAGGACGAGCTGTGACCCATGGTGATTAGGGTCTAGTTAGTTATGGCCAGTGCGTCTCGTGAGGCATATTTTTATGATGTTTTCCGCTGTTTAACTTTTGTCTAAGTATATGTCTGTGAGGGATCCTATTGATAGGATATCCTCAACAGTGTTTTGTAATATGCATAATATATTTTTATTGTGATATGTCATTCTATATGAAGTTGTATACTTTATAAGTTAAGTTTTAATTTTTATGTATTTTCACGTTAAGCGTGCGATTAAGTAATTAAATAATGAGGTTTTAATCTAATGACACAAAGAGGCACAACGGGGTGTCTCATATGGGACTGTACAAGGATTTCTAGTTGGTATTGTCTTGCCTGTAGAATGGCATAAGATTTCCGTAAGGAATCCCGAAATTTATCTGGTGGATAAATATATATGAATGCACACGCCGTTATTGGCTGGGGCCATTGTGTCTAGAAATCTGAGCTGACCGGTTATGTAGAGTGTTTCACAAAGAGCCTGATGTCTCACAGAGAGATTGATTTCGCATATGGTTATGAACATTCTAAGTACATTATGGCCTTCGAGCGAGATTATGGCCTTCGGGCGATACTATGACCTTCGGCAAGCCTGAGGCGAGAGGAAGTGAAACCTGTACTACTGACCATTCCTTCCAAATTTCCATTAGTTGAGTTAGGATCACATATTTCTTGAGACTGTTAGGGGTGGACAACGGTCGTGTTTGGTCAGATTCGGGATCAAACTGCCCAATCCGAACCAAACCGAGGGGGAAAAAAAGCTAACCGATTCCCGACCGTTCATGACATCGGATAGGGCGGGCGGGTTGTCGGGCCGACGGGTCGACGATCGGATTCCGACAGATTTGGAGGAAAAAAACAAAGAAAGAAAGAAGAAGAAGTATGAAATTCAGCTTCAACAAACAACCCCACCATCAAACAGATCTGAGCTTCTGTAAAGGACGCAGAGACAAGCTTCATTGAGGCGGTCAGGCGGAACTCTGTCGTGTTGTGAACCAGATCCAAGGCAGATGCCCTGTGAACGAGAGGGAGAGGGAGACTCGAGTGGCGCTGTTCTAGGGTTTTCCAAAACAAATTGTTCAAGTTCAACTGATGTGGCCATGTTCATGCAACTGAGCGGCTCTATTCTAGGTTTCATAGCGTTGTGCGAATTGGGCTTGTTAAATATTATTGGGCGTTCTGTAAAAAAAAAACAAATTATTGGGCCTCAGCAACACTCACTTATCAAAAGACTACATTACAAAGCTGATAGTGATGTCGGATTGGGCCTCATAAGTTTTTTTCCCCAAACTTTTTTAAACTACAAAGCTGATAGTGATGCGGATTGGGTCTCATAAGTTTTTTTACCCAAACTTTTTTTGAGCTTTTTTCTTATTTGGCCCATAAAAACCCTAAATCAAATGTACTCTCAGTGTTTCTCACCTCTCATTGCTTCAGCGCCGCAGCCTCAACCCTAAAGCCTCTCCCATCTTCTTCCTCTTCCACCTTCCCTCCAGCGTTGTTCATCAGGCGGTGGGGTAAAACCGGAGAAGATAGCGCATGATCTTCACAGACGTTGAGCGGTGGTGACCATGAGGCGGAAAACCGCCTTACATTCACTACAAAAAAAAGGTTGTTTAGCGACCGAAAATAGTGACCGAATTTTTTGGTTGCTATTGGCGACCGAAATAGAGCGTAGCAGTGTTATCGGTCGCTATTTCAGTCGCTATATAAAGGAACTTAAAAGCCAGAAATTTTATGCCTTTTAGCGACCGAAATGGCGACCGAATTAGATGCAGCGGTTAAATTTTATTTCCATTTGCGACCGATATTAATTCGGTCGCTAAACGGCGCGTTTAAAAAATTAAAAGAGCGCGTCTTAGCGACCGATTAAATAATCCGTCGCTAAATTCATGGATTTAAATTTTGAAATGGCGCCCTTGCGACTGAATTAGCGACCGAAATATTCGGTCGCTAAAAATTAAAATCCCTAAAAACGCAGAAACCCCTTTCTTCTTCCATTTCGTGATTTCTCTCTTCCTCTCTCTCACTCGATCTTTCTTTCTCTCCTCCGGCCACCACGGTTCGCGACTGCCACCCCTCCTCCGACCACCACCATCATGGTAAGCTCTCCTCTCTCTCTCTCTCTCCAGCTCTCTCTCTCTCTGTTTCTAACTTTTTCTCTCTCTCAGTTCCCTCCTTCTCCGCACAGCTGCCACCGTTGCCGGCACCACCAGAGCAGCGCCGCTGTCCTCCTCCTTCTCTGGTATGTTTTCGTCTCTCCTTCACGTTTTTGGTCTCATTCTGCTACATTTAGTGGTTCTGTTCTTCAGCCAAATTATAATGGTGGTTAAATCCTGACCACAAGTTCTCTGTTGTCTATGTTGTCTATTGTTTGTTCTTTGTTCTAAAATTATATTTGATGTTAAGTTGTTTGTGTGAATTAAGTTGATTATGAAAAATGCACGTGAGTTGTTTGAGAATTTTCTCTGTGGGTAATGCCAAGTTTTTCTCTGGGGAATAGTTAGATAACTGAACTTTTCTTCCTAAGTGGATTAAGAAGCCTTTCAGGCTTTCACACTACATTTCTTAATTTTTATTTTTTATTTTTTTATAGGACATTTCTTAAGTTTTATCTCATTCATATAGTTTATCTTGATGTGATTTTTATGTTCATAAACTATTTTCAGAGTTTAAATTGAGACCTGTTATCAGATTGCTAATATATGCATATATTTTTTTGGGTTAATGCTAATATATGCATTTGACCCTTGCTTTTCTGCCTATATTTTCAGTTTGCTAATATTAGTTTTTGCTTTAATTTTTGTTTGAATTTAAGAAAGTGATTGCTATTATATTAGTCATATTACTCAAATGCATAAAAGAAAAATGGCGAGTATGTGAGTTCAAACAAAGGGTCAAGTAAAGTAATTCTTCTTTGTCCTTGTTGTTTTTCAGTTATGCTAAAGTTTAATTGTAAGATATCATGATATGTTGTTGATATTTTCTTTCCATTACGCAGAATGAGTCATAGTCTCTTAGATATCCAAGTTCTTTAGAGGTTATTATCTGTTGCAATAAGCTGTGTCTTTGGTCTTTGGTCTTTCTGTTGCCAGGTTTGTTGCGTATATTTCCCACCCACCCTTGACCTGTTTCAATAGGATGTGATCCTGTCAAAAAGGCGGGATGCTTGTTGTGTGTTGCTAATTTAGAAGTTATGCATGTGTTTGACAATTATGTGTTGTCTTGTTAGTGGAGAGCGGAGCTCAATAGGATGTTTGCTACTATATTTTATTTAAGTTTGTATTGAAATATGCTTCAATATATATTTGTTGAAGTATGCTGCAATCCAAGCTTAGGAGTTGTTGATACATGCTCTAATTAGTTGATTTTCTATTTGCATGTGTATTGTAATTTGGTTTTGATTTTGTGATGGTGTTGATATGCCAATATGTGAGAATAGATATGTTAAAGGATCTTGCTTGACAGGTGTTTGTTATATTGCTTACAAGGAGATGTTATAGTTGCTGTCCTGAATACCCGTATGGACATAGGTTCAGTGTTTTCCTTTTAACTGTTTCTGTAGAACTATTTTATTTATGATTCTTATTTTGTTAGAAGCTAGACTCGATTTGCTACAGTTTAGGCACTGAATTTGATGTTTTTAACTGAGTATTGATGAAGAAAATTCTGTTAAAAGTTAGAGGACAATTGTTGTCTTGTTTTTCGAATGCGATATATTGTTGGTTAAAACTGTACTTTTTGGAATGTTTTTTCCCAAAACTAAATTTAAATTTATAAACTAGACTTGTTTAGCTTTCCATAGAGGGGTCGTTTGTCTAAATCCGACTTCATTTGGTATTTTAATAAAATCATCTAAGTTGACTAAAAAACGCATTTAATTCTGCATATGTTGCTAATGAATGTTGATTGTTGGGTTTTGGGACCTTAGGGTGTAACTTAATTACATGTTGTTTGTAATACTGTGATTTCAATTGGGAATTACTTGTTAATAGTAGTACTGTATTCTAATTGAGAGATTATAGAATGTTCATGTGAATGGTTTATGTGTTTTGTTTTATGTCATTAGTTGTTAAGCGATAGATTGATTTATGAGTTAAGTTATTCAATCTTATGATGAAATGAATGTGAAACACCATTTGGCATCCAAAGGTAGTAACCATGCTAATCCTCTCTATGACCATCCTTCAAAACGACGTAAAAGCATCTGTTTTCCTGAAAACTACTATGTTTGCTAATCTGTAAAGTAGCATGTGAAGTTGCATTTCTTTGTTCTATTTTAACATGCTAGTATGCTACATGGATCTTTCCATCTTTTCTTATTATCACTTGATGAAGTTTAGACATATGACTTGTTTTCCTTATTGTTTTATCAGAAAATGGATCCGACTAAATGTTTTGAGACAGCCATCCATATAGACCAGGTACAGTATCTCATCAACTTAAGAATAACGATCGGATTCACGTAATGATAGTTAAGGCATAAACTAATCATTACTAAATTGTTCTTGTGTATTGGTAGGATTTGATTTCAATCCCGCGATCATTCTACCGTCGTTGGGGACAAGAAATACCGCGGGTTGTGACTATTGAAGACAAAAGCGGAAATTTGTTCAATGGGAATATAGTAATCCATGAGGATCATCCATATTTTGCAACAGATACAAATGGTATCGGGGAGTTGTATTTGTTGTCCACTGGTGCATTGACAAAGTTTAAGTACCTTGGGGGTTCTCGCTTCTACATGTTCATCCCTTTGGAAGATTGATGAGTTTTGATATTTTGATTAGTACTTATTGATTGTGGTGTGTTTTTTTATAAACAATTATTAAACTTGTGTTAATTAATGTATATGTTTTCTTGATCATATTGACTGTGGTGTTATGGATCGTTAGTACATCATATTTACGTTTTCTATTTATTCAAAAAAAATATTGGTGTATTTTGTTTATATCAGAAATTAAAAATAATGGGGTAATAGTTGAAAAACAATATTTGGTCAGCAGGATTAAGTTATATGAAAATTTTAAAAAAAAATCAAAATTTGCGACCGAAATAGCGACCGAATATCGGTCACCAAATGAGGTGAGCTGAGCATGCGACCAACTATACAGCAACCGAAATATCGGTCGCAAATTTGCGACCGAAATGAAGTTCGGTCGCTAAACATTTAGCCACCAGGGTTTCTGCTACCACCTTAATTCGGTCGCTAATTCGGTCGCCAAACTATATAGCAACCGAATTATCATGTTTAGGGACCGAAATCTTCGGTCGCTAAAGAGGTTTTTTTTTGTAGTGATTCTCTTCCTCTTCTTCAAACCACCTCTTCTTCCTCCTCTTCTTCTTCCAGATCTGGTGTGGGTATTGTTAAAAATTTAAACTTTCTTCTTTTTCTTCCTCTAAAACATTGTTTATCTTTGTCTTTTCGCTACTTAGTCGGTCGGGTTCGGTCACCGATGGTCTGAAATTTCTGGGACCGAGCCCGACCGCCGGCAACCGTGGTAACCCAATGTTTTCAATCCGTCGAACCGACACCTGGTAAAACCCGTTCGTGCGCTCAAATTTCCTTCCGGGTTGTTCGGGTCTCGGTCGGCTGTGAAATTTGTCCAACCCTAGAGACTGTGTAGGTATTAGACTATGCGATTTCAACCAGTTATCTCTGTTCTCGTGTCTCTGAACTAACCGTGTCCTGATATGTTCTGATGAGATTATGATCATGTTGATATTGCATACCTCTGATTATATGTCTATGTGTTATTTGTTACTTGTATATACTGAATTGTCTGGCTGGGATATGCTGACATGAATATGTATATATGCTATGATGTGTCGTACTAGTTTCATATCTTCCATATGATGTGATGTTTGGGAATCTCACCTCTTTATTTTATATTTCCTTGTGTGGGCTGGCTATGTGCCTTCTGTGTTCTTCTGAGAAGTCTGTGGTGATGGACTTTGCATGGTGCTTCTAGATGATTTTCAAGTAGCCAAGTGATGTGAGACGGTGGAGTTTGCGTTTCCGTCATGCTTGTTTGCCTTTCTCTGGAGTCGGGTATGATTGTTAATGATTCTTGAGTTATAATTTTTCCCTTGGGCGGGAAAGGGGTTTAGCTGAGAGAGAACTACGTTTGTAGTGGCCCCAATAGTGTGCCTTATGACGATGTCGGTACTCGACAGTGGTCTTGTATATGGTTTTCACTAGGCCTCGTCAGTTAGGTTTGTCCTTCTCACGGTTTACGAGAAAGGATTTCCTTTTATGTCTTAGTTAGACCAGCTAGTGATGTTTAGAAGTTAGTTTTGTCAGTTATGGAGCTGCGTCTCCAAGTATTTTATTTTAGGAGTTGCGTCTCCTTATCTTTATGTTGGGTCTGTATATGTTTCTGTTAATGAGTCGAGTTGAGTTTTATGTAAATCTGTTTTTAAACTTATGACCCTGATTGTAATATGAAATATTTTATTGCACATTACTTATTTCCAGGTAGTTATATTTAAGTATTGTGAAAAGGAAAAATTTACCCCATTATATATAATAGGAAATTTTAATTAACCTGTTTTCGACCTTAAAACGTTACGAATAATGTAGCACCCGAGAAAGGTGTTACAGCACCCGCATTCAATTGTTTAATATTTAAAGTTTAATATCAACTAAATATAATGAACACCAACTCAAGCTCTATTATAACATTTATTTTAAAGTAGTAATAAATAATTATTAATTATAATTTCTGCTTAAAAAAATTTACCTATTAAATTAATCAACAATATCATGAAGAATGATCGACACAATTATTTCATTGGGTTCCATGAACTCGTTAAATTGTATCTCCCAAAACATTATCAACATCTCGTGCAGTTGTTTGTTCAAACAATAGGCCCCTCTGTCATAACATTATCCTTTTTTCCTATCAAGCAATAAATCTTAAAATTTTTGTAAAAAAAAAAAAACTGTTGGCCAGAATAAGATATAATTTACATTATATAAAAGGAAACAATTTGTGATTATTAATTTATAATGTCAAATTGTAGCTTAGTCATTATTATGAATAATATTAGCGATAATTTTTTGTGACATATATTTTGGTCACTAATGATAAATTTATAGTGACAAATTTTCGCTTAACCACTATTCTAAATAATATTAGTGACGAATTATTTATGACACGTATATTTGTCACTAACAATAAAATTGAGTCACGAATTGTCACTTAATCACTATTATGAATAATATTTGTGACAAATTAGTTGTGACGCCTATATTTGGTCATTAATAATAAATTTACAGTGACAAATTGTCGCTTGGTCACTAATATGAATAATATTAGTGACGGATTATTTGTGAGACATATATTTTGGTCATTAAAGACAAAATTATAATGACGAATTGTCATTTAGTCACTATTGTGGATAATTTTAGTGACGAAATAATACATAGTCATAAATAATATATAATTAGTGACCAATTTTATATTCGTCACTAAATTTTGGTCACTAAAAATCACATTTCTTGTAGTTGATCATTCAAGTGGATAAATATATCGATATAATACATTTAGAAAATAAATATATATTCAGAAATGACTAGGACTCAAATGCCTAATAGGACTAGATCTAACTTTGCTCCAAGGAGACTATAGGTGTCAAACATTTCATCGCTATATAGCGATCAGGTCATTAACTCTTCGTGGATCGAGTCTTATCATGTGGATATCTCAGGACCAAAATCCAATGTCTCTCATAAGATGTATTATTTGGATATCTCTGAGCTTAAATCCAAAGTCTATCATAAGACATATTATTTGGATATCTCTGACTCTTACCATACAAGATATATTATTTGGATATCTCTGGGCCTAAATCCAAAGTCTATATCATAAGACATATTATTTGGATATCTCTGAGCCTAAATCCAAAGTCTTTCACAATACCAGACATATTATTTGGACATCTCTGGGCCTAAATCCAAAGTCTATCATAAGACATATTATTTGGATATCTCTGGACCAAAATCCAAAGTCTATCATAATACTAGTTCGAACATCAAATGCTCATCAAGTTCCTAAGCGACTTAACACATAACATATAAACTATACATAGAACCTACCTACATTGAGATCAAATTGAAGCTCAACGTCTGGAAATTCAAGAGTAGTTAAGGTTCCCGATTTTGAACCTTACCCAAAAACTCACAGTTCAAAATATAACATTAAGCTAATACCATTTAAAATGGTCCACCCATAGCATCAGATAAGATACTAATTACACAATCCATACAAATAATTCATGTAATTATAATAAAGCAGTTTATATCAATAACCCTCGTGTGATTTCCTAAACAATTATACTAAACCCGCATTTAAACCCAAACTACACCTAATGTATTATCTTCCCCCACCTTGGAGTAGCCCTGGAAGGTAGAGACTGAACAGCAGTAATTCGATTCCAGATATTGTAGCAAATTCCCTGTAGACACGCATCATCTTGCAAAAATTATTTGAGGTATGAAACAAACTCCAATTTGAGTAAATCAGTACTCCATTTAAAGTTTAGACTGTATAGTTTCTAAATATAAAATTTGTTTTCAAAGAAAGCAATCTATCAATCACAAAACATTACACAAAGGTCACACAACGGTCCATTATTCCTTAAGGCAGTTTGTAATATGTTTTTCTCCATCAATACTTAACGAAATCTAGTAAAGTTTGTGAGCAAAATGAAGCAGCAGAGGTCTAGTTTCATAATCATGAACTAGTTTTCTTCTCCTACACCTTCAATATTATAACTCATGCACTTTAACCTTGTAAATTGCTTATTTGAATACTCTAATGAAATAAAGAAATATGACTCTTATTAACTTCCAACATATCTCACTTTCATATAATGTAACCTTCATTACAAACAATGATAGGATCCTTAAAAGTGATATCAACACATAATATTCCACAATGACCCAATATACCTCATTTCATCACCATACGTCACACAATCCAGACTCTCGTAATGTGAAGTCAATAACATCTCCAAGCATTCCACATAATCTTTGTTCGAACATAATATATATACATATAACTCATAAAAGGAGATTCGATAACACTCAAACAATCATCTTTTTTTTTTTTTTTTGGATAAAAACTCAAACAATCATCTTAATCATTTATCACTCAAGAATATATAATTAATGTAAAATATATATATATATATATATATATATATATATATCTCCAAAGTTATAACTCCTCAAGTTATCAATACTCAATTAGAACTTTTCATAAGTTCATCTTAAATTTGCTTGTAACAATCCATAAAATTCTTTTTCATTATACCTTTCAAAATTATTCAGATACCTTAGTCACATTCAAATCTTTCTCAAAATTTATCTTTCACATCTCTTCTAATTCATATTAATAATTTCTCACCATAGTTAATTCAACATAATTAGTCATGGCTAAACATTCATTAGCATCCACTTCGATTTCTCATACTCCTCAAAATACCTCACTATCATATATTAGAATCTAATTATCTCACTTGTACATTCTTCAATTCTTAATCTCTCATAATATGACATCATTATAATTTGCATCATAAGCACAGCCATCAAAAACCATACTTTGCATCATAAGCACAGCCATCAAAAACCATACTCCATTTTCATCTCACTATCATAACGTCACAACATCATCATAAAAATAGACTAACTCACACCTTTATATAACAAAAAGAAGAACTCATTATATTTCATATAAGAGTACTCCAACATACATTAAATTGATATGCTTTACATTACTAATTCTTGACACAATTCCAATTAATAAGAAGACCACTTTCAATGTCACATTTTCACTCAGGTTGTTGCCCTCTCTACAATGTAACATGGCCCCTATACTTTCATTTTCATCATGACCAGGCCTAACCACATCATGCATCAGGGTCACAAATATATACTTTTACGAGACATATAGGCCCAGTGCACCTAAATGGGTTTATATCATCCTATTTGCAATATATAATTATTATGCCTATACATCTAATATACTTTTAATTCACCAAATTAAATTTCTTAGACCCTGTATCATATAGCAGCAGCTGTGGCTTGCAAAGCATGATTGCTACGCGGTTGCTGCACAAGTATGAGGGAGACATTCTCATCTCCGTCATCTGCTCGAATAATCATATATACAGAATCTAAACTACCAATAGCCTATAATAATAACTCTAGTACATTGATCGTCTGTTAAATTAAATTTTGAAACATGCATAATTAACACCCACACCCATTAAATCACAGTTTATAACTCCAACCTTATTATCACAAACCATAGCATACATTCATCACATACCACTCATTCCCTCACAAAATAAGCATCTAAACAGAAATAACCCAAGATTCTAAAATATCAAGAGGGTTTGGGTTTCAAATTGATTTGGGCTTTTTGAAATCAGACTTGGTAAGGGTGAGAAAATACTCACCTAACAAAGAAGGGGAGATGGTGGCGGTGAGAGGTTCGAAGCGGCAGCGACGGCGGTGGTGGACAGCGGCAGACGGCGGTTCTACATCAACCATGGACAAAAGAAGTGAAGGAGAGCATAAAAGGAGAAGGAAGCTTAACTAGAGAGTTTGGTTCGAAACCACCATGAATGGCAGTTGGTCGGACTTAACTGGGAACGGCGTCGAACGGCGGTGGGTGGTGGCGCAACTGGACAGGGCGGCGCGGTCTTCCCTCCTGGCATTGAACGGGCGGCAGCCGGAGCTTCCTTGGGCGGTGCGCGGCTGGACTGAGTGAAGAAAGAAGAGAACTTTGGTTTGGAGTTTTAGAGAGTGGAAGAATGAGATTAGGGTTGTTCTGTTGTTGAAGAGTAGAAAACGTTAAAGAAGAAAGAATGGAAGGGAACGGAAATGGAGGTTGGAGGGCCGAGAGAAATAAAAAAACTGATCTTTTTTTTTTTTTATGCTAAAAATTTCTTTTAGAGATTATGAAAATAATTTTTCTTCTACCTAAATAATTTTATATCGTATTTTTCCAAACAAAGAATAATATTATAATGTTATTGTCTAGCAAGTGTGTATATAATGTAGTAACACAATATTAATGCATTCAATAAAATATTTTTAAATGAGTAAATAAAATTACTCAAACAAAAAAACTAGGGGTGGCAAAATGGGTTGGGCCCGTCGGGTTGGCCCGTTTAACGCATCTTTTTTGGTGGGTTGGGTTGAGGTCCTCAACCCATCAACCCACTTTGACCTGCCCTGTCCAACCCGCCCAAAAAATGGGTTAAGAGCGGGTTGGGGAGGGTTAGCCCGCCAACCCGTCTGATTTGAAAAAAAACTTTTCAGCTTCCTAGGTTTTTTTGCATGGTCCTGAGTCCTGACCCTTGGTTTATTCACATTTCACAACGTAACTTACGTAAGTGACTCTCAGTTTCTCACTTTGTAGTTTGTACCAGACCAGTCCATCATTCAAAGTTCAACACATAAGAGGAACCTCTGACGGCCTTTCTTCCTCACCTCCGGCGCCGGACGGCGGCCCCATTGTCACGGCCATCACTATCTCAGTGTCACTGCGCATCTGCGCTTGCTGTCTTGCTCTCTCTCGCTATCTGTGTGCCGCCACGACGTCCTCTGTTCCGACTTTCGACGATCCATTGCGTTAGCACGTCCCCGGCACCTGTTCTCCCCCTCTGGCACAACCCACCTGGCCACTTGCAACCTTGCAGTTACAGGTATATGTTTTGTAATTCACTCATTCTGTATTTCCTTATTTTCCTCGCAGAGACGTTGACTGTGTGAATTGTGATACTGTGATTGCCTTTGCCTGCGAATCTTTGTGAGTTGTGACTTTGTCATTCTGTATTTCTGACTTTTCTGTTCAGAAACTCAAATTTCTATATAAAGAAAGCCTTATCTAATGATTAATATAATATATCTTTTAAAGACAAAACCATCCCTTTCTTTCCATAAAAGCCAATAGCTAGCAAGCATATTCCATATACAGTTGTTCTAATCGGCAGACGCAGAAAGGCAAGAACAATAACAATATGGTATTAGTTTATAATAGTATAATACTTATACTGGCGTACTGCCCTTTCCAAATACTCTTATGTGAATTAGAATTGTTTTAGAAATTAGAATTATAATATTAATCTGTCATTCTGCATTAGATATTTAGATGATACATGACCTCTTAGATGCATTAGAATATTAGATGGTACTCACGGACATGTGAGTGACCAACGAATCTACCATTTTCTTATTTATATGATATGATTGCTCATTTTGCCATTGTTCAAAAATAAAGTGACACATTTATTCATCTTAATTTACACTACTCTTTTTGACTCTCAGTAATTCTAGTTTCTAGCTCTCCATAAGTGCATATATAGTCGTATAGAATTATAGATGTTAATTCCATAAAGTAATTTTAATATTATTCACTTCATTGTTTCTATTTTTGTTAATAACTATTAAATAATAATTACTTGATTTTTGGTTTCTATTTCTCTTTGTGCCTAAACTGCCTGTATTATTGATACATGCTATTCTTTGCTTAATTGCCAGACATGGATTCAAATAATATTGTAGTTGATGCTGAAGTTGATGGGGAAAATTTAGATATTGGGGTTGAAGGATCTCAAATCAATGAACCTGTTAAGAAAAAAAGCCAAAGCATCAAAAGCTGGATGTTGGAAGGTTTTTACTAAGATAGGACCGGGTAGAGATGGAATTGAGTTGGCAAGGTGTAATGGTCGTAAAAAGGAATATAAGTGTGGCGGTAAACAATATGGTACATCAACTTTAAATCGTCATATTGAAAAGTGTACACAAATTAAATCTAAAGATATTGGTCAGTTGATGGTAGACATGCAAGGAAAACTAAAATCTCCTAAGATAGATCAAACGGTTTCACGTCAGAAGTGTGCTGAAGCAATCATTGAGCATGATTTGCCCTATAAGTTCGTTGAGTTTAGGAAGATTAGGAGTTGGATGAAGTACCTGATCCGGATGTAATTTATATTACTAGAAATACTGCTAAGGCCGATGTTATGAATATTTACTTGAGAGAGAAGGAAAAGCTTAAACAAGAAATGGCTAGTATTCCTACCAAGATTTCTTTAACTTCTGATTTATGGACAGCTTGTACTACCGAAGGTTACATTTGTTTGACCGCTCATTTTGTTGACACAAATTGGAAGTTAAATAGAAAAATTCTCAACTTTTGTCATATGCCTCCCCCTTATACTGGATTGGAGTTGTCTAGGAAGATACTTGAATTTTTGACTGATTGGGGAATAGATAAGAAAATTTTTTCTATCACTTTAGATAATGCGGCCGCAAATAATGTTATGCAACTACATTTAAAAAGCCAACTTGTCTTGAAAAATTGGTTGTTATGTGATGGAGAGTTTTTTCATGTACGTTGTTCTGCACACATTTTAAATATAATTGTCCAAGAGGGATTGAAGCTGGCTAGTGAAGCATTGAGAAAAATTAAAGAAAGTGTGAAATATGTGCGGGGTTCAGAGATTCGAATGAAAAAATTTAGGGAATGCATTGAACGAATTGGTGGTGTTGATACTTCAGTTGGCTTGTGTCTAGATGTTCTTACAAGATGGAACTCAACTTATTTGATGCTTTAGAGTGCTCTTAAATATTGTCGTGTATTTGAAAATCTTGAATTTGACGATGATAATTATAAGTATTGTCCTTTGGAGGAAGAATGGAAAAGATGTGAAAAAATGTGTATTCTTGTTACCTTTCAATGAAACTACCAAGTTGATTTCTGGCGCATCCTATCCTACCTCCAACTTGTATTTTTTGCAAGTTTGGAAAATTCAGTGTGTTTTGATTGAGAGTTTGAAAGATGAAGATATGGTTATAAAAAGCATGGCTGAAAGGATGTTTGAGAAGTTTGATAAATATTGGGAAGAGTACAATAATGTTCTTGCAATGGGAGCTATTCTTGACCCACGAATGAAGCTTTCTTCGTTAAGTTATTGTTACTCAAAAGTTGATCCATCTACAAATGAGTTGAAGTTGGAAAACGTAAAGAAAAATTTGTACATGCTATTTGAGAAGTATACTACTTTTTCCAAAAAGAGACGTATTATCCAGCCCTCATCTTCTACTCCTAGCATGTCGAAGGAACCCAAGGCTTTTCCTCAAAACTTGTTTGATGTAAGTTTATATATAGTTTAATTATTTTTTATTGAATTTTATTAACCTTATCCTGCTTTAATGTTTTCCTTTTCATGTGTTTTACATGTTAAATATAATAGGAATTGAAAGAGCACAATCAACAACTTGCGTGTAAAATTGGGAAGTCTCAACTAGATGTTTATTTGGAAGAGGCAAATTTGGATTTCGGTTTTTATGACCAATTGGATGTGTTACAGTGGTGGAAGGATAATAACAGTCGGTTTTCAGATCTATCTATAATGGCTCGTGACTTGTCGAGCATCCCTATTACAACAGCTGCGTCTGAATCTGCATTTAGCATTGGCTCCATTGTACTCAACAAGTATAGAAGTTGTCTCTTGTCAAAAAATGTGAAAGCTTTAGTTTGTACTCGAAATTGGATGCACGATTTTGTTTACTAATTTATTTAGTTTTAATGTATTTATTTATCATGATATTGTTTTGTTGGCCATTTGTTAATTTAATTATTTTCACTTAAATTGTGATATGTAGATGATGATAATGAGGAGGATCGAAAAGTGGAGCAATCTACCCCTAGGGCGCCATCTAATATTGTTGATGTGGAAGATGATGAAGAATGATTAGCTTATTTTAAATTATATGATGTCATTTTTTTTGTGTTTGGATTATGAATTTGGTTTGTAAAATGTGGGACTTTTTAAATTACAAGTTGCTACTAGGAATTTTAATTATCACTTTAATAGTATTTTAATAGTATGAGTATGACAATATGATATGACTTTAAAGGTACATGATTTAAATTTCTATATCAGAAGGTATTTAGCTATTTATATATTATCATATTATCTCTATGGTCTCTTTGAGTAATGTTTGCATTGTTAATTTATGTAACATTTAGTTTTATATTGTTTTAAATTGTAGAATTTTAGCGGGCCAACCTGCAAACCCGTCAACCCATTTACTAGATTTTCCTCCTTGACGGGCTAACCCGCCAACCCACCTGGAAATGGGGTGGGTTGGAGTACTCAACCCAAGACTTTTGGCGGGTCAACCCGCCCCGCCCCGTTTAATGGCGGGTTCACGACGGGTCGGGGCGGTCCGACCCGCTTTGCCACCCCTACAAAAAAACATAAAAATAAACAAAATAACATCTAAATAACTAATCACTGTAACAAAATAATTAAACATATATATAAAAAAATCGGGATGTTACAATACTATCCCTCTTACAAAAACTTTGTCCTCAAAATTTGATAGATCTCAAAATAGATATAGATACCATCCTTACATTTGTACCCCTAAAACTCACATGGCAACTCTAGCAACGATGACCCAAGATGCTTTGATTGAAGTAACCAGCTTCTCTCGAAGTTCTTTCACCAAACGATTTATTATCTTGTCGAGGAAGATCTCATAAGATAAGGCTTCTCCTAACTATACTAGATTATGCTATGTAATCATGAACAATCACAATTACATTTCCCTAGGTAGGAAATTTGAAAGCATGATGAAAGTTTGAAAAGAGAGTGAAATTAGTCAATAAGTGATAAGTCATACTGGATAAACGATATGACAGGACCATAGAGAAGGAAACTTGTAGACTTTACTTTCACGAGAAAGTATAAATAAGAATTTACTAAACATAAAGATGAAGGAATATCCAGTATGCAAAAAAAAATAACTTCAATAGGTTCCTGAGTGTAGAAATGTCGGCACACTATTTACAAACACGACTATACTAAAGTTCCTTCTTCCATAAAAACTTCCATTGGGATAGAAAATCAATGATGAGAAGCTTTGAATTCCAAGAGAATTCGAGTTTCAATAGGAAACATCAACCATAAAAGAACATAGAGGAATATTTTCCTTATTTCTCTAATGTTAATTAAAACATACAAACACCAATTTAAAGGCAGAGTTGGTCCTAAATAAGGTAACCAAACTGCTGTAAATAAACAAAATCAACCAGAAATAATTACTCTATCTCCTAGGATTTGATCTGAAATCAGATTTGATTATAATCTGATACTGATACAGATATTATTACAAATTAAATAAAAGCAAATATTAAGTAGTAATCACAACAAATCACATCATGATTTGAAGAGAATTAGTATGACTTTAAAATCAGACTGGATCACTTCTGTTAAGAATACAGATGATCGAAGTAATTCCACTAAGAAATATATGCCTCCAAACAAAAACAAAAATCCATATGCATTACAACACAAGAAAAACAGTCATAACATGTTTCTAAATAAGGTCGGAAATAGTCAGATCAACTCTATCAACTCAACTGTCTAATACCACCATGGATAATAAAACATGAGTAATAATTTCAAGCATAAGGAAACAATCTAAATAATCTGGAACAGTAGACTTGCATGACTAATTAACAAGTCACTAATGATGGGAGTACAGATTAAAGTGTTCTAATTGTGAGACACTCACCTTATATCGGACTGTTAGCTTGTGTTACCTTTACGTTGTTGACTCAGCTCTGCCTCGGGTTTCGTGCAATCCCTCACAAAATGACCAGGCTTCCAGCATCTGTAACATGCAGATCCCTTTAAAGGGCGTTGGAGATTATGCCACCAAGTCTGAGGCTCTAGCTAAGTACTCAAGATGTTGTGAACTGTTACCAGATGAAAACTAGAGATGTAGAAGGTTTGAGGGTGGTCTCCGATAGGAAATCAAAGAAGGTATCATTCAACTGAGGATAAGATCATTCCTAGAGCTAGTGGATCGATGTACCAAATCGAAGAAGTGAAAAGGACAAGAGACAAACGACCTAGGAACTCCAAACCTGCCAACTTCGTGCCAAACAATAACAACAGCTCCTTCAGGGCTGTATCCTCCCCAAAACTGGGAAGGGTTGTTACATATGAAATCAGCAAGTCCATTTCCATAAGCAGACTCTGCAGCCCTAGCAGCTGCCTCAGTCCTCAAGGCAATATGCTCCGCTTGCATCACATTCTGATCTTGTTGGGTTTGTTGCATGAAAGCAACACTTTGTTGGTTTTGCTGAGCATAGCAGCAGCTATGTTCTGGAAAGCCCTCAACATCGGGTCTTCAAGTGGGTTGTTGGTAGCGTCGTTGTTCCCTGAGTGAGTCATGATTCCCGGAGCTTGCCTGCTGAGAACTGCTGCTCCTTTCCATTCTGCTTGAAGTCTCGACTGACTGGAGCTAGGCACTGTCTCTCTTCGTCCTTCTGATCATTCCTCCCATTTCCTTGTGAATATGAGATCTTGCGGCTTGCCACACTGGACTTGTATGTGTCTTCGTAGATCCTGCACTTGCTCACTAAGACTGGAAATACGTGGATCTCCTGGTAGCTGATAGCCTGCTTGATTTCTGGGTGCAGACCAGCCTCGAACTTTACGCACTTGGAGCGGTCATCCGCCACATACTGATACAGTGTATAGTAATGGGCGAGTTGCTCAAACTTAGCCGCATACTCTCCCACTAACATGTTGCCCTGCTTCTTCTATCCTTTTTTTGTCCTTGATATCTTCCGGAAAGTACTTCTCCAGAAACATGTCTTTGAATACAGTCCATGTGATCATAGTACCCTCAGCCTATATACGCTGACGACAGTTCTCCAACCAGTGCTCAACCTCCTCTGTCAACATAAAGGTCCCAAAGATGACCTTCTGCTGTTCGTTGCATCCCATAGCTCGGAAAATCTTCTCAATCTCCCTCATCCACAACAAAGCACCCTCAGGGTCGTAAGCTCCATTGGAAGAAGGCGGGTTGTTTCACTGGAACTTATCCAATCCCTGAAACTCAGCTGGTCCATCATTGTTGTTGTTGTTGTTGTTGTTCTGGTTCTAGCCTATGACGTTGGCGAGCAGTGCCAAAGCATCGGTGACAGCCTGATTGTTCCTACCTCTTCCTGCCATTGGTTCCTGCATTTACCCAAGACAACTATTAAATACAGGGAACCAAGCAGGAAGGTCTAAAGGTTCTTAATACTAAAGCATCATTATTTATAATGGATATAGATAATTTAAACAAAAGCACACAGAAGACTCGCAATAGACTCATACCACGGCCTGATAGGACAGACCTGCTCTTGATACCACTAAATGTGATACCCTCTACCCCGCACGTAATTATAAAGCGATAACATAGAATGAAATAATTAAATTTTTCAAAATAAGATAAACACATGCATATCATTTATTAGAAATGAAAACCAACGGGTAAAGGATACCACATTGTAACAAGGTCTGAACACGGAAAATAAAACATAACAAAGGCTTTTAAAAAGAAAGACATAACATAAGCATAACGAAAGATATAAACGAAACTCAACCCCGATGTCACATTACAAAGCTAGTATAACCAATCCGATAAACAACTCGGATAAACAAACTGAAACTAAACATAACTAAACTACAAGTAGCGGCTCCTCAGAGTCACTCCTCAGCAAGCTACTCACTGTCCCCTACATAACCAAAAAGATACATGCAAAGCAAGCAACAAAAGACGGGGAGTAAGAACCATAAATATAAACATAACAACAACAGGATAGTTAGCAAGATGAACATACAACAAAGAACATCATACACATCATATCAACAATAATAAGTATATCACATATCACATTCATCAATCATATAATGCAATGCGACTTACTACTCCGAATGCATGTGGATCCATCTACACCGGGCGTACGACTTCGGAGTTACATTTCCACACTGGCCAATAAGAACCAACGCCGGGGTAGTTCACCTTACCATGGGTGGACCCCTTGGAAAACCGACGCACCATACTCTAGGATGCGCCACCACGGGGGGCCACGATTCACCTAACTCTCGAATGAATCATCGCGAACTGTCAGATCGCCTTACTCTCGGACGACCTCCCCTAAGTGAACCTCCCCCTAATAACTTCATGCATGATGCATGCACACAAACAATCAACTGATTGTCCACCACCTCCATTAACACCATTTATTATGGCTTAACATCTTTGGCCAACAAGCACCAAAGATAACATCATCTTTAATCTTGTAACTTTAAACGTTATACAACACTCTGACCAAAAAGCACCATAGCTCAACATCTTGAGCATTAAGCAACAAGGCCCCTTTGACCACTCAGCTACCAAGGTACAGCATCATCTTATCACTTGTCTTTGGTCTTCATGTTCGTTTGGTATCTTATTAAATATTTTAAGGTGTTTGGGGTGAAACCTATGTTTCAACATTGTTTCAGCATTCTGGTCTGCACAGGTGAGCACCGGCGTGCTCACCCTTCAGCACGGGCATGTTGAGCTCACAATTAAGCACGGTCATGTTGACTGTTGAGCACGAGCGTGCTTAAGCAGCATGCCCTTTTCTGGGACTCAACTGGAGCACAGGCATGCTCCTTGTTAATCACAGTCGTGCTCAATGGAGCATGGCCGTACTGATCTAGGTAGAAGGGTCACAGACCCCTTTTCCAAATTCTTGGGACAGTTCACAGATTCAATTCTATTGGTTTTTACTAATCCATTGAACATCAGCTTCATTATTATTAACTGTTATTCATGTCTTATCGTTATGGAGAATTAATCCTTTAATCACAACTTCGTTATTAATGTCCCTAGAACACTTACTAATCAATCCTAGGGTCTTTAACTAAGTCCTGTGAACATAATCTTGCCTCTCATACTATATTCCTGTCTTATGAACAACTAGGACAACATCCCTTAAATCTCATTTATCATTGTTAACGTATTTTAATGTCTTAACATCGTTAACAAGACCTATTAATTAATTAGAGACTTATTAACATCATTGTTGGTATTAACATCCTCAACAATCAACACTCTTTAAGAGCACAACATTATCCTTATTATCATGGCAGCATTCTCATCAAAACAACATCATCATCATCATATAGCATTCATCATCATGAACTTTCACCCATGACATTCATCAAACATATCAATATCACCATCATAGTAACAAGTCTAAACTCACCAAACATAAACATACAGATATCAAATAGGCAAATATAAACATGTTATTAAGCAAACAATAATATAGGAATTTAATCAAACATCAGGGTCGTGGGTTAACCTTTCATCTTACGCTACCTCATAGCCTACATATTCATACTAGCCCTTCTCCCCATACCCGGTATGAAGATTCCCACTACGATAGCGCAAGCAAACTATCATCGTTCCCTCGAGCGGCTCGATGAGTTCCTCAAGCCTTCGCCAAACACAAGAGGATTAACCAATTAATCCCCAATTTAAGAAAAGGAAAAGGAGATTAAAGAGAGGGATAACCAGTTTACCTTTAGAGACACTAGCGCGCGTGACTTCTCTCCCAAACGGACTCAAGAACACCAAGAACTTCAAAGGGTTCAAGGGAAGGGAAATGTGAGAGGTTTCTGTCGCACTAGGATTGCCAAAAGTGCCAAAAAGAGGGTTTGGCTCGCAACCCTCATGGAACTGTTCTATTTATAGACTTTGTGACCTGCGCACGGCCGTGCTCCATTTAAGCATGACCGTGCTCAATTCCTGAGCACGGGGCGCTCAAAGATTTAACTACGAGACCATTTAACAGACCGAATTGGCCAAAACACATAAAATAAGACTTGTAGATAATTCTCTTAGCTTTCCAACGCACCAAAGACCACCTTAATCGGACATCTAGAAATCAAAATATGTCCAAAACAGTGAAACAAATTACTAGGACTCTAAAATGATTGAACATTTCTAAAGTTTTAAACTTTCCCAAATATGAACTTAGACATAAAATACAAACATATTAAGCATATACAAACATATATAAACATATTAAGCTTATTTACAAAAAACGTGGTGTTACAGTATTCATTTAGAAAAATGTTTTTTTTTAACAAAATAAGCAATAACAAACGCACTCCCGTTTGTTTAAGATTAAAAAATAAATGATTTTGATACAAAATAATTTAATTAGTGATTAATTTTAGATATTCTAAAGAAAATCAGAAGCAAATTTGTATTTGTTTACAATCAAAAATATCATTTTTTTTAAACAGTAGCTAGTTATAAAAACTGGTTTTTTCCCAAAAGCTAATGAAAGTTGCTTTTCATTTTAACCTTGAAAATGATTTTTTTTTTTCTGCTTTTCATTATTTTCAAAAACAAAGACAAACACACTAAAAATTTTAAAAAATGATTTTTTTTAATAAAATAAACAATAACAAACGCACTCCAGGCGAGAATCACATTGTATTTCAAATAGAAATTTGTAGATAACACAAACTCCAGAAGATATTGTCTTCATCTTTCCTCATCAATGTCAAACTGCCAAGTTTAGTTTTAGTATTATCTCAAACAATACTTTCACGTAGACTTGATGTTTTATATAGATTTAATCAATAATGTATAACAATATTTCAAACTTTATTTTGTTGAAAAAAATTAGTGTAGGAGCATTACCCTGGAGTTTCAAGCAATAGTCTGTGATATGCTCTTGGGATATCCATCGACTTTCATGACCCTCTCGGCAGTATCCTACAACCCAGTTATTATGAAGGATATCCATCGAGAAGCCAACCGTTGTGTAGCATATCCATCGACTTTCATGACCCTCTCGGCAGTACTATCCTACAACCCAGTTATTATGAAAGATAATTAGGATGAAAGATATTTAGCCCAAATAATATAAGTGTGGAAAGTATCAGAAGAAATGAGTATAATTTCATACTTTTTAGATAACTAGACGTTGTACCGGTACGATGCACGGGCATATTATGCGTGTTTACCTACTTAGTTTGGATATTTATTTTTAAATGTTGAAAATTAAAATTAATAGTTGTTTAGTTCTTGAAATGAAAAATTATTGAATGTGTATTTTGTGTTTTGGACTCCTAAATATGTAGGAGTTGTTTATATTTTATAATTCAAAATATTTGCATAATTAACTAAATAATAACTTTATTTATGAATCATTTAAAAAAAAGTAAAACTTTATTTATGATTTATATTTGAAATAGGAAATTTTGAAATAAATTTAGTTATATGTACGAAATCAATTATTTTGGCTTAAAAACATTTGACACATATATAAATTTAAATATAAAGTTGCTCCTTTTTTTTTGACAAAAAAATTGCTCGTTGAAAACCCTTAGAATGAAAAAGATGACTAATAAGTGTAAGATATAATGTGAAACAACTATTAAATATAATAATTTAAAAAGTAACTTAAATTGTGAAAGAATCAACTTCATGTTTGACATGAACTTCTGAATTAAGTTAGTTAAGTTTGGTGTGGTCTGTGGTCGTCTTCGACTTGTCTACACTAATTTTGTAATTTCAAAAATGTCAAAATTATTACTTATAGGATTTAACCTTTTGTATATGAAATATTCTTGGTTTCAAATACATTTTCTCATCAGAAGTTTTTTTTTTCAAAACTGTGCTTTATATTTTTTAACTTATTATTATTCAATCTATTTAATTTTTAAAACATAATATTATACTTATAAGTCATCAGTCATACTCTTGATTTTTATTTTAGGTCTATTACATTCATGTTTGTCATGAACTTCTGAATTAAATTGGTTAAGCTTGGTGTGGTTCGTAACCATCTTTAACTTGTCTACACTATTTTTTTTAAATACAAAAAGGCAAAAATATTACTTATAAAATTTAACCTTGATATATATGAAATATTCTTGTAATAAAATTCATTTTATCAATTTAATTTATATTATTATTCAATCAATTTAATTTTATTCAAATTACTTGTCTACACTGTTTTTGTTGAAATCGTGCATTAGTTTTTAATTTATATTATTATTCAATCAATTTAATTTTTAAACATAGTATTATACTATTAAGTCCCCACTCATATAAAACTTTGTATATTTTTTATATAACTTTTTTTTATATGAAAAACAAATATAATGTGACAACTGTTCCTGTCTTTGGTCATTTAACTGCCAAGATTCAGTGAAATTAACTATAAGCCAAATTTTTAGGCGTTAAATCATGAAAACTTTACCTCTACCGTGAAGTTAACACAGGGAAACATGGGATGGGGTGGGGTGGGGTGGGGGGTGAATTGTGTTTCCTAACAAATTTTCGAAAAAGCATTTTCTCAGACACTTTTATAAGCAAAACAATAGAAATAGCACACAAACAAGAAAACGTTTTTGAATAGTTAACAAACTCATATTCAAAACCCCACAGTTAGTATAACCAAAAACTGTAAAAGATAAGGGTTAGAAGAATCACCCAAGTATTTTATCCTGGTTCACTATCTTCCAACTAAGAGCTGCGTCCAGTCCCTTTTACTTGAAGGTTTTATCCACTGTTTTCCAAATAGGTTACAACTATTCAACACCTCTTCAGGCTACAAGTATTCTTTCTCTACCAAGCATCTTCAGGCTCTAACTCTAACAAAGAGATTAACTGATTTGATCCAAGAAACTCACTATGTGCGATGATTTGAAAGTTTAGGATCAACAATATTTACAAATTCAACAGAGTTTTTGTACTTATGATATCAGAGCTTGTATGTGTCAATGCATATGTCTCCGGTATGTGTATGTCTATTTTCTTCTTGAAATTCTTCAAGTATATAAAGCTGAAGTGCTTCTCTGTCTTGATCTTCTTCAACGGTCTTCAAATTGTATCCGTTTAGACATAGCATTAAATGCTTGGATCCGTTGAGACTGATAACTTGATATGCTTCTTGGAGAAGTACTTTTGATTATCAGAGGAATGCTCAAAGTAGAGCTGTCACTTCTCTGTTGTATCAAAGGTTACTTTCTGACTTTCCATCTTTGTACTTGACTTGATCTTTACAACAATGTAGTTAACAGAGTACAAAGGTTTATAGTTTCGATGGTACAGAGTTATTTTATCCAAGAGATAAAGATTTTAAACAATAGAAGCAGCAAGGGTAAAAAGACATATATTCTTTGAAATAAATAAGCAATCATTTGAAATAAATACACTTAAGCTTAGATGGGCTCACGTTTTAAAACTAGTGGACGCGCAGGTCTTTGGACGTGCAAGATTAACTTATCGGTGAGACGGGCTCGTCTAATGATAATGCGTTTACAGACTTTTCATCTAGTTCCGAGAGATTGGACGTGCTATACTTAAGAGCACGTTTGCTGACGTGGTGTCTAGTGAAACTACTCCATCTATCAAGTCTTTGGACTTGTTATATTTCAAAGTCTCGTCTACTTGATTTTATTTTAGACTTAGTAACGCGTCTTCCTAAGTTAATTTTAAGACCTCGTCTATTCTTATTTTAACGATCTCGTCTACCATAAAGCTAAAGACTCAGAATTTTACCAAGAGTTGTAGACTGGTCTAGAGGATTGAAATAGAATTTGATAGATTTCATACTTTAAATTTTAAGTTCCTCTGACTCGTATAGATCAAGTAGTCCCTGCATACTTATAACAAACAAGTTAGATCTTTGACAACACTTTGTCATACAAATTTAACCTTTTTGTTAACATCAAAACTTAAGAGATTATTTTAATCCAAAACCACTTTGGTTCTAACAATCTCCCCCCTTTTGATGATGACAAAAACCAATTAAATTTGAGTGAGCAAAGTCTAAGAGAGCTACAGAGCTCCCCCTAAGACAAAGCATTCAAACTTTAAAGAATAAAACAAATACGCAGTAGCACATATCAGTTTTAACTTATTAGATCAGCCAGGTCATAAACAAAACATAGTATCAGAGCTAAACACTTTATCAGAGCTTATAAGTCCAACTAAAGAGATATATCAAAGACAGCAATAGGCAATAAAGTATCAGATCATATCAAGCAGAATTTTGAAATAAAACAGTATGCATATGAAAATAGATATGTATGTCAAAGAACTAACTTTATATATATATATATATATATATATATATATATATATATATATATATATATATATACATTATTTCTATCCTTTCTCCTCCTTTTTTGTCATCAGACAAAAAGGAAACATGAGTGGACTATCATTGTCAGTTTAAAGAAACAAAAGAAAGCTAAGAAGAGGGTGGAGGTGGTGGAGGAGGGTTCTGGTTTGGTGGAGGTGGAGGAGATTGAACCGACAGATTATGACTCTGTTAGAAACTCTATAAAATGCTCATCATTTGGTTGATCATTACATTCGTTGGAGCTAAGGCTTCAACAACTTGCTCATTGACTTTCTCCTTAACTTCCACTTTGACTCTCTCCTCTATGATCTTTCCAATAATTTCTTCAAAATTCTTAGGCAGAGAAGGTCTTGAGCCTTCAGCACTGTCTTGAGCATGTGCTTGAACTTGAAAAGTACTTATAGCTCTAGAGTTTTGAGGTTGATCATGTGGATGGATGACTGTCAGAGCCAATGACTAAGATGAGTGCTTTTCAGAAGTGCCTGGTCTAGGAGCAGACTCGGCAACTTCCTCATTCCCAGTTTCTGGTTGAACAACATCAACATTAAAATTTGGTTCTTCAACTATGATTTCTTCCTCAGTATGTTCAGAAGGAGGAGATGGTGGTGGTGATGAAGCAAGAGTGAGTACAGGAGGAGGCAGCTCTTTAGCCCAGTGGACAGGGTCTTCTTCATAGACATGACTAATGACAGGGATACCAAGAGCATCCTTGTGAATGAAGAATCTGACATTTGAGAGTCCACATTTTCCCCTAACTTTAGGAATACTTCTCGTCTCTTGTTCACTCAATCCAGAAGATGAAGCTTCCTTACCACAAGCCACCATGTGATTTGACCAAATAGCAACTGCAGAATCTTCATCTATGTCTTCAACTGGCTGTGACAACCAGAAATCAATCATATTCTGATTAATAGGTTCAACAGAATTAGGATTGGTCATGCAGGAATTATCTTCTGGTTTCTTTGCAGTGCTCCTTTGCTTCTTCAGATCTTTATCTTTGTTCAAGTCTACCATAGGTATTCTTGGAGCAAACATGTTAGGTTTGACACCAATCTTTGTCTTTTTGGTATGAAACAGCCATGTTGGAGGGACAAAGTTTGCAGCTCTAACATATCTTGGCAGCTCAAATTCATTTTGTAGAAAAGCATACAAGAGGTGATCCACAAGACTAACAGCTTTGCCATAAATACTTGGATGTTTAAATATCACCCAAGATGTCTCTCTGTCCAGAATGAACTTAGGTCTTCCTTCTGTTCTTGAACGTTTGTGGATAATTGTTGGAGCTTTGGCTTTGCAAGGGTCAGTAGACCAAACAGGTATGATGTGCCTGTTGACACCATCTGTGAAGGGTTTGAAAGGAGGGGATTTGATGAGGTTTGGGTAGATTTTTCTTGGTGGGAATTTCTGTAGTGGAAGGTGAGTTAGGGCAGGTCCAATGTGGTTGTGCAGAGTGGATGAAAGAGGATTGTTGTTGTTTGGCACATAGGGAATGGGTACATACCATGGGGTGTAGGTAGATTCAGGTTCATATTCATATTCAGGCAGGGATAGAAAGGTCTGGTTGACTCGGGTTCAGTTTCATGTTTATGATAGAGTTTTTTCCAGTCTCGTTTGACTTTGGCCCAGCTTTCATCTTTGCCATCATAGAGAACTGAAGTGTTAATGTAAGGGAATTTGGTTCTTGGAATTTTGGGAAATGGGGCACCAGGGTTAATCCCTACATCATCTGGTTGATTGAACCAGGGATCATTTGCAGGTATTATGGGTTGGAAATTTGGTCTATTTTGTGAGGTTTGTACAGGTGAGTAGACAGGCGAGACTATTTGTGGTGAAGAGGTTTGTGGTGATGGTAGTGTGGGTGTGTAAACATTAGCGTCAGGTGCATCAGCAACATTATCCCTACTTTCTAAGCTTTCTACTTAGGCATCCACTGCTAATTGAACAGGATCATTAGCAGAGATATTTACCTCAGAAGTCACATATGACTTAGCTTTTCTTGAGGGTTGCCTTCTCTTGGTAGGAATAACAACATCAGCAGCAGCAACAGTTTTTTGCTTCTTCAGAATAGCACTGATGGGGATACTGTCCTCACCATCTTCATCTTCATTATGAGACATGACTCGATTCCTTGTCCTTTTCTGAGATGGAGCAGGTTGAGAGGAAACAATAGTTTGTTCCCTGATCTCAATGCCAGCAGCAGGCTTTTTAGCAATTGGTTTCCTAACAGCAGTAGTCTTCCTTCTCATTGTTCTCTTCAGCCCTAGTACTTTGGCATTGTTCTGCTCAATCTGTTCCTCCTTAATCTTCATCATCTCTTCTGTTTTAGCCAAAGCAGCAGCAGTGTATGTGCTAAGATTCATGTTGGCTATGTTCATCTTCCCAAAGTCAGCAACAGATATTCTCTTCTCAGTTAGAATTCTTGCTTGCTCTTCAGGAGACTTGGCAGCAAGAGTGTCATAGATTCCTTGAGACTTGAAGATCTTTGACAGAAGGTGACAATATGGAATTGCATAGAGCTTCTTCTTGTGAACAACAACATCCCTGAATCTTCCATAGAGAATTATGGGCAGGTTGATTTTATTCTCAGTGACGAGATGGTAGAGACAAAACTTGTGCAGAGCTGACAAGTTGTCCTTAGACCCAATTTTGTGCAAAACAACCTTGTTCATCAACTGATGAAGAATGCGAACCTCATCCTTCATCTCCACTGACTTCCAGGAATGAGTTCTCACAGTATCTTCTTTCATCAGGAAAGCAACTACTACCTTAGAACCACCAAGGTCCGTCCCCCAAGTATCAGTAAAAACCACTCCTTCTTGAGTGCAGTTGATAGCATCAGAGATGGTCTTTTCAGAGACCACTATTCTTTTTCCAAGTACCTCAGCAGAAATTTCAGCAATTGTTACATGAAGGTTTCTCCAGAAATCCCTAATTAGGATAGGGTAGATAGAGACTTTTTCCATGAAGAGTCCTCCACAACCAGTAGCATTGATGTTCTTACTCACATCTAAGTTTTATTCTTCCAAAATTCCAAAGTTTAAGTGGTGCTCAGTAGCAAGGTTTAACTTGTCCACATTGAAAGTGACACGCTGTCGCACGCGGGTCAAAAAGAATGAGTGGTTTAAAAAACTGCAGTTAGGGCGCGACAACTCGAGTATCGTATCACAAGGACTCTTGGATTGTTATTAACCTTAAAATCAGTTTTTTTTTGGGGGGGGGTGTTTAGATTGAATGATTCAATTAGGAAAAAACAATGCAAACAAGTGATTATCAATAAGTTGAAATGATTAATCTACTGTTCGGTTTCCCAACTATCATCGATTCACATAATTCCATGCCCTAAGCGGATTCTAATCCCTTTTCGATTGTAGCGGCAATTAAACAAGCGCAATCGACACTACGAGATACATGTTCCTATTCCCGAATTAAGCAAACGGGATGAAGCGCTCGTGAATTAAGCAAACACGATCAACACACGCGAATTAAGCAAACGCGATCAAGGTATAGGAACATGGAATCATCGAAATAAATCAATACTTATCCTATAGAACTTGAATTAAGCAAACAAGATATATAGCATAGTATTGAAAGAGAATAGCAATAAGATTGGGAATTATAGAACCTCAAGTGCGGCGGAAACCGATTACAGCAGACTAATCTCAGAGAATTAGTTCTCCATTACAAATGTAACACAAAACCTAGAAAATATTCGTAAACAGTGAATCAAAAATTCTTCTAATCTGCCCTAAAACAACAATTTATAGCTTTCAGAATCTGCGCCCGCTCGTGAGGCGAATATTAAAAGTGGCGCGAGTTCAAAATTGGGTTCTTGCGAGGCGAGATGGTGATTCGCGGGGCGAGATCGAAAGGGTGACATTCTCTGGCACAGTTAGGCCTTCAGGCTCGCGTAGCGAGACAGTGATTCGCGAGGCGAGACAGAAAGGGTGACTGTTGCTGCTCAGGATGGTCTTCAGGCTCGCGTGGCGAGTAGCTTCTCGCGAGGCGAATATTTCCAGAATTGCTTTTCTTATTAACCTGAAAACATGAAATAGCATTAAATGCTTTATTTGACTCAAAATTAACTAAAATGCCCTAAACTACTTGAGAAACTCAAAATGTTGCTTGAGGACCATTAAATCCAAATTTGGACGAAAACGAGATTAAACTCGAGTAATTGGTGCAAAAAACCATGGTCTTACTAGTTATAAAACTAGATAACCAGAGGCTTATCAAAATACCCCAAACTTAAACTTTGCTTGTCCCCAAGCAAACTAGATCTCAAAAAGACTCAAACTTGGCAAGCTTAAAGGATTCAACCAATTCCGCACAAATTTCATGCAATTTTGACAAGAAAATCTTTCTCTTTAATGTTTTCCCCCCTTGCAATAATGTAAACCCCACATTCATCTACTTTAAACAATTGAGAATTCCATCATTCATGCAATCAGTAATCTAAGCAAGGGATCCAAGTTACACACAAAAGGGAGATCACCAATTTCAAACAATTGCCTTCCTCACAAGGGCATTCAATATTTCACTCATTCACTCAATTTGTCTAGGCTATCAAATTTTCACTCAATTTCACATTTCAAGAGAACTTCCCATGAATTTGATTTTCATCTCAAACAAAGTTCCCACGAAAACATGCATGCAACATCAAAAGGTCTTCTAAATGTTGTAATGGGGCCTGGCTAGAGGTAGGATATTCAAAGGTACTAGGCTTAAGTCCCTAGGAACTAAGAGAGCATGAAGCTTGTACACCATTATTTTCACTCTAATTCCTTTTTCCATTTTTCTTTTTGATGCTTTGGGTGGCTACAACCTTTTTCCTTTGACACCATTTTTTTGTTTTTGCCCATTTTCTTTTGGCAAAATTTTTTTATTTTCCTTTTTTTTTTCTTTTTACCTTTGGCTTCAACGTTTATTTTTCTTTTCTCAACCTAGAATGACATATAAAACCTTGTAGCCACCCCAAACTTAGTTTCTTACAACCCTTCTCTTGCTAAGCTTCCATGCTCTCCTAATCCTAAGATTGGGTTAATATGGTTTTTCCAGATTTTCGGCTTATAATATAGGGTCATCAAGAAACAATAGGCTAATTAGGCTCAATGTGGCTAACTAGGGAACATGCATTAGGGATGGTTCTTTTTAGGCCAAGTAGTTACTTCAAAGAAAATTGCCTAAATCATTTGATGCAACCATATAAACATGCAAACCATGAAGATGTTCAAGCAAATCCGGGGAAGTGCAACTTAACAGTGATTCACACAATTAAAAACATGTTGGAGGCTCAAATCCTCACCTGGACACTTTTCGCAAATTGTTTGACCGAGATTCAATCCCTAGTGTGTGCATCCCTTCACCCCAAACTTATCATAAATCATGCAGTCACAATAGAATATCTCAAGGTTCAATTTTCAATTTTTCACATGGGGATCAATTTTCAATTTTTAAAACCTAGGGGGAAATCATCAACAGTCAACACATATCATGCAATTCATCTATGCAAAATTTGATTAAAATCCATTCAATCTCATCGACACAACAGTCAACACACAAACGACCTAAATAAAGAGAAGCGAAGTAATTAAAAAGATAAAGGTTCGGAAAAAACTCATGAAGCCGGTTCCACCGGGATCCCACTGCCTGTGATACAGCGGCCAAGGAATGCTCAAAGTGCAATACGATCCTCCCGGATCCCATGGCATGCAGCATGAATACGGAAGTGAGCGCTTGACTATCATGGTGACCTCGCCAAGTGCGGCGGACTTCTCACTCTCTCTTGGGTCAAAGATGACCTCCTTGTCAACAAAGTCTTCCCAATAAAAATGGGATTCAACCTCTTGGACTGGCCATAGTGCCTTCAAATTTAAGGGTGCAAAATCCAGTCTCTCAGGCAGAGGCTTGAACTCCATCATTGGCTGCTTCACAGTGGGTGGTTGATAAGCCTATGGCTTATCTAGTTTTATGACTAGATGAACTAGGGTTTATGTGTCTATTTATTCGAGTTCACTCTCGTTTTCACCCAAATTTGCCTTGTTTTGTTCCTAAGTTGGACTTTGACTCGTTTTGCGTCTTTTGTGTAGTTTTTAGGTTATTTTGAATAGAATTACGCTTGTGGGTGCTTTTGTTGTTTCAGGTTAGATAAGTGAAGCTCCGGGAGTCAAGGAAAGTCGAAAAGCAGTGGAAATTGCAAGTCTGGAGACACTCGCCTCGCGAGTGTATTCTCGCCCCGCGAGACTGAAAGTCAACAAAGCTGCAAAAGTCATCACTTCAGTCTCGCCGCGCGAGATGTGTCTCGCCCCGCGAATCATGAAGACCTGCAAGACAGAGAACATTACGGCTTGGCCGTGATGAATACCACGCCCGTGACAGTTTAAGGTTTGAAGACTCGCCTCGCGAGAGGAAGCTCGCCCCGCGAGAGAATTAAGACTTGGAAGTCAGAGACCATCACGGCCCAGCCGTGATGAAGGTCACAGCCTAGAATTGAAGATTCGCCCCGCGATAGGCTGCTCGCCTCGCGAGAGTTTAAATTGAAAGCGCACCAATTTTAATTCTCGCCTCGCGAACGAGCGCAGATCAGGAATCCTATTTAAAGGCTGTTGCAGATCAGAATCAGGGGGAGATCCAACTTGAGAAGACAGTTTTCCACTTAGGTTAGGGCAGTAGTTACGAATCCTTATTTCTCCTTGGAGCTGCGTCTCCTTTTCTGGTTTCTTTTTATTTTACGATGGTGATTATGTCCGAGTGTTTGTCTATGAGCATGAGGAACTAATCCCCGTTGTCCGAGGGAACGATGAAGCCACCCATGGCGATGTAAATCCGATATGATGTATGTCTTTCTCCTTTAATTCAATTCTTGTTTTCCAATTCTGAATTGAATGTGTTGATCATATGTGTTGCATGATTAATTAGTTAAATGTGTTAAGGCCAAACGGCGATTCACGTTTTAGAACTTGAATTGGAATCACTAATCGAATAATAAACACGAAAGTGGATTTAGGAGATTAGTGCAACCATTTAGGGAACAAGAATTAATAGAATTCGGGATTAGGATTATGAGACCTGCAAGTAATTAATCCAATCTTCGAATACGTCCTAATGAGCACGGCTGTGAATTTAGGAGAATTTAGGGGTCCCGGTTGACATTGTAATTGAACCTAGGGAGGAATTCATCATCACTTGGGTGTACATGTTGGGTAGGTGGATTTGTGACCTTGGACATTTTAGTTTTCTGATTTTTAGTTAATTATTTAATTAGACTTGTTAATTTAATTTCGATCCGATTCTCTCTCTCTCAACCACACTTTTCTATAACTTGACCGAACGTATCAGATTTCCCGCGGATTAGTCGAATTGGTACCCCAATCCTTGAGTTCGACCTCGGTAATTACTTACCGTGTTATTTTTATTACTTGCGACGACCCGGTACACTTGCCGGAGTCACAACAAGTTTTTGGCGCCGTTGCCGGGGATTGGCACAACCAGTTTTTCTAATTTTAGGGAAGTTTGATTATTTGGTTAAGTTATTTTTGTTCTTATTTTTATTTTTATTATTTTCTTTTTATTTTCTACTATCTCTCTCTACTTCTTTGATTCCACTTGGTCTTGCCTTGTTTCGTATGCGAGGTACACGAAGGAATACTTCCGGGTTGCGAATATTGTGATGGGAACCATGACACCTGGAGTTGTCCGTTCTACTTCCCTCATGTATATGTGGAACCATGGCATAATGACAAAGTGCCCCGCAGCAACTATCGAGTCGAAATCGGTATTGGGGTGATATGAGTAGAGACCATCCTGATTTCGCTTGGAGTAATGCTGACGATGGTCTAGCCTGGCAACCACAACCTCAACAGAACTGGGAACAACAACCGCAACAAAATTGGCAACCACAACCGTGGGAGCTGGCTTTTGAGAAGTTGTCAACCTTTACAGGCACAACTTTTGAGAAGATGAATGCAGCAATGGAGAAATTGTCAATCGACACAAATGCGAAAATTGACAAGTTGGCAACTCAGACAGGGGTGACACTTCAGAATCTAGAGATGCAGATTGCCCATCTCACAAAACAACTAAATGAGTGTCCCCCAGAGACTCTCCCAGTTGATACCGAGAACGACCCTAAGAACCAATGCAATGCCACAACAACTAGAAGCAGTGGGGTGTTGGGATATGACTGGGGTATAACTAGTTCTCAGGGAGTTGAGGAAGAACTACCACATGTTGAGGAAGAACAACCGGAGGAAAAGGAATTGACAAGCGACAAGGCCCAGGAACATCCACATGTTGAGGAAGAGCAACCAGAGGAAGAGGAGTTGGCAAGGGACAAGGCACCGGAGCAAGAGGGTAGAGAGCAAAATGAAGATAAAGTAGCAGAGGATTTCACCATGCTTGCCAAGCAACCTGATTTTGATGCGTTAAATAAATATGTCGGCTTGCATGCATGTGTGGACACCGGTAAGATAGACCCTCCCACTTGTCTGGCACACTTCCTCGTGAAGACACCATTCGGCCCGAGAGGAAGTGAATTCATAATTGAAGAGGTCAATGGAGTTTTCAAACTTGGGCTTGGTGGAAGTATGGATAGAGTCATATTGCTGCTACAATCTCCACTCCAATTACCATTTGATCCGGGTGGAAGACCTCACATGATGAGCATCTCTTGGCCTTTGTACCACAGACTATGGGATCCAGGTGGATGCTTCTTAATAAGTCAAGCTCGGGACGTTAAACAAGCGCTACTTGGGAGGCAACCCAAGCTAGGTATCCCTATCTTTTCCTAACTTTTGTTTTATTTTTGATTTTTGTTTTGTTTTTGTTTGTCACTCTTGAATAATTTGGGAAGATCAAGAGTTTTTGTATGAAATGTCGTGTCGGCAAGCTTGTTGGATTTTAATTAGATTGAGCGTAGATTGATTGCATGAATTATTTGACCATTGATGATTTCCCCTAAGTTCTGAAATTAGAAAAGTTTATCCCCACTAAAAAAATTGAAAATTGAACTTTGAAAATTTTGTTGTGATTACTTGATTTATGATAAGTTTGGGGTGAGGGGGATGCACACACTAGGAATCGTATCTCGGTCAAACAATTTGCAAACTGTCCAGGTGAGGATTTGAGCCTCCAACTTTGTTTTTGATTGAGTGAATCACTGTTAAGTTGCACTTTCCCGAATTTGCTTGAATCTCTATATGGTTTGCATGTTTATATGTTGCATCAAATGATTTAGGCAATTTTCTTTGAATTAACTACTTGGCCTGAAAAGAACCATCCCTAATGCATGTTCCCTAGTTAGCCAAATTGAGCCCAATTGACCTATTGTTTCTTGATGACCCTACATTACGAGCCAAATTCTGAAAAACCATGTTAACCCAATCTTAGGATTAGGAGAGCATGGAAATGAGCAAGAGAAAGGTTGTGAGAAACTAAGTTTGGGGTGGCTACAAGGAGGTATGTCATTTTGGGGTGAGAAAAAGAAAAATAAAGGTTGAAACCCAAGGCAAAAAAAAAAAAAAAAAAAAAAAGAGAAAAAGGAAAATATTTGCCAAAGGAAAAGGGGCGGAACAAAAAGATTAGCAAGGAAGAGGCTATAGTCACCCGAGACAAAAAGAAAAATGGAAAAAGGAATTAGAGTGGAATGTATGTCAAATGCTCATGCTCACTTAGTTCCTAGGGACTTAAGCCTAAATATCCTTCATTATCCTACCCTGAGCCAGGCCCCATTACAACCTTTAAAAGACCTTCTGATGTTGCATACATGTTTTCGTGGGAACTACTTTTGAGATGAAAATCAAATTCATGGGAAGTGCTCTTGATAAGTGAAATTGAGTGAAAAAGTTGTTAGCCTAGACAAACTTGAGCAAATGAGTGAAATACTAAATGCCCTTGTGAGGAAGGCAATTTGTTTGAAATTGGTGATCTTCCTTTGTGTGTATTTTTGATCCTCAACTTAGAGTAATGATGGAATGAATGATGAATTCTCAATTGTTTAAAGTAGATGAATGTGGGGATTACATTGATGTAGGGGGGAGATCATTGGAGAAAAAAAAACTGTTTTGATTGCATTAAATTTGTGCGAAATCGATTGGTTCCATTAGGCTTGCCAAGTCTTGAGTCGTTTTTGAGTTTTAAGCTTGCTTGGGGACAAGCAAGGTTTAAGTTTGGGGTATTTTGATAAGCCTATGGCTTATCTAGTTTTATGACTAGATGAACTAGGGTTTATGTGTCTATTTATTCGAGTTCACTCTCGTTTTCGCCCAAATTTGCCTTGTTTTGTTCCTAAGTTGGACTTTGACTCGTTTTGCGTCTTTTGTGTAGTTTTTAGGTTATTTTGAATAGAATTACGCTTGTGGGTGCTTTTGTTGTTTCAGGTTAAATAAGTGAAGCTCCGGGAGTCAAGGAAAGTCGAAAAGCAGTGGAAATTGCAAGTCTGGAGACACTCGCCTCGCGAGTGTATTCTCGCCCCGCGAGACTGAAAGTCAACAAAGCTGCAAAAGTCATCACTTCAGTCTCGCCGCGCGAGATGTGTCTCGCCCCGCGAATCATGAAGACCTGCAAGACAGAGAGCATTACGGCTTGGCCGTGATGAATACCACGCCCGTGGCAGTTTAAGGTTTGAAGACTCGCCTCGCGAGAGGAAGCTCGCCCCGCGAGAGAATTAAGACTTGGAAGTCAGAGACCATCACGGAATTGAAGATTCGCCCCGCGATAGGCTGCTCGCCTCGCGAGAGTTTAAATTGAAAGCGCGCCAATTTTAATTCTCGCCTCGCGAGAGGCTGCTCGCCTCGCGAACGAGCGCAGATCAGGAATCCTATTTAAAGGCTGTTGCAGATCAGAATCAGGGGGAGATCCAACTTGAGAAGACAGTTTTCCACTTAGGTTAGGGCAGTAGTTACGAATCCTTATTTCTCCTTGGAGCTGCGTCTCCTTTTCTGGTTTCTTTTTATTTTACGATGGTGATTATGTCCGAGTGTTTGTCTATGAGCATGAGGAACTAATCCCCGTTGTCCGAGGGAACGATGAAGCCACCCATGGCGATGTAAATCCGATATGATGTATGTCTTTCTCCTTTAATTCAATTCTTGTTTTCCAATTCTGAATTGAATGTGTTGATCATATGTGTTGCATGATTAATTAGTTAAATGTGTTAAGGCCAAACGGCGATTCACGTTTTAGAACTTGAATTGGAATCACTAATCGAATAATAAACACGAAAGTGGATTTAGGAGATTAGTGCAACCATTTAGGGAACAAGAATTAACAGAATTCGGGATTAGGATTATGAGACCTGCAAGTAATTAATCCAATCTTCGAATACGTCCTAATGAGCACGGCTGTGAATTTAGGAGAATTTAGGGGTCCCGGTTGACATTGTAATTGAACCTAGGGAGGAATTCATCATCACTTGGGTGTACATGTTGGGTAGGTGGATTTGTGACCTTGGACATTTTAGTTTTCTGATTTTTAGTTAATTATTTAATTAGACTTGTTAATTTAATTTCGATCCGATTCTCTCTCTCTCAACCACACTTTTCTATAACTTGACCGAACGTATCAGATTTCCCGCGGATTAGTCGAATTGGTACCCCAATCCTTGAGTTCGACCTCGGTAATTACTTACCGTGTTATTTTTATTACTTGCGACGACCCGGTACACTTGCCGGAGTCACAACAGTGGTGGCAAACAAGTGGAGAGGATCACTGGTGCTGCTTTGGCTTCTGTACAATCTGCATTCACTGAATCACCAATTCCGTCACCTTCCAAATATACAGAAATCTCAGCACAAACCACGCAAGTATTTTTTCTATCACAATCAGCACATGCATAGGAATTAATAGAATCATCTAATTCCAAAAGTTCTTCATCATCCTTAAGCATGGTGAAGTAGATGTCCTCCTGATCCTCATTTTCTATACTTCTTGGCTGAACAGGGCCCTCAACCTCATGTGTTCCATGTTCCATATGGATGTCTTGCTCATCATACCCTGAAAAGGATGAAATTTCAACATAAAGTTCATCAATAACAGTATTCTTGACATCATTATCAAAATTATGCTCAAAAGAAGTATTGTCAAGAATATCTATTTGTGAATCTAAGTGCTCTTCAAGGAGATGTTGTGATTGCAGTGTAGTCAAGGCGGAGGCAATGTGACCAATTTGAGTGGCCAAATCCTGTAGACTTGCTTCTGTCCTCTGTTGGAATTCAAGAGTGTGCTCTGCCATTTGTTGCACCAATTCTTCCAGACTGGGTTGGACTGGTGTGGGGTCAGGCTGATATTGATGCTGGCTTATTGTCAATTGATGCACTAAGGAGGCTAACTCATCCAAGCTGCCATGTTCCCCACCAGGTTGGCCAGAATAGCAAAGTTGCACCTCATTCACTCCGTTCATGCCAAAATCACTACTAAACTCATAACCACCAGTGAAGCCAAGATAATAAATGCATGATGGCTCATAATCAACATTAGGCATATAATTATCCATGGGAAGTACTAAGATTCACAACCAGACCTAGTAGCCACAACTAATTCAGCAAAAAAAAACTAAAAAGAAAATGCGAAAATAACAACAAGAGTCCCCGGCAACGGTGCCAATTTTGACACGCTGTCGCACACGGGTCAAAAAGAATGAGTGGTTTAAAAAACTGCAGTTAGGGCGCGACAACTCGAGTATCGTATCACAAGGACTCTTGGATTGTTATTAACCTTAAAATCAGTTTTTTTTTTTGGGTTGGGGGGGGGTTAGATTGAATGATTCAATTAGGAAAAAACAATGCAAACAAGTGATTATCAATAAGTTGAAACGATTAATCTACTGTTCGGTTTACCAACTATCATCGATTCACATAATTCCATGCCCTAAGCGGATTCTAATCCCTTTTCGATTGTAGCGGCAATTAAACAAGCGCAATCGACACTACGAGATACATGTTCCTATTCCCGAATTAAGCAAACGAGATGAAGCGCTCGTGAATTACGCAAACACGATCAACACACGTGAATTAAGCAAACGCGATCAAGTTATAGGAACATGGAATCATCAAAATAAATCAATACTTATCCTATAGAACTTGAATTAAGTAAACAAGACATATAGCATAGTATTGAAAGAGAATAGCAATAAGATTGGGAATTATAGAACATCAAGTGCGGCGGAAACCGATTACAACAGACTAATCTCAGGGAATTAGTTCTCCATTACAAACGTAACACAAAACCTAGAAAATATTCATAAACAGTGAATCAAAAATTCTTCTAACATCAATTTATAGCTTTCAGAATCTGCGCCCGCTCGCGAGGCGAATATTAAAAGTGGCGCGATTTAAAAATTGGGTTCTTGCGAGGTGAGATGGTGATTCGCGGGGCGAGACCGAAAGGGTGACATTCTCTGGCACAGTCAGGTCTTCAGGCTCGCGTGGCGAGATAGTGATTCGCGAGGCGAGACAGAAAGGGTGACTATTGCTGCTCAGGCTGGTCTTCAGGCTCGCGTGGCGAGTAGCTTCTCGCTAGGTGAACATTTCCAGAATTGCTTTTCTTATTAACCTGAAAACATGAAATAGCAGTAAATGCTTTATTTGACTCAAAATTAACTAAAATGCCCTAAACTACTTAAGAAACTCAAAATGTTGTTTGAGGACCATTAAATCCAAATTTGGGCGAAAACGAGATTAAACTCGAGTAATTGGTGCAAAAAACCATGGTCTTACTAGTTATAAAACTAGATAACCAGAGGCTTATTAGAAAGCAACAGCAGAGGAAGCCATTGATGAGGTTTGAAGGTTAGAGTTTGCTAGCAAGAAACAAAGCACACGAAAGTTCAAAGAGAGAATATTACGAAAGGTTTTTCAGAGGGATATAATATTACTTAAAAAGGTTTCAAATTTGAAGAGAGACTTCCCAAAGAAAAAAAATGAAATTGTGTGAGGAAATGAGTAATGAGTACTGATGCGACGCAGGTTTTTGAAACCGTAAAAAGGCTATTGATGGGATTGATGGAAATAACTGACTCAGCATAATGATACTATTAAATATGTCTTGGACATAAATTAATGCAAATATAATAATAGATATCATACATGAGTCTGATAAAACTATGTAAACAGTCAATGGACGTAATGCCTATTGGATGCACATGTAACGTGCATTGGACGCACTTGAGCGATAGACGCGCATACAATAGATGCAGGCATTGGACGCAGTTAATCCATACAAATCATATTAAGATGTTTTCTAATAAATATCAATCTGTCTTCTGCAAGAGGTTTAGTAAGGATATCTTCCCATTGATGGTCAGTATCTACAAATTGTATATCAATAATGCCTTTTTGCACATAATCTCTAATAAAGTGATGTTTAATCTCTATATGCTTAGCCCTTGAATGCAATTTTGGATTCTTAGATAGATTTATTGCAGCAGTATTATCACACATAAGTGGAATACTACTTACAAACACATTGTAGTCCTCAAATTGATGTTTGATCCATAGAAGTTATGAGCAACAACTAGCAGCTGGAATATACCCAGCTTCAGCAGTTGATAAGGCAATAGTACTTTGTCTTTTGCTTGACCATGAGACCATGGTTGTCAAACTCGCGAGTTGACTCGTAAAATCGCCCGAGTCTATGTTTCTAGGTAGGTAAAACTGGTTAACTCGCATGCAAAATCATTTTCTGAGAAGGCTCGGTCAAACTCGGTTTGACTTGGTCAAACTCGCTAGTCTAGGTGCGATTCACCTAGTTTGCAACGCGACTGGACGGTCTCTTGAATCTCCACCACGAACAGAGCCTCAAACTGGTGCACCACCTCAGACCACCACTGCGTGAAGCTGCTCTTCCCCATCCCTACAAGTTTGCCACCAACCATGTGCTTCTACTTCCTGCTGAGCCTATCGCAAGCCCGCCGTTTCTCGCCTGCGCAAAGACAGCCGCGGGAAGGGTTGGCCTTTCCCCTCCTGCTGTGCGTCGTTTCTGTGTTGGTGACTTTAGGGTTACTCTTCTTAGAGTCTCTAGGTTAGGGAAGAAGAGGTTGTTTAGGCCCTAAAGGCCCATCTAGTCAAAATAAAACCAAAAAGACTCCAGCAAATAGTTTGGACTGGTAAGTAAACTGACTAAACTTCATAGGTCCCTATTACATAATCTTAATCTTAATACTAATAATAATAGTAATAATAATATCTTAATAATTATAGTAATAATAATTTCCTAAAAAAATTATAATAATAATAGTTGTAGTAATAATCTTTATATATATATATATATACATATGCTAAGAGTACATTTTTTATATTAGGTAGACTCTTACGAGTCTACGTGTCGAGCCTACGTACCCTCCACGAGTCTACGTAGACTCGCAAGTCTGACAACCTTGCATGAGACTAGATTAGCTCCAATGAAGTGACATCCTCCACTGGTACTTTTTCTTTCTATTCTATCTCCAGCATAGTCAACATCACAAAAACCAACTAATTTGTAATCGCCATTTTTCTTAAAGTACAAACCCATATTAGTAGTTTCTTTTAAATATCTAAATATTCTTTTAGCTGCTGATGAATGAGATTCTTTTGGATCAGATTGAAATCGAGCACATAAGCATACACTGAACATAATACCAGGTCTAGACGCAGTAAGATATAGGAGAGATCCTATCATACCTATATATACCTTTTGGTCTACCTTTTTATCTTTATCATCTTTGTTCAGTATAGACGTGGGATGTATAGGAGTATTTATAGGTTTGCAGTCATCCATCTTGAATTTCTTTAACAATTCCTTTGTATACTTAGTTTGATGGATGTACACATCGTCCACTGTTTGCTTAACTTGAAGTCCAAGAAAGAACTTGAGTTCTCACATCATGCTCATTTCAAACTCTTTCTGCATAAGGTTAGAGAATTCTTTACATATAGATTCATCAGTAGCACCAAAAATTATGTCATCAACATGTATTTGAACAACAATAAAACTGGACTTATTGGATTTTCTAAATAAGGTTGTATCAACCTTTCCTCTATTAAATCCATTGTCCATTAATTATGAACTTAACCTTTCACACCAAGCTCTAGGAGCTTGTTTAAGGCCGTATAAAGGTTTCTTTAGTTTATATACGTGTTCAGGTTGGGTTTCACTTTCAAAACCCGAAGGTTGCATAACATATACTTCCTCACTAATAACACCATTTAGAAATGCACTTTTTACATCCATTTGATATAGCATTATACTATGATGTGCAACAAATGATAATAAGACGTGAATTGCCTCTAATCTAGCAATTGGTGCAAAAGTTTCAGTGTAGTCTATACCTTCTTCCTGTGAATAACCTTGTGCTACAAGTCTAGCTTTATTTCTTATCACTTTACCATTTTCATCAAGCTTGTTTCTGTAAACTCATTTGGTTCCAATAACTGATTTGTCTTTTGGTAAAGGCACAAGAGTCCACACTTCACTTCTCTCAAATTGGTTCAGTTCTTCTTGCATTGCAAGAATCCAGCTCTCGTCCAGTAGAGCCTCGTCTACTATCTTTGGTTCTAACTCTGACTAATGCAGAATCATCTTGCTCTCTGAATGTAGATCTGGTTCTTAGCTTATCATTAGGATTCCCAATGATTTGATCTTGTGGATGATAATTCCTGAAGTACCAAGATCTCTGAACATTTTCCTACTGAGAAGTTCAAGTTTCTGACTCATGTTGTTGAAGGTCGTCTACTTGATCATCGGGTTTGACATTTGTTTGAATTTCAGAATCCTTGAGATTCAAATCTGCAATAGTTTCATCAAGCTCTGATAATTTCTTGTCAGGCTGCTTGTCATCAAACTTGACATGCATACATTCTTATACTACTAAAGTTATGGAATTATAAATTATAAAACCTTTTGATGATTCAGAATATCCTAACAGAATTCCATTATCTGCTTTAGCATCAAAGTTACCAAGTTGATCTTTAGTAATCAATATATAGCATTTACAACCCAAAGGATGAAAGTAAGATATGTTGGGTTTTCGTCCTTTCCACAATTCATAAGAAGTCTTATTCAAGATTGGTCTAATGTATATTATGTTCGGAATGTAGCAGGCAGTATTAACAGCTTCAGCCCAGAATTGTCTAGGGACAGAGTTATCATTGAGCATTGTTCTAGCCATCTCTTAAAGAGATCTGTTCTTTTTCTCTACCACACCATTTTGTTGTGGAGTTCTAGATATTGAGAAGTTATGAAGTATACCACTTTCTTCACAGAACTTATGAAATAGCTCATTTTCAAACTCTCCCCCATGGTCACTTCTGATTGAAGTGATACACATGCCTTTTTCATTCTGTACACGTTTGCAAAAAACAGAGAAGACCTTGAAAGACTCATCCTTGTGAGCTAAGAACATAACCCATGTCCATCTAGTGTTGTCGTCTACAATGACTAGACCATATTTCTTTCCACTAATAGAGGCAGTCCTAGTTGGTCCAAACAGATCGAGGTGTAGCAACTCTAGTAGTCTATTGGTACTAACAATATTCTTAGATTCAAAGGAACCTTTGACTTGTTTTCCCTTCTGACAAGCATCACATAGAGCATCAGATTTGAACTTAAGGTTTGGTAATCCTCTCACGAGGTTATGCTTATTTAGCTTTGAAATTAACTTCAAGCTTGCATGACCAAGCCTTTTGTGCCAAATCCATCGCTCATCTTCAATGGACACTAGATAGGAGACACTTTGATTTGTAAGGTCCTCCAAATCAATCTTATACAGATTGTTTTACCTCTTGGCAGTGAATAAGAGTGATCCATCATGTTTCTTGACTTTACACATGTTCTTATCGAAAGAAACAGCAAATCCACTATCACACAATTGACTTATGCTTAGTAGATTGTTTTAAACCATTTACTAATAGAACATTATCAATGGAGGGAAAAGGATGTTTACCAATTTTACCTACTCCAATGATCTTCCCTTTCTGATTACCTCCAAAGGTAACCCAGCCACCATCCCTATGTTTAAGGTCTTGGAACATACACCTTTCTCCCTTCATGTGATGTGAGTAACCACTGTCCAAGTACCAGGATGTGTGTTTCTTTCATGTTGTTAAGCAAGTCTGCAACAGGTACAATCTTATCTTTAGGTACCCAGATTGACTTGGGTCCTTTCTTGTTAGTAGTCACTGGACGAGCATGTTTAGTATGCTTATGATGTATGCATCTAGATGTTGTATGACCACTTTTTCCACACACTTTACAGTAAGTGTTGGATGAGCTCAGTTTAGTTTTAACATGCAGTGACTGAGCTTTTGAGGTTCTACTATGCATATGTGGTTTTGATTTTTTATGAGATGCTTCATGCTTTTCTTTGTCATAACCAAGGCCAGACTTATCATGAGGGGACCTAGAGTACCTTAAAATTAAACTTAGTTTATCTGAGCCACCTACAAATTTAGACAGAGTGTTTGTCAGATATGTCACATCTTGTTTTAGTTTTATAACTTCACAAGAGACAGTTGGCTCACACTTGAGTTTGTCAGTTAGACTGACATTCTTTGATTTTAGTTTGTCATTTTCATTTACAAGACTTATTTTCTCCATGCAAACCCTATCAAATTCTTTATATAATTCATCAAATGCATCTTGAAGAATGGAAGGGTTAGAATCCATTACCTCTGCATCGGTGTATTAACTTTCTGATGATGTACCAGCCATGAGAGAGATATTTGCCTCTTCCTCTGCTTCATTTTCTTCATCAGATAAAGACAGATCCAGATCCTCCCAAGTAGCCACCAAGCCCTTCTTCTTTCTGAAGAACTTCTTTTTGTCATTTAGTTCTGGGCAGTCAGCTTTGAAATAACCAGGCTTTTTGCACTCGAAACACAGAGGTGGACCTTTTTCCTTAGAGTCTGATTTCTCTTTGATGAACTATTTGTTGAACTTCTTCCTTCTGAAGTCAACTTTCTTTCTCCACATATGTTGAATCTTTCTGGAGATAAAAGACAGTTCATCCTCATCAGATCATTCATCACTGTTAGAAGGGTCTGCTTCATCAGAGGATTCCTCAGCTTTAAGAGCTTTGGAAGAGCTAGCCTTCTTTGCCTTTAGGGCAATAGATTTTCCTTTTCTGGAACCTTATTCTTCATTGAGCTCAAGCTCATGAACTTTTAAAGATCCAAGAAGTTCCTCCAAAGTGAGAGTATTGAGGTTCTTTGCTTCCTGAATAGCAGTGACCTTAGGTCACCACTGTTTATGTAAGCTCCTCAAAATTTTTCTGACACGATCTTTGTTCTCATAGGTTTTTCCAAGAGTTCTAAGACCGTTGGTGATAGTTTGGTATCTTCCAAACATTTGATCTATAGTTTCATGTTCAGCCATTTTAAATAATTCATACTGATGAACTAGCATGCTTATCTTTGACTCCTTAACTTGGGATGACCCTTCATGAGCCAGGGCTAGAGTATCCCATATTTCCTTAGCAGTGTTATAGCTATGGACTTTATCATGCTCAGATCTGGTCACTTGTATTACTGATAAGTCTGTTAAGTGTGCAGGAAAATAGACTTAAGGTCACTCGTCTAAAACTGACCCGTCTAAATTTCCCTAAGGAGCATTTTTTCAGACTCGTCTGAAAAACCACACTTCTGAAAGTTTGACAACTCAGACAGAGACTAAGTCAACTCTCAGTCAAGGTTCTAATCTAGTTGATGATGTGGCAAAGATCAAAAGTCTGAAGAAGCTTTAGTGGATCACCCGCCAGAAAAAGGCTTTTTCACACATCTAAGTTTTGGATCACTTCACCAGTAAAATTTTAAACTCTATAACACCCGTCTAATTTTTGACTTTGCTACACCAGTTTTAGTGTCAGACTGTAAGAATAAAGTCCAAGTCAACCTTATTTGAAAAAGATACCGTCCTTAAGGATCTCGAAGACCTCTGGACAAAAGCACCAATGGCAAAGAATAAAGAATTCATTCTTTCAAGTTTTTAAGGAATAGACACGCTACCACTGTACTATGCTAGCGACTTTTAGCTGTTTTAGTACAAAGTAAAAGTGCTTTCCAGAAAGTGAATTGAGTGTTGCACTGAAATGGAAAGCTCTCTGCTGCAAGTACAAGAAGTCTGCTATTGTAACTCTGAAACAATAACTGCTCAGAAACAAAGTGTACTCTTGGTCGCATATGTGAAAGTCCAATGTCCCTAAACATTTAATGCTTATACAGAATGACTCTTTGGCATTAATGGCGTCCCATAAGCTCAAGATTAAGGAGCACACTTTCCGAAGGTGAGTCTAACAGATCAAATTGATTGAAGCCTTTAAACAGGGCAAACCATGAAGATGAAGTCAAGAGATGCACTGCGCATATTGAAAGAAGCATTTACTCTGCTCATTTATTTATTCATTCCTTCATTGATTATCTCTTCAATCATTTGACATAAATTTCGCAGTCTTTCATCCCTTCATTTATTCCACTCTCTGAGTGTTATCTGAAAGGCTTGCAAAGTGATATTAAATACTCAAAACCATTTACTCTTTACTATTGAGCCTAGAGATGCTAGGTGTGAAAAGAATACTTGTTTGAGTGTGAGCCTGGAGAGGCTAGGTGTGAAAAGAATACTTGCACTGTAAATTGATCAGTTATAGTGGAAACTTTGGTACTGCCAAGAACTGGACCTAGCCCTGTTGATTTTGGGGTGAACCAGTATAAAACTCTTGAGTGATATTCCTCTTCCCTCATCTCTTTAATTTATTTAAGAGTTATTTGTTTAAGCTTTTAACTTGGGGAGTTATCTTGTGAATATCAAATCTTGTTTTAATCCTTTACTGTGTACGAGTGTGTGCTGTCTTAAAATTAGACGAGTCACCTGTCTAATTTTCTGTAGCTTTGTTTTTTCTTGTTGTGCCTGTGAAAATATTTTCAAAGTTTTCTAAAAAGTTGGTAAACACAATTCAACCCTCATTCTTGTGTTAACTTTGGTTATTTCAGTTGGTATCAGAGTTCAGCCTCTGGGTTGAGCACTTAACAGTGTAGAGGAAAAGATCTTGGAAATGGCAGGAGAATCCAACTTGAGCTAGAATCATGTAGGAGAAGGATACTCAATGTCTAGACCTCCATACTTCAATGGAGAGGACTACATCTACTGGAAAGAAAAGATGAAGTGGTTTCTGTAATCCACTAACTCTGATCTCTGGGATATTATTGAAGAAGGTTCCTACATTCCTACGGATGACAAAAGAGTAGAAATTCCAAAAGCAAGCATGACCTCTGATCAAAGAACAAAGTGTCAGTTCAATGCCAAAGCCAGATATGCAATCATGCATGCTTTGAGCAGAGAAGAGTTTGAAAAGGTCAGTGCTTGTGAATCTGCAAAAGAAATGTGGGATTCACTAGCTGTTGCTCATGAAGGAACCAAAAAAATGAAGGAGACCAAAGTCAGCATGTTGGTCAGGAAATATGAACTGTTCAAAATGGAAGAAGGGGAAAATATTGGCCAAATGTATGGGAGATTTCAAACTCTAACCAATGGGTTGAAGTCTCTAGGAAAAGTATACAAGACCGAGGAACACAATCACAAAATTCTCATAAGTCTTCCAAAACATTGGAGACCTTTGGTAACTGCTGTGTCTCAGGCCAAAGATCTGTCAACAATGAAGCTGGATGAGCTTCTTGGTACACTTCAAATCCATGAAAAAGAACAGATTGAAGAAAACAATGGAAAGAAGAGAAAATCCATTGCTCTCAAGGCTGACAAGAAATCATCCAAGGGATCTACATCTAAAGTCATCAAGGTTGATGAATCTTCAGAAGAATATGAGGAATCAAATAAGGATGACTCTGATGATGAACTCTCTCTTCTTACCAGAAAAATGAAAAAGCTTTGGAAGAAAAGAAATTTCAGAAAGGATAAACCATTCAAGCGCTTCAACAAAGATAAATACAACAAAGATGGTGGATCTAATGACAGAAATGCCATTGTCTGTTATGAATGCAAAAATCCAAGACATATCAAGGCAAAATGTCCTCAACTCAAGAAGCAAACTCCCAATAAGTTCTTCAAAAAAAAGAAGAAGGGAATGATGGCTACTTAGGAAGACCTGGATGAAAGATCCATTGAAAGTGAAGAAGAGGAGCTTGAAGCTAATCTTTGTCTCATGGCAAATACAGATTCAGATTTTGAAACCGAGGTACAATCTGAACTTGAGAATTTGAGTGATGCATGTGATGAACTATTGGAAGAATCCAACTGTATATCTAAAGCTTTCAAATCCCTTAAGAGATAGTATGTTAAACTCTCAAATGACTATACACAGAAATCTCAAGAGTTTTAGAAGTTAGCTGAAGAAAACAGTAGGCTTAAGACTGAAAAGTCTAAAGCTAAGATCTCAGTTGAAACTCTACATTCTGAAGTAGTTAAACTTCAACAAAAAGTAGAAGAGTTCACCTCAGATCTTGCCAAGTTTGTTAATGGTAGAGAAAATCTCACTAAAGTTTTGGGAAGTCAGAGACACTCCCTTAACAAAGAAGGTATAGGATATTCAAGTCAAGATCATCATAATGGATCAACAAAGTTCTAAAAAATAACTGTCAAATCTGTTTCAGTTAGCTTAAATAAACCTATATGTACCTACTGTGGAAAAGTTGAACATATTACGTCCAAGTGTATTCACAAAAAGAGAAAGAAGTCTTCACCGACTCCTCACACTAACAAAAAAGGACCCATTAAAATATGGGTACCTAAGTCCATGATAATTCCTGTTAAAGATATGCTTAATAGGACAAAACAAACACCTATGATGGTACCTGGACAGTGGATGCTCGCGACATATGACAAGAGAAATGTCTATGTTCCTAGACCTCCAACCTAAGAAAGGTGGACATGTAACCTTTGGTGGCAACTAGAAGGAAAAAGTTGTTGGTGTAGGTAAAATTGGTGGTAAACCTCCGTTACCTATCAAGGCAACACAATCTGTATAAGATTGACCTTTCTGAAGTTTCAGATCAAAGTGTAACATGATTTATGTCTAAAGAGGATGAGAAGTGGCTATGGCATAAGAAACTAGGACATGTTAGTATGAAACAAATTTCTAAATTGAAAAGGCATAACCTTGTGAGAGGATTGCCTGATATTTCTTTTAAGAAAGATGTTTCGTGTGATGCATGTCAGAGTGGTAAACAAGTAAAATCAAGTTTCAAATCTAAGAAAGAAGTCACCTCCTCTAGACCTTTGAAATTGTTACATATGGATCTGTTAGCACCAGTCAGTGTAGCTAGCCTAGGTGGAAAGAAATATGGTTTTGTCATAGTTGATGACTATTCTAGATTCACATGGGTACTCTTCTTAACCCACAAGGATGAGTCTTATAAGGTCTTTACAGTATTCAGTAACAGAGTATAGAATGAGCAGGGTTTTTGTATCTCTGCTATTAAAAATGACCATAGTGGTGAATTTGAAAATGAGTAGTTTAAGCTATTCTGTGAGGAAAATGATATTTCTCACAATTTCTTTGCACCTACAACTCCACAGCAAAATGGAATGGTTGAGAGAAAGAACAGATCTCTTCAAGAGATGGGTAGAACAATGCTCAACAAAAATAACCTCCCTAAGTACTTCTGGGCAGAAGCCATTAACACTGCTTGTTATGTGCAAAACAGAATACTGGTTAGACCTATCCTAAATAAGGCTCCTTATGAATTGTGGAAAGGTAGAAAACCCAACATATAATATTTTCATGCATTTGGATGTGAATGTTATATTTTGAATATAAAAGATCATATGGGAAAATTTGACTTTAATGTAGATAAAGGCATATTCATTGGATATTCAGAACTGTCTAAAGCTTTTAGAATTTTAATTCTAGAATCTCTATAGTAGAAGAATCAATACATGTGAAATTTAATGATGGTTTAAAGACTGATAAGGACCTATCAGATCTAGAAGATGATATTGTAGGTATTGATCTAAGTCCCTCTGAGGAAAAGTCTTTAGACAAGTCAAAAGTAGACGTGTCTGGAATTCCAAAAAATCAGACGAGTGCTCAAACATCTGAAAAACAGGATGAGAAGAGAGACTGGAAATTCAAGACTTATCATCCAGAAGATCTTACCATTGGAAGTCCATCTCAAGGTGTTAAAACTAGATCTACTTTCAAAGAAAACAATAACATGGACTTCATATTAGATTTGGAGCCCAAACGAATTGAAGAAGCTCTACAAGATGAAAGTTGTTCTAGCCATGCAAGAAGAATTGAATCAATTCAAGAGAAATGATGTGTGGACTTTATTTTCTAAACCTAAGGACAAATCCATCATTGGAACCAGATGGGTATTTAGAAACAAACTAGATGAAGATGGAAAAGTGGTAAGGAACAAGGCAAGACTAGTTTCTCAAGGGTATAATCAACAGGAAGGTATTGATTTCACTGAAACCTTTGCACCCATCGCTTGATTAGAAGCAATTAGAATTCTTATGTCTTATGCTGCACAACATGTTATAACTCTTTATCAAATGGATGTTAAAAGTGCATTGCTAAATGGGATAATTGAGGAGGAAGTTTATGTTAAGCAACCTCTTGGGTTTGAAGATTTTGAAAATCCTCACCATGTCTATAAGCTTAAGAAAACTTTATATGGACTCAAACAAGCTCCTAGAGCTTGGTATGATAGGTTAAGCACATATCTAATAGAAAAAAATTTCATTAAAGGAAAAGTAGACACTACACTTTTCAAGAAATGGTTAAAGAAAGATTTCATTGTAGTACAAATATATGTGGATGATATCATCTTTGGTACTACTAATGAAAAACTCTGTAAAGAGTTCTCTGAGTTGATGCAGAATGAGTTTGAGATGAACATGATGAGAGAATTGAAGTTCTTTCTTGGTCTGCAAATAAAAAAGACGAGTGAAGGAATTTATATCCATCATTAAAAATACACCAAGGAAATTCTGAAAAAGTATAAGATGGAAAATTCGTAGCCTATGAGTACTCCTATGCATCCATCAATTGTTTTAAAAAATGATGAGGAAGGTAAAAAGGTAGACTAAATTGTCTATCGAGGTATGATTGGATCTCTTCTATACTTAACTACTAGCAGACTTAACATTCAGTTCAGTGTTTGCCTCTGTGCCAGATTTCAATCAGATCCTAAAGAATGTCATCATAAGGCTGTTAAAAGAATTTTCAGATATCTAATTGGAACCACCTTGGTCTATTGTATAAGAAATATGAAGATTTCAGGTTAGTTGGATTCTGTAATGCTGACTTTGCTGGAGATAGAATAGACAGAAAAAGTACTAGTAGAGGACGTCACTTCATTGGAACAAACATTGACTCCTGGTCAAGAAAACGACAAAGTACCATTGTTCTCTCAACTGCTGAAGCTGAATATATATCTGCAGCAAGTTGTTGGTCACAATTGCTTTGGGTAAAATATCAACTTGAGGGTTATTCAATGTTTGAGCATAACATTCGTGTTTGGTGTGATAATACCAGTGCTATTAACTTGTCTAAAAATCTCATACAACATTGTAGAGCAAAGCATATAGAAATAAAGCACCATTTTATTAAAGATTATGTGCAAAAAGGTGTTTTTGAAATTAAGTTTGTGAACACTGAAAATCAATGGGCTGACATCTTTACTAAACCTTTTAGTGAAGATAGATTTGTTTTTATTAGAAGGAATCTCAATATGCATAACATGTTTGAATAATTGTATGCTCATATGTCTGAAAATTTACTTGTCTTTTTTTGCATGCTTCACTCACCTACTTTAGCCAAGCGTCTGATGACGTGGCTAAAAGCACTCACAAAGTGCTAACCCTGACTAAGACACGTTGACATTGCAAAATTTCCCTCCTTTTTCTAAAAAATGTTCCATCTTTTCACAATTGTCATTTCAAAAGTTATTACTCTTTATGGCATAACCTTTCTCCTTGTTTCCAACGCAAAAAGCACTCAAGTGTTTCCTTTTCTTCTCCTAAAAGCAAACTTAGTCGTTTCACAATCTCTCCACTCAAAATCTTTGCTGTCCCTATCACTCTGATTCTCTATTCATCTTCAACCTTTCAAAACCCTTCGTTTCAAAACCCTAAAAATTTCTTCTTTTCTTAATCAAAGGCACCCAAAAGCTTTTTGGAAACCGTCGCTGGGTAAGTTGGAATCTCTGTGAGTGAGATGAAGAAGGTACACCCTGGAAGGGTTCCAAACTTTGAGGAACTGAAAATCAAGGGAATGGATGTGCAACCCGATATTGCCGCGGTTAGATGGATGCTTTTCTTCTATCTTCGTGAAGTTGTCTACTCTTCACTGGTTAGAGCTTTCTGGAAAACAACCAAGATAACCAAGGACGACCTTATCTCCATGATTTCTGGAGATGTTGGGGATGACCATGTCATCATCACCCATGACTCACTCGTTGAAGTGACTAAGTGCCCAAGGGAATGTGCTGGGTATGCTGCAGATTGGATGAAGCCTATTGGGGAAGAGGCTGTCAACGTTGCAATCTATGGTGTTCCACAACCTGAAGATTAGGACTCCAAGAATCTGACTTCTAAGGCAAGGTTTCTTCATGTCCTTCTCATAAATTGTGATGCCTAGAGTTTGATATAGGAACCATGTGAGTAAAATTGAGAAGTTTGCTTTGCTATCTATCATCTTGTTCAAAAGATTAAGATAGATATCACTGATCTCATTTTTAGGCACATGGAGAAGGCTGCCAAAGGGAAAAATACGGACTATCCCTATGGCATGATCATGACCAGAGTTTTTAGGGAAAACTCTCTAAAGGATCTTAGGGATGCTTTCAGTGTTCATCTCTGCACTGAGATCACCACAAAGACCTTGTCCCCGATGAAGGTTCCACTGACACCATTTGAGGAGCCTGCTATAGAGGAACCTCAACAAGCACCTGTTGAAGAAGCTCCTACTAAAGAAGCATTTGATGCCCCTACTGTGAAGTTTGAGCCTATTGAAACAGATATTGCTACTGCTTCTATTTCAAGACCACAAAACCGCTATCCAAGAGGAAGAGGGTTGATGAACCTGTTGGATAGGCTGAGTGGGAGTCTCAAGCTGCTAAGACTGTGATCCCTAAGAAGAAGTGGACCTATAATACTAAGAGGAAGGCTACTAAGCCTCTGAGACAATCTACCAGAATCAAGAGAAAATTGGTTCTATAGGAAACCCATCCTTCTTGACCATCCTAAGAAAAGCTGCCAACACCTGCAAAACCAGAACACCCTCATCTCCACCCAGAAACAAAACACCTTCACCATCACCAAAGAACACAACACCTACACCTCCACCTACATCACCATCACCTGTACCATCACCACAAAAGGCTTCCACACCACCACCACCACCTACCTCCCCTATCAATGTCTTTGAACCACATGTTTCAGAACCACATACTTCTGCTTCTGAACCACATGTGTCTGAAAGTGAACCCCATCTGTCTGAATAATCCACTCCTCACTCCACTCACTCTTATAAATCTCACCATAATGAAACCTTTAATGATTTTTCCTTCTTTGACTCACCTAAATCACCTTCACCACCACCTAGATCACCCACACCTGACTATATCGAGAATTAATGCCAAATTCCTTTGAGGAAGATCTTTCCTGATCTTTTTTCTGTAACCAGACATAACCCCCTACCTAAAGCCACCCTACCTAGATACCATCTCTCATCTATAACCACTCTAATTGTTATTTCTGATGAATGCAGCTCTGATATGCTGTTCAGCAAATAAATGGACATAATTGCTTCTATGGAAGCAGAAAGACAATTGGTCAAACTGGCTGAGAAGTAGAAGTTCTGTGCAAGGTGGAAGCCTAATCCACATGTAATCATGAAGCCCTCCACAGTGATCAAAGTCATGCCAGACTCAATGGTATTGAAAGGGAACAGAAAGCTGTCTGCATTCCTGGTAAGCAAATAAACTGTCTGATCAAGCTGAATAATAAGAAGCTCAAATTCAGAAAGAGGATAGGCACCACTGTGATAAGCCTCTGGCTTATCTAGTTTTATAACTAGATGGACTGTGGTTTTCGTGCAATTTATTCGAGTTCACTCTCGTTTTCGCCCAAATTTGCCTTGTTTTGTTCCTAAGTTGGACTTTGACTCGTTTTGCGTCTTTTGTGTAGTTTTAAGGTTATTTTGAATAGAATTACGCTTGTGGGTGCTTTTGTTGTTTCAGATTAAATAAGTGAAGCTCCGGGAGTCAAGGAAAGTCGAAAAGCAGTGGAAATTGCAAGTCTGGAGACACTCGCCCCGCGAGTGTATTCTCGCCTCGCGAGACTGAAGGTCAACAAAGCAGCAAAAGTCAACATTTGTCTCGCCACGCGAGACTCTTCTCGCCCCGTGAATCATGAAGACTTGCAAGATAGAGACCATCACGGCCAAGCCGTGATGAAGACACGCCCGTGAACAGTTTGAGGTTTGAAGACTCGCCCCGCGAGAGACATCTCGCCTCGCGAGAGAATGAAGACTTGGAAGTCAGAGGCCATCACGGTCCAGCCGTGATGAAGGTCACAGCCTGAAATTGAAGACTCGCCCCGCGAACACACTTTCACCTCGCGAGAGTTCAAATTGAAAGCGCGTCAATTTTAATTCTCGCCTCGCGAAAGGCTGCTCGCCTCGCGAGCGAGCGCAGATCAGGAATCCTATTTAAAGGCTTTTGCAGATCAGATTTGGAGGAATCGGGAGGAGGCTGAAGGGCTTTTGGAGGGCCGCGAATCCTAGTAGTTTTCCACTGTTTAGAGTAGCGTTTAGGGTAGTTTCTTTTCTCTTTGGAGCTGCGTCTCCCTTTTTATCATGGAGTTTAGGTCCGATCGCTTGTCTATGAGCATGAGGAACTAATCTCCTCGTCCGAGGGAACGATGAAGCCACCCATGGCGATGTAAATCCGATATGATGTATGTCTTTCTCCTTTAATTCAATTCTTGTTTTCTAATTCTGATTTGATTGTGTTAATCATATGTGTTGCGTGATTGACTTGTTAACGTTGATGAGGCTTAGTCAGCGATTCACGTTTAGAACTTGAATTAGGATCATCGATCGAATATTGCACGAGAGTGAGTAGGAGATCGGTGCGACCTTATAGGGAACACGAATTAACAGAATTCGAGATTAGGGTTAAGAGACCTAGCAAGTAATTAACTCAAATCATCGAATACGTCCTAATGAGCACGGAAGTGGATTTAGGAGAATTTAGGGGTCCTGGTTGACATTGCAATTGAACCTAGGGAGGAATTCATCATCACTTGGGTGTACATATTGGGTAGGTGGATTTGTGACCTTGGACATTTTAGTTTTCTGATTTTTAGTTAATTAGTTTATTTAGATTGTTAATTGAATTTCGCTCTCTCAACCACCTTTTTCCGTAACTTGACCGAACGTATCTGACTTCCCGCGGATTAGTCGAATTGGTAACCCAATCCTTGAGTTCGACCTCGATAATTACTTACCGTGTTTATTTTTATTACTTGCGACGACCCGGTACACTTGCCGGTGTCACAACAAGTTTTTGGCGCCGTTGCCGGGGATTGGCACAACCAATTTTTCTGATTTTAGGGAAGTTTGATTATTTGGTTAAGTTACTTTTATTTTTATTTTTATTTTTAATTTCTATTATTATCCTCTATTTCTTGATCCCACTTGGTCTTGGCCCTGTTTTGTATGCGAGGTACCCTTTCAAGGCGGATTGCGAATCATGGAGACTGTTTATTTTCCAGCCTTCGACGGTGTTACAAAATATGACTTTGGGCCTAATATATCCCTGGGAGATCACTGGCGCTGGGGACGTAATTGCCCTCATGCACAAGCTTATAGTATAATCATGAAGCATGAGGAGGAATGGGAATGGAAGGAGCAAACACCGCTGAGAGCTACTCTAGAACAATATTCCCAGGAGCTATCCACCTCTGAGGCCAAGGCAAGAGCCAATCGTGATGATGATCAAACCGTGATGCAAAATTTCAAAGCGCAAGCTGAGGAGATTTGCAAGCAGTTAGTACAGAAGTCACATGAAGCCCAATTTGAAGAAAATCTGGTTTTAGGGATAGATCAAAATAAAGACGAAGTGGTAGTGGATTCCACACGGTTTGCCAAGCAACCGAAAATTTCTGCATTGGATAACTATGTTGGCTTACATGCATGTGTGGACATGGGTAAGTTAGACCCTCCCACTGCCTCGACACACTTCCTCGAGAAAACACCATTTGACCCGAGAGGAAGTGAGTTCATAATTGAAGAGGTCAATGGAGTTTTCACACACTGGATGGGTGGAGTTGATGATAAGGTCATATTGCTGCTACGATCTCCACTCCAATTACCATTTGATCCGGGTGGAGGATTTGATATGATGAGCGTCTCTTGGCCCCTGTACCACAGACTATGGGATCCAGGTGGATGCTTCTTAATAAGTCAAGCTCGGGACATTAAACAAGCGCTTCTTGGGAGGCAACCCAAGCTAGGTATCTCTCTCTTTTCTTAACTTTTGTTTTGTTTTTGTGTTTGTTTTTTTTGTGTTTTGTTTTTGTCTGTCACTCTTGAATAATTTGAGAAGATCAAGAGTTGTTGTATGAATGTCGAGTCGGAAAGCTTATTGGATTTTGATTGAATTGAGCATAGATTGAATGCATGAATTGATTTGACCATTGATGATTTCCCCCTAGGTTCTGAAATTAGAAAAGTTTATCCCCACTTAAAAATTGAAAACTGAACTTTGAGAATTTTGTTGTGATTACTTGATTTATGATAAGTTTGGGGTGAGGGGGTGCACACACTAGGAATCGTATCTCGGTCAAACAATTTGCAAAATGTCCAGGTGAGGATTTGAGCCTCCAACTCTGTTTTTGAATGTGTGAATCACTGTTAAGTTGCACTTTCCCGAATTTGCTTGAATCTCTATATGGTTTGCATGTTTATGTGTTGCATCAAATGATTTAGGCAATTTTCTTTGAATTAACTACTTGGCCTGAAATGAACCATCCCTAATGCATGTTCCCTAGTTAGCCAAATTGAGCCCAATTGACCTATTGTTTCTTGATGACCCTACATTACGAGCCAAAATCCGAAAAACCATGTTAACCCAATCTTAGGATTAGGAGAGCATGGAAATGAGCAAGAGAAAGGTTGTGAGAAACTAAGTTTGGGGTGGCTACGAGGTGATATGTCATATTGGGATGAGAAAAAGAAAATAAAGGTTGGCCCAAGGCAAAAAAAAAAAAAAAAGAAAAGAAAAGAAAAGAAGAAAACAAAAAAAAAAAAAATTGCCAAAGGAAAAGGGGCAGAGCAAAAAGATTAGCAAGGAAAAGGCTGTAGTCACCCGAGCCCAAATGAAAAATGGAAAAAGGAATTAGAGTGGAATGTATGTCAAATGCTCATGCTCTCTTAGTTCCTAGGGACTCAAGCCTAAATATCCTTCATTATCCTACCCTCAGCCAGGCCCCATTACAACCTTTAAAAGACCTTATGATGTTGCATACATGTTTACGTGGGAACTACTTTTGAGATGAAAATCAAATTCATGGGAAGTGCTCTTGATAAGTGAAATTGAGTGAAAAAGTTGAAAGCCTTGACGAATTGAGCGAATGAGTGAAATTTTACATACCCTTGTGAGGAAGGCAGTTGTTTGAAATTGGTGATCTTCCTTTTGTGTGTGACTCTGATCCTCAACTTTGACTAATGATTGCATGAATGATGAAGTTCTCAATGGTTTAAAGTAAATGAATGTGGGGATTACATTTATGTAGGGGGGAGATCATTTGAGAAAAACTGTTTTGTAAAGTTGCATTAAATTTGTGCGAAATCGATTGATTCCTTTAGGCTTGCCAAGTCTTGAGTCGTTTTTGAGTTTTAAGCTTGCTTGGGGACAAGCAAGGTTTAAGTTTGGGGTATTTTGATAAGCCTCTGGCTTATCTAGTTTTATAACTAGATGGACTGTGGTTTTCGTGCAATTTATTCGAGTTCACTCTCGTTTTCGCCCAAATTTGCCTTGTTTTGTTCCTAAGTTGGACTTTGACTCGTTTTGCGTCTTTTGTGTAGTTTTTAGGTTATTTTGAATAGAATTACGCTTGTGGGTGCTTTTGTTGGTTCGGATTAAATAAGTGAAGCTCCGGGAGTCAAGGAAAGTCGAAAAGCAAAGGGAAATTGCAAGTGCGGAGACACTCGCCCATGAGTGTATTCTCGCCTCGCGAGACCGAAGGTCAACAAAGCAAGCAAAGTCAACATTTGTCTCGCCACGCGAGACTCTTCTCGCCCCGTGAATCATGAAGACTTGCAAGACAGAGACCATCACGGCCAAGCCGTGATGAAGACACGCCCGTGAACAGTTTGAGGTTTGAAGACTCGCCCCGCGAGAGACATCTCGCCTCGCGAGAGAATGAAGACTTGGAAGTCAGAGGCCATCACGGTCCAGCCGTGATGAAGGTCACAGCCTGAAATTGAAGACTCGCCCCGCGAACACACTTTCGCCTTGCGAGAGTTCAAATTGAAAGCGCGCCAATTTTAATTCTCGCCTCGCGAAAGGCTGCTCGCCTCGCGAGCGAGCGCAGATCAGGAATCCTATTTAAAGGCTTTTGCAGATCAGATTTGGAGGAATCGGGAGGAGGCTGAAGGGCTTTTGGAGGGCCGCGAATCCTAGTAGTTTTCCACTGTTTAGAGTAGCGTTTAGGGTAGTTTCTTTTCTCTTTGGAGCTGCGTCTCCCTTTTTATCATGGAGTTTAGGTCCGATCGCTTGTCTATGAGCATGAGGAACTAATCTCCTCGTCCGAGGGAACGATGAAGCCACCCATGGCGATGTAAATCCGATATGATGTATGTCTTTCTCCTTTAATTCAATTCTTGTTTTCTAATTCTGATTTGATTGTGTTAATCATATGTGTTGCGTGATTGACTTGTTAACGTTGATGAGGCTTAGTCAGCGATTCACGTTTAGAACTTGAATTAGGATCATCGATCGAATATTGCACGAGAGTGAGTAGGAGATCGGTGCGACCTTATAGGGAACACGAATTAACAGAATTCGAGATTAGGGTTAAGAGACCTAGCAAGTAATTAACTCAAATCATCGAATACGTCCTAATGAGCACGGAAGTGGATTTAGGAGAATTTAGGGGTCCTGGTTGACATTGCAATTGAACCTAGGGAGGAATTCATCATCACTTGGGTGTACATATTGGGTAGGTGGATTTGTGACCTTGGACATTTTAGTTTTCTGATTTTTAGTTAATTAGTTTATTTAGATTGTTAATTGAATTTCGCTCTCTCAACCACCTTTTTCCGTAACTTGACCGAACGTATCTGACTTCCCGCGGATTAGTCGAATTGGTAACCCAATCCTTGAGTTCGACCTCGGTAATTACTTACCGTGTTTATTTTTATTACTTGCGACGACCCGGTACACTTGCCGGTGTCACAACACACTGCCACCTCCTCCAAGTATTTGAGACATCTACCTCAGATGTGGATCTTGCTCTGGACTTAAAGATGAGGAAAAGAAGGAAATTCCTATTGGTGGTAGGCCTACATTTGCTCTCTACCCCTTTGCCCCTTCCATTTATACCCTTCCTCCTTTCTTTTTTGTTTTACCTTTCTTTATCCTTAATTTCCCTGAGTCTACCCCTATCACTCCCATAAACCTCATTAGGAGATCCTAGGAGTTTATGTTTTCACAAATAGAGTCCCCCCTTCACCATGAAAGGATCTAGTGGTTTCTGGATCACTTTTCCCTAATACTGACTTTGAATCCACTCTCTCAACTAGTGTCTACATGGATCCTCAGCCCGAGGAAGAAATTATGATTGAAGAGTTATCTCCTACCCTTCCTCAAGGTCCTTCTCCACCTCCTAGTCCTCCTCCATCTACACCTGCTGACCCCACAACCTCTTTGGCTACAACAGACTCTAGTGCTCCTATTGTTGCTCATGACCCTGCTGCACATCAAAGGCTGGATGAAATGGCCACTTGTCTGCAATCTGTTATACAGAAACAAGATGAAACCATGGAACAATAAGCCTCTTTTCAAGCCACTGTTCTAGCTCAACAAGCAGCAATGCAGAAGATGTTGGAAGCTTTCTTAAAGAGTCAAGGAGGAACCAACTCTTAGGATTTAGGACTTAGTTTCTTTCTGTGAAGAGTCATGCACTATATTGGCAATGATGTTATTATCAATTTTGTAAATGTATGTTCTGACTCTGAATGAAATAAGACACAGTTTATCATTTTTGGCTCTTTGATCTTTATCATTATATGTCTTTATGACGTTTATGAAATGAACAGATGTAAAACACTAGAAGGGGGGTTGAATTGTGTTTTAAAAACTTTTCTGAAAACATTGCAGTTTAGCCGATAAGACACAAGGATGCGTCTTATAAAAAGGAAATTTATTTTTCAACCTAGTTAGCACAGTTAAAATAAATTAAACTGAAAAGATTCAACTAAGAAAGGAGACACAGATTTATACTGGTTCACCCTAAACCTTGGGCTACGTCCAGTCCTTGACTTCACCAAGTATTTACACTATAACTAATCAGGTTACAAAAGGTATTATTTGCACACCTAGCCTCCACAGGCTCAACTAACAAGTATTGTTTGCACACCTAGCTTCTCCAGACTCAAACAAGTATTCTTTCTTCAAGCCTCCACAGGCTCTACAAATGGTAGGAGTTGGAATGAAGCAACAGCATCACGGATTACAACTTTGCAGATCTATCGAGTAACACTCACAAAGTGAATAAGTATTTAAGGTAGGTGAGATCGTAATAAAGACTTCTCAATAAATACAAATGATTTGAGCCGAGAAGTTTTCTAGCGAAGAACTTAAGAGAGTTTTGAGAGTATTGAATGCTAGAGTTAATGAGTTTAGGTGTATGTTCAATGATCTTCAAAGTGTTCTATTTATACTCAAAAGAGATAGGTTCGTTGAGGAGAGTTCTTCAACTGAGTATTCTTTTGTTCTTCGTCAATAAATGCCAATAGAGTCGTTCTGGTATTGCATTTAATGTTTATGATCGTTGGCGAGCTTCAAGACAAATTGATCGTATAGGTTGGCATAGCTTTATCAGAGTGCAGTTTGATTCAGAGCAACGTTTGTTATTTTTTTAGACTTGGGCAGCGCGACTTTCCTTATTTGTGCTAAGCGGGTCTGCGTTCAAGTAAAGTTCATTTTACTGTTTGCAACAAATAGATTCTTCAGGCGTGGAATGGTGCTTTGAGCTTTCTAGTAGAGAATTTCTTTATTGGAAATATTATGAGAATATTCGTTGAGTTTGAATATTGTTGAAGCGAGGAACTTTCTGTTGCTTGGTCTGAATTTGTTAGTGACCGAGTCAATCTTCAGACGCATCATACTACAGACGCATCATTAAGACTTTGTTTCTTTGTCATGAGACTCTTGTATACTGATCTACACACTTAATAGAGATATTAGTAAACTTCATAAGGTTCACTTAAAATCATTCTTTGTTTGGATTCACCAAAATCAGAGATGTCTAAAGATGTGATCTTAACAATCTCCCCTTTTTGATGATGACAAACATTGTCTTATGATTTTAATGAACTAAGGATAAAAGCATATTTAAACACAAAAGGGTCATAACAAGCTTATAAGAATATTTGAGTTAAGTTTCTTAAGCTCCATAAAAAGCTTCTCAAGCTCCCCCTGAACTGATGCTTATGTAATGAACTTCGACGCATGATTAAGGTAGCGTCTTATCTTTAATAGATAGATTTTTGTTGTTCTATTTTCTCTTTCTATTTGCTCCCCCTTTGTCATCAGCAAAAAGATAAAGTAACACAGTAAAGATGCAGCTGAAAATAACATTTATAATAGAGATTAATAATAATAGGGAACAAAGAGAGAGTTAAAGGAAAGATTGAATGCAACGAACTAAAAGGTTGCAGACATTGAATTTTGAAAGAGGGGATTTCTAGATTAGACAAAGAAATTAAAAGAGAGGAAAGATTTTCGAAAAACCAAATTAAGTTTTCAACAGAAATTGGTAAATCAAAAAAGTAAACATAAAAAGGGTTTTCATAAAAAGATAAAGGTAAAATGAAAAGAAAAGGAGTGAAAATAAGAGTTGGTTGGAAGGGATAGAGTTGTCGTGTGCTTGCTTTGTCTTCATCTGGATATACGATGTAGGGAATCTGATAAGAACTTAGTCGAGCAGTATCTGTAGGCGTCTTAACTTTGTCAAGCAGAGAGTGTCCACAATGATGAGTTGGATCTTGAAAGATATGAGGCTCATGGTGGCTCAAAAAGGAAGTAGACCATCGAGGGAACTTCACTTTATGATATTTTCTTTTCAAGAAGACAAAGGGCTTCTTAGATTTTAGATTCAACTTTGGTCTCGGACAGATAGATCCTCTGTCAGGACAGAGGATTAGGCCTGTCTTTCCAAGAGGCTTTATTTAGCCTAATTGTAACCTGTTCAGCAACAAGATTGCTGATTGCTTTTAAATCATCCGGACTGAGAAGATTAGGATTGATTTGATCTATATGTATAGGCACAGAGGAGTTGAAAGAAATAGGTTGGGGTCTTTGTGGTGAGGTTTCAGGTGATGAAGAAGAGTGAGAAAGAGGTGATATAATTGAATCAAAAATTCTTGAAACAGGGACAAGAGATTGAATTTCCTGAGTTGGTTAAGGGTGATCTGGAGTGAGATTTAAATTGAAAGATCGAACAGATAAGGCAAGAAGATTTTCAGTATTTGAAATCTGATTGTGCCGAGGGGAATTATGTGAGGAAGAGGATGATGAATTGGATGGTGAAGATGCACAAATGGGTGAAGAGGGTGAGGGTTCAGATGACTTAGGAGGTGATGCAGTGGGTTGCAAAGAAACTTGCACAGATTCAACCAGCTTCAGCCTTGTAGATCTTCTAACTGGTGTAGCTACAACAACAGCTTTCCTCTTGGGGTCCTTCCGAGGGGAAATAGTAGGTTTTGTAATTATTTCCTTTTTCAAAACCTTTGAAATAGGTTGGTCATCAACATCATCGGATGCTTCTGAGATAACCAACTTCCTTTTTACTTGAAGCTTTGTTCTGACCTTGGGATTCACAGGTGCATACACTTCTGTTGCTTCTAAGTCTTCAGACTTATTAGTTTATTCTTCAAATTCTTCTGATGATTCCCTCTTCTTTTAATCTTCATCAGAGTCAGGAATCTTTCATGGAGGTCTCAGCTTCATCTGAGAGAGGGTTCTTTCATCAATTGCAGTAGCCATATCAACTTTTCCAGTGAAGGGAATGCCCTTGAGATTTAGCAGTTTGGTAATCATCATCCCATAGGTGTGTGAGGTCCTGATTTGGGGCTTTGCCATCCTCAACATATACTTGAAAATCAAGTCATTGATGTCAACCTTCATCAGATTCAGGAGATGGAATAGTGCAAATCTATCCATCTTGTTGACATTGTCACGAGAACTTGTTCTTGGCAACACACAGTTTATCAGTAAGACATGCAGAAATCTTCCTTTTGGAATCAGTTTGGATGCAACTTTGTTTGTAGGGATGGATACTCCATAAAGAACTTGGTGAACAGTTTCTTCACAATACTCAGCTTCCCAATCATTTGTAAAGACGGTACCTTGCCTCGGACAGCCGATTGCTTTCTGAATATTGTTGAGAGTGAATGAATAGGGTTTCCCATTACACTTGGTCCGAATGGAAATTTGAGTCCGAGACATTCTTTCTTCAGCATTTTCCCAAAATTCTTGAAGTAGAAAAGGGTAAATGGGTTCATGTAGAGAGAAGAAATTAACCCATTGTGAAGCTTCCAGTTCAGTCATAATATTCAATCCTCCTTTAATGATTTTGTTCATCTTGACAAATCGTCCAGGGATGATCATAGATACATTTTCCACACTCATCCCTTATCAAGCAACAACATGGGCAATTTTCTGAGAGGGTACTTTGAGTGCCGTGGATTTAGGTTTGAAAGAGAGAGAGAGAAACGAAAGGGTTTCGAAAAGACTCGTTCGCAAGAGAGAGAGAGAAACACTTTTGAAACAGTAAATTGTTTTGGAGAGAGGACAAAGGTTTTAAAGAAAGAGGTTTCGAAAAGAGTTGTTGAGAGATAATAAAATCAAAACGTTTTGAATTCAAAAAACATTTTGGAATAACTGCAATGTAAAGTCTCAGCAAATAATCCACGTCAGCAGACGCTTCATCGAAGATCAGATGCATTATTCATTTATGAAATGCATATTCAAGTTATCTCTAATATAGATGAATCTTTCTTCAGCTAAGTTTTTTGTTAATATATCATCCCACTATCTTTCAATTTTAACAAAGTTAATATCAAAAACACCTTTTTGAACATAATCTCTTATGAAATGATGTTTAATTTCTATGTGCTTAGCCTTAGAATGCTGAATGGGTTCTTAGATAAACAAATAGCACTAGAATTATCACACCAAACAGATATATTATGTTCAAAGATAGAATAATCTTCAAGTTGATATTTTACCCATAAGAGCTGTGAACAACAGCTTGCAGCTGAAATGTATTCTGCTTCTGTAGTGGATAGAGCTATTATAGTTTGACGTTTGCTTGTCCAAGAGACTAAGCTTGTTCCAATAAATTGACATCCTCCACTTGTGCTTTTTTCTTTCTATCCTGTCTCCCGCATAATCAGTATCACAGAATCCTACTAATTTGTATTCTTGTGTTCTCAAATACATCAAACCAAGATTAGTGGTTCCAAGCAAATATCTTATTATTCTTTTAACGGCCTTGAGATGTGATTCTCTAGGATCTGATTGGAATCTCGCACACATAAAGACACTGAATTGAATACTAGGTCTACTTGAGGTTAAGTACAAGAGAGAACCAATCATACCTCTGTAAGTAGTTTGATCTACCTTTTTACCTTCTTCATCTCTGCCTAATTTTGCATTTGCTTCCATGGGAGTTTTTATAGGCTTAGCTATATCCAGCTTGTATTTCCTTAAGATCTCCTTGGTATATTTTTGTTGATGAATGTAAATTCCATCATCTGTCGGTTTGATTTGCAGACCAAGGAAGAACTTTAATTCTCCCATCATGCTCATCTCAAATTCATTCTGCATAATTTTGGAGAACTCTTTGTAGAGCTTTTCATTAGTAGCACCGAATATGATATCATCAACATAGATTTGTACTATAATGAAATCCTTTTTAGAACTTTTTATAAAGAGAGTTATATCTACTTTTCCTCTAATGAAATTATTTTTCATAAAAAAGAACTTAGTCTGTCATACCAAGCTCTAGGTGCTTGTTTTAATCCATAGAGGGCTTTCTTAAGCTTATAGACATGATTTGGTTTGTCACTATCCTCAAATCCTGGTGGTTGTTTAACATATACTTCTTCTTCAATAATTCCATTAAGAAATGCAATTTTGACATCCATTTGAAATAAGGTGATTGATGTTGTGCAGCATATGACATTAGTATACGAATTGCTTCTATTCTAGCTACAAGTGCAAAGGTTTCAGTGTAATCAATAACTTCTTGTTGATTATAGCCTTGAGCAACTGACCTTGCTTTGTTTCTGACAACCTTACCGTCTTCATCAAGCTTGTTTCTGAATATCCATCTTGTTCCAATAACTGACTTTCCTTTTTCATTTGGAACTAAGAACCATACATCATTACTTTTGAATTGATTTAGCTCTTCTTGCATAGCTAAAATCCAGCTTCGTCTTCAAGAGCTTATTTGATATTCTTTGGTTCAATCTCAGATAGAAATGCCATATTGCTTGAATCCTTGGATGTTGATCTGGTTTTAACTCCTTGAGAGGGATTGCCAATGATCAACTGTTCAGGGTGATGAGTTTTGAACTTCCAGTCCCGTCTGGGTTCCTTATCAGACGATTGTTGAGTAGATGGATCAGACACTTGAGTAAGAAATTCTGAGTCCTCGTTCTTCAAGTCATCTTTAGTCTCATTACTTTGTTTTCTAAGATCCAATCCTGCAAAATCATCTTCAAGATCTGATAATTTCTTATCAGTCTTTATGCCATCATTAAACTTGACATGACTAGATTCTTCAACTACTTCTGTTCTAGAGTTGTAAACTCTAAAAGCTTTAGAAGTATCGGAATATCCAAGGAATATAGCTTTATCTACTTTTGAATCAAACTTTCCAAGTTGATCTCTAGTATTTAGAATAAAATATTCACATCCAAAAGCATGGAAATACGAAATGTTGGGTTTTCTACCTTTCCACAATTCATAGAGAGTTTTGTTCAAGAATGGTCTTATCAATATTCTATCATGTACATAACAAGCAGTGTTTACTACCTCAGCCCAGAAGTACTTTGGGAGTTTATTTTCATTGAGCATTGTTCGGACCATCTCTTGTAGAGATCTGTTTTTTCTTTCTACTACTCCATTCCGCTGAGGAGTTCTAGGAGAAAAAAGTTGTGAGATATACCATTCTCTTCACAGAATGTATTGAAGTGCTCATTTTCAAACTCTCCCCCATGGTCACTTCTGATAGCTGAGATACAGATTCCCTGCTCATTTTGAACTTTCTTACAGAATGTAGAGAACATTTTGAATGATTCATCCTTGTGGTTTAAGAAGAGTACCCATGTATATCTAGAATAATCATCGACTAAGACAAAACCGTATTTCTTTCCTGTCTTACTAACAACACTAACTGGACCAAACAGACCCATATGTAACAACTGTAAAGGTCTAGAGGAAGATACTAGATTCTTGGATTTAAAGCTAGATTTAACTTGCTTTCCACATTGGCAAGAATCACATAAGACATCATTTTTGAAACTTATATCAGGTAGACCTTTCACAAGTCTATACTTTTGAAGCTTAGATATTTGTTTCATACTTGCATGTCCCAACTTCTTATGCCATACCCATCTTTCATCTTCTATTGACACAAAACAAGTCACATTTTGATTAGATATTTCAGTTAGATCAATCTTATAAAGATTTGGTTACCTGTTTGCTGAAAAGAGAACTTTGCCATTAATGTCTTTGACTACACATGCATTCTTAGTAAAGGAAACATTATATCCATTATCACATAATTGACTTGTGCTTAGCAAATTATGTCTTAATCCTTCAACTAAAAGAACGTTAAAGATAGAGGATAAAGGTGATTTCCCACCAATTTTACCTATCCCGATGACCTTTCCTTTTTGATTTCCACTGAAGGTAAGATGTCCACCTTCTTTAGGTTGGAGGTCTAGGAACATAGACCTTTCTCCTGTCATGTGTTGTGAGCAGTCACTGTCCAGGTACCACGATAGGTGTCCTTTTTGTCCTATTAAAGATATCCGCAACAGGAATAATCTAAGCTTTAGGTACCCATATTCTTTTGGGTCCTTTTTTGTTAGTTCTTGAAGTTTGTGACAACTTCTTTCTTGTGTGAATACACTTAGACGTGATATGTCCAGTTTTTCCACAGTTTTTACAACTACTTTTGTAAGTAATGACTTTATCATAAAGAGTTTCAGGTTTTTCTCCTAAGACTTTGTTAGATACTTTATGATGTGTTTGGTCAATGAATCCTATACCAGTTTTATCAAGAGAGGGTCTCTGACTTGCTAACAACTTAGTCAAGTTATCTCTTCCATTAACAAAACCATCAAGATCAGAGGTGAGCTCTTCAACCTTCTATTGAAGTTTGACAACTTCTTCAGATTGTGGCCTCTCAACTGTGATCTTAGCCTTTCAGCTTTAAGCTTATTGTTTTCCTGAGACAGTTTGTTTCACTCTTGAGTCTTATGTTCATGATCTTTTAAGTGTTTCACATATTGCCTCTTAAGTGTTCTAAAGCCTTAGTTAAACAGTTAGATTCTTCAATCAATTCATCATAGGCATCTTGTAAATCCTTAGAATCAGAAATTACCTAAGAGTCTGTGTCGTCATCCTCCATGAGACAAAGATTTGCTTCTTCACCTTCATCATCATCAGATGAGCTACCATCAAGATCTTCCCAAGTAGCCATCATCCCTTTCTTTTTCTTTTTATAGAATTTTTTGAAGGGTTGCTTTTGCAGCTGAGGACATTCAGAATTGAAGTGTCCTGGTTTCTTGCATTCATAGCATACAATAGAACTTTTGTCAGAACTATTGTTTTCTTTGAAGGATTTTTGTTTGTTGAACTTCTTAAAAGGTCTATCCTTTCTGAAATTCTTCTTCTTCCATAATTTTCTCATTTTTCTGGTTAGTAATGACATTTCATCGTCATTGTCAGAGTCTTCTTCAAAGGCGCCTGATGCTTGATTTGATTCTTCAACCTTTAGAGCTTTTGAAGATTCTTTTTCTGCCTTGAGGGCAATGGTTTTTCCTTTCTTATTTGAATTGTCTTCATTCAGATCTTGCTCATGAACTTGTAAAGTTCCAAGAAGATCACTCATTTGAAGCGTTGTGAGATCTTTGGCTTGAGTTATTGCTATAACTAGAGGTCTCCACTGTTTGGGTAGACTTCTTAGGATTTTGCCAACTTTCTCAGCATTGTTATAGATTTTCCCAGTGATTTTAGATTATTTGTAATAGTCTGAAATCTTCCTATCATTTGAGCAATGCTTTCTCCCCCTCCATGATAAATAACCCATACTTTTGTACAAGCATGTTTATCTTTGTTTCTTTCACTTTTGTTGTTCCTTCAAGCGTAACTTCGAGAGTCTCCCAGATTTCTTTAGCAGATCCACATGCATGGACCTTTTCAAATTCTTCTTGACTGAGAGCACACATCAAGGAATACCTTGCTTTATGATTTAGCTCCCACTTAGTCTTTTCTACTGTAGTCCACCGAGCTTTGGGTTTATCAGTGTCATCATCATTCTTTGGTATGTAGGGACCATAGTGATACTATCCCATAAATCAAAATTTATTGACATGATGAACCATTGAAATCTTTCTTTCCAATAGATGTAGTTTTTCCATCAAAGTAGGGAGGTCTCGCCATAGATGCTCCTTCTCTAGTGTAGCTTCCGCTTGTGCTAGCTCCAGTTGTTATGATGTCTATTCAATAGGATCTTTCCTCAACACTGTTAAGTGCTCAACCTAGAGGTTAAGCTCTGATGCCAACTGAAATGAATAGATGTAAAACACTAGAAGGCGGGGTTGATTGAATTGTATTTTAAAAACTTTCTGAAGACGTTGCAGTTTAGCCAATATGACACAAGGATGCGTCTTATAAAAAGGAAATTTATTTTTCAACCCAGTTAGCACAATTAAAATAAATTAAACTGAAAAGATTAAGCTAAGAAAGGAGACACAGATTTATACTGGTTCACCCTAAACCTTGGGCTACGTCCAATCATTGGCTTCACCAAGTATTTACACTACAACTGATCAGGTTACAGAAGGTATTATTTGCACACCTAGCCTCCACAGGCTCAACTAACAAGTATTGTTTGCACACCTAGCCTCTCCTGGCTCAAACAAGTATTGTTTCTTCAAGCCTCCACAGGCTCTACAAATGGTAGGAGTTGGAATGAAGCAACAACTTCACGGATTACAACTTTGCAGATCTACCGAGTAACACTCATAGAGTGAATAAGTATTTAAGGTGGGTGAGATCGCAATAATGACTTCTCAATAAATACAAATGATTTGAGAATAAAAGTTTTCTAGAGAAGAACTTAAGAGAGCTTTGAGAGTATTGAATGCTAGAGTTAATGAGTTCAGGTGTATGTTCAATGATCTTCAAAGTCTTCTGTTTATACTCAAAAGAGATAGGTTTGTTGAGGAGAGTTCTTCAATTGAGTATTCTTTTGTTCTTCGTCAATAAATTGCAATAGAGTCGTTCTAGTCTTGCATTTAATGCTTATGATCGTGGGTGAGCTTCAAGATAAATGGAATGTATAGGTTGGCATAGATTTATCAGAGTGCAGTTTGATTCAGAGAAGCGTTTGTTGATTTTTCAGATTTGGACAGTGCAACTTTCCTTATTTGTGCTAAGCGAGTCTATGTTCAAGGAAAGCTCATTTTGCTGTTTGCAACAAATAGTTTCTTCAGGTATGGAATGGTGCTTTGAGCTTTCTGATAGAGAATTTCTTTATTGGAAATATTATGAGAATATTCGTTGAGTTTGAATATTGTTGAAGCGAGGAACTTTCTATTGCTTGGTCAGAATTTGTTAGTGACCGGGTCGATCTCCAGACGCATCATACTACAGACGCATCATTAAGACTTTGTTTCTTTGTCATGAGACTCTTGTATACTAACCTGCACACTTAATAGACATATTAGTAAACTTCATAAGGTTTACTTAAAATCAATCTTTGTTTGGATTCATCAAAATCACAGATGTCTAAAGATGTGATCTTAATAGTTTAATGTTATCTTTTTGAGTGATGCCAAAAAGGGGAGGAAGTAAAAGTAAAAATAAGTAACAATAAGACTTTTTAGACTTAACAGTTTTTGCTATGATATTTATTTGATGCATTAATTAAGGGGGAGTCTTAATTAGTATATCTGTCTATGTTCTCATATACATAATCTAAGACCTGTCAAAAAGTTTCAATTGTCTATCAAGTGTCTATTACTTTTTGAAGTTCAATAAAATAAAATAAAATATTTGTCATCATCATAAGGGGGAGAATGTTGAGACCTCATAAGTCTGGAACACATTCAATGTGTAAATTCTCTAAGTTTTGATGATTCCAAATATATTAAGTATGATAATATTGAACCATTTGAAATTAATGATAAGTCTGTTAAGTGTGCAGGAAAATTGACTTCAGGTCACTCGTCTAAAACTGACCCCTCTAAATTTCCCTAAGGAGCAATTTTTCAGAATTGTCTAAAAAACCACCCTTCTAAAAGTTAGACAACTCAGACAGAGACTAAATCAACTCTCAGTCAAGGTTCTTATCTAGTTGGATGATGTGGCAAGGATCAAAAGTCTGAAGAAGCTTCAGTGGATCACCCGTCTGAAAAAGGCTCTTTCACACGTCTAAGTTTTGGATCACCTCACCCATCTAATTTTAGACTCTACAATACCCGTCTAATTTTAGACTCTGCTGCACCAGTTTTAGTGTCAGACTGTCAGAATAAAGTACAAGTCAACCTTATTTGAAAAAGATGCCTTCCTTAAGGATCTCAAAGACCTCTGGACAAAAGCACCAAGGACAAAGAATAAAGAATTCATTCTTTAAGTTTTTAAGGAATAAACACGCTACATCTGTACCACGCTAGTGACTTTTAGCTGTTTTAGTACGAAGTAAAAGTGCTTTCCAGAAAGTGAACTGAGTGTTGCACTGAAATGGAAAGCTCTCTGCTGCAAGTACAAGAAGTCTGCTACTGTAACTCTGAAACAACAACTGCTCAGAAACAAAGTGTACTCTTAGTCACATATGTCAAAGTCCAATGTCCCTAAACACTTAATGCTTATACAGAACGACTCTTTGGCATTAATGACATGCCAGAAGCTCAAGATTAAGGAGCACACTTTCTGAAGCTGGGTCTAACGAATCAAATTGATTGAAGCCTTTAAAGAGGGCAAACCATCAAGATGAAGTGAAGAGATACACTGTGCATATTAAAAGAAGCATTTACCCTACTCATTTATTTCTTCATTCCTTCATTGCTCATCTCTTCAATCATTTGACATAAATTTCGCAATCTTTCATCCCTTCATTTATTCCACTCTCTGAGTGTTATTTGAAAGACTTGAAAAGTTGTATTAAATACTCAAAACCATTTACTCTTTACTGGTTGAGCCTGGATATGACAGGTGTGAAAAGAATACTTGTTTGAGTGAGACTGGAGAGGCTAGGTGTGAAAATAATTATTGTACTGTAATCTGATCAGTTATAGTGGAAACCTTGGTGCTGCCAAGAACTGGACATAGCCCTGTTGATTTTGGGGTGAACCAGTATAAAAATCTTAAGTGGTATTCCTCTTCCCTTATCTCTTTAATTTATTTAAGAGTTATTTGTTTAAGCATTTAACTTGGGGAGTTATCTTGTGAATATCAAATCTCGTTTTAATCCTTTAATGTGTGCGAGTGTGTGCTGCCTTAAAATTAGACGAGTCGTCTGTCTAATTTTCTGTAGCTTTGTTTTTACTTGTTGTTCCTGCGAAATTATTTTCAAATATTTCTAAAAAGTTGGTAAACACAATTCAACCTCCTTCTTGTGTTAACTTTGGTTATTTCAGATATGACGCATCACAAAATACGTCAAATTGTTTTAAGGGATCTGGCAAAGTCAGCATTGGAAATGTGGTCAACCTATTTTTCATCTCTTGGAAACTCTTTTCACATTCATCTGTCCAAACAAAAGTTGTACCCTCTCGTCAACTACGTCATAGGCAACACAATCTTCGAGAAACCCTCTATAAACCTCCTGCAGTATCCAGCTAGTCCAAGAAAACTCCTCACTTCACTCATTGACTTTGGTCTCTCCCACTTAAGAAATGCCTCAACTTTAGTCGGATCTATTGATACCTTCGATGTTGATCACATTACCCAAAAACTGAACTTCCTCCATCCATAACTCGGAAAGCTTGGCATACAAATGCCGGTCCTTCAACCCCTGCAACACTATCCTCAGATGGTCCTCATGTTCTTCCCGTGAATGGGAATAGATAAGGATATCATCTATAAACACCGCCACAAACTTGTCGGGGAACGGTTTGAAGATCCTTTTCATGTAATCCATAAACACTGCTGGAGCATTAGTCACACCAAAAGGCATAACTAAATACTCGTAGTGTCCGTACCTCATCCTAAAATTTGTCTTGGGTACATCCTCCTTCTTCACCTGAATCTGATGGCAGCCAGACTTGATATCAATCTTAGAAAACACGGAAGCTCCCTTCAAATGATCCATCAGATCATCTATCCTAGGCAACATATACTTATTCTTAATCGTCACCTTATTCAACTGCCTATAGTCCGTACACAGCCTAGCACTTCCATCATTCTTCTTTAAAAAAAACTCCGGAGCTCCCCACGGTGAAATACTAGGTCTGATAAACTCTTTCTTCAACATGTCATCCAACTGCTTCTTCAACTCAGTCAACTCTACGGATGACATCCGATAGGGTGCTATTGAGATAGGTCTTGCCTCTGACACGAGACCAATGGTGAACTCTACCTCCCTCCCTGGTGGCAAACCCAAAATGCTTGGTGGAAAAACCTCAAGAAGCTCTCTCATGATAGGCATAGAATCTATAATTGGAGTCTCCGTAGCTTCCACTGAGAAAAGCATCACGTACTGTCGAGAATCATCATTCCTTATAGATACTCCTTCTTTGGCAGATACTACACTAGAAGGCTCAAGAAAAGATAAGGTATTCCTAGAACAATCCAACACCACATGGTTAGCCGAAAGCCAATCCATTCCAAGAATCACGTCTATCTACTGCATGAGTAAACAAACAAGGTCTACAAGGAATGTCCTATTCTCAACAACTATTGGACACTACAAACAGACATACATAGTAGTCAAGGAACCACTGGTAGGGGTAGACACAATAAGGGTATATGGTAACACAGATACATGTAACTATAAATGATCCACACACTCATGCGAGATAAATGAATGTATAGCACCCGAGTCAAATAACACCGACGAGAGTCTACCAGATATCAAACACATACCTTGTATAAGATCAGCAAATTGAGAGGATTCAGCATCCCTCACGGTAAACACTCTCCCAGTGGCTGCCTACTGCCCTGATACTAGGGCTCCTCTCCCAGCTCCACCTCTGCCTGCACCTGTTCCTCTACCAGCAGCTATCGGCTGCTGCATAACCCTTTACCTGCAATCCTGAGCCAGATGACATGGTTTACCACAGACGAAACAACCAGGTCTCTCTCTACAATCCCGCCGATAATGCGGTTCTCTGCATTTGTAACAAACGGGACCTCGCTGCTGCTGGCCCGCTCCACCAACCGGTGTTGTAGTAACTGGTAATGGTGCAAATCTCTGAACTGTCGGCATTGGTCTGGTATACGGTCCCAGCCTCCATTGGGAACCACTACCTCTCCTCTAAGTACCCGATCTGATATGACCTCCACTCCTCTGCTGCCTTCTCAGCCTCCCGTCTCTGATCAATATTCTCAGCACTACATCTCTCCACAAGCTCTGCGAAGTTGTGTACATCTAACGGCACCACTGCCCGCTGTAACTCGTGCCGTAAACCTTCCTCAAACAGTCTATAATGCTAATTCTCATCAGGAAACCTCTGATGAAACCGTGAAAACTGCAACAAAGCCTCAAATCGTGCTGCATAGTCTCCCACAGACATACCACCATGCCTAAGACTCATGAACTCTATCTCCTTCTCGCACTGAACCAGACGCGGGAATTACTTCTTAAGGAAGCACTATCTGAACAACTCCTAGGTGATGATCTGTCCCTCTGCCTCAAGTAACCTCCTCTTCCCTCTCCACCATGCCTTAGCTCCACCAGTCAATATAAAAACAGCATAAGTCACCTTCCTATTCTCTCTGCAATGCATGGTGTCAAAGATCTTCTCCAGCTCCTCTATCCACCACTCTGCCCTCTCAGGATCATAATCACCTTTGAACTGTGGTGGCTTCCCTTTAAGGAAGGTAGCCATCCCTGCATCCTCAGCCTCTGCAGCTCTCCTCTGGTTCTGCAGCTCATACTGCTCTTTGGTCATCTGTAGCATCTGAGCATTCTACTGTGTCTGCGGTAACATAGTTGTGGCTAACTCATGGACTGTCTGGAGAGTCTCTGCTGACTCACCTCCACCACATGTACCTCTTCCATTACCTGGACCACCTGTGTGCGAGGTATCTCCGTTGCCATCTACGGCAACTCGATCTGTGGCTCTAATGCCACGCCCTCAACCTCGATCCATGACCCTGTAAAAGAAATCATTAGCTCACATTTATATGACATATAATATTACATAAAACAGGTAAATATATATTATATGCCATACAAATGTTAACTATCGTGTCCGGACTAACTATCCAACTTCTAAGCATAGTCGTTATCCAATGTGAATTCAACTAAAATGGCTAGTACACCCTAACCTCATAGTCTGAACAAAATCAAACAGCTATGATACCACCAAATGAGACAACCACTAGTGCAGGAAGCACTTTTTACGTCTGTTAAAAGTGCTTTTTAACGTCTAAAAAAACCAGACGTTAATACAACAGACGTTAAATGTGCGACTTTTAACGTATGTTTCGAATAGACGTAAAAGTTTAAATTTAACGTCTGTCTTTTATTATACTAACGTTAAATGTAACACCTTTAACATCAGTTCTTTTATTTAACTGAAGTTAAAAGTGTTATTTTTAACGTCTGTTGTTGTAAAGAACAGACGTAAAATGTAAACTTTTAACGTCTGTTTGATAAAAACAGACGTTAAAGGTGTATTTCTTTTTCTTTTTTTTTAAATTCTGTTACAATAACCCTTCCCCCAACTAGCTCGTTGGATTCACTAATTCTAGAATACAGAATTTGCACACACACTCTCACTAACTAGTCCAAATACATTAACTCATGCATTTGCATTCCAATATATATATAAAGAGAGAGAGAGAGAGAGAGAGAGAGAGATCACTATTACTAGCTAATTAACACAATTCTTAATTAAAACAATTAGAACTATAACTATCTTAACACAATTCAGGAGACAAGTACATGAAAAATACATAACATAATAATACATAATTCTATACAACTAATTAACACTATCAGCTGGCATAGCCGCCACCAACCCCTGTGATGCCTGTTCGGACAAAGAATTAATAAATTAGGCTAGGTATAACATGGATAAATAAAAATAAAGCTAAATAAACATGGATAAATAAAAATAAATCTAAACTAACATGGATAAATAAAACGCTTGCCCTAAAAGAACAAAGCTCACTATGGTCAAGTTTAATTTAGCTAGATCAATATCCCTTCGTGGTGATCATCACGAGTGGCATGTACATCATCCACCTCATTTTCCTCAATGATAGTAGGCATGTTTGTTGAGAAAGAAGGAGTCTTGGGAATATCAAGAGTTGAATCTTGATTTTCATCACTACCATTATGCATGGTTTTTCCTTGGAGAACCACAAACAACCTTTTGTTAGAATGATCACTGATGTAAAACACTTGTTTTTCTTGGGAAGCCATGATGAAAGGCTCATTTGTAAGACCTAACTTGCCAAGGTCTACCACAGTCGTCAGTTTGTACACTACCTTTACTGTCTACCCACTTACATTTAAAAACCGGCACTGTAAGTTTAGTGTAATTGAGCACCCAAATCTCTTCAATGACTCCAAAGTAAGGTATCAGTGCAATAATGAGCTTTGTATCTTTTGAACTAGAGAATTGCATGGATTTATCCATGATCATAACCCCACTATTTTGCATGGTACTCTTGTTATCTTGTTCCTTTGTATAAAAGGAAAAGTTGTTGATGTCGTATCCGCTCCAACATATGACATTAAAGCTAGGCTCACGTGCTAGCCATTTTAATGAATCAGAAGCAGTACTACCATCCTTCAGAATTTCTTCTTTAAACCATTTAAAGAAAGTCTTGTTATGCTTGTTCAACAACCACTTTTCGTTCATTCGAGGGTTTTCTTCTTTGACTTTTCTTTTGTGATCACAAAAGTAAGGTTCAACAAAATCGATGTGATTCAATATATACAAATGTGCTTGAAGCACTTCGTCCCGACCCTTGCTCTTAATCATTACACCATGTGTACGCTTACCTTAACATCTTCTCTCATCATGACGAGACTTAGGAACCCCTATAGGATCCATGTTAGGAAGGTAGTCTAAACAAAACTCAATAGCTTATTCTGCAATGTACCTTAGAACAATAGATTCTTCAGGACGATGTGGATTCTTCAGATACCCTTTCAAGATCTTCATGTATCGTTCAACTGGGTACATCCACCTCAAAAAAATTGGGTCACATAATCTAATCTCCCTCGCTAAATGAACAATTAAGTGAACCATGATGTCAAAAAATGAAGGAGGAAAATACATCTCCAATTGGCACAGGATTATAGCAGCATCAACTTCCAACTCACCTAACTTATGAGGGTCAACAACTTTGCTACATATAGCATTGAAGAATGAGAACAACCTAGTTATGGCATGTCTAATATTTTTAGGAGCAATACCACGAATAGCCACGGGCAGTAGTTTTTGCATCAAGACGTGGCAATCATGAGACTTTAAGCCATCTAATTTGAGATCAGTTGAGATAAGACTCTCGACATTTGAAGAGTAACCATGTGGAACTTTGATGCCATGAAGACACTCACAAAAACTTTGTCTCTCTTTTTTTGACAAACGATGACATGCTGGAGGCAAATATGTCTGGTTACCATCCTCAACAACTGGAGCTAATTGTTCTCGTATATCCATTTCAATGAGATCGATATGAGCACTCACGACGTCCTTTGTCTTGCCCTGAATGTTGAGAAGCGTCCCGATTAAACTATCACACACATTTTTCTCCACATGCATCACATCAATACAATGTCTGACATCAAGCTTGCACTAGTATGGGAGATCAAAGAATATCGACCTTTTCTTCCATATGTTTTTCTCACTAGCCTTAGCCTTCTTTTTGGCCTTGCCAAAGATAACATTGATGTGCTTCACCCGTTGATAAACTTGCTCTCCATTTAAGGCCGTTGGAGCATTTTCACTCTCTTGGCATCCGTTAAAAGGTTTTTTCATCTTACGATATGTGTGATCACGTCTAAGAAATCTCCGATACCTAAGGTAAACCGTCTTCCTTCCATGATGCAACTGAGTGAAGCACGTGCCTTCTTCACATATAGGGCATGCATTATGCCCCTTAACACTATACTCGGACAAGTTCCCGTATGCTGGAAAGTCATTGATGGTGCAAAATAACATGGCACACAGCTTGAAAGTATCATGAGAATACCCATAAACTACATCAACACCTTCCACCCACAGCTCTTTCAAGTCTTCAATCAAGGGACTCACATAAACATCTAAGTCATTTCCCGGTTGCTTTGGGCCTGAAATCATCATAGATAACATCATGAATTTGCGCTTCATGCACAGCCAAGGAGGTAGGTTGTAAATTATCAGGAGAACAGGCCATGAACTATGAATACTACTTAAGTTACCATATGGATTCATTCCATCTGTAGCAAGTCCAAACCTAAGGTTTCTTGGCTCATTGGCGAAATCCGGAAACAAAGTATCAATCTTCTTCTATTGCACAGAATCAGCCGGATGGCAAACCTATCCATCACGTTTCCTCTCATCATAATGCCATCTAAGGTTCTTTGCGTCTTTCACATTAGCAAACAATAGCTTGAAACTTTGAATTATTGGAAGATACCACAACACCTTTGCAGGAGGACCCTTTTTTTTCACATCACAACTAGAATCATCAAGATCATCACCATCCTTCACTTTGTAGCGTGATAACCCACACTTGGGGCAATCGTGCATCTCTTCGTAATCACCTGTGTACAATATGCAATCATTGGGGCATGCGTGTATCTTCTTATACGCCATACCCATAGGATACAATACCTTCTTCGCCTCATAGTTACGGTCAGGTAATGTGTTGCCGTCTGGAAGCAAGTCTTTCAACAATTCAAGCAATTCGGTGAAGCTTTTATCGCTCCAACCATTTCTCGCCTTCACACATACCAATTTTAACACCTCCGACAACAGTGTATGAGTGGTACACCCCGGATACAAAGGCTTATCCGCATCACTTCACAATATTTCATACACATGTGCTCATTGAAAAGATTCTTGTCCAATATCACGAATCATGTCCTCTACTGGATCATCCTCCATATCTACGTCAACATCCTCACATTAGGAGGCACTTGGCTTATTATTTAACAACACATCACCATGCCATATCCATCTTGTATAATTAAATAAAATCCCAAAACAAATTAGATGAGTACGTATATCCTTGACCGCTCATTTCGTTGTATTCAAACATTTGACACAAGGACAACAGAACATTCCTTTACTATTAGGATCATTCCTTTCAGAAAATTTTGTAAACTCTTCCACTCCCTTCAGATACTCCTCGTGTGTTTACAAACCATCCAACTACAATCCATAGCTAGATAGGTTCTGTAGATATACACACATATATCCAATATAAGCACAATAGGGAAGATTGGAAAAGTTGTTGGGAATTTGCGTATAAAACAAAATTAAAACGCAGCGGAAAAATTCCCATCGAAGGATCCTTGCGAATGGTCATGATTCATGATTCGAAAGTTTACCTCTTGAAGCGATGGCTGTTGGTTGAAATTCGTCTATCACGAACACCGCACGAACGGTGTCTCTAGAGGTATCCACACGAGCGGATTCCGTGAGCGTCCAACGTCACGAACCGAAGCGTCTCTGTCTCACAGTGCTAGCTTCAAAACCGAGACTTTGCTGTTCACTCTTACTCTCTTTTGTGCGGATAGGTTATCAACCATCATAGGCACAACAACTTAAGTGGTCTACTTATAGTAGCACCTCCTTAAGTGAGTTAGTGAGCAGCATTTGACCTAAGCCCATCTACTATACGCTAGGCCCAATAGGAAAGTCCAACTTTCCTTTAATGCTTTTTTTAATCCGCTCTTTTGTGTGTGACCCTATAGGTTCCCAATACGTTAGCAGTAATATTAAATCCCATTTAATATTACAAACAGTGAGCGGTATCTAGCAATACATCACTGCTACCTAAGTAGTGAGAAAGTCAGTGATTTGACGAAACCTTTCTGTGACAAATATTCATGTGCATTATTATCCCTTTGTCCATATATCTATATTGAACACAAGGCATAGAATGTGTCACCCTTGTATGGTTCAATATCATGTTCCCTGATACCCTAGTAGACTTAACAACAAATGAGGTCAATATCTCATATTGACTCATTTCAAAGACGACCATGCATTTTACGGTCTCACTCTATCGGGGGCCCACAGATATTACTCCTCGTTATGTAGGAGGGACAAATTCCATCTAGGTCACTCACATCCCTCTGCATGGCTCGTGGTATGCCCAATGACCGTCTTTATAATCATCCTATTACAGATGACGTTTGACGATATTAAAGCACACGACTCCTCATGTAGGGATCGTAGTGATTTCAGTCGAAGGATTACATACACCATTGTCACTATGAGAACTACTTATGACACTCACATAACGCTCCATGTAGTGTTCTCATGGTGGGTCAATCCAGTACATCATTACCTTAATGTGTACCTATGTGGCGACTCAATATCTCATATCCATGACCCGTGAGATATGGTCATCAGTCTGCACACATAATAGTCTCAATTGTATTATTATTGTCCTTGTTGATAAAATACTTGACTACGGATATTTAAGAATAGGATTTCATTGTTCAATAGTGTCTCACGATCAAGTCATGTACTTGATATTCTATTAAACTGAAATTTCTATTCTAAGGACTTTATTATGTTTAAACAAGTAACACAATAAACTGGAATGCCTCATATCATATATATATATAAAATAGCAAGATACAAATGTAAGTCTAAAGAAATACATTGGCCTCTAGGGCTTACACCAACAATCTCCCACTAGCACTAGAGCCAATCAAGCATCAATCTAATGCCCATCGATCTAGTGTGACCTTCATGCTTCTGTTGAGCAAGAGGTTTCGTAAGTGGGTCAGCAACGTTATCAAGTGTTGGTACTCTGCATACTTTCACATCTCCTCTATCGATGATCTCTCGAATGAGATGGAAGCGCCTAAGTATATGCTTGGATCGCTGATGAGATCTAGGTTCCTTAGCTTGTGCAATGGCCCCATTGTTATCACAATAGAGATCAATGGGGTCCACAATACTAGGAACCGTACCAAGCTCAGTAATGAACTTCCTGATCCAAACAGCCTCCTTTGCTGCATTGGAGGCGGCAATATACTCAGCCTCTGTAGTAGAATCGGCAACTGTCTCCTGTTTTGAACTCTTCCAGCTCACAGCCCCGCCATTCAGGCAGAACACATAACCAGATTGCGATCTGGAATCATCCTTATCAGTCTGGAAGCTAGCATCGGTGTAACCTATTACAGCAAGCTCTTCCTCGCCTCCATATACCAAGAACGGATCCTTAGTTCTTCTCAAGTACTTAAGGATGTTCTTGACAGCAGACCAGTGACTTTCACCGGGATCAGACTGGTACCTGCTCGTTATGCTTAAAGCATACGATACATCTAGTCGAGTACATAACATGGCATACATGATAGATCCAATTGCGGATGCATATGGAATCTTACTCATGCGATCCCTTTCTTCTTGAGTGGAAGGGGATTGTGCCTTTGATAGGCATATACCATGTGACATAGGCAAGAGTCCTTTCTTGGATTCATGCATGTTAAAGCGTCTCAACACTTTGTCTATGTATGTACTCTGACTTAGGCCAAGCAATTTCAGCGATCTATCCCTATAGATCCTGATTCCTAATACATAGGTAGCCTCACCCAAATCTTTCATAGAGAAGCAATTCCCTAACCATGTCTTTACATTTTGTAGTGTAGGGATGTCATTTCCAATGAGTAATATGTCATCTACATATAACACAGAGAAAAACAACAATGCTCCCACTAACCTTCTTGTAGACACAAGGTTCATCTTCATTTTTGATGAATCCGTCTTCGTCTTACAAAGATCATCAAAACGAAGGTTCCAACTTCTGGAAGCTTGCTTCAATCCATAGATTGACCGCTGCAATTTACATACCTTTCGAGCATCCTCTGAAATGTCAAAGCCTTCAGGTTGTGTCATGTACACATCCTCAAGAAGCTTTCCATTAAGGAAGGCAGTTTTGACATCCATCTGCCATATCTCATAATCATGGTATGCAGCGATAGCAAGTAAGATCCGGACGGATTTAAGCATCGCAACAGGTGAAAAGGTCTCATCATAGTCGACACCATGAATTTGCTTGAAACCCTTAGCAACCAATCGCGCCTTAAAGGTGTGTACCTTACCATCCATGTCAGTTTTCTTTTTGAAAACCCATTTGCACCCTATAGGTTTTACCCCTTCAAGTGGCTTTACCAAGGTCCATACCTGGTTGGTGTACATGGAATCCATCTCAGATTTCATGGCCTCAAGCCACTTCTCAGATTCTAGCCCAGTAATGGCCTCCTGGTAGGTCACAGGCTCATCTTGATCCATGAGCAATACATCACCTTGTGGAGTCATGAGAAATCCATATCTCTCAGGTTGGTGACGTATCCTGTTAGACCTACGCTGGTCTTGTGCTACTGGAGCGGGTTGTTCCTCCACAGCATTCTGTGAAGGTTGCTCCTGTTCCACTAATGGTAGGTCACTACTCTGTGATTCTTGAATTTCTTCAAGTTCTATCTTCCTCCCACTGGTTCCTATGGAGATAAACTCATTTTCTAGGAATACACCAGTCCGTGCGACAAATACTTTGCCTTCGGAAGGATTATAGAATTGGTATCCCTTGGTTTCTTTGGGATACCCCACAAAGAAGCATTTATCAGATTTGGGATCAAGCTTATTAGAAACTTGACGTTTTACATATGCTTCACAACCCCAAATCTTCATAAAAGACATGCTGGGTCGTCTACCAGTCCATATCTCATATGGTGTATTTTCTACCATTTTGGACGGAACACGGTTAAGTGTAAAAGCTGCTGTTAATAGAGCATGTCCCCAGAAAGAGTTTGGAAGGTTTGCATGACTCATCATAGACCGAACCATGTCCAACAAGGTTCGATTTCTCCTCTCAGAAACACCATTCCATTGTGGTGTTCCAGGTGGAGTGAGTTGAGATAAAATCCCACACTCTTTCAGATGATCATCAAACTCTAGGCTCAAATATTCACCACCTCGATCTGATCGAAGAGCTTTAATATTTTTACCAAGTTGGTTTTGTACCTCATTTTTGAATTCCTTGAACTTTTCAAAGGATTCCGATTTATGTTTCATAAGATACACAAATCCATATCTACTGAAATCATCAGTAAATGTGATGAAGTACTGAAAACCACCTCTAGCTAATGTGTTTAGGGGTCCGCATACATCACTATGTATAAGACCCAAAAGATCGTTGGCTCTTTCACCTTTGCCGGTGAATGGAGCTTTGGTCATCTTTCCCAATAAACAAGGCTCACATATCTCATATGATTCATAATCAAATGAGTCCAAGAGTCCATCTTTATGGAGCTTCGAAATGCGCTTCTCATTTATATGGCCTAAACGACAATGCCAAAGATAAGACGGGTTCAACTCATTTGGTTTGGACCTCTTAGTATTTATGTTATAGATGGGCATTTCAAGATCAAGGACATAAAGCCCATTACTCATGTGTGCACTAACATAGAAAATATCATCCAAATAAATAGAACAACTTTTGTTCTTTATTATAAAAGAAAAACCACTCTTGTCCAAACACGAAACGGAAATGATATTCCTGCTAATTGCAGGCACAAAATAACAGTTCTCTAACTGAATAGTAAGCCCAGTGGGCAAAGTCAATACATAAGTCCCTACGGCTAAAGCAGCAACCTTTGCTCCATTTCCAACTCGTAGGTCGACTTCGCCCTTTGCCAATGGCCTGCTCCTGTTTAGATCCTGCACATTTGTACAAATGTGAGAACCACATCCGGTATCTAATACCCATGATGCAGAAGTAGATAAATTGACTTCTATAACAAACATACCTGAAGTGGAAGTCTCACTTCCCTTCTTCTTCTTGCTTTCTTCCAGGTATTTTGGGCAGTTCCTCTTGCTTGCTTGCTCTTGGTATAGCAGCTTGAGGTGCACGATCATATCATACGCCTCCATGGTCTCATGTTGCTTTTGCAGCTCAGAGGTCATGGCAGCAAGCATAAGACAGCCCACGTCTAAGGCGTCATCCTGATGCTTCTTATAAGCATCCCTGTTAGCCCTAGGAGCACTTGAAGCCGGTGGCTTCTCAGGGATAGGATCCTCAAGAACATACAGCTTTTTCTCATGTTTGAGGACAATCCTCAAGTTTCTGTACCAGTCCAGAAAATTCGTTCCGGATAGTTTGTCCTTCTCAAGGACGGATCGCAATGACAGGTTACTTGATGTGTTTGATGCCATGGTAATCTACAGAGATAAATATGCAAAGTATAAGTATCATGCCATGAAGTTATTTAATAAGGTCTTTAATTAAATACGCCTCCCACTATTTTACTCAAAACAATGACCCTCATCATTGATTCGGAAAATCCCGTTGGAAGATTTTCTAGTGGGCCAAGATCCATATTTCACCTAGCTTTAAGTCAGCTTTGGCTGATCACCCAAAATTCGGTTATTTAGGTAGGAAACACTTTCCAATTGCATCTCATGCAACTCTTGGATAGTTGGGTGAATAACTCTTATTCAAATCCATCACATGGACTAAAGCCCAACTTATAAGCCTCTAAGCCTTTCAATCCTATTGAAGTTGGCTTAGTTAAGTCAGACCCAATGGATAGCAATTGAACATTACATTTGTCCCATCGCGTCTTACTAGTATAGATAAAGGTACCCCGCTTTGGCGGACCCACACTTAATCGATATTAGTCTTGGACGAGTGCCATGCATCGGAAGGCCTTTAAATGTGACTTAATATTTCCTTTTGAGGGATTTGATTAAAATTTGATCTCATCATTTGTTAAACTCTTTAACTTACTATTTTCATACATGCATCTCATACATATATTAGTTAAACATCTTTTAACATACTATATACATACATGCATCTCATACATATATAAGGTAAATAAATGTGATATGGTTATGGCCCCTAACGCATTGATTCTCCCAAGCCAATGAGAGAATCTAAACTAAAACCTAGGAGCGTCCAAGCTTCTCCAAGCAAGATCTCCCACGTGATAGCGTCTTCTTGTCTCCATCATTACATTACATAAACAGAAACCTCATTTTACATATGAGGGGAGTGAGATGAGAAAAGAAGATACATATGGAATATAAGAGAAAGGCACGGCACGCAGGCTGTATTTCAAAATATAAACCAAAAGATTAAAGGACTAAGGCCATAACCATTCACCATACATCACCAAACAAATAGTAACAACCAATAATAATACACAATTATTATTATTATTAATTTCATAAATCACATTTATTATAATAAATCACATTTATTATAATTGACGTTACTATAAATCACATTTATTGCATTTGTTGTTACCACAAATCATATTTATTGTAATTGATATAAATCACATTTCAAAATCTGAATTTTGAAAACGTAACATATATATAATAAATCACATTTATTATAATTGATGTTACTATAAATCACATTTATTGTGATTGATATAAATCACATTTCAAAATCTGAATTTTGAAAACGTAACATATATATAATAAATCACATTTATTATAATTGATGTTACTATAAATCACATTTATTGTGATTGATATAAATCACATTTCAAAATCTGAATTTTTGAAAACGTAACATATATATAATAAATCACATTTATTATAATTGATGTTACTATAAATTACATTTATTGTAATTGATATAAATCACATTTATATAAATCACATCTATTGTAACAAATCACATTTATTGTAATTGATATAAATCACATTTATATAATTGATATAATTATTAAATGGTGACATAAATTTTTCAAAATTTGAATTTCGAAATTACACACTACGCAGAGGTAGCACGGGGTCCCGCTGCCCGGTAACGGGTGGGGGTCAAGAGGAGGCCGCCCCTTGCGGGGTGCGGGGTAGCGCCCCGAAGAAAAATTTTCTCTCCGAAGTGTGCCTCGCTTCCTTGGTGGCTAGGGCGTCAACCTTTCAACCCTAAAACCGCAAGGCCCGTGAACACTTCACGTTGCAAGGAACGGCGGCTAGGTTTCAACACTTGGAACCTCAGCCGCAACAACATGAACTTTTCATGTCTGAAACCCCTTAACGCCGCCAACACAGAACTGAAAACAATCATGTTTAACATCAACATTTGATGCCATCGCAGAACATAATAAGGATTCAGAACCAACGTACATATCGCATACATACACAAACATGCAATAGACGTATATATCATATACATACGAAAATCACAGAAACAAGGTTTCGCAAACCAGATGCAAACGATTTTCAAAAACAATTTTCAGAAAAAGATTCACATTATAAACATGTTATCATACATAACAGGCAAACCACGTAATGTAATCATGGTTTCATGGCGTCTCTGATACCACTGTTGGGAATTTGCGTATAAAACAAAATTAAAACGCAGCGGAAAAATTCCCATCGAAGGATCCTTGCGAATGGTCATGATTCATGATTCGAAAGTTTACCTCTTGAAGCGATGGCTATTGGTTGAAATTCGTCTATCACGAACACCGCACGAACGGTGTCTCTAGAGGTATCCACACGAGCGGATTCCGTGAGCGTCCAACGTCACGAACCGAAGCGTCTCTGTCTCACAGTGCTAGCTTCAAAACCGAGACTTTGCTGTTCACTCTTACTCTCTTTTGTGCGGCTAGGTTATCAACCATCATAGGCACAACAACTTAAGTGGTCTACTTATAGTAGCACCTCCTTAAGTGAGTTAGTGAGCAGCATTTGACCTAAGCCCATCTACTATGCGCTAGGCCCAATAGGAAAGTCCAAGTTTCCTTTAATGCTTCTTTTAATCCGCTCTTTTGTGTGTGACCCTATAGGTTCCCAATACGTTAGCAGTAATATTAAATCCCATTTAATATTACAAACAGTGAGCGGTATCTAGCAATACATCACTGCTACCTAAGTAGTGAGAAAGTCAGTGATTTGACGAAACCTTTCTGTGACAAATATTCATGTGCATTATTATCCCTTTGTCCATATATCTATATTGAACACAAGGCATAGAATGTGTCACCCTTGTATGGTTCAATATCATGTTCCATGATACCCGAGTAGACTTAACAACAAATGAGGTCAATATCTCATATTGACTCATTTCAAAGACGGCCATGCATTTTACAGTCTCACTCTATCGGGGGCCCACAGATATTACTCTGTTATGTAGGAGGGACAAATTCCATCTAGGTCACTCACATCCCTCTGCATGGCTCGTGGTATGCCCAATGACCGTCTTTATAATCATCCTATTACAGATGACGTTTGACGATATTAAAGCACACGACTCCTCATGTAGGGATCGTAGTGATTTCAGGTCGAAGGATTACATACACCATTGTCACTATGAGAACTACTTATGACACTCACATAACGCTCCATGTAGTGTTCTCATGGTGGGTCAATCCAGTACATCATTACCTTAATGTGTACCTATGTGGCGACTCAATATCTCATATCCATGACCCGTGAGATATGGTCATCAGTCTGCACACATAATAGTCTCAATTGTATTATTATTGTCCTTGTTGATAAAATACTTGACTACGAATATTTAAGAATAGGATTTCATTGTTCAATAGTGTCTCACGATCAAGTCATGTACTTGATATTCTATTAAACTGAAATTTCTATTCTAAGGACTTTATTATGTTTAAACAAGTAACACAATAAACTGGAATGCCTCATATCATATATATATATATATATAAAATAGCAAGATACAAATGTAAGTCTAAAGAAATACATTGGCCTCTAGGGCTTACACCAACAAAAGTGAACTAGTATTTGAAACTAACAACCATATATATTCACCACTACACTCTATCCTTCTTTGAAAGCCTATTTGAAAACCTAACAACCATATATACACACCACTATCTAAAGAGTTGCTGTCAAATTTAATTTTCAAAGGGTCAGTGAGTTCTACAGTGATTTTTTTCTTTTGTCAATAGAAACTATAAACAACTATGCCCTTTAGATATTTCAATATATCTTAGCTTTTATGTGACCAAAAATAAGCATTAAGCAAAAAGCAAACCAAACAGAGAATCCAAGAAAACTTAACAGAGAAAAGAAACAGAGTATGTATCATGAAACTGAAACTTTGATGGTTTAGGGCTTTACTTGCATTCATAGAGAGAAGAAGGAGAGTGGCTCAATGGTCTCGATGTTGGCTCTCCACTGGTGGCCACCGTTCGATGTGGTGACTGAGAGTGATAGGGAAAGAGAGAGTTGGGGCACGTGCAAAGTTCAGAGAGGGAAAGAGATAGTGTGAAGTTCAGAGAGAGAGAGAGAAAGAGTAACTACCTCGCGATGGTGGTGAAGAGGAGATCCCGGTGGTGGCAGTGGAGAGGAGACCAGGTTGGTGGAAGAAAAGGAGCTGCGGTGGGCTGCGATGGCTTATCGGAGAGAGAAAGAAGGGTTAGGTAGTGAAGTGATGAAATTCATGAAGAGAAAGGCGCATGGGAAAACGTATACTTTTAAAAACATTACAGATCACCTTTAACGTCAATTGTTAAAACAACAGACGTTAAAATCCATATTTAATGTCTGTTGTTTTAACAACAGACGTTAAAGGTGATTTATATGAATTTGATAATTATGGGCTGCCACCGCCTCCTTTTTAACATCTAATTTATGTTTAACAGACATTAAAAGCCACTGTTTATGCATCATCCCTCCCAATCGGTTATTCATTTTTCTGCACGTTTACAGTATAACTACACATTTATTACTTTATTTGACTGCCAACTTCCCATGCGCCTTGGAAACTAATCCTCTTAAATGAACAATTTAATTCTTTAGCAACTTACCATGTGCCTAACTTCATCCCCTGCTCCTTATAAATAGCTTCCCCTTCCTTTTTTTTATATGACTTTTTATATGACCTTTTCTTGTTATTTTTCTGCAAAGGCTTTATTTTTCTGCTTCACATGCAATATGGCTTTGCCATGGAGATTAACTTCATCACTCTTTCTTCCTATTCCTAGACTCAAAGGTCTTTGTCTTAATGGTCAAGCAATTTCCGAGGTTGTGTAAATCACATAACATGGGTGATAAGGTTGTGTAAAACACATAATGTGAGTTGCTCACCTTATCATCCTTCAGGAGAATCGGCAGCTAGAGTTCCAAAACCTAAACTTTGGCAGCCAGGGACTGTTCCAGGACCATTACTGAAACAGATTGAGTGCACTCTTGCTCAGCCGCTCTGGAAAACTCAGTTGCTCGACTCTCCTCCTTGCTCACCCGTGAAGGGAACAAAGCCTCAAAAAATGTTTAGGATTTTATATATAGGATTTTAAACCCTTTCAATGTAATTTTATATGATTTTAAACCCTTTCAATGTAACTTGTATTATTGATTCACTTCATGAATATATGACATCCGGTTTGGGTTATTGATTCAAACTTAGCAGTTTTACTTCGCACATATATTTTAGTACGTTTTCAATGAAATACAAAATAGAAACACAAAAGCAAAATTAGAACAGATCGAAAAGAAACACAAAACACAAAAGCAAGTGAAACTGAAACTGACACTTTGAGGAAGCTAGGCAATGCGCGAGGGTATACTAACTAAAAAAATTAGTAAAATCACATTTAACGTCTGTTGAAGCAACAACGGACGTAAATTATTCACTTTTAACATCTGTTTATTAAACAACAAACGTTAAATGTGACACATCACTTTTAACGTCTGTTGTATGTAAAATTGACGTAAAATATGATTTAAATGAACCTCATATTTACGGTTCTGCCACCGCCTCCTTTTTAATGTCCACGTTTTACATAACAGACGTTATATCTGATCGTTTATTCCATATTTTCCAGTAGTGAACCCGGTGTCCCATTAAAGAAAAACCTAATTAACTGACATTAATCGCGATATAATGTTAAACCTACATAACATAAAAGCCGAGATATCAAAACTTAACCATATAGATCAGGAACATACATATCACCTTGTAAATAAATATATATATATATATATATATATATATATATATATATATATATATATAAACATGTACATCATAACTGTCTAGGGTACCCCATCAGTAGGGTTCCATGCAGATACAGACTGATATCACCTTACTATCATCTCCACACAGCCCAACCCTCTCTAAAAAATCCATCAAAAATGGGTTCACCACACACAACCTATGTAGAGAAGACGCACCGGCCTATCCATGACTCTAACATGGAAATAGACTACTACCCTGGCTCTCGCCCCGCCTGCATTTGTAAACCTGCTAGTGTGGTCTCGATGGTGGTCCTAAAGTTGTCGCCTTGCTGCTAGAAGAGATGAAGACACGACGACACTGATGCATCCTTTGGTACTGTAAACTCCGATGAGCATGACCTCTTGACACCACTCCAAATGGTCCGATAACCTCTAAACTATGAGCTACCCATGGATGCAACAGTGGTCTGGGCGGTGGATGCCAAAACATATGAAGCGGAAGGGTTTATCCCTCATCTGATTAGGGATACTTAGTCAGTCGTCCAAGCTGGTGCATGATGCACACCCCCATTCCCGTCAAGGTACTCATTCTGAGAAGGACCACTATTCTTTCATTCCCGTTAGGGAATAGTTGCACAATAGTCATAGGTATCCCCATTCTCGTTAGGATACATGGAGCAGCTCGACAAGGACCATGAGAGTATCACAATAGTCTTCCTCACCTCAGCGTGAGGGCAATTACCCGTGATATAAGGTATCTGTAATCGGATTCTCTAACATCGTGTATTCCACTCACACGACTGTGATCAACACAATGCTTCTATATGAGTTTCACTGACTCGTATCGGGTCATAACCTAGTGCCTCAACCTTCCATCAAAATCTCATATCATGTCTCAGTTCACATCATATGGCTCATCACATATAAAATAATATTTTATTAGGCTAGGAAAATCTAAGTCATAATTCACACTCTCCCTAACATGCATCTCTCCAAAACAACACATATCATCACCTAGATGCTAACTAAGTAATGGAAAATATCGCATGTTATCACATCAACCATGTTATACATATTAAAATAATATTAAAATATTCATGTAATCATGATTAGCCAAATAGTGCATATTAAACATGTTCACACAAACAACACACAGTAAGCAGCTCAATGGGTAAAATCACGCAACCTCAATATACATAACATCAACCTAACGACGATAAACCTACAATCCCTTTATCATCATTGGTAACACAAATTAGTCTCCAATGTTATATTGACATTATCGATTACTCACCCACTAGTAGGGTTTAGGTCGCCCTACTTAGTTATTGTAAAATATACTACTTAGCCATTTTCTACAATAGGTGGCTTCTTTCTCCCACTTGAGGTGTGTATAGCTAGCTCTGGGACCACGAAACGAAACTCCTAACCATGATCTAGATTCAGCCACTCCTGGTCCAACCACCTCCAGTGCTCCAAAATTCACCTGGATACATGTACATGAAGCAGACATCACCGGTAACTTTAATATGAAGACGGAACGCAAAACCGATAACCGAGCTATTAGAAAACCTCAATACTGTCACTGATGACATGTAGATATAAAAATAGCATAGGCTTACCTTAGTCTTATCAAGAAAAGAAGGATATGTTTAAGAAGTAGACGTTGCCACGAACACAGCGGTGTAGCCAGAATTGAGTAACGATACTCGGTTGGATCGTACTTGCTAATAGAAGATTTATCTCTTCTCTCTGTCCTCCCTCAAGCACTCTACTCTCTTTCCTTTATGAGTTACGAAATGGTAAATTAACTTACCATTTCCCTAGACTTCTTATTTTTTTTCAAAATTCTGACGCCAACGCTCGAGTGTGGAAAACTCCAACGCTCAAGCGTTCGGGTGCTCGAGCATGGCCCTACGGGCACTCGAGCGTTGACCAAAGTGAACTACTTCAACCTGAAGGAATCCGACACGTGTCCTGTCCATTTTCGATGCATGTCTACCACTCAGAACTCCGGAAGCTCAAGCATGGCTCTCCGGGCACTCGAGCGTGCCAGCTTGACCAGAAAACCCTGATTCGTGCATTTTGTCATATTCTGAGCTCGTTTGAAGTCTGATTGACCTAAAATTTGAAACATGGACTCCTCAACACCTAAGGAATAAGTTCAAGTCCTCAAACATTCCCAATCTCTTCCTCAAACATAAATTTTCTACCCTGTAGGATTGAGCATTCCAAGTTGGGTAAGAAACCCTAGTTTATGTTCTTGTTCGATTTGAAGCCTATCGTCTGCGTACTTTTCAAACAAACTTTCAAACACAGAAACATGCATCTTAAACACATAAGCAAGATCTTAAAACATGGACGTTACATGTCTCAATCCCAAATTTCTATCAGGACACAATGCAATGGGAGACCCTACTCCTTCACTTTCAACAATATTCAAAAGACAACTGGTTGTCCCAGACAAGGCACTGCCTTCTTAGATGATTGGGAAGAAGAATTTGAGAAGATGTTGTTAATAGGGTTCTGTACGGAGCATATAACCTTAGGAATAAAGCTGCTTCAAAGTTTATTACAAAATGAATAATTCTTCATGTACTGTTGATTAAATGTGTTATGCTGAGGACAAGTGCTCGAGACAATATAAACAAGATTGATAAGTTTGCCCTATTCCTTCTCCTGAGCTTGAGGAAGATAGATCTAAATGATCTAATCTTCAAATACATGCTAAAGATGGCCAAGCCTCATAATAGAACCTCATACACATATGGAATGTTGATTACCATGTTACTGGACATCAAAGGTATTCAACTGAACACATGCAAGGTTGATATGGCTACTGCCATAGATGAGAGGACTCTCTCAGATGAAGTTGAGGAAACCAAGAAAGATTCCTGATTCTGATGAGGAAGCAATGGATAAGAAACCCTCAGAAGAGTCTGAAGAAGAAGTCTCTGAAGAGTCTGGTGACTCAGAGGCTACTGAATTGTCTGTACCTTTGGACCCCAAGGTCAGACCCAAGCTTCAAATTAAGAGGAAGTTGGTCATCACTGTAGAATCTGATGATGATGATGACCAAACTATTTCCAAGGTTCTTAAGAAGGAAATAGTCAAAGGGCAAACTGCTACCCCTAAGAAAGATTTGAAGAGGAAAGCTGTAGCTGAAGCTACACCAGTCAGAATGTCCACTAGGCTGAAGATTGCCGAGCCTATGCAGATTCCTGTACAGATAATGTCACCTGCTGCCTCACCAATAAGGTTATATGAACCCTTACCTCCTTCACCAGTTCAATTACCCTCACCTTCTACCTCCTCCTCTACACCATCATCACACAACACTCCACTTCATAACCAAATAACCATTGCTGAAAATCTTCTTGCCGCTTCACTCAAACTTCAATTGAAACCTCACTACTGATAATACCTCACCTGACCCTCATCCACACTTCTCACAAGATCACCTCTCTGATCACCATCCCTCACCATCTCCCTCATCACAACAAGAAAATCAAACACTTGTACATGTTACACAAGTATTTGACTCACTCATTACACCCATCTCTACTTCATTACCAACACCACCCTCACTTCCAACCACACCACATAGAGGGATACCAAAAACCAATACCCCTCCATTAAGATACATTTCCACTACCCCACAGCCAATTGACCTTATCAATCCTGACATCCTCAGCTCAGATGATCTTAAGGTAATCGGCAATCTCATTGGTTGAGAAACTTAAGACGCCTACTGACAAAGCCAGACTCTCATCCTATCAGATTCCATGGGTTGGATCTGTTGGGTTTTCATGAGATTATCCTCTTCTAAAATCAAATCTCAAGGCGGAAGAAAACCATCCCCATGGATCACGCATTACAAACATAAATCACAAAGGGCAATAGCGTTTTCCTCCTGAAGCGTGCTTTACTTTTCAATCACTAGTGCCACGAAGGGGCAACACCTCTACTCAGTCCACGCGAGCAAATGGATGTCGGAGCAAAGCATCTTGTTCTAGCTAACGGCTATGGGGAGGCACGATTAGTAAGACTAGGTTAGAGGGGAGAGAACCAACATATTTATAAGCTGTCAGCTCCCTTTGACCTAACTGCTTACCCTATTGGTTTTTGTACACTACAAGCCCAATTGTCCATATATTAATTAAATCTTATTTAATTAATATAACCGCTCCGCATTTGCTCTATGCATGTGATCCTGTAGGCTCGCACTAAGTTGGCAATAATATTAAATATTACAATAATATCAAATATTAATTATAATATTAATATTATAAATAATGAGCGACATCTAGCAATGCATCATTACTACCCAATTAGCGAGAGTATCAGTGATCCAATTTTAGTTTTATCGCGACCAGAAGTTACCGTGCAGTAAATGTCCCTTCGTCCATATCTCTTAATTGAACACAAGGCATAAGAGTGTCATCCTTGTTATGTTCAAATATTTATTCCTCGATCCCCTAGAAGACATGTAATCACAAACGGGCCCAATATCACATATTGCCCCATTTTGGCGTGGCCACGCATACTTCACGTCTCACTCTATCAAGGGTCCCAAGACATTACACCTGTTATGTAGGAGGGACGAATCCTATCTGCATCGCTCACACTCCTCAACATGATTTATTGCAGGCTCAATAACTACATGTATGATCCCTCTGTTATGAGTGACGTTTGATAGCATTAAGTATTCTCATAGTGGGTTATCTAATACAAATATTACTCATAATATTTATACATGTGTGCCGACTTGATATCACATATCCATGGCCTGTGAGATGTGGGTATCAGTCTACTAACACAATAATCTGTATGTATTATTGTCGTCCTAATTAACAATATTACTCGACTATGGATATTTAAGAATAGCGTTCTTATTATTTAATGAGGTCTCACGATTAAGTCTCGTACTTAATGTCTCATTAAAAGAACTGCCTATTCTAAGGACTTTATTATGCTATAAACAAATAACATAATAAATTAATGCATTATTCATATATCAAATATATGATCGAATTCATGACACAAATGATTATCTATTCAAAATGGATTGCCCACAAAGGCTTACACCAATAGGATACCCTGATGAAAATGGGTGGCAATGGGTAGTGTTTGTGAGACACCCGTTGTGCCCCGGTGTTTATTAGATTAAAGCCTTCTTAATTATTTTCTAAATCACGCGCTTAGCATGAAAATACGCAAAAATTAAAACTTAAGTTAAATAGCATACTAATTTAGTTAATTAAAAACAACATACCATATTTATGTTACGCATACACGCATCAGTCATATGAACATATTACAAAACACTGTTGAGGATATCCTCTCAGTAGTATCCCTCATAGGAATGTCCTTAAACAAAATTCATACTTAGCGAAAATATGAAAACGTCACTCAAGACGCACTGGTCATAACCAACTAGACCCTAATCACCATGGATCACAGCTCATCCTCTGGCCTCCGGTTCATAAGGAGTTCCGTCCAACTCCTCCTCATTTAGTTAGCCACATGGTCTTCTCGTATGATCCCATAATAAAATATAAATACAACATACATAAGAATATAGGGGATAAGAAATAATTTTATCATCAAAAAGAGGAAAAGAGTCACAGTATATCATACAATAAATATCACAGACAATTAACACACATATCTAACAAATCATCCTCAAATTAAGATATCATCCTCTACCCTTACTTTCATGCCACTAAACCTTTATGCTAACGTGACCACTACAATCCTGTCACACCATCTCCATCCAAATAGGAATGTTAGTCCTTCGTCCAACTGAGCACTCCCCTCTATCAAAGTATATCTATAGTATCCCAATTGCTACACATAAAATTATATCTCTAGTAGCCTAATTGCTACACATAAACTATATCTCTAGTAGCCCAATTGCTACACATATAATTATATCTCTAGTATCCCAATTGCTACACATAAAACTATATCACTGCTACACATAAAGTTATATCTCTGGCAGCCCAATTGCTACACATAAAATTATATCTCTAGTAGCCCAATTGCTATACATAAAACTATATCACTAGTAGCCCAATTGCTACACCCAACATTATATAAACCTCACCGACTCTTATGGGTCATAACCTAGTGCCTTAACCTCTCACTAGAAACTCGTATAAATCCTCAAATCATATATCGTAATCTCATCTATAAAACCACTTAATTAAGCTAGGCCCTCTACGTCACATCCATTCTCTCACCCAAAAAAATATCTCCCGAACAACATATATCTTTGCTTAAAGTCCACTAAGAAAAATATTAAACCAGGCAGATCAGGCATAACACATTAATCAACATAATATTCAAACACAAAAAATAATACGTCACGTGCAATGGAATACTTCAACCAGCGTATCACGGTAAATTCAACAACATAAACTCAGACATCATCAAATACTTAAAATCAACCTAATGTCAATAAACCTACAATCCCCAAATCACCATTGGTTTTACAGAAAAGGTTTCCAATGTGATTTTGGTCTTGTCGATCACTCAACTACTAGTAGGGTTTAGGTCACCCTACACAATTATTATATAACATACTACTTATTGATTCCGATGGTAGAATGATTCTTTCACCCACCTAAGTTAACACCGGAAACACGATATCAATGATCCTCGTTATCCCGCCACGAGTTACCAAAACCACCTTCAACCAAATCAACAATAAAACCAATTAATCAAACAAATCTACATATGGACATATGGTACTAGTTTCAGCCAACTAATAAAAATGAGGCTAGGGTTATTTTCTTAATCTAATATTTTGATACTAGTTCCTAGAGCATTAACTAGCATAGATTAAGGGTCCGTTTGATTTGCTATAAATTGAGGGACAACACAGGACAACATTACTTGTTCTATGTTTGATTTTAGAAATTGTTGTAGAACAGAACAAATAAAGAAGACACAGGACAACACAAAAACAAGAAAAGTTGTTACCCACTAAACTAGGGGACAACTATTTGTCCCAAGTACAAGCAATTAAAATGTCAAAAATGCCCTTCCCATTCCTCATCTCTCTTCCTTCCACGTTCTCCATCTCGACCAGCAACCCCACACATCTTTGTCCTCATAGCAGATATGTACCAAATCTGTAGCACCGTCACCACCGTTAAGTCAGTCTTGCGAACCACCGTGAGCCGCACCAGATCTGAGTCCTCACCTTCGTCTTCTCCATGGTTCGCCTGCATCACTGTATCTGAACCATAGCCCACCGGTATCCCGCACCTTCTCCTCTGCCGCGTCTGTCACTCCTTGTTCTTGCTCAGACCACCGCGAGCCGCACCAGATCTGCGTCCTCACCTTCGTCTTCTCCGAGCTTTGCGCGCTCGTCACCCTGGATCTGAACCATATCCCACCGTTAACTCGCGTCGTATCCTCCACTCTCCCACCTCTATCCTCCGTCATCTCCGAGCTTTGCTTCGTCTCCTCCGTCGCGGGTGTAGGTTGAAGACTGAGAATGTCGTGGTCGTTCTAGTTGCTGTTGCCATGGACCATTTTTGTTAGTTTTTTTTTAGATTTTGATTTAGTGGGCTGGTCAAAAAGGATATTTTAGTAAATTTAAAATTATTCATTTGTGCTGTGCATTGAATATCAAACATCATATTGGACAAAATGTTGTGCTGTAACTCAGTTACTTGTCCTGTGCTGTTTTCCTTGTTCTGTGCTTCATTGCGAATCAAACGGGCCCTAAGTGTTAATAGTTAAAATTATGAAACAAAATCCTCTAACCAACTAGGTTAGGGTTTCGGCCATAAGGGTTTAAATAGGCTAGAAATTGTTTTTGATTACAAGCTCTTGGATCTATAACCTACACACTTTAGATAGTTGATATAAATCATGACTTAATTAAAGATTGAAGGAAACTTATTTTGTCCACATGAACATCAATTCGGCCAAGCATAGAAATTAGGGTTAGGATATTATTTTGATTTCAAGATTCTATATATAACAACTATAGGTTTCAAGGAGTTAAGATCAAGTATCATATCTTAAAAATTGAACAAAACTTCCTTTACCCAAAAATACCTAGTTTCGGCCTCAACAAGAAAATAGGGAAGGAAAATGTTTTTGATTACATGCTCTTGGATAATGAAAGTAGAGATCATAAGTAGATCATAGAAATTCGTTTCACATTAAAATGATTTTTCTACAATTTTCTAGAAATATTTGAAATCTAGATCTAGGAATGAAAAACTCATGAAAACTTGATGATCATGACTTGGAAACAAGGAAATCAATGAAGAACATGATGTTTATTTATCAAGAAGAGTAAGGTATACCTCTTAGATGTTGGAAAATTGACAAGAATGGATCAAGTTCTTCACAAATTTGCTTAAAGTGTTCTTGAGAAAAGTGAGAGAAAAAGAAGAAAATGAAGAAATGAGTGAAGGGGGGGCAAGGCTGCGGTTTGGGGGTATTTATTGGGTAGATCTTAGGCTTTGTTTGATTCTTAGGATTTAAATTAATGGATTTTATGAATATTAAATTAATATATGATTAACTATGGTTAATAATTAACTTAACTAAGGTTAATTTGCTAACTATGGTTAATAAACACGTGGCTCACATTTAGTGTAGGGTGTGACTAATTCTTGGCCACAAGAACTAACCTTGGTTCCTTAACCATGGTTGAAATTTAACTCAACATCGGTTAGGTTAAGCTTAGGAGTATTTTGGTCATTTCACCTAAATTTACATTTAATGCTTCAAGATTGCTTGGTGAGTCATGGTGGTGACTCACCCCATGACTAAGCTCCTCCAGAGTCTGGTTTTGTCTCTGCGCCTCCATTCTCGACTCCGTTTGTTTCCCGATTAGGGTTTTACGCCCGAATAGAAGCATAATATTTCGTTTTCTGTCAAAAATTTTCATAACAACCAAACTCATTGGAAATATGATTTAAACATAAACCATTTCATTCACGAGTCAAAATTAGGTTTTTTGATCATTAAAATCTTACTGTGAGTGAAAATACCGACCGTTTTCTATCCAAACTTTTACCAAAATTTGTCCGGATAAACATCATATTTTATTTCTGATCAGAAATTTGGAAAATTGAAATCCTCACGGACAAAATATAAAAAATTTACAAATTTCAGTTTCGGGTCAAATTAGGGTTTTCTGTCGGTATCAAATTATACTGTAAGTAAAAACACAGACCGATTTTCGTCTGAGTTTTAAACCCAAAATTTCACCGTAACCTTCTACCATAAGATAGAGCATGAATATGATTTTGTTTTATCCAAAATCATTTTCTTGGTCTCAAATAAAAATATAATTAAATATATTTTTATTGTTAAAACACCGTAATTAAAAAAATCAGGCTGTTACAGTCTGGGTACCTAAGTACCCAGACCCGCACCCGTTACCAGTACTTTAACGAAGAAAAACAATAAATAACATAAAGACCATTATAACTCAATTAAAAATCATCCAAAGATCTTTTAAATATACTCATGAAACATTAAAAACCAAATTATTAAACTAAATAAAAACATCCAAAACGAGCAAACATCACAATAAACATCCAAAACAATAAATTCATGAACTTGTAAGTCGGGAAAAGGAAAAACACTAACGAGCCATAGGTTTAGAACTTTTATATTAATTTTATTCTTAGAATTTGATATACAATTATAATTATATATACAAATATCAATGAATAAATAAATAAATAAATATATATATATATATATATATATATATATATATATATATATGAGGGTACGGGGCGGGGTGGGTACTAGAGTACCCGTACCCATACCTTCTCTTATTTGCGGGTAATTCCCCATATCCGAACCCATACCCATAAAGCGGGTAATTACCCTACCCGTTGTGGGTATTTTTTGCGGGTACCCACAGGGTAGGGTCCAAATTGTCATCCCTAATAGAACAGAAGCAAGGTAACTCTACCCCTTCCAACCAACCTTCATTTTCATTCTTCCTTTAAGTTTTTATGAAAACCCATTTTCTGTTTACACTTTAAGTTTTCCTGTTTCTTTTCAAAAATTATCTTTGTTTTTCACCAACCTATCTCCCCTTATTTCTTATTTATTTGATTTTGAACATACTCCTTTTAGAATTCCCTATTTGCAACCTTTTGGTTCGCTGCACTCAGATTTTCCTTTGACTTTTTCTCTTTTCCCTCTGATCATTGACATTAGGTGGCATTTGGTAACCAGAATGTTTTATTCCCAGGTAAACTACATTCCTGGGAATCACATTCCCGGGCATAGAGTCTTCCCACCTTCACACATGGGAATAAAGTTTTCCCAAGTTTCTAATTATTATTCACTAATTCTATTCCCGGGAATCTTTTATGCCTGGGAATACATTTTTAAAACTTGTACCAAACATGGGAAACTTTTATTCCCATGCCAATATTCTAGGGAACTTTTTTAAAAAACTTGTAACAAACACTGCCTTACATTCATCTTTTCTTCAGGTTACTCTCTCCCTGGCAATGTCTTGAGATTGTTCCCTATGAACCTCCTAAGATGTCAGATGCCATTTCTGATACTGGTCCCTCTACTTCATCTGCACATGCTAACTTTCCTGAAATGGCATTCATTATTATTGGTATGGATCTAGTTGCGAGATCTAGAATCAGCGGTCTTCGTGAAATGTTGGACAAAGTTGTTGACATGCTTCGGAAGATTATTGAAAAACAAAATCTTTGATTTTCTTCTATTTTCTCTTTTTACCTAAGCAATGTACTTGTCAACAATGCTCTTAATAAATACAAGTCATTTCAGTCATCTTTGCTTGTTTATCTTTTGCTGATGACAAAGGGGGAGAAAATATAACATAGCTTAATTAACACCTTTTTATTAAGTTACGCGTCTGAATGCCTTTATGCACCACATCTATAATCTTTATATGTGCTCTGATCATATGCTTTGATATAGATTATCTAATTCAACCCTAAAATATGTTAAAGATAAGCATAAGTTTAGGGGGAGCATGACTATATTCGTCTGATCTTAACTCTTGTTACTGTTTTGCTTGAAGTTTATTAAAATCATAAGATGTTTTTCATCATAAAAAAGGGGCAGATTGTTAAGTCTAAGTTTTTGACATCTCTAATTTTGATGAATCCAAACAAAGAATGATTTTAATTTAACCTTTTGAAATATGCTAATATGTGTATTAAGTGTGCAGATCATAAAGTAAAAGCATTCTGGAAAACAACGAGTCTCAATGATGCGCCTTTGTCTTAACTAACACAATGCATCTGAAGTAAGACTCAGTATCAACAAGCTATGAAAATGTATCTGACCCTACAACTTGACTGGAAATCTTTCACACCACTCTTATTCGAAAGACAAGAATATTCCATTGCATTTTCAAGTCAAGAAAATTGAATTCAGAAGTATAAAGCATCAATCCGTGCTGGACATTCCTTTTGTTGTATTAAGCAAAGTAACCTTTATGAGGTCACAGAACCTGTGTTGCACAAATAAGGAAAGTCGCGCTGCCCAAGTTTTAAAAGCAACTACTACTGCTCTGAATGAAGCTGCACTCTGATAAAGCAATGCCAACAAATACGTTCAACTTGTCTTGATGCTCTCCGACGATCATTAACATTAAATGAAGACTCAAAACAGCTCTTTGGAATAATGGATGAAGAACAAAAGCTTTACTCATCTGAAGAAATATATTCAAATGATTTATTGGCGATGAGTTTAAATAGAAGACTTTGAAGACTGTTGAATACACATAGCTGAACTTAATCACTCAAGCATTCAATACTTTCTTCGCATTAAAAACTTTCTAAGCTCTTTTTCTTAGAATACTTCTCTTCTCAATCATTTTTATTTATGGAGAAGTCATTACTGCGGTTATACCAACCTAAATTCTTATTCACTCTTTGAGTGTTATTCGGTTGACTTGCAAAGTTATAAATCTTGAAGCTGCTGCTTCATTCAATTCTTACTACTTGTAGAGCCTGAAGAGGCTTGCTTGAAGAATACTTGTTTTCAGCATGGAGAGGCCAGGTGTGCAAACAATACTTGTTAGTTGAGCCTGAGGAGGCAAAGTGATAAGCCTCTGGCTTATCTAGTTTTATGACTAGATGAACTAGGGTTCATGTGCCTATTTATTCGAGTTCACTCTCGTTTTCGCCCAAATTTGCCTTGTTTTGTTCCTAAGTTGGACTTTGACTCATTTTGCATCTTTTGTGTAGTTTTTAGGTTATTTTGAATAGAATTACGCTTGTGGGTGCTTTTGTTGTTTCAGGTTAAATAAGTGAAGCTCCGGGAGTCAAGGAAAGTCGAAAAGCAGTGGAAATTGCAAGTCTGGAGACACTCGCCTCGCGAGTGTATGCTCGCCCCGCGAGCCTGAAAGTCAACAAAGCAGCAAAAGTCATCACTTCAGTCTCGCCACGCGAGAGGTGTCTCGCCTCGCGAGATCATGAGGACCTGCAAGACAGAGACCATCACGGCCAAGCCGTGATGAAGACCACGCCCGTGAACAGTTTAAGGTTTGAAGTCTCGCCCCGCGAGAGTTTGAAGACCCTGGAAGTCAGAGACCATCACGGCCCAGCCGTGATGAAGGTCACAGCCTAGAATTGAAGACTCGCCCCGCGAACACACTTTCGCCTCGCGAGAGTTCAAATTGAAAGCGCGCCAATTTTAATTCTCGCCTCGCGAAAGGCTGCTCGCCTCGCGAACGAGCGCAGATCAGGAATCCTATTTAAAGGCTGTTGCAGATCAGAATCAGGGGGGATCCATCTGGAGAAGAGGTTTTCCACTTAGGTTAGGGCATTAGTTACGAATTCTTGTTTCTCCTTGGAGCTGAGTCTCCTTTTCTCTTTTCTTTTTATTTTACGATGGTGATTATGTCCAAGTGTTTGTCTATAAGCATGAGGAACTAATCCCCTTCGTCCGAGGGAACAATGAAGTCGCCCATGGCAGTGTAGATTCGATGTGATGTATGTTTTTCCTTTCCTTCTTTTAATTAATGTTTTCCAATTCTGAATTGATTGTGTTGATCATATGTGTTGCATGATTAACTAGTTAAACGTGTTAAGGCCAAACGGCGATTCACGTTTTAGAACTTGAATTGGAATCACTAATCGAATAATGAGCACGACCGTGGAATTAGGAGATTAGTGCAACCATTTAGGGAACAAGAATTAACAGAATTCGAGATTAGGATTATGAGACCTGCAAGTAATTAATCCAATCGTCGAATACGTCCTATTTGAGCACGACCGTGGATTTAGGAGAATTTAGGGGTCCCGGTTGACATTGTAATTGAACTTAGGGAGGAATTCATCATCACTTGGGTATGCATGTTGGGTAGGTGGAATTGTGACCTTGGAAATTTTAATTTCAGATTTTAATCGTTTAGTTTTATTTAGATTTGTTAATTTAGATTACAATCCTATTCTCTCTCTCTCTCAACCACCTTCTGTAACTTGACCAAACTTATCGGATTTCCCGCGGATTAGTCGAATTGGTAGCCCAATCCCTGAGTTCGACCTCGGTAATTACTTACCGTGTTTATTTTTATTACTTGCGACGACCCGGTACACTTGCCGGCGTCACAACAAGTTTTTGGCGCCGTTGCCGGGGATTGGCACAACCAATTTTTCTGATTTTAGGGAGTTTGATTATTTGGTTAAGTTATTTTTTGTTCTTATTTTTATTTTTATTATTTTCTTTTTATTTTCTACTATCTCTCTACTTCTTTGATTCCACTTGGTCTTGCCTTGTTTTGTATGCGAGGTACACGAAGGAATGCTTCCGGGTTGCGAATATTGTGATGGGAACCATGACACTTGGAGTTGTTCGTTCTACTTCCCTCAAATATATGTGGAACCATGGCATAATGACAGCGTGCCCCAGAACAACTATCAGAGTCAGAATCAGTATTGGGGTGATATGAGTAGAGACCATCCGGATTTCGCTTGGAGTAATGCTGACGATGATCTAGCCTGACAACCACAACCTCAACAGAACTGGGAACAACAACCTCAACAAAATTGGCAACCACAACCGTGGGAGCTGGCTTTTGAGAAGTTGTCAACCTTTACAGGCACAACTTTTGAGAAGATGAATGCAGCAATGGAGAAATTGTCAATCGACACAAATGCGAAAATTGACAAGTTGGCAACTCATACAGGGATGGCACTTCAAAATCTAGATATGCAGATTGCCCAACTCACAAAGCAACTAAATGAGTGTCCCCCAGAGACCTTCCCAGGAGATACCGAGAACGACCCTAAGAACCAATGCAATGCCACAACAACTAGAAGCAGTGGGGTGTTGGGATATGACTGGGATGTAACTAGTTCTCAGGGAGTTGAGGAAGAACTACCACATGTTGAGGAAGTACAACCGGAGGAAAAGGAATTGACAAGCGACAAGGCCCAGGAACAGCCACATGTTGAGGAAGAGCAACCTAAGGAAGAGGAGTTGGCAAGGGACAAGGCACCGGAGCAAGAGGGTAGAGAACAAAATGAAGATAAAGTGGCAGAGGATTTCACCATGCTTGCCAAGCAACCTGATTTTGATGCGTTAAATAAATATGTTGGCTTGCATGCATGTGTGGACACCGGTAAGATAGACCCACCCACTTGTCTGGCACACTTCCTCATGAAGACACCATTTGACCTAAGAGGAAGTGAGTTCATAATTATAGAGGTCAATGGAGTTTCCACACTCAGACTGGATGGAAGTATGGATAGAGTCGTATTGCTCCTGCGAGGGCCACTTCACAAACCATTTGATCCGGGTGGAGGATTTGATATGATGAGCGTCTCTTGGCCCTTGTACCACAGATTATGGGATCCAGGTGGATGCTTCTTAATAAGTCAGGCTCGGGACGTTAAACAAGCGCTACTTGGGAGGTAACCCAAGCTAGGTATCCCTCTTTTCTCTTAACTTTTGTTTTGTTTTGTTTATGTTTTTGTTTTTTGTTTGTCACTCTTGAATAATTTGAGAAGATCAAGAGTTGTTGTATGAATGTCGAGTCGGCAAGCTTGTTGGATTTTGATTAGATTGAGCGTAGATTGATTGCATGAATTATTTGACCATTGATGATTTCCCCTAAGTTCTGAAAATAGAAAAGTTTAACCCCACTTAAAAATTGAAAACTGAACTATGAGAATTTTATTGTGATTACTTGATTTATGATAAGTTTGGGGTGAGGGGGTGCACACACTAGGAATCGTATCTCGGTCAAACAATTTGCAAAATGTCCAGGTGAGGATTTGAGCCTCCAACTCTGTTTTTGAATGTGTGAATCACTGTTAAGTTGTACTTTCCCGAATTTGCTTGAATCTCTATATGGTTTGCATGTTTATGTGTTGCATCAAATGATTTAGGCAATTTTCTTTGAATTAACTACTTGGCCTGAAATGAACCATCCCTAATGCATGTTCCCTAGTTAGCCAAATTGAGCCCAATTGACCTATTGTTTCTTGATGACCCTACATTACGAGCCAAAATCCGAAAAACCATGTTAACCCAATCTTAGGATTAGGAGAGCATGGAAATGAGCAAGAGAAAGGTTGTGAGAAACTAAGTTTGGGGTGGCTACGAGGTGATATGTCATATTGGGATGAGAAAAAGAAAATAAAGGTTGGCCCAAGGCAAAAAAAAAAAGAAAAGAAAAGAAAAGAAGAAAACAAAAAAAAATTGCCAAAGGAAAAGGGGCAGAACAAAAAGATTAGCAAGGAAAAGGCTGTAGTCACCCGAGCCCAAATGAAAAATGGAAAAAGGAATTAGAGTGGAATGTATGTCAAATGCTCATGCTCTCTTAGTTCCTAGGGACTCAAGCCTAAATATCCTTCATTATCCTACCCTCAGCCAGGCCCCATTACAACCTTTAAAAGACCTTCTGATGTTGCATACATGTTTACGTGGGGACCATTTTTGAGATGAAAATCAAATTCATGGGAAGTGCTCTTGATAAGTGAAATTGAGTGAAAAAGTTGAAAGCCTAGACGAATTTGAGCGAATGAGTGAAATTTTACATACCCTTGTGAGGAAGGCAATTGTTTGAAATTGGTGATCTTCTTTTTGTGTGTGACTCTGAACCTCAACTTAGATTAATGATTGCATGAATGATGAAGTTCTCAATGGTTTAAAGAAAATGAATGTGGGGATTACATTTATGTAGGGGGGGAGATCATTTGAGAAAAACTGTTTTGTAAAGTTGCATTAAATTTGTGCGAAATCGATTGATTCCTTTAGGCTTGCCAAGTCTTGAGTCGTTTTTGAGTTTTAAGCTTGCTTGGGGACAAGCAAGGTTTAAGTTTGGGGTATTTTGATAAGCCTCTGGCTTATCTAGTTTTATGACTAGATGAACTAGGGTTCATGTGCCTATTTATTCGAGTTCACTCTCGTTTTCGCCCAAATTTGCCTTGTTTTGTTCCTAAGTTGGACTTTGACTCATTTTGCGTCTTTTGTGTAGTTTTTAGGTTATTTTGAATAGAATTACGCTTGTGGGTGCTTTTATTGTTTCAGGTTAAATAAGTGAAGCTCCGGGAGTCAAGGAAAGTCGAAAAGCAGTGGAAATTGCAAGTCTGGAGACACTCGCCTCGCGAGTGTATGCTCGCCCCGCGAGCCTGAAAGTCAACAAAGCAGCAAAAGTCATCACTTCAGTCTCGCCACGCGAGAGGTGTCTCGCCTCGCGAGATCATGAGGACCTGCAAGACAGAGACCATCACGGCCAAGCCGTGATGAAGACCACGCCCGTGAACAGTTTAAGGTTTGAAGTCTCGCCCCGCGAGAAGCATCTCGCCCCGCGAGAGTTTGAAGACCCTGGAAGTCAGAGACCATCACGGCCCAGCCGTGATGAAGGTCACAGCCTAGAATTGAAGACTCGCCTCGCGAACACACTTTCGCCTCGCGAGAGTTCAAATTGAAAGCGCGCCAATTTTAATTCTCGCCTCGCGAAAGGCTGCTCGCCTCGCGAACGAGCGCAGATCAGGAATCCTATTTAAAGGCTGTTGCAGATCAGAATCAGGGGGGGATCCATCTGGAGAAGAGGTTTTCCACTTAGGTTAGGGCATTAGTTACGAATTCTTGTTTCTCCTTGGAGCTGAGTCTCCTTTTCTCTTTTCTTTTTATTTTACGATGGTGATTATGTCCAAGTGTTTGTTTATAAGCATGAGGAACTAATCCCCTTCGTCCGAGGGAACAATGAAGCCGCCCATGGCAGTGTAGATTCGATGTGATGTATGTTTTTCCTTTCCTTCTTTTAATTAATGTTTTCCAATTCTGAATTGATTGTGTTGATCATATGTGTTGCATGATTAACTAGTTAAACGTGTTAAGGCCAAACGGCGATTCACGTTTTAGAACTTGAATTGGAATCACTAATCGAATAATGAGCACGACCGTGGAATTAGGAGATTAGTGCAACCATTTAGGGAACAAGAATTAACAGAATTCGAGATTAGGATTATGAGACCTGCAAGTAATTAATCCAATCGTCGAATACGTCCTATTTGAGCACGACCGTGGATTTAGGAGAATTTAGGGGTCCCGGTTGACATTGTAATTGAACTTAGGGAGGAATTCATCATCACTTGGGTATGCATGTTGGGTAGGTGGAATTGTGACCTTGGAAATTTTAATTTCAGATTTTAATCGTTTAGTTTTATTTAGATTTGTTAATTTAGATTACAATCCTATTCTCTCTCTCTCTCGACCACCTTCTGTAACTTGACCAAACTTATCGGATTTCCCGCAGATTAGTCGAATTGGTAGCCCAATCCCTGATTTCGACCTCGGTAATTACTTACCGTGTTTATTTTTATTACTTGCGACGACCCGGTACACTTGCTGGTGTCACAACACAAAGCGTGCAAACAATACCTGTCTGTAACCTGATTAGTAATAGTGATAATACTTGGTGAAACCAAGGATTGGACGTAGCCCAAGGTTTGGGGTGAACCAATATAAATCTCTGTGTCAAACTCTCGTCCTTTATCTCTTTAAGTTTGCTTTTATATTTATTGTGCTAACTAGGTTGAAAGTGCTAAGTTTTAATTTAACCTGTTTTATATCAGATGCATCTAAGTGTCTAATTCTGTTTTTGGAGAAAACTTTCTTATTTGTAAAAAAGTTAACTAAAACACAATTCAATCCCTTTCTCATGTTTTAACCTGTTCATTTCAAATCTTTCACATTCTCTATTCTTTAGAGTTATTCTTTCTTGACAGAAAAATATTGTATTATCCTCACATATAGTGAATTGACTCAAGCTCTGCAATACCTTTATCTCTTTCCTAGAGTAAGCCTGAAGAAGCTTGTTTGTAATGAATATTTGGTTAGATACCTGGAGAGGTTGAGAATTGTATGAAGAGGCATGTAGAAGAATACTTGTAATTTTCTAAGAGAATTAGTAAAAACCCCTTCAAGTAGAAGGGATTGGACGTAACTCTGAGTTTGAAGAGTGAATCATGATAAAATGTCTTTGTGTGAATCTTTTGTTAGATTTAAACTCAATAATCATATACAAGGCATGCTATCATAAATCATGAGACTGGCCAGACAGACACAATAGTCGAACGGTGGGTATTCCGGATTTTTTTCCAGGTCTTCCTCCTCGTCGGAAACTTCGGCAGGGTCCTCCCTTCAGCGTCGGAGGAAGGTAGAGCGAAATGGAAGCTACGTGGTTCGAGAACCACCCTCTTAGGTACCGTTTAACTAGGACGGAAGTTGCTAGACATGCCTGGGGCTAGTATCCTACCCTGTTGATGGCTAGACTGGATAACCCACCATCGTTGTCTCCTCTCCGCTCTAGGTGCATGTAGATCGATAAAGAACCCAAAATTTGTTCTCCTCGTTTGGCACGGAAGACAAGTGCCACCCATCCAAGACACTCCCGTCGATCGGGGTCTTCATGACGGATCCACGAGTCAGGTCCCCCACGAAACTCAATTGTATCATGGAGCAAGGGAACAAGACCTCTCCTCGGGCTTATCCTCTAATATAAAATAAAAATAAAAGCATACAAGAAGAATAAGGTGGCACTTGGAAGAGCTTATTTAAGCTCATTTTGACTTATCTGATGACATAAGCTCTTATGCAGCGTGTTTCCCAGAGCTTATAAAAATAACTTATGACATCCCATAAGGAGTTTTTGACTTATTTTCATAAGTCACCGGGAAAAGCTTATGGAATTATCATAAGAGCTTATGCACAAAATACCATCTCCGTGTTTTTCACTATTTGAATCCTCTCATGACCCTTTCTTTATTTTTATTTCTTTAAGCGCTTATGGCATAAGCTCTCAAGCGATAAGGTCTTATGAGATAAGCTCTAGATTAAGCTGTTTACCCAAACGCACCCTAACAAAGTGATGCGTGATTTTTTGAATAAAGGCAAGTGCACCTTGTCGCAAACAAGTAATACGGTGGTAAGACCGGTTATCGTATCCACAGAGATCGGTTACCAATTACCAATTCACAAACTCAACAACTATCTAGAGCAAACTATGGTATGAAAAGATCATAAAATAAGGAAATAAAATATTTTTGGTCTTTTGGGAATTTTATCGAACACTTGGAAGGCAAAAGAAATGCGGTTGAGATTGTCAGGGTTAGACTACACTAATCCTCCCTTAATTGCAATGAAATGGCTTCTAACACAAGTTCTAATTCAATAATGACAATCAAGTCTTTTCTAAAATACTCAAGCCTAATGTCTTAGGTGCAATGAGCCTAAAACCCCAAATTAAACCCTAATGTCTTAGGTGGATTAACCTGAGATTTTGCATTAAGTCAAGACTTATAAGATTGCAAGCAGCCAACACCTATGTCTAGATTCTTGAACTACTTGGCATATGATTCATGAGCATGCCTTAACATCAATCTGTCAATTGTCTATCAAAGCAAAATATCATTCCTATGGGTAGCTAAGCCAAGGAAAGCATTAAGCACAAAATCACATACTCATAAAGAAATAGAGACTTGCATTAAAACAACCAAATCAAATACAAACAAGTTCAGAAAAGCTACATCTAACCCCAACAATGGGGGATTTAACTACTCATGAAAAATGAGAATACAAAAGAAAAGGAGAGAAGGGATGAAGAACACTCATAGAAGGATCCTCCAATCTTCTTCCATTCCCAGAGCAAGGAAAACATCCCCTACTAGGGTTGGAACCCTAGTTCAGTCGCAGCTCCAAGTGCCTCCTCCCCACCAAAAGCTCCCAAACTCTTCATTCTGCCCTAAAACAGCAACTTATACCAATCAGTTCTGCGCGCGTTCGCGAGGTGAGACATGTATCGTGAGGCGAATGTTAAAAATCTGCATTCAGAGAATTGAATCTCGCGAGGCGAGAGTTGCTTCGCGTCGCGAAACCGAAAGGTTTTTCTTTAATACGCCCGTGAGGAGCATCAGGGCCTGGGCGTGATGGCTTCTGGTTTTCAGACTCGCGAGGCGAGACATGGGTTCGCGAGGCGAACCAGAAAGGCTTGCATTTTCTCCAACATTCAGCTTTCAGGGTCGCGGGGCGAATCCAGGCTCGCGGGGCGAATCTCCGAGTCGCTTGGCTCAATTTCTTCTCTTTTCAGGCTCTATTTCATCCAAGCTCCATCAAGGCTAATTCTGAGCATTTTTACATTAATTCCTGCAAAACAACACCAAGAAACCGCTTCACCCATTCCAATGGAAAATCTAACTAAAATCAAATAAAGAATGCCTAATCTATATGCAAAATGCATGCAAAAGTGTACAGAAAACATGATGTAAAATCACACTAACAAATCACCCCAAGCCTATTCAATTGCTTGTCCTCAAGCAATCACTAAGGCCAGAAGAGATATATAATCAAAGCATGGATAGTGAACCAAGAACCCGAGCAAATAATCCAAGTAATAGGCATTTCAAATAATTCAGCAATTGACAATCAGTTCAAGTCCAATTAGACGCTTAGGTTCCCTAGACTCATATTCTCACTGATTTGGGCACTCTTTCTCACCTGAAGCTCACCCCAAGCTTGTTCATTTGCTTGGCTCTCTTTTCTCACCTCACTCTAGTGTTTAGGGATATTTAACATTTCGCTCAATTTTCCTCAAGGAATGAATTCTACCATAGGCTTGACTATCAACCAAATCTCTACTTTATTAATGAAACAATTAAGAATCAAGAGGTCTTTTACTTTGGTTGTAACGTGGCCATGGGATTAATCGTTAGGTGGGGAAATCAATAAAAGGACATTTCAAAAGGCTACACAACATATTAACATTTGCCAAGCATGACCTTCTAAAATACCTTTTTGGGTTTCAATTCCTTTTTCCACCTTTCTTTTCTTTCTTTTCATTATAATTCTCACTTTTCTTTTTGTCATCCCCTTCTCTATTTATTTTTATTTTTCTTTTGTTTTTCTTTTATTTGGAGAAGGGGAGATTTTTCAGCTCAAGAGAATTATATATTTTTTCTGATTCTTTCATCCCAAACTTTTTCGACTACCCTTTTTTTTACCCTTTTGTAATACTTTAGAAGGTCCCTTATCCAGCATATTCAACAGTATATTTCAAGGTACCAAGAAAAGTTTTTTTTTTCTTTTAAGCTCAAAATTGGGCAACTAAGGGGGTAGCAGTTCATCATTCAAAGCTCAGAAGGCCAGAAAAATACCTATTGCCTCAATCCTTTTCCAAAAATGTTTTCAAAAATTTTCAAGCTTCAAAATGGTTTCAAGTCAAGTTCTAGAGAATAACATTCAAGAGGAATAACACTCTAACACAAAGAATAGGGTAAAATTTTGTGAGTACCCCTTTGGCTCAAAATCTCACATTTTAGTTCAGAATCAATGAAAAACACAAATCCTCAGAACCATATGCTAATTATCAACTATCACAGATTATCTCAAACATTTTTATTTGCAGCCATATCACAAGAATAACAAATTGGGTTCCACAATTCACTATTACAAATTATTGGGCACTTAGTTCTCACAATTGGATGCAAAATTCTAAACAAGGGTAATCTAATTGTGTGATCATGCAAAGCTATCATGCAAAACTATATGAATGCAACATGAAATATGCAAATGCAAAAATTCAAAAATTTACACAAAAATACCCCTACCCCAAGCTTAAAAACGTACATTGTCCCCAATGTAAATAATTAAGTTAGAGAGGGGATAAAAATTGGAACGGTTCACCGAGGCGGTAGTAGGTGCTAGTTCACATGCTTTTTGGCTTTGTTTCTCCCTGCTCTTTTTGCTTCTCCTTCCTTATTATCCTGAAAACACTTAACAAATTTATTAATAAAAGAAAACTCTTGATCTTCTCAAATTATTCAAGAGTTAAAATCAAAAATAAAATTATTAAGAAAATGAAAACAACTAAGGAGAAGGGTTAAGAAAACCTGGGTTGCCTCCCAGTTAGCGCTTCTTTAACGTCACTAGCTTGACTTATCAAGAAGCATCCACCTGGATCCCATAACCTGTGGTATAAGGACCAAGGGATGCTAACCATGTGAGATCCTTCATCTGGATCCCACGGTTTGCATAAATATGGGAGTGAGCGCTTGAAAATCATGGTGACCTCACCAAATGTGGTGAATTTCTCACTCCCTCTTGGGTCAAAATTGACCCCTTCATCAACAAAGACTTCCCAATAAAAATGGGGTTCAACCTCTTGGAATAGCCATGGTGCCTTTATATTTAAAGATTCAACATCCGGTTTCTCAGGCAGAGGCTTGAACTCCATTGTTGACTGCTTCAAAATGTGAGGTGGTAAACAAGTGGAGAGGATCACTGGTGCTGTTTTGGCTTCTGTACAATCTTCATTCACCAAATCACCAAATCCATCACCTTCCATATATGCAGAAATCTCAGCACAAACCACACAAGTGTTTCTCCCATCACATTCAACACATGCATAGGGGCCAATAGCATCATTTAATTCCAAAAGTTCTTCATCTTCCTTAAGCATGGTGAAATAGATGTCCTCCGCATGCCTTTTCCTCTCAATCTCTTCAATCAAGGGTTCAATGGGGGATGGTGCCGCTATGTCCTCACAAACAGGTTCTTCTCTTCTTGACTCGGTTGCTCCCACCACTTCATCTTCCTTTTCATCCATTATGGCATCATCTTCATCATCATACATTATTGCATTACCTTCATCATCATCCATCAAGTTCCCAATTGGCATTTCGGATTGGTTAGAGAGTTCCTCAATACGTACCCCGAGAGTTCGAATGGTATCCTCTTGGTTTTTTAAACTTTCCATTGTTGTTACCATGAAGTTCTCCAAAATATCCTCTAAGTGAGACCGACCATCCGGAATAGGTTGCTCAGAATTGACTGCGAATTCGGATTTGAAGTTCTCTCAAGCAACTTCCAATGGTGATGGCTCTCATACCATTGAGATGGTTGTGGTTGATATGAAGGTGTGGAAGATTCCCAATGTTCCTCTTGATCAATCCAATTATTGTTTGGAGGATTCCCCCACCATGGAGTGGAAGTGTTGGGATATTGATTTCCCCATTCAGAATAGCCTACCAATGGTAGAGGAGAGACTGTGGCCCTTGACAACGTATTGCTCACTTGATGGATGTCCATGGCCAATTGTAGCATATCTACCCGCAGCTGAAGCTCAGACATCTCAGTTTCTGCATCAGATGGCTGATAATAATTGTAGTCCATGATCCTGTCAAATCAATTTCCACCTCACAGACAATTAAGGCTCAGATTAAAGAAACACAAATTCAAATATATACAAAACTAACAAAAGAACAATATCAAATATATACAGAAAAATAAAATAAAAATGTCTAAACTAGTTGTCTCATTTGTTACTACTGATATTGGCAAAGTCGATCCCCGGCAACGGCGCCAAAAACTTGATGCGTGATTTTTTGAATAAAGGCAAGTGCACCTTGTCGCAAACAAGTAATACGGTGGTAAGACCGGTTATCGTATCCATAGGGATCGGTTACCAATTACCAATTCACAAACTCAACAACTATCTAGAGCAAACTATGGTATGAAAAGATCAGAAAATAAGGAAATAAAATATTTTTGGTCTTTTGGGAATTTTATCGAACACTTGGAAGGAAAAAGAAATGCGGTTGAGATTGTCAGGGTTAGACTACACTAATCCTCCCTTAATTGCAATGAAATGGCTTCTAACACAAGTTCTAATTCAATAATGACAATCAAGTCTTTTCTAAAATACTCAAGCCTAATGTCTTAGGTGCAATGAGCCTAAAACCCCAAATTAAACCCTAATGTCTTAGGTGGATTAACCTGAGATTTTGCATTAAGTCAAGACTTATAATATTGCAAGCAGCCAACACCTATGTCTAGATTCTTGAACTACTTGGCATATGATTCATGAGCATGCCTTAACATCAATCTGTCAATTGTCTATCAAAGCAACATATCATTCCTATGGGTAGCTAAGCCAAGGAAAGCATTAAGCACAAAATCACATACTCATAAAGAAATAGAGACTTGCATTAAAACAACCAAATCAAATAGAAACAAGTTCAGAAAAGCTACATCTAACCCCAACAACAGGGGATTTAACTACTCATGAAAAATGAGAATATAAAAGAAAAGGAGAGAAGGGATGAAGAACACTCATAGAAGGATCCTCCAATCTTCTTCCATTCCCAGAGCAAGGAAAACATCCCCTACTAAGGTTGGAACCCTAGTTCAGCCGCAGCTCCAAGTGCCTCCTCCCCACCAAAAGCTCCAAAACTCCAAAACTCTTCATTCTGCCTTAAAACAGCAACTTATACCAATCAGTTCTACGCGCGTTCGCGAGGCGAGACATGTATCGCGATGCGAATGTTAAAAATCTGCATTCAGAGAATTGAATCTCGCGAGGCTAGAGTTGCTTCGCGTCGTGAAACCGAAAGGTTTTTCTTTAATACGCCCGTGAGGAGCATCAAGGCCTGGGCGTGATGGCTTTTGGTTTTCAGACTCGCGAGGCGAGACATGGGTTCGCGAGCCGAACCAGAAAGGCTTGCATTTTCTCCAACAGTCAGCTTTCAGGGTCGCGGGGTGAATCCAGGTTCGCGGGGCGAATCTCCAAAATTCTGCTTGGCTCAATTTCTTCTCTTTTCAGGCTCTATTTCATCCAAGCTCCATCAAGGCTAATTCTGAGCATTTTTACATTAATTCCTGCAAAACAACACCAAGAAACCGCTTCACCCATTACAAGGGAAAATCTATCTAAAATCAAATAAAGAATGCCTAATCTATATGCAAAATGCATGCAAAAGTGTACAGAAAGCATGATGTAAAATCACACTATCACAAAGCAACTAGGTGAGATTCTCATTATCATCACAACTTATAGCCGACAAGAAGTGTACGACTCACCAATTAATACAACATATATAAGCCCATAAAGCATATGGTTAAGAAAAACGATAAGCAGTAAAACAATCCAACCAACAAGGATAATAAAGTTAGAATGCCATTAGTTGTCGGTTGGTATTTAACTCGACTAGCTTCTCTCGCGATTTCACCGTTTGCTCCTGGGAGCTTAACAAAACAATCAGAAAAATGGCCAGGAGGACATGCCTCACTTGCACCAACCTTGGGCAGTTCTTATATCATTCATCAATTCATCAGCTTATAGGCTTTTTTAAGTACGTTTCCTTCCAAACCGTGAATGAGTTAGTGTTTAGTCGGCGATATCAATGTATTGCATGGATCACCACGACATAGGCTGAGCTACCAACCAGTCTTACGTGGACTCTTTCCAACCCCAAAACCCCTAAGGTCAACTAGACCATCACTAAGTCATTCGCACCAGCACTAGGTACCAACTCAATCTACTAGGCCCAATGGCCTTTAAACAAATTCTCGAATCATTTATCATATATTTGGATAGTCCAAACTCTTGGATCCAACACCTCATTGGAATATCAATTTTTCCAAGGTGTTTGCACGTGACGTGTGACACACGGGGCTGGCAAGGGCGGGGAGTGGTTGCCGGTGCAGGAAGGCACGGACAAGGAGCGGCTCCTGGCAGGCTTCTATGCAGAGGGACACATGAAGGAACCGATTACACACCAGAATGAGAGGGATCCTGAGATTGTGTAGGTATGAGACTATACAGTTGAGGATGACTTATATGAATTGGTTGGTACTACCTATACCAATGATGTGTGTGAAATCCGGAAGTGTACAGTTTCGTCGTCAAGTAATAAAAGATCGAATCCACAGGGACTATGTTTATGAATACCAATTAATTTAATAATTCAATTAAATTAGACAAAAGAGAAAATATTTGTTGAGTGATAATAACGTAGTGACCAAGAAATTAAATAAATAAAAATATTTAAGTTCAAAAGATCAAGAACAAGAATAGCAAGTTGTTAGGAAAGGTGATTTCAATTTAAAGAAAGCTTCCAGGATTGGGGCAACCACAATGATACAAGATGAATCCTAAATGGCAATCCTTTTATTAAATTCGAAATCCAATTGAAGGTGAATTACCCTAAATTAGCTAATGTTCTCTCTCGAGATACAAAAACCGTGCCCAATTAAACCAATTCCTACTCTTGTTGTAATTGAATTTAGATTGAACCATTTACGCTATGTGGTGATTCATTAGGTCCTCGAAAGGCTAAACCTACTCTCGTGATTTAGACATTAAGTTCAATTCTTGTAGTTCCAATACCTAGGTTCACTTCTTAGTTCTTCCCTAAAGTATCTAAGACATGCAAATAAGTGACCAACAAATTCACATGAATAAGCGCAATAAGGATTGAATCAAAGAACATTCAAAATTAATAAAAGGGATAAATAAAGACAATTAATCATCATCAATGTGCCAAAGGGCATTGCCCAATCCTAAAAACAAAGGAAACTACTCAAGCATAATGAAAATAACAAGAGTCAAAAGGATAGAAAGCCATGGTTCCAAGAGGGAAGAAGGGGAAGAGGAAAAGCAATCCTAATCTCCAATCCTAGACTCCAAAAAACAAAATGAAGAACCTTGGTTTTCGTGCCTCAGGAGTCTATTTATAGTTTAGGTTAAAAATAGTCCAAAACCAACTCAAATTGCATCTTAAAACAAATTTTCGGATTTCCTGACCGCGATCCACGACCATGGATGATTCCAAGACCAGGCCATGGTTGCGCTAAGTGTGTTCCCTGATGAGTTCCACGACCGTGGCCCATTCCACGGCCAGGCCGTGGACTCTACTGCCAAGTCCGTTTGTTCCTTTTCTGCTCAAGTGCCCAATCCATGGCCATGGGCCATTCCATGGCAAGGACGTAGATACTTATGGAGTTACTTTTGTCCCATTTATGCTCCTTTTAAGCTCTATCTTCATTTCTTCAAGCTTCCCACCCTTTTCTAAGTCGATTAAGCACAAATCCTGCACAACACCACTAGAAACACCGCAATTATCCGAACTAAATGAAAAGAAACATAAACGAAAACAAAAATGCCTAAATGAACTAAAAATGCATGCAAAACATGAATGAAATATGGCGTTGTTTTACACACATCAACCAACAAGATGTATCTTCTTTTCGGGAGCCCATCACTTAAGAACTTTGAGAAGTTTTCCTACGAAGGGTGTGAGAGAGAACAAAAGCACGTTGAAAAGATCTGTGTTAGTTTGTGGGGACAGACGTCAATCTTTAGAGAAGCCAAGGATGTTACATGACGGACTGTCCAGACTTTTGGATCCAACACCTCACTAGGCCATCAACGTCTTAGAAGTGAAATGAACAGATTAAAACACGAAAGGGGGTTGAATTATGTTTTACTTAAACTTTTGAAAAAAAAAATATTTTTTCAAACAGCAGAGATAAGACACTTTAAAAAGCACTACAGAGAATTTGACGCGTCTGAGGTTTTCAAACACAGATAACAGAAGTGTTGAAGCTTTAACAAATTACACCTTTGTTAGCACAATGTTTATAAATAAAGCGGAATTAAAAGGCTAAGGGATAGAACACACAAAGATTTATATATTGGTTCACTCCAACCCTTGGGCTAAGTCCCGTCCTTGACTTCACCAAGTGTTTTCATTATAATTGATCAGGTTACATATAAGTATTATTTTCGCACCTAGTGTAACGCCCCGATTTCTTGATTAGAGTGTGGGCCATAGATTAAGCATGTTTGAGAGCTTAATCATGTTCCTTAGGTGTTACTGAGCTTTGTGACATCCATGTTTTGAAAACCCTAGTTTATGTGTACATTATGTGTGTTTATGTGTTTGAATATATGCCTAAGAGGTGCATGATCGATCAGCTTCGAGTCGGACGAATGCGCGAAACAGGAATATGCTGACCAGGCAGCACGCTCAAGCGTGGGGAGCACCAACGCTAAAACGTTGGCACGCTCAAGCGTGGTATCTTGGCATGCTAGAGTGTGGGCCTTGACTAGTGATGTGTTGAGAAGTGGCAGGAAGAGATGGACGAATGGAGAGAAGACATCGGGACGAAGTGTTTGACCACCTTCCACGCTCAAGCGTGGAGGTCTCCCATGGCAGAGCATGTTCAACAGAAAATATAAAAAATAATAAAATTTTAAAAGTTAAAACGTGACATAAGTTACTTTCTACGAAAAACCAAACCAGAGGGAGTGAAGAGAGGTCGGGCAGGGTGTGAGGACTTGCGGAGATTGGTAAGGAAAAACCAACTAATGAAATACGAAACCGACAGTGTCGTTGAGATCGTATCATCGTCCTCTTCTCATATGTGCTTTTGCTCTTACATTCGGCTAAGGTAAACCTAAGCTCGTAAGCACGTCGACATGCTGAGGATGTCGACATTGATGTTCTTCATTAGTTTCCCATTTCTGTTATTGTTTCTCTTATGAATTAGGGTTACCAACGTTTTCTGTTTGCGGTTTCCGTTGTTAGGGCAAATTTTGAAGCAACAAGGAGCTCCAAACCGTGAATGGCAGTAGTAAGGCAGTGAGGAGAGATCCGTGTTCATGAGCTCGATAGCACCCTGGTGTACCTCAGGTGGGAGAAAGAACCCTGATATCGTCGGAGAGGCGAGAGTAGCGTAAAATGCAATGATAGGTATAAAGGAAGCTAAATCCAAGTAGTGGTGAGTAATCGACAATGCCAATATCACATTAGGGACTACCTCGTTGGTAGAACCAATGACGATTTGGGGATTGTAGGTTTATCGTCGTTAGGTTGATTTTATGTAAATCGAGGTTGTATGCTAGTTCAGGTTGTGTTGTTTTCTATGTGTTGTTTGAGTTGGTATGCTTAACATGCTCTACGATATGCTTGCTCGAGGTGCCACCAATTCCTTGACCATTTAGCGGCTCCGGCACAAACTGCCTCCGCCGCTCGATTTCGCCGTTCGCCGTGCCACCTACCACTTCACCATCGCGTTTCTGGTTTAGAGCCTGTTTCTCTTTTGAGTGTTTCATTTTTAAGGTCCAACAATTAGATAACAACGAGTTTTAAATACAGATTGAATGATGCGATTGAAAAAACATTCATTCTAATGAAATCATTTTTAATAATAAAAAATATAAATAAACTTCAAACTCACTTTTAATAAAAATAATGACTTTCAAACCGGACTGGATTGGTCGGTTCAACCAGTTGGACCGAGAATCGGTTTGGTGTTCGGTCCAAAAAAACAACAAAACCGCATGGAGATCGAACCGGACGGGTATCCGTAGAACCGGTAAAATCGACGGTTTGACCAGTTTACATAATTCTATTTTTCAAAGAGAACGATGGACCAGAAACCAGAGAATTCTAGGCAGGACGAGCTATCCACCTTCAAATGGTGTTGGTCCTACAGACTATTAACAGATTTGATTCTGGCAAAAGCCTCAGGGCACGTCGGAATTGTGGAGAGAAAGAAAGATGAAGAGTTGAATTGAATGCAATGACTCTTCCACGTCCATAGATGTCTTTCATTTGTAAAAAATTGAAAAGACATATTGATTATATAAAGATATAAGGATATCTTATCTTTCATTTGTTTTGTTTTGTTTTTCTTCAATGAATAGGTTCGGCTGACATTTTTAAGTGAAGTCTAGCTTTTAAAAAAAAAATGGGTTGGGCTGACACTTTTTTTTGTTTAATATTGTTGTATATATTATATTAAAAATATAAATATTATTTAATTAATAGTGGTTTTATCACGGTCTAATCATGATTGGGCCATTGAACTTGAACCGATATCTTTACTAGTTTAATGAACGGTCTAATTTTAAAAACCTTGATAAAAATCCAATTTTCAAAATTGAAATGTTAAAAACCAAACTCGTCCTAACAAATTATATTATTGTTATTATTATTATTATTATTATTATTATTATTATTATTATTATTATATTCACTAGTGCAAAACCCTGTTTGTGAATGTTACAAATTTAAAGCTTTAAAAACTACTAAGAGGAATAAGGTGGCATGCATATAAGATAAGGGAACAACTAAATCCCTTGTCAGTAGTTGTACTGTACGACAAACTGTAGTGGGTCTTTTTTTTAAAAAAAAATATTTTTTTTTAAAATTTTTTTTATAAATATTTTTTTTGGTTAAGTATGTGTAAATATCTAATGAATCGGGTACAAATACCTAGTGAATTCAGTTTATTATCTGGTGAATGAGTTTTTTTGAGAAATGATTTTTTTGGTTAAGTATGTGCAAATATATGGTGAATCAGGTATAAATATCTGGTGGATTCAGTTCATTATCTAGTGAATAGGTTTTTTTGAGAAATAAATTTTTTGGTTAAGTATGTGCAAATATATGGTGAATCAGGTATAAATATCCGATGAATTCAGTTCATTATCTGGTGAATGTGTTTTTTTTTTATAATAATTTTTTTGGTTAAGTATGTGTAAATATCTGGTGAATGGGTTTTTTTGAGAAATAAATTTTTTTGTTAAGTATGTACAAATATCTGATGAATCATGGTAAATTCAGTTCATTATCTGGTTAATGAGTTTTTTTAGAAATAAATTTTTTATTTTTTTAAAAAAGTCAAAATTTAAGTACTATATCATGATGTCGCGTAAGATGTCGCAAATTTTGTCTGAAATTAGTACAGCTCTTATATTAATTTGAAGTGTTGTTGTATATATTTGTAAATATTCCTTTTGCAATAAAGGACCTGTATCAAGACAACAGTTGAATTCCACATTTTTTCTTCCCTCCAGTTCCGTCGCTTCCTGTTCCGGTTTCTACCATGGGCTTCTCCCCTCCCAGAGAACTATCTCAGTCTCACAGGACCACCAATTTTGATTCTCTTCTCTCCTCTCAGTGTCATGGGCTTCTCCTTCTCACCCACTTCTTTTTTCACTTTTGCCGCCACCTTTCAACGACCCGATACTGATAAAGACCTCGAAATTGATCGGTTAAAGGTAATGTCCAAATGGGTATCCACGATTTTGGAGTTTCGATTTACAAGTTTGAAACTTGTTCATTTTTGCGTGACCGTTTGAGTTTTGTGTTGAATGAAGTATCTTCATGAAAGGAAAGCATGTACTTGTGCATCTGAACTTCTGCGAACAGACATGATGGGCACCTACCTGAGAGAGCTTCTTAGCTAATGTCTATGGTTTTCTCTTTACTAATACATTAATTTGTTGATTTATTTCTTGTTTAGCACATGATGATCGATTATGTTGAAATTTCTCTTTCTTTTTCCTTTTAAATAAATTGTGTTAACTAGAAGGAATTGTGACTAGTATGGAAAGCTTGTTTGGGCGTGAATATCCAGAGTGAAAAATGTAAAACAAACATACATGTAACCTACTGCTGAGATTTTAAACCTATGAGAGTTGTCGGAAAATGACATATCTCTTGAAATGTTAGCCCTGATGCCTGGGATTTGGGACAGAAAGATGCAGGGCACAATCATTATTTCATGACAAAAATTTAAGAAAATATAGAGGTAATTTCATAAAAGAGACATTAACCAGATCAATAGGTCACCCACAAACAATAATAGCCACCTAATTATTTAAATAATATATCCGATGGTTGATTTGGATTCCTCACATGTGACGGACTTAGTTCCTGTCTTATCATAAAAGCGATCAAAGAATAAAAGAACTATTGTTATGTTTTTATTCAATACTTTGGTGCCTTTTTATAGGCTAGTATATGTATCAAGTCATAAACAATTTATGATAAAATAAAAAGTCATAAACAATTAAAAAACTGAATTGAAAATTGAAAAAATTGACTCTCAACCGACACCTAAAATTTTACAATGTGGAGCGGACTGGACAACAACAAACTAGAACTAAAACAACTAGGAACCACACTATACTGACCTAGTCCAAAGTGAAGTGTTAGGGTGTGTTTGTTTCAAGATATAAAATCACCTTCACGAGAATGATTGATACCGGGAATGTTATTTCTGCTAATATGTTTGGTAAGTATTTTAAATTCTCAGGAATGTTTTTATAAGTTATTAAATTTATACTTTAATAATACAAATTAATATCGTAAAATGAGGTGGGAGTGGAAAGTCATAGGTAGTAGAGGTGGCAATTCGGGTTACCTGGCCTGTGGTGCACCGGCCCGATGCGGGTTCGGGCTTTATTGGGATAGGCCAAAAAAACCTGATTTCAATTTGGGCTAGAAAAAGTTTCCCAAACCTGATCCTGTGCGGGCTGCAGCCTTGCTCAGGCCGACCCGGTTCTATATTCAAAATTTCATTTTTGCTCTTAATGTTATATATTAATGCCTAATTTTCTTTGATCAATTTTGTTTTATGTGAATGTACTAACTGAAATTGTAATTACTAACCAAACACGCGTACATAAATGACAATTGACAAGATAAAGATGGTACTCCTAAAGAAATAAGAAACATTACAAGATTTTCCTGGAAGGTTAATTACTTAAACATGATGTAGATGAATAATAAACATGTATTGATGTCTCCAGATAGTTGATGTCTGCTAATTGATTGTCAAGAGAATACTGAACTTGTTAAAGAGAAGAAGAGAAGTAGGAAATAAAGTGAGGGATTTGCATGACTATAATTTAGTTTACAAGAGAATACTAGATCATTTTTGTTCCCCACAAGAAGATTGCAAACAGTGTCATTAGCATATCTATCAAACTCGTGCAGCCACTACTTCACGTTGTTGAAGCTTTCTATGTGACTAACATCATAGACAATGAAATTGATGTTGGTCATAAATTAAAGTGGAATGACATATAATGGATAATGCTGTATATAGTGCTTGGTGCACACAATTTGCAGGTTGATAGTAGTGTCGTATAGAGATCAGACAATTACACATCATATAATGGATTAATTCATTAGCCACCAATATGTTATCCAGAATAGATCTACCCGCTACAAATGCAGATTGCTTGATAGAGATGCATTTAGGAAGCACTATTTTCAACCTGTTAGCAAGCACCTTGGATAATAATTTACATATGACATTATATAATGAAATAGGTCTCCAGTCATTCATAGATTTAGACCGGTCACATTTAGGAATCAATACAATATTTGTATCATTAACAGTAGATGGAAAATACCTTCTTCAAACCAAAAACAGGAAGCATGGAAAATACCCAAAGCCTTGTCAGGATGCATTTGATCAAGAGCTACAGGGAACTCTTCTTGGGAAAAAAGGAGGTAGGAAGGCCATATTATCAGCATCGGATACACAAGGAACAATAAGGTCTATGATTGGCTCATAGCACCCGTGCTGCACTTTGAAAATGTCTTCTTGAACAAGGAGAGATATTAGACGCTCCCTTAGATAATTAAATTGTTCAACGGCTGCCCCATCCCTACACTCCCTTATACGGTCCATCTCCTTCCTACACTTGTCAATTTCATCTTTAAATTTTCCCCTCAACTTTGCGACCCCACTGATCCAAATCTATGACTCAACACTCAAGTTTTGAAAGCATTGAATCACTAATGTCGCGGTTCCATCCTCTTTGAACGACTTCATATATGTCAGGCTCATGTAGCAAGTATTTCCAAACTTCAAGTTATGATGCTTGAAATCACGAGACCGCTCATCACAACACATCAATATAGGACTATGGTCAGAAATCGCAACAATAAAATTAAGAATTTTAACTTGGGGGGTAAATAGTCAACCAAGACTCAACGGCCATGGGACGATCCAATCTTTCTTCAACTGCATGATCTTCCCCCTTCCCTTTAGTCCAAGTATAAGGATAGCCTTCGAGCTGAATATCAATGGATAACCATAGAAACCTGTCAATCTCCAAGGGGCCTTATTAGCTTCATTCACCTCCAAATTAATAAAATTCAAAGAATAGTGATGATGGAACAATGAACCGTATTCCTCAAAGAACAGCAATTCCACCCCCTCTTCCTTCTCTATCAACAGCAAAAGCGAAATCAAAACCAATTTTAATTTGCAACTCCTCAATGTTACCGGCTTGAACTAACATCTCAAACGAAAAAAATAAACTCGACTTATAATTCCGAATGAGGTCCTTTAAACTAGGAACTACTCTAAGTTATCTAAGTCTCGACGATTCCAACTGATAATATTCATGGTTTCTGGAACCGGGTCTGCCAAAAAAAAATGCCTGGTTGTAGATGTTCGGAATATTATTAATCCTTCCTGCCACAAATCCTGCGTCCACCTCAACCCCATGCATGTCACGTGCCTCCTGCCCATGAATCTCCTCTTTTTTCCCATGCAATTCAACTTCTTCGTTTATGCTGAATATCATTGACCATATTTTGCTTGCCACCGCTGATGAGGATTCTCCAATAAATGTGGGTCGCATAGCATTGTTATCCACATATCCCAATATTATTTCCTTGCCATTATTAGCACCACCCTCATTAAAACTGCTCCCCGAACCTTCCTTATTAACGTTAGAGTTCGTTTGTAACGGCCCGTGATTTCCGCCGTCATCCACTCCATGATTTCCTAGGTTAGGCGCCGATTCAGGATTCTTGTTTCTACCTCCTTCCATCTTAAGCCACTTTCCACCGCCATCTACACTCCTCACTCTAAAACTGAAAAAACCTCACAAAACACTCACTCAGAGGAGAGAAACCCGACGCTCTCACGCAGAGAGAAACACAATTATAGGTGAGTTTAGTGTTACATGAGTGTAACACCCAAAAAGAATAATGATATATTTTGACGATTATTTTTGACAACAAGAATGCGACACTATAATAATCCATATAAAGTGTTAGTGTTAGGTGAACCATGTTATCGGCTCTGGTCACTAAAATTATATATCTATATATGATGCGTGACACCTGATCTGTGTTCAAACATCATTCATGGTAAAAAATGTCATTTTCAAACCCAAAGCTCAGACTGTACGAAATAGGAAGCACACTATTCCGCGCTCTTCCAACTCGAAGAACCCTTTCTCGGCTTCTCCCTCCATTCTCTTCTCCCGCCACCGCCACCGCCACCTCCGCCCCCACAACTGAAACACTATCCTCCATCGACAACCAACACCATCCCTGACCCGAATGGGCCTTTTTCATTGACACTTTGAACACCAAAGGCTACCTTACATATACAAAACCCTCTCCTTCTTCTGATGACGATGTTTACGTTAACATTAACCTTTTAAAGGACACTTGTCTCAGCTTCGCCCGTGACCACTACGATCTTTTCATGTGCGTTTTTTTATGTTATTTTTATTTTTATTTTCCTCTTTGGATTATCTGGATTGTGAAAAAGACTTGTTTTTCAAACTCAATTGGCCACGGGAGACACGATTTCTTAACTGGGTCTGATTCATTAGAAATTCATGTTACTTTACTTGGTTTGTTTAGTGATGAACATAAACGTAGTTCTTTTTTTTTTTCAATTTTTTTTCCAAGTTGCTTTTTGATAGTATGACATTGTTAGATCAATGTATCCAACCCATAGGAAAATACTTTGGTTGTTGTTTGTTCAGGTTGGTTGATTAAGTAAGAAGCTAAGAACATAACATATGTTCAATTGTTCAGCATTAGCATTAACTTTTGTTGCTTGTTATGCAGATCGCTGCCGTTGAAGGATATTCAAGGAGTTGTCGAGGGAGGATGTCCTAATCTTCTCCGCAAAGCTGTCGATTCAGCTAAAAGATTGTGAGCCCATGTGCGGTTAGACGAAGGAGGCGTATGTTAGTTCTTTTCTCAAAAGCATTTATTTTTCCAAGTTATTGGTTGCATTGCAAGTAATACTTCAGAAAGCAAGATGTTCAATGTTGTTATTAATTTATGATACTCGTGTGGTAGAGCTTATGTGATTCTAACTGTGTATTTGGATTTGGATGGGGTATTTCAAAATTCCAAGGAATTTGAAATACAAGGCAATTCAATTACTTCAATTGAATTACTTTCATTTTGAAAATAATTTGTTTGGATAGGGCCCGGCAATTCAAATACCTTGTATTTTAAATTATTTGTTTGGACAAAACATTTCAATTACCTTCAATTACATTTTTTTAATATTCATTTAAAAAATTGGGATTTCAACTGTCTTGGAGCCGGGCCCCAACATCGGGTGTCCGGGGACCCAGGGCCGGCGCCCCCCCACCGGGTTTCCGGGAGATATCGTCGACGGTGGTAGTTGGCACCTGAATAAAGAGAGGGAATTTCAAAATACCACCTATTTAGGAGGTATTTCAAATTCCTCAAATTTACCTTAAACAAAATACCCCATAAAATCCTGGATTTCTAAAATCCTTCATATTTAATATCCAAACAAAGTATTTTAGAGTGAAGTATTTTAATTTCCCTCTTAAAATACTTCACACTCTACAAATACCCCATCCATAAAGGAATTTGAAGTTGATGCTCAAAATGTGGATATAGTGTGAATACTTTTCTTCTATATATTTTTGTATACTTATTCAGCAATCTTTTAAAATATTAAGATTGTCACTCATATAATATTATTACGTGAAAGCCATTTTCTTAATTCCCTTGCTTTACAATGATAGGAAAGGATATATGACCTTTTGCTCTTATAAAGGTTCAACATGATATTCACTTTATTAATTCATTTCCCCTTAACCAAATTAACTTGTATATATGTTTTCTTTACAAAAGGTTTCAATTGGAAAATAGTCATGGCTGCAAGTGACACCAACGTTAACCCCATCGTGACCTTCAACTCCTCCACCTCAAGATACTCAGTGCTTTGTGATGAATTAGCCATAGAAACAACAGTTACCCACAAAGCCAAAATAGTAGAAGAATGGGTTGAACTAGTTACATCAACATATGGTGGAAACCAAGTTGTTGGGTTAGATACTGAATGGATGATGAGTGACAAAAAAAAGAATATGAAAGTTGCAATTCTACAACTATGTGTTGAGGACAAGTGTTTGATCTTTCAACTCTGCCATATGGATGAGATTCCTCAGTCTCTAAGGACCTTTATGAAGGACTCTAACTTCAATTTTGTTGGGGTAGGAGTTCAACTTGATATTGATAAGCTTAAGAATGAGTATGGATTAGAGTGCACAAACGGCATAGATGTATCTACCTTGGCACTGAAACTATGGCCTGGTCGTTTCTCTTCTAGAGGGCTAAAGTTTTTGGCAAAAGAGTTGGTGGGTCTTAATATGAAGAAATCAAAGGATGTGTGTACTAGTGAATGGAGATCAAAGGAGTTGACTGAAGCTCAAGTTGAATATGCATGTATTGATGCATATGCCTCTTATAAGATTGGTCACAAGCTTCTTATTGAGAACAATGGGGTTATTCCTAACCCATCCCAATGATTTATCTTTCTATGCCTTGTTTGCCCCTAAAGCCTTTTTGGTTTTATGTTGAATTTAATAACTTTCAAGCTAGTTATAGCCAATTTGATTGTTTAATCTTTATGGATATATGGACAAATGTTGACACATCACTTTTATTTTTATTTTTCTGCTATTTCCTTTTGGTGCTAACCAGCACACTGGATTTTGCAGTTTGTTGTTTGGCATTGATGTGTAGTTTTATATTTCTTTTAGACAAATTTTATTTTTCCAGAGATCCTCGGTATCCGAAATGACATTGGACTTCGACTAATTCAAATTGAGCCCAAAAAACCCTTTTAATTAAGGGGATAAAGCTCTCCCATATCATACACAAGACTCGAACATAAGATCTTGTTTAAAGGAATCAAACTTCTTGTCACTTGAACTAACAAGCGTTGATAGAATAAAATTATGTTTCAGTCGGTGGTTTTCAATTTGGTACCTAATAGAAGACTGGAAGAGGAGTACAAAGTGACTTGGAGACAATATGAAACTCCAAAGCCTACCGCACAAGATGTTGTGGCAAGAGCCTGTTTCTCTTTTGAGTGTTTTGTTTTTAAGGTCCAACAATTAGATAACAACGAGTTTTAAATTCAGTTTGAGTGATGCGATTGAAAAAACATTCATTCTAATGAAATCATTTTTAATAATAAAAAATATAAATAAACTTCAAACTCACTTTTAATAAAAATAATGATTTTCAAACCGGACTGGATCGGTCGGTTCAACCAGTTGGACCGAGAACCGGTTTGGTGTCCGGTCCGGAATAACAACAAACCCGTGTGGAGCTCGAACCGGACGGGTATCCGTAGAACCGGTAAAATCGCCGGTTTGACCAGTTTACATAATTCTATTTTTCAAAGAGAACGATGGACCAGAAACCAGAGAATTCTAGGCAGGACAAGCTATCCACCTTCAAATGGTGTTGGTCCTACAGACTATTAACAGATTTGGCTCTGGCAAAAGCCTCAGGGCACGGAACTATGGAGAGAAAGAAAGACGAAGAGTTGAATTGAATGCAATGACTCTTCCACGTCCATAGATGTCTTTCATTTGTAAAAAATTGATTATATAAAGATATAAGGATATCTTATCTTTCATTTGTTTTGTTTTGTTTTTCTTCAATGAATGGGTTCGGCTGACATTTTTAAGTGAAGTCTAGTTTCTAAAAAAAATGGGTTGGACTGACAGTTTTTTTTTTGTTTAATATTATTGTATATATTATATTAAAAATATAAATATTATTTAATTAATAGCGGTTTTATCACGGTCCAATCATGATTGGGCCATTGAACTTGAACCGATACCTTTACTAGTTTAATGAACGGTCTAATTTTAAAAACCTTGATAAAAATCCAATTTTCAAAATTGAAATGTTAAAAACCAAACTCGTCCTAACAAATTATATTATTATTATTATTATTATTATTATTATTATTATTATTATTATTATTATTATTATTCACTAGTGCAAAACCCTGTTTGTGAATGTTACAAATTTAAAGCTTTAAAAACTACTAAGAGGAATAAGGTGGCATGCATATAAGATAAGGGAGCAACTAAATCCCTTGTCTGTAGTTGTACTGTACGGCAAACTGTAGTGGATCTTTTTTTTAAAAAAAAATATTTTTTTTTAAAATTTTTTTTATAAATATTTTTTTTTGTTAAGTATGTGTAAATATCTAATGAATCGGGTACAAATATATAGTGAATTCAGTTTATTATCTGGTGAATGAGTTTTTTTGAGAAATAATTTTTTTGGTTAAGTATGTGCAAATATATGGTGAATCAGGTATAAATATCCGGTGGATTCAGTTCATTATCTGGTGACTAGGTTTTTTTGAGAAATAAATTTTTTGGTTAAGTATGTGCAAATATATGGTGAATCATGTATAAATATCCGATGAATTCAGTTCATTATCTGGTGAATGTGTTTTTTTTTATAAATAATTTTTTTGGTTAAGTATGTGTAAATATCTGGTGAATGAGTTTTTTTGAGAAATAAATTTTTTTGTTAAGTATGTACAAATATCTGATGAATCATGGTAAATTCAGTTCATTATCTGGTTAATGAGTTTTTTTAGAAATAAATTTTTTATTTTTTTAAAAAAGTCAAAATTTAAGTACTATATCATGATGTCGTGTAAGATGTCGCAAATTTTGTCTGAAATTAGTACAGCTCTTATATTAATTTGAAGTGTTGTTGTATATTTTTGTAAATATTCCTTTTGCAATAAAGGACCTGTATCAAGACAACAGTTGAATTCCACATTTTTTCTTCCCTCCAGTTCCGCCGCTTCCTGTTCCGGTTTCTACCATGGGCTTCTCCCCTCCCAGAGAACTATCTCAGTCTCACAGGACCACCAATTTTGATTCTCTTCTCTCCTCTCAGTGTCATGGGCTTCTCCTTCTCACCCTACAAAACCCACTTCTTTTTTCACTTTTGCCGCCACCTTTCAACGACCCGATACTGATAAAGACCTCGAAATTGATCGGTTAAAGGTAATGTCCAAATGGGTATCCACGATTTTGGAGTTTCGATTTACAAGTTTGAAACTTGTTCATTTTTGCGTGACCGTTTTAGTTTTGTGTTGAATGAAGTATCTTCATTGAAGGAAAGCATGTACTTGTGCATCTGAACTTCTGCGAACATACATGATGGGCACCTACCTGAGAGAGCTTCTTAGCTAATGTCTATGGTTTTCTCTTTACTAATACATTAATTTGTTGATTTATTTCTTGTTTAGCACATGATGATCGATTATGTTGAAATTTCTCTTTCTTTTTCCTTTTAAATAAATTGTGTTAACTAGAAGGAATTGTGACTAGTATGGAAAGCTTGTTTGGGCGTGAATATCCAGAGTGAAAAATGTAAAACAAACATACATGTAACCTACTGCTGAGATTTTAAACCCATGAGAGTTGTTGGAAAATGACATATCTCTTGAAATGTTAGCCCTGATGCATGGGATTTGGGACAGAAAGATGCAGGGCACAATCGTTATTTCATGACAAAAATTTAAGAAAATATAGAGGTAATTTCATAAAAGAGACATTAACCAGATCAATAGGTCACCCACAAACAATAATAGCCACCTAATTATTTAAATAATATATCCGATGGTTGATTTGGATTACTCACATGTGACGGACTTAGTTCCCGTCTTATCATAAAAGCGATCAAAGAATAAAAGAACTATTGCTATGTTTTTATTCAATACTTTGGTGCCTTTTTATAGGCTAGTATATGTATCAAGTCATAAACAATTTATGATAAAATAAAAAGTCATAAACAATTAAAAAACTGAATTGAAAATTGAAAAAATTGACTCTCAACCGACACCTAAAATTTTACAATGTGGAGCGGACTGGACAACAACAAACTAGAACTAAAACAACTAGGAACCACACTATACTGACCTAGTCCAAGGTGAAGTGTTAGGGTGTGTTTGTTTCTAGATATAAAATCACCTTCACGACAATGATTGATACCAGGAATGTTATTTCTGCTAATATGTTTGGTAAGTATTTTAAATTCTTAGGAATGTTTTTATAAGTTATTAAATTTATACTTTAATAATACAAATTAATATCGTAAAATGAGGTGGGAGTGGAAAGTCATAGGTAGTAGAGGTGGGCAATTCGGGTTACCTGGCCTGTGGTGCACCGGCCCGATTCGGGTTCGGGCTTTATTGGGATAGGCCAAAAAAACCCGATTTCAATTTGGGCTAGAAAAAGTTTCCCAAACCTGATCCTGTGCGGGCTGCAGCCTTGCTCAGGACGACCCGGTTCTATATTCAAAATTTCATTTTTGCTCTTAATGTTATATATTAATGCCTAATTTTCTTTGATCAATTTTGTTTTATGTGAATGTACTAACTGAAATTGTAATTACTAACCAAACACGCGTACATAAATGACAATTGACAAGATAAAGATGGTACTCCTAAAGAAATATGAAACATTACAAGATTTTCCTGGAAGGTTAATTACTTAAACATGATGTAGATGAATAATAAACATGTATTGATGTCTCCAGATAGTTGATGTCTGCTAATTGATTGTCAAGAGAATACTGAACTTGTTAAAGAGAAGAAGAGAAGTAGGAAATAAAGTGAGGGATTTGCATGACTATAATTTAGTTTACAAGAGAATACTAGATCATTTTTGTTCCCCACAAGAAGATTGCAAACAGTGTCATTAGCATATCTATCAAACTCGTGCAACCACTACTTCACATTGTTGAAGCTTTCTATGTGACTAACATCATAGACAATGAAATTGATGTTGGTCATAAATTAAAGTGGAATGACATATAATGGATAATGCTGTATATAGTGCTTGGTGCACACAATTTGCAGGTTGACAGTAGTGTCGTACAGAGATCAGACAATTACACATCATATAATGGATTAATTCATTAGCCACCAATATGTTATCCAGAATAGATCTACCCGCTGCAAATGCAGATTGCTTGATAGAGATGCATTTAGGAAGCACTATTTTCAACCTGTTAGCAAGCACCTTGGATAATAATTTACATATGACATTATATAATGAAATAGGTCTCCAATCATTCATAGATTTAGACCGGTCACATTTAGGAATCAATACAATATTTGTATCATTAACGGTAGATGGAAAATACCTTCTTCAAACCAAAAACAGGAAGCATGGAAAATACCCATAGCCTTGTCAGGATGCATTTGATAAAGAGCTACAGGGAACTCTTCTTGGGAAAAAAGGAGCTAGGAAGGCCATATTATCAGCATCGGATACACAAGGAACAATAAGGTCTGTGATTGGCTCATAGCACCCGTGCTGCACTTTGAAAATGTCTTCTTGAACAAGGAGAGATATTAGACGCTCCCTTAGATAATTAAATTGTTCAACGGCTGCCCCATCCCAACACTCCCTTATACGGTCCATCTCCTTCCTACACTTGTCAATTTCATCTTTAAATTTTCCCCTCAACTTTGCGACCCCACTAATCCAAATCTATGACTCAACACTCAAGTTTTGAAAGCATTGAATCACTAATGTCGCGGTTCCATCCTCTTTGAACGACTTCATATATGTCAGGCTCATGTAGCCAAGTATTTTCAAACTTCAAGTTATGATGCTTGAAATCACGAGACCGCTCATCACAACACATCAATATAGGACTATGGTCAGAAATCGCAACAATAAAATTAAGAATTTTAACTTGGGGGGTAAATAGTCAACCAAGACTAACGGCCATGGGACGATCCAATCTTTCTTCAACTGCATGATCTTCCCCCTTCCCTTTAGTCCAAGTATAAGGATAGCCTTCGAGCTGAATATCAATGGATAACCATAGAAACCTGTCAATCTCAAAGGGGCCTTATTAGCTTCATTCACCTCCAAATAAATAAAATTCAAAGAATAGTGATGATGGAACAATGAAATGTATTCCTCAAAAAACAGCAATTCCACCCCCTCTTCCTTCTCTATCAACAGCAAAAGCGAAATCAAAACCAATTTTAATTCGCAACTCCTCAATGTTACCAGCTTGAACTAACATCTCAAACGAAAAAAATAAACTCGACTTATAATTCCGAATGAGGTCCTTTAAACTAGGAACTACTCTAAGTTATCTAAGTCTCGACGATTCCAACTGATAATATTCATGGTTTCTGGAACCGGGTCTGCCAAAAAAAAAATGCCTGGTTGTAGATGTTCGGAATATTATTAATCCTTCCTGCCACAAATCCTGCGTCCACCTCAACCCCATGCATGTCACGTGCCTCCTGCCAACGAATCTCCTCTGTTTTCCCCATGCAATTCAACTTCTTCGTCTATGCTGAATATCATTGACCATATTTTGCTTGCCACCGCTGATGAGGATTCTCCAATAAATGTGGGTCGCATAGCATTGTTATCCACATATCCCAATATTATTTCCTTGCCATTATTAGCACCACCCTCATTAAAACTGCTCCCCGAACCTTCCTTATTAACGTTAGAGTTCGTTTGTAACGGCCCGTGATTTCCGCCGTCATCCACTCCATGATTTCCTAGGTTAGGCGCCGATTCAGGATTCTTGTTTCTACCTCCTTCCATCTTAAGCCACTTTCCACCGCCATCTACACTCCTCACTCTAAAACTGAAAAAACCTCACAAAACACTCACTCAGAGGAGAGAAACCCGACGCTCTCACGCAGAGAGAAACCCAATTATAGGTGAGTTTAGTGTTACATGAGTGTAACACCCAAAAAGAATAATGATATATTTTGACGATTGTTTTTGACAACAAGAATGCGACACTATAATAATCCACCTAAAGTGTTAGTGTTAGGTGAACCATGTTATCGGCTCTGGTAAATAAAATTATATATCTATATATGATGCGTGACACCTGATTTGTGTTGAAACAACATCACTCATGGTAAAAAATGTCACTTTCAAAGCCAAAGCTCAGATTGTACGGAATAGGAAGCGCACTGTTCCGCGCTCTTCCAACTCGAAGAACCCTTTCTCGGTTTCTCCCTCCATTCTCTTCTCCCGCCACCGCCACCTCCGCCCCCACAACTGAAACACTATCCTCCATCGACAACCAACACCATCCCTGACCCGAATGGGTCCTTTTCATTGACACTTCGAACACCAAAGGCTACCTTACATATACAAAACCATCTCCTTCTTCTGATGACGATGTTTACGTTAACATTAACCTTTTGAAGGACGCTTGTCTCAGCTTCGCCCGTGACCACTACGATTTTTTCATGTGCGTTTTTTTATTGTTATTTTTATTTTTATTTTCCTCTTTGGATTATCTGGATTGTGAAAAAGACTTGTTTTTCAAACTCAATTGGCCACGGGAGACACGATTTCTTAACTGGGTCTGATTCATTAGAAATTCATGCTACTTTACTTGGTTTGTTTAGTGATGAACATAAACGTAGCTCTTTTTTTTTTTCAAATTTTTTTCCAAGTTGCTTTTTGATAGTATGACATTGTTAGATCAATGTATCCAACCCATAGGAAAATACTTTGGTTGTTGTTTGTTCAGGTTGGTTGATTAAGTAAGAAGCTAAGAACATAACATATGTTCAATTGTTCAGCATTAGCATTAACTTTTGTTGCTTGTTATGCAGATCGCTGCCGTTGAAGGATATTCAAGGAGTTGTCGAGGGAGGATGTCCTAATCTTCTCCGCAAAGCTATCGATTCAGCTAAAAGATTGTTAGCCCATGTGCGGTTAGACGAAGGAGATGTATGTTAGTTCTTTTCTCAAAAGCATTTATTTTTCCAAGTTATTGGTTGCATTGCAAGTAATACTTCAGAAAGCAAGATGTTCAATGTTGTTATTAATTTATGATACTCGTGTGGTAGAGCTTATGTGATTCTAACTGTGTATTTGGATTTGGATGGGGTATTTCAAAATTCCAAGGAATTTGAAATACAAGGCAATTCAATTACTTCAATTGAATTACTTTCATATTGAAAGTAATTTGTTTGGATAGGGCCCGTCAATTCAAATACCTTGTATTTTAAATTCTTTGTTTGGACAAAACATTTCAATTACCTTCAATTACATTTTTTTTAATATTCATTTAAAAAATTGGGATTTCAACTGTCTGGGAGTCGAGCCCCAGCATCGGGTGTCCGGGGACCCGGGGCCGGCGCCCCCCCACCCGGTTTCCGGGAGATGTCGTCGACGGTGGTAGTTGGCACATGAGTAAAGAGAGGGAATTTCAAAATACCACCTATTTAGGAGGTATTTCAAATTCCTCAAATTTACCTTAAACAAAATACCCATAAAATCCCTGGATTTCTAAAATCCTTCATATTTAATATCCAAACAAAGTATTTTAGAGTGAAGTATTTTAATTTCCCTCTTAAAATACTTCACACTCTACAAATACCCCATCCATAAAGGAATTTGAAGTTGATGCTCAAAATGTGGATATAGTGTGAATACTTTTCTTCTATATATTTTTGTATACTTATTCAGCAATCTTTTAAAATATTAAGATTGTCACTCATAGAATATTATTACGTGAAAGCCATTTTCTTAATTCCCTTGCTTTACAATGATAGAAAGGATATATGACCTTTTGCTCTTATAAAGGTTCAACATGATATTCATTTTATTAATTCATTTCCCCTTAACCAAATTAACTTGTATATATGTTTTCTTTACAAAAGGTTTCAATTGGAAAATAGTCATGGCTGCAAGTGACACCAACGTTAACCCCATCGTGACCTTCAACTCCTCCACCTCAAGATACTCAGTGCTTTGTGATGAATTAGCCATAGAAACAACAGTTACCCACAAAGCCAAAATAGTAGAAGAATGGGTTGAACTAGTTACATCAACATATGGTGGAAACCAAGTTGTTGGGTTAGATACTGAATGGATGATGAGTGACAAAAAAAAGAATATGAAAGTTGCAATTCTACAACTATGTGTTGAGGACAAGTGTTTGATCTTTCAACTCTGCCATATGGATGAGATTCCTCAGTCTCTAAGGACCTTTATGAAGGACTCTAACTTCAATTTTGTTGGGGTAGGAGTTCAACTTGATATTGATAAGCTTAAGAATGAGTATGGATTAGAGTGCACAAACGGCATAGATGTATCTACCTTGGCACTGAAACTATGGCCTGGTCGTTTCTCTTCTAGAGGGCTAAAGTTTTTGGCAAAAGAGTTGGTGGGTCTTAATATGAAGAAATCAAAGGATGTGTGTACTAGTGAATGGAGATCAAAGGAGTTGACTGAAGCTCAAGTTGAATATGCATGTATTGATGCATATGCCTCTTATAAGATTGGTCACAAGCTTCTTATTGAGAACAATGGGGTTATTCCTAACCCATCCCAATGATTTATCTTTCTATGCCTTGTTTGCCCCTAAAGGCTTTTTTGGTTTTATGTTGAATTTAATAACTTTCAAGCTAGTTATAGCCAATTTGATTGTTTAATCTTTATGGATATATGGACAAATATTGACACATCACTTTTATTTTTATTTTTCTGCTATTTCCTTTTGGTGCTAACCAGCACACTGGATTTTGCAGTTTTAGCTTAGTGGTTATTTCGTTGTTTGGCATTGATGTGTAGTTTTATATTTCTTTTAGACAAATTTTATTTTTCCAGAGATCCTCGGTATCCGAAATGACATTGGACTTCGACTAATTCAAATTGAGCCCAAAAAACCCTTTTAATTAAGGGGATAAAGCTCTCCCATATCATACACAAGACTCGAACATAAGATCTTGTTTAAGGGAATCAAACTTCTTGTCACTTGAACTAACAAGCGTTGATAGAATAAAATTATGTTTCAGTCGGTGGTTTTCAATTTGGTACCTAATAATTAATATTTCTCAATTAAACCTTACAAAAATCACTTGAATAGAAGACTGGAAGAGGAGTACAAAGTGACTTGGAGACAATATGAAACTCCAAAGCCTACCGCACAAGATGTTGTGGCAAGAGCCTGTTTCTCTTTTGAGTGTTTTGTTTTTAAGGTCCAACAATTAGATAACAACGAGTTTTAAATTCAGTTTGAATGATGCGATTGAAAAAACATTCATTCTAATGAAATCATTTTTAATAATAAAAAATATAAATAAACTTCAAACTATCATACACAAGACTCGAACATAAGATCTTGTTTAAGGGAATCAAACTTCTTGTCACTTGAACTAACAAGCGTTGATAGAATAAAATTATGTTTCAGTCGGTGGTTTTCAATTTGGTACCTAATAATTAATATTTCTCAATTAAACCTTACAAAAATCACTTGAATAGAAGACTGGAAGAGGAGTACAAAGTGACTTGGAGACAATATGAAACTCCAAAGCCTACCGCACAAGATGTTGTGGCAAGAGCCTGTTTCTCTTTTGAGTGTTTTGTTTTTAAGGTCCAACAATTAGATAACAACAAGTTTTAAATTCAGTTTGAGTGATGCGATTGGAAAAACATTCATTCTAATGAAATCATTTTTAATAATAAAAAATATAAATAAACTTCAAACTCACTTTTAATAAAAATAATGATTTTCAAAACGGACTGGATCGGTCGGTTCAACCAGTTGGACCGAGAACCGGTTTGGTGTCCGGTCCGGAATAACAACAAACCCGTGTGGAGCTCGAACCGGACGGGTATCCGTAGAACCGGTAAAATCGCCGGTTTGACCAGTTTACATAATTCTATTTTTCAAAGAGAACGATGGACCAGAAACCAGAGAATTCTAGGCAGGACAAGCTATCCACCTTCAAATGGTGTTGGTCCTACAGACTATTAACAGATTTGGCTCTGGCAAAAGCCTCAGGGCACGTCGGAACTATGGAGAGAAAGAAAGACGAAGAGTTGAATTGAATGCAATGACTCTTCCACGTCCATAGATGTCTTTCATTTGTAAAAAATTGAAAAGACATATTGATTATATAAAGATATAAGGATATCTTATCTTTCATTTGTTTTGTTTTGTTTTTCTTCAATGAATGGGTTCGGCTGACATTTTTAAGTGAAGTCTAGCTTCTAAAAAAAATGGGTTGGACTGACAGTTTTTTTTTGTTTAATATTATTGTATATATTATATTAAAAGGTCCAATCATGATTGGGCCATTGAACTTGAACCGATACCTTTACTAGTTTAATGAACGGTCTAATTTTAAAAACCTTGATAAAAATCCAATTTTCAAAATTGAAATGTTAAAAACCAAACTCGTCCTAAAAAATTATATTATTATTATTATTATTATTATTATTATTATTATTATTATTATTATATTCACTAGTGCAAAACCCTGTTTGTGAATGTTACAAATTTAAAGCTTTAAAAACTACTAAGAGGAATAAGGTGGCATGCATATAAGATAAGGGAACAACTAAATCCCTTGTCTGTAGTTGTACTGTACGACAAACTGTAGTGGGTCTTTTTTTTAAAAAAAAATATTTTTTTAAAATTTTTTTTATAAATATTTTTTTTGGTTAAGTATGTGTAAATATCTAATGAATCGGGTACAAATATCTAGTGAATTCAGTTTATTATCTGGTGAATGAGTTTTTTGAGAAATAATTTTTTTGGTTAAGTATGTGCAAATATATGGTGAATCAGGTATAAATATCTGGTGGATTCAGTTCATTATCTGGTGAATAGGTTTTTTTGAGAAATAAATTTTTTGGTTAAGTATGTGCAAATATATGGTGAATCAGGTATAAATATCCGATGAATTCAGTTCATTATCTGGTAAATGTGTTTTTTTTATAAATAATTTTTTTGGTTAAGTATGTGTAAATATATGGTGAATGGGTTTTTTTGAGAAATAAATTTTTTTGTTAAGTATGTACAAATATCTGATGAATCATGGTAAATTCAGTTCATTATCTGGTTAATAAGTTTTTTTAGAAATAAATTTTTTATTTTTTTTAAAAAAGTCAAAATTTAAGTACTATATCATGATGTCGCGTAAGATGTCGCAAATTTTGTCTGAAATTAGTACAACTCTTATATTAAGTTGAAGTGTTGTTGTATATTTTTGTAAATATTCCTTTTGCAATAAAGGACCTGTATCAAGACACCAGTTGAATTCCACATTTTTTCTTCCCTCCAGTTCCGCCGCTTCCTGTTCCGGTTTCTACCATGGGCTTCTCCCCTCCCAGAGAACTATCTCAGTCTCACAGGACCACCAATTTTGATTCTCTTCTCTCCTCTGTGTCATGGGCTTCTCCTTCTCACCCTACAAAACCCACTTCTTTTTTCACTTTTGCCGCCACCTTTCAACGACCCGATACTGATAAAGACCTCGAAATTGATCGATTAAAGGTAATGTCCAAATGGGTATCCACGATTTTGGAGTTTCGATTTACAAGTTTGAAACTTGTTCATTTTTGCATGACCGTTTGAGTTTTGTGTTGAATGAAGTATCTTCATGAATGGAAAGCATGTACTTGTGCATCTGAACTTCTACGAACAGACATGATGGGCACCTACCTGAGAGAGCTTCTTAGCTAATGTCTATGGTTTTCTCTTTACTAATACATTAATTTGTTGATTTATTTCTTGTTTAGCACATGATGATCGATTATGTTGAAATTTCTCTTTCTTTTTCCTTTTAAATAAATTGTGTTAACTAGAAGGAATTGTGACTAGTATGGAAAGCTTGTTTGGGCGTGAATATCCAGAGTGAAAAATGTAAAACAAACATACATGTAACCTACTGCTGAGATTTTAAACCCATGAGAGTTGTCGGAAAATGACATATCTCTTGAAATGTTAGCCCTGATGCTTGGGATTTGGGACAGAAAGATGCAGGGCACAATCGTTATTTCATGACAAAAATTTAAGAAAATATAGAGGTAATTTCATAAAAGAGACATTAACCAGATCAATAGGTCAGCCACAAACAATAATAGCCACCTAATTATTTAAATAATATATCCGATGGTTGATTTGGATTCCTCACATATGACGGACTTAGTTCCTGTCTTATCATAAAAGCGATCAAAGAATAAAAGAACGTATTGCTATGTTTTTATTCAATACTTTGGTGCCTTTTTATAGGCTAGTATATGTATCAAGTCATAAACAATTTATGATAAAATAAAAAGTCATAAACAATTAAAAAACTGAATTGAAAATTGAAAAAAATGACTCTCAACCGACTCCTAAAATTTTGCAATGTGGAGCGGACTGGACAACAACAAACTAGAACTAAAACAACTAGGAACCACACTATACTGACCTAGTCCAAGGTGAAGTGTTAGGGTGTGTTTGTTTCAAGATATAAAATCACCTTCTGGAGAATGATTGATACCAGGAATATTATTTATCCTAATATGTTTGGTAAGTATTTTAAATTTTTAGGAATGTTTTTATAAGTTATTAAATTTATACTTTAATAATACAAATTAATATCGTAAAATGAGGTGGGAGTGGAAAGCCATAGGTAGTAGAGGTGGCAATTCGGGTTAGCTGGCCAGCGATGCACCGGCCCGATGCGGGTTCGGGCTTTATTGGGTTAGGCCAAAAAACCCAGATTTCAATTTGGGCTAGAAAAAGTTTCCCAAACCTGATCCTGTGCGGGCTGCTGCCTTGCTCAGGCCGACCCGGTTCTATATTCAAAATTACATTTTTGCTCTTAATGTTATATATTAATGCCTAATTTTCTTTGATCAATTTTGCTTTATGTGAATGTACTAACTGAAATTGTAATTACTAACCATACACGCGTACATAAATGACAATTGACAAGATAAAGATGGTACTCCTAAAGAAATATGAAACATTACAAGATTTTCCTGGAAGGTTAATTGCTTAAACATGATGTAGATGAATAATAAACATGTATTGATGTCTCCAGATAGTTGATGTCTGCTAATTGATTGTCAAGAGAATACAGAACTTGTTAAAGAGAAGAAGAGAAGTAGGAAATAAAGTGAGGGATTAGCATGACTATAATTTAGTTTACAAGAGAATACTAGATCATTTTTGTTCCCCACAAGAAGATTGCAAACAGTGTCATTAGCATATCTATCAAACTCGTGCAGCCACTACTTCACATTGTTGAAGCTTTCTATGTGACTAACATCATAGACAATGAAATTGATGTTGGTCATAAATTAAAGTGGAATGACATATAATGGATAATGCTGTATATAGTGCTTGGTGCACACAATTTGCAGGTTGACAGTAGTGTCGTATAGAGATCAGACAATTACACATCATATAATGGATTAATTCATTAGCCACCAATACGTTATCCAGAATAGATCTACCCGCTGCAAATGTAGATTGCTTGATAGAGATGCATTTAGGAAGCACTATTTTCAACCTGTTAGCAAGCACCTTGGATAATAATTTACATATGACATTATATAATGAAATAGGTCTCCAATCATTCATAGATTTAGACCGGTCACATTTAGGAATCAATACAATATTTGTATCATTAACAGTAGATGGAAAATACCTTCTTCAAACCAAAAACAGGAAGCATGGAAAATACCCATAGCCTTGTCAGGATGCATTTGATAAAGAGCTACACGGAACTCTTCTTGGGAAAAAAGGAGCTAGGAAGGCCATATTATCAGCATCGGATACACAAGGAACAATAAGGTCTATGATTGGCTCATAGCACCCGTGCTGCACTTTGAAAATGTCTTCTTGAACAAGGAGAGATATTAGACGCTCCCTTAGATAATTAAATTGTTCAACGGCTGCCCCATCCCTACACTCCCTTATACGGTCCATCTCCTTCCTACACTTGTCAATTTCATCTTTAAATTTTCCCCTCAACTTTGCGACCCCACTAATCCAAATCTATGACTCAACACTCAAGTTTTGAAAGCATTGAATCACTAATGTCGCGGTTCCATCCTTTTTGAACGACTTCATATATGTCAGGCTCATGTAGCCAAGTATTTTCAAACTTCAAGTTATGATGCTTGAAATCACGAGACCGCTCATCACAACACATCAATATAGGACTATGGTCAGAAATCGCAACAATAAAATTAAGAATTTTAACTTGGGGGGTAAATAGTCAACCAAGACTAACGGCCATGGGACGATCCAATCTTTCTTCAACTGCATGATCTTCCCCCTTCCCTTTAGTCCAAGTATAAGGATAGCCTTCGAGCTGAATATCAATGGATAACCATAGAAACCTGTCAATCTCCAAGGGGCCTTATTACCTTCATTCACCTCCAAATTAATAAAATTCAAAGAATAGTGATGATGGAACAAAGAAACGTATTCCTCAAAAAACAGCAATTCCACCCCCTCTTCCTTCTTTATCAACAGCAAAAGCGAAATCAAAACCAATTTTAATTCGCAACTCCTCAATGTTACCAGCTTAACTAACATCTCAAACGAAAAGAATAAACTCGACTTATAATTCCGAATGAGATCCTTTAAACTAGGAACTACTCTAAGTTATCTAAGTCTCGACGATTCCAACTGATAATATTCATGGTTTCTGGAACCGGTCTGCCAAAAAAAAAAATGCCGGGTTGTAGATGTTCGGAATATTATTAATCCTTCCTGCCACAAATCCTGCGTCCACCTCAACCCCATGCATGTCACGTGCCTCCTGCCAACGAATCTCCTCTGTTTTCCCCATGCAATTCAACTTCTTCGTCTATGCTGAATATCATTGACCATATTTTGCTTGCCACCGCTGATGAGGATTCTCCAATAAATGTGGGTCGCATAGCATTGTTATCCACATATCCCAATATTATTTCCTTGCCATTATTAGCACCACCCTCATTAAAACTGCTCCCCGAACCTTCCTTATTAACGTTAGAGTTCGTTTGTAACGGCCCGTGATTTCCGCCGTCATCCACTCCATGATTTCCTAGGTTAGGCGCCGATTCAGGATTCTTGTTTCTACCTCCTTCCATCTTAAGCCACTTTCCACCGCCATCTACACTCCTCACTCTAAAACTGAAAAAACCTCACAAAACACTCACTCAGAGGAGAGAAACCCGACGCTCTCACGCAGAGAGAAACCCAATTATAGGTGAGTTTAGTGTTACATGAGTGTAACACCCAAAAAGAATAATGATATATTTTGACGATTATTTTTGACAACAAGAATGCGACACTATAATAATCCACCTAAAGTGTTAGTGTTAGGTGAACCATGTTATCGGCTCTGGTAAATAAAATTATATATCTATATATGATGCGTGACACCTGATTTGTGTTGAAACAACATCACTCACGGTAAAAAATGTCACTTTCAAAGCCAAAGCTCAGATTGTACGGAATAGGAAGCGCACTGTTCCGCGCTCTTCCAACTCGAAGAACCCTTTCTCGGTTTCTCCCTCCATTCTCTTCTCCCGCCACCGCCACCTCCGCCCCCACAACTGAAACACTATCCTCCATCGACAACCAACACCATCCCTGACCCGAATGGGTCCTTTTCATTGACACTTCGAACACCAAAGGCTACCTTACATATACAAAACCATCTCCTTCTTCTGATGACGATGTTTACGTTAACATTAACCTTTTGAAGGACGCTTGTCTCAGCTTCGCCCGTGACCACTACGATTTTTTCATGTGCGTTTTTTTATTGTTATTTTTATTTTTATTTTCCTCTTTGGATTATCTGGATTGTGAAAAAGACTTGTTTTTCAAACTCAATTGGCCACGGGAGACACGATTTCTTAACTGGGTCTGATTCATTAGAAATTCATGCTACTTTACTTGGTTTGTTTAGTGATGAACATAAACGTAGCTCTTTTTTTTTTTTTTCAAATTTTTTTCCAAGTTGCTTTTTGATAGTATGACATTGTTAGATCAATGTATCCAACCCATAGGAAAATACTTTGGTTGTTGTTTGTTCAGGTTGGTTGATTAAGTAAGAAGCTAAGAACATAACATATGTTCAATTGTTCAGCATTAGCATTAACTTTTGTTGCTTGTTATGCAGATCGCTGCCGTTGAAGGATATTCAAGGAGTTGTCGAGGGAGGATGTCCTAATCTTCTCCGCAAAGCTATCGATTCAGCTAAAAGATTGTTAGCCCATGTGCGGTTAGACGAAGGAGATGTATGTTAGTTCTTTTCTCAAAAGCATTTATTTTTCCAAGTTATTGGTTGCATTGCAAGTAATACTTCAGAAAGCAAGATGTTCAATGTTGTTATTAATTTATGATACTCGTGTGGTAGAGCTTATGTGATTCTAACTGTGTATTTGGATTTGGATGGGGTATTTCAAAATTCCAAGGAATTTGAAATACAAGGCAATTCAATTACTTCAATTGAATTACTTTCATATTGAAAGTAATTTGTTTGGATAGGGCCCGTCAATTCAAATACCTTGTATTTTAAATTCTTTGTTTGGACAAAACATTTCAATTACCTTCAATTACATTTTTTTAATATTCATTTAAAAATTGGGATTTCAACTGTCTGGGAGTCGAGCCCCAAGATCGGGTGTCCGGGGACCGGGGGCCGGCGCCCCCCCACCCGGTTTCCGGGAGATGTCGTCGACGGTGGTAGTTGGCACTTGAGTAAAGAGAGGGAATTTCACAATACCACCTATTTAGGAGGTATTTCAAATTCCTCAAATTTACCTTAAACAAAATACCCATAAAATCCTCGGATTTCTAAAATCCTTCATATTTAATATCCAAACAAAGTATTTTAGAGTGAAGTATTTTAATTTCCCTCTTAAAATACTTCACACTCTACAAATACCCCATCCATAAAGGAATTTGAAGTTGATGCTCAAAATGTGGATATAGTGTGAATACTTTTCTTCTATATATTTTTGTATACTTATTCAGCAATCTTTTAAAATATTAAGATTGTCACTCATAGAATATTATTACGTGAAAGCCATTTTCTTAATTCCCTTGCTTTACAATGATAGAAAGGATATATGACCTTTTGCTCTTATAAAGGTTCAACATGATATTCATTTTATTAATTCATTTCCCCTTAACCAAATTAACTTGTATATATGTTTTCTTTACAAAAGGTTTCAATTGGAAAATAGTCATGGCTGCAAGTGACACCAACGTTAACCCCATCGTGACCTTCAACTCCTCCACCTCAAGATACTCAGTGCTTTGTGATGAATTAGCCATAGAAACAACAGTTACCCACAAAGCCAAAATAGTAGAAGAATGGGTTGAACTAGTTACATCAACATATGGTGGAAACCAAGTTGTTGGGTTAGATACTGAATGGATGATGAGTGACAAAAAAAAGAATATGAAAGTTGCAATTCTACAACTATGTGTTGAGGACAAGTGTTTGATCTTTCAACTCTGCCATATGGATGAGATTCCTCAGTCTCTAAGGACCTTTATGAAGGACTCTAACTTCAATTTTGTTGGGGTAGGAGTTCAACTTGATATTGATAAGCTTAAGAATGAGTATGGATTAGAGTGCGCAAACGGCATAGATGTATCTACCTTGGCACTGAAACTATGGCCTGGTCGTTTCTCTTCTAGAGGGCTAAAGTTTTTGGCAAAAGAGTTGGTGGGTCTTAATATGAAGAAATCAAAGGATGTGTGTACTAGTGAATGGAGATCAAAGGAGTTGACTGAAGCTCAAGTTGAATATGCATGTATTGATGCATATGCCTCTTATAAGATTGGTCACAAGCTTCTTATTGAGAACAATGGGGTTATTCCTAACCCATCCCAATGATTTATCTTTCTATGCCTTGTTTGCCCCTAAAGCCTTTTTGGTTTTATGTTGAATTTAATAACTTTCAAGCTAGTTATAGCCAATTTGATTGTTTAATCTTTATGGATATATGGACAAATATTGACACATCACTTTTATTTTTATTTTTCTGCTATTTCCTTTTGGTGCTAACTAAAGACACTGGATTTTGCAGTTTTAGCTTAGTGGTTATTTCGTTGTTTGGCATTGATGTGTAGTTTTATATTTCTTTTAGACAAATTTTATTTTTCCAGAGATCCTCGGTATCCGAAATGACATTGGACTTCGACTAATTCAAATTGAGCGCAAAAAACCCTTTTAATTAAGGGGATAAAGCTCTCCCATATCATACACAAGACTCGAACATAAGATCTTGTTTAAGGGAATCAAACTTCTTGTCACTTGAACTAACAAGCGTTGATAGAATAAAATTATGTTTCAGTCGGTGGTTTTCAATTTGGTACCTAATAATTAATATTTCTCAATTAAACCTTACAAAAATCACTTGAATAGAAGACTGGAAGAGGAGTACAAAGTGACTTGGAGACAATATGAAACTCCAAAGCCTACCGCACAAGATGTTGTGGCAAGAGCCTGTTTCTCTTTTGAGTGTTTTGTTTTTAAGGTCCAACAATTAGATAACAACGAGTTTTAAATTCAGTTTGAGTGATGCGATTGGAAAAACATTCATTCTAATGAAATCATTTTTAATAATAAAAAATATAAATAAACTTCAAACTCACTTTTAATAAAAATAATGATTTTCAAACCGGACTGGATCGGTCGGTTCAACCAGTTGGACCGAGAACTGGTTTGGTGTTCGGTCCGGAATAACAACAAAACCGTGTGGAGCTCGAACCGGACGGGTATCCGTAGAACCGGTAAAATCGCCGGTTTGACCAGTTTACATAATTCTATTTTTCAAAGAGAACGATGGACCAGAAACCAGAGAATTCTAGGCAGGACAAGCTATCCACCTTCAAATGGTGTTGGTCCTACAGACTATTAACAGATTTGGCTCTGGCAAAAGCCTCAGGGCACGTCGGAACTATGGAGAGAAAGAAAGACGAAGAGTTGAATTGAATGCAATGACTCTTCCATGTCCATAGGTGTCTTTCATTTGTAAAAAATTGAAAAGACATATTGATAATATAAAGATATAAGGATATCTTATCTTTCATTTGTTTTGTTTTGTTTTTCTTGAATGAATGGGTTGGGCTGACATTTTTAAGTGAAGTCTAGCTTCTAAAAAAAATGGGTTGGACTGACAGTTTTTTGTGTGTAATATTATTGTATATATTATATTAAAAATATAAATATTATTTAATTAAAAGCGGTTTTATCACGGTCCAATTATGATTGGGCCATTGAACTTGAACCGATACCTTTACTAGTTTAATGAACGGTCTAATTTTAAAAACATTGATAAAAATCCAATTTTCAAAATTGAAAATGTTAAACCAAACTCGTCCTAACAAATTACATTATTATTATTATTATTATTATTATTATTATTATTATTCACTAGTCCAAAACCCTAGTTGTGAATGTTACAAAGTTAAAGCTTTAAAAACTACGAAGAGGAATAAGGCGGCATATAAGGTAAGGGAACAACTAAGTCCCTTGTCCGTGAGGAAGCAAAAATAACATGACATAACATGTAAACTCAGGATACTTCATATTAATTTGAAGTGTTGTTGTATATTTTTGTAAATATTCCTTTTGCAATAAAGGACCTGTATCAAGACACCAGTTGAATTCCACATTTTTTCTTCCCTCCATTTCCGCCGCTTCCTGTTCCGGTTTCTACCATGGGCTTCTCCCCTCCCAGAGAACTATCTCAGTCTCACAGGACCACCAATTTTGATTCTCTTCTCTCCTCTGTGTCATGGGCTTCTCCTTCTCACCCTACAAAACCCACTTCTTTTTTCACTTTTGCCGCCACCTTTCAACGACCCGATACTGATAAAGACCTCGAAATTGATCGGTTAAAGCTAATGTCCAAATGGGTATCCACGATTTTGGAGTTTCGATTTACAAGTTTGAAACTTGTTCATTTTTGCGTGACCGTTTGAGTTTTGTGTTGAATGAAGTATCTTCATGAATGGAAAGCATGTACTTGTGCATCTGAACTTCTGCGAACAGACATGATGGGCACCTACCTGAGAGAGCTTCTTAGCTAATGTCTATGGTTTTCTCTTTACTAATACATTAATTTGTTGATTTATTTCTTGTTTAGCACATGATGATCGATTATGTTGAAATTTCTCTTTCTTTTTCCTTTTAAATAAATTGTGTTAACTAGAAGGAATTGTGACTAGTATGGAAAGCTTGTTTGGGCGTGAATATCCAGAGTGAAAAATGTAAAACAAACATACATGTAACCTGCTGCTGAGATTTTAAACCCATGAGAGTTGTCGGAAAATGACATATCTCTTGAAATGTTAGCCCTGATGCCTGGGATTTGGGACAGAAAGATGCAGGGCACAATCGTTATTTCATGACAAAAAGTTAAGAAAATACAAAGGTAATTTCATAAAAGAGACATTAACCAGATCAATAGGTCACCCACAAACAATAATAGCCACCTAATTATTTAAATAATATATCCGATGGTTGATTTGGATTACTCACGTGTGACGGACTTAGTTCCTGTCTTATCATAAAAGCGATCAAAGAATAAAAGAACTATTGCTATGTTTTTATTCAATACTTTGGTGCCTTTTTATAGGCTAGTATATGTATCAAGTCATAAACAATTTATGATAAAATAAAAAGTCATAAACAATTAAAAAACTGAATTGAAAATTGAAAAAATTGACTCTCAACCGACACCTAAAATTTTACAATGTGGAGCGGATTGGACAACAACAAACTAGAACTAAAACAACTAGGAACCACACTATACTGACCTAGTCCAAAGTGAAGTGTTAGGGTGTGTTTGTTTCAAGATATAAAATCACCTTCACGACAATGATTGATACCAGGAATGTTATTTCTGCTAATATGTTTGGTAAGTATTTTAAATTCTTAGGAATGTTTTTATAAGTTATTAAATTTATACTTTAATAATACAAAATAATATCGTAAAATGAGGTGGGAGTGGAAAGTCATAGGTAGTAGAGGTGGCAATTCGGGTTACCTGGCCTGTGGTGCACCGGCTCGATGCGGGTTCGAGCTTTATTGGGATAGGCCAAAAAAACCCGATTTCAATTTGGGCTAGAAAAAGTTTCCCAAACCTGATCCTGTGCGGGCTGCAGCCTTGCTCAGGCCGACCCGGTTCTATATTCAAAATTTCATTTTTGCTCTTAATGTTATATATTAATGCCTAATTTTCTTTGATCAATTTTGTTTTATGTGAATGTACTAACTGAAATTGTAATTACTAACCAAACACGCGTACATAAATGACAATTGACAAGATAAAGATGGTACTCCTAAAGAAATATGAAACATTACAAGATTTTCCTGGAAGGTTAATTACTTAAACATGATGTAGATGAATAATAAGCATGTATTGATGTCTCCAGATAGTTGATGTCTGCTAATTGATTGTCAAGAGAATACTGAACTTGTTAAAGAGAAAGAAGAGAAGTAGGAAATAAAGTGAGGGATTAGCATGACTATAATTTAGTTTACAAGAGAATACTAGATCATTTTTGTTCCCCACAAGAAGATTGCAAACAGTGTCATTAGCATATCTATCAAACTCGTGCAACCACTACTTCACATTGTTGAAGCTTTCTATGTGACTAACATCATAGACACACTAGTGCAATAAGTGTTTTTTACGTCAGTTAAAATTGATTTTTTACGTCAGAATACTGACTGACGTAAATACAACTGACGTTAATAGTTAATATTTTAACGTCAGTTGAGAACTGACGTTAAATATAACACTATTAACGTCAGTTCCTTAACAAAACCGACGTTAAACTAAAACTATTAACGTCAGTTCTTTAATACAACGGACGTTGATTTTGTTAAAACTGACGTCAGTTGTTTTAAAGAACTGACGTTAAAGGTTTAATTTTAACGTCAGTTGTAATAAACAATTGACGTTAATAGTGTACTGTATATTTTATAAAATACTATTAACGTCAGTTGTTTGATACAACCGACGTTAATAGGTTTTTTTATTAAAAAAATTCAGTTTTAAAATATCACTCCCCTCAGCTATCCCTGCATTCAGTCCCAGTAACACAGAATATCACACACATTACAGAATTTCAAAGGAAAATTGAACAATGGGGGGACTTAAAACCAAAACCCATGTATATATATAAATAAATTTTAGTTCCAATGTCTAAAAAACAAAACTAGCTAAGGATATATATATACATGTTATTAATTAGTTTCTAAAGTCTAACAAAAAAACTATTTATCTAAGTAGTGCGGAGGTATGTTGTCAATTCCTTTTTCAGCCACATACTTGAAGAAGAATTCAGCGAAGCGCATCCTCAAGTCTCTTAACTCATCTTCTTGAATAGGCGATTGGTCGATAAATGCCTAGACACGTTCAAATAATAACAATAACATCAATGCAAGTCATCAACTATAATATATAATTTAACAAGTTGTTTAAATATTACCTTCTTCCATCCATCCGTAATATATGCGGAGACTATGTTCAGCATATGAAGCATCACATAATAGCCGCACGACCAACTGTCAGGTTGAAATCGAGACTAGCAACAAAATTAATTTCAACGTCAGTTGAATATACACATAAATTAGTAATTATAATATTAATTATTTGATAAATAAACTACCAAACCTTGAGGATGTTCCATACAGGATTTGCTTTAGCCTTAGAAGTCCTACTTCTCCCATTGGCGCAACTTATGCTACTCGCCTTCAGCGCGCTATCATAAACAAATAATTATGTCGATCAATTAACAAACTCATATATCATGTGTGTAATAAACTAAAAACAACTGATATTAAAACTTAAATTAAATTTAAGATTAGTTACTTACATATTTACAGCTTCCACCACCTTCGGTGGCGGATCATGGTGGAGAGAGCAGAAGAAAATGACAATATGCCTAGACAGGTGAAGTACCAACAACTGCCAATGGTCATCCATACAGTAGGGAGCCAGATATAATTCTTTCGGATTGTCTCCCAACAACTTCCCTATGTATTTAGTCAATGCATCGCCAGCAAAGAACTCGGGCAGAAGGATTGACGGATCTAAGAAACCGTAAACTGATGCAACGCCCTTATCAAGCTGAAGACGATGGAGATACCTAAGATATGAAAAGGGTGTGGATGTTAATTACATAATATATATATTGAAATTAAGATAAATTATTAAATGGAAAAATACCAAAAATAAATAAGTTATAAAATTAAAATTAACTTACGTGCACCAGAGACTGATGACATTGCTGTTCATCCAGACGTTATTTCTGCAGGCGTTCCCGAGATCGTCACCAACGAAGGAAAATATCCTCTGTTGATCTGGGCGTGCCACCCATCCATCGTGGTCCAATGGACATTCAAAAATCTCATACGCATAATCCTCACCAAGTGAGAACAAACGAGTGATAGGTGACAGCGACACACCGACGTCGACTTGGCCTTCGATTTAGGAAAAATAAAATATATAAGTTTTTGATAATTAAAAAAACACAAGTAATTATTTGACTAATTTGGACATTAATAATGAATAAATACCTTTGCTAACATTTCGAGCTCACGTCGTTTGGAGTCCAACTCAAGCTCACGCCTTTTCATTTCCAACTCATGCTCATGGCGTTGGACTTCCAACTCCGCTCCCTAGCCGCCAACTCATCGTCCTCCACATGTGCCATACTAAAACTCTCTTTTGTGCTCACATGTGAAGCGTTGGCAAGCCTTGCGGTGTCCTGGGATGTACCGACGGAGGAAAGCTCTCTGCGCAAGCGCCGCTTGAATTCTGGGTTGGCTATTAAGCCTTGCATCGAGATGTGTTGTAATATCCGGGTTGGTCATGAGGTGCTTGAGTAATGTCAGCCAAAATTGATGCTTCATTGACCACCCGCTTTCGTGAAGCAGACTTGCCATAATATTGTTTGATGGTCACGTTCCCGGGAACACCGAGAACCCGACCAGGATGGTCTTTCTTGCCTAGAGCGATCATCAAGACGTCCTGCCGTCCGAGAAGGGGACGAATGCGCCCGGGAGGATTTTGCTTTAAGATCCATCTACAATGAAAAAAATGAAAAAATGTGCAAGTGAAAAGTGTTGCAAATATCTATACAAATATCAATTGAAATCAAGTTAATTATTTACTTACAATCTTATCTCGCCACTTCGCGAGTGGCATCGACTTTAAAAGATCCCGCATTTGTCATGCGGTAGGCTAACTGGGACATCCTCGCGGTCGATGTCCGACGGAGGACTTGATGGTGTGCCCTCAGGCACCTCTCCTCTTTCAATCCTAGCAGAGTGCTCTTCCTGCTTCGCCTTCAGCCTATCCGCCATCATCTGCTGGATCCGAGTATGGTACCCACCCTGAGACATGGTGTGGCGGTGGACGTTCTTCGCCTGATTCTGCCGACCCTATTTGCCTTAGCCTATTCAAACAAAAACACATAATTAAATACAGTTAAATGATCTATAATAAGCATACAAAATTAACTTAATCAACCAACTTGAAATTCTTCATCCTGTCGACTCCTGGCAAACATATCCCAAGTATCCTGATCAATCCAGGGATAATCCGAGAACATTTTATCAAGCCGCTTCTTCCCAGATAGATAGTCCCTGGTAAGATCATGCTTGAACCCATTCCAACGCTTTGATGCCATTTTTATACATTTATGACGATGATCCTCGTCATTTGGCACAGTCCAAGCTACCTACACATTAGATACATATATAACAACTGGATGGATTATAACTCGGATAATTATCTAATAATGTAAATCAAACGAATGTAAAGGTAAAATATCATGATAGCCTCCCAAATCTGATCCTTAACGTTCTGTGGAACGTCATTCCAGTGGTTGTAGTTGATGCTTACGTGCTGCTTCGCTTGTAGAAACACCCACTTATTAAATTCTTTAGCACGGGGTCCCTGGGCATTTAGATTAGCATCGAAGGACACCTCAAGCTTTTGTCCGCTCTGCCTGTCCTTCTCTAGTTTCTTCAACGAGGTGGCTCCTCTACCCCGTTTCCTATGAGCCTGTGATGTCTGTATGGACAAAAAAAATGATAAAATAGAGGGTTGTAACATTATAAACTTACATTAACAAGAAGGACTAAAGATAGTATATAACATGTAAACTTACACTAGAATCAGGCGTAGGCGTGATCGGGTCCTGCGAAACCCCCACAGTGTCCTCCCGTGCATGTGGGCTATCCGACTGATCCATATGTATGCCTGTTCAGAAACAATATATATGTATTAACATAGGTTATAACTCAAAATAAATACAGAAGTATAAATAAAAATAACTAGATAGGTCCTGTAGATATACAAAACATCTATATATCCATTATAAGGACAATACGGGAGATTGAAAACTATAGTTTTTGAAGATTGCCAAGCACTGGTCACAGGACATCACGGCCGTAACGTGCCAACTGAACCAGACCCTCATAGGCAGAACTGATCACGGCTTAGCCGTGATGAGCATCACGGCCGTGACAGATCAACCAGCAGAGCAACATGCACTCAAAATCAAAAATAGAGACATTCCAAACAACTCAAACTCACGGTTTAAAGTTACAACTACTGAGACTACAGTTTCAACATACACTCAAAACCAAAAATAGAGACATTCCAAACAACTCAAACTCACAGTTTCAAGTTTCAACTCATCGAGACTACGAGTTTCAAACCAGCAGAGCAACATGCATGCACTCAAAACCGTGAATAAAAAAATGTGCCCTAATTAAAGACTCACCGAAAATAGGCGCTCGCGTGGTGGTGGGGGAAGCTCGAGTGGTGGCCAACGTTCGATGTGGTTACTAAAGCGAGAGGGACAAGAAGAGTTAGTGCGCGGGAGGGCCGGGGAAAGAGAGATGTCAAGTTATTGCAAAGAATGAGCGGGAAAGACAGAGTTAGGGGTTAAGAGTGTACCTCACGGTGGTGGCGAAGAAGCCCTCGCGGTGGTTACGGTGGAGATGAGCTCGCGATTAGGGCAGAGTGAGAGCGAGAGTGAGGGTTGAGCGTGATGAAAAGAGAAAAGACGTACAGAGAAGTGGAGAAGGCGCGCGGGGTAAACGTTATAATTAAAATAAAACAACATTTTATGTCAGTTTTTAGTAAAACCTGACGTTGAAGATCATTTATTTAACGCCGATTGTCTTAATAAACTGGCGTTAAAAACTCTCACACTTATTACGTCGGTTGTTAGTAATAATCGGCGTTAAAGGTCATATATTTAACGTAAGTTGTATTAAGAAACGGCGTTAAAAACACTCACAACTTCTTACGTCAGTTGTATTACACAACGGACGTTAAAGGTTTATTAGTTTCTGCAAAAACATTCATTCCCTTGACTACTGTGCTACTTACACATTCACCTTTGTACCTAATCCTCTTAATGAGCATTAAGTTTATAGATAAGTTTTCAAGAAAATCAGAATAACTTAGTAACTTCATCCACTGCTCCTATAAATAGCTTCCTTCCATCCTTTTAATTAATTTTCTGCTTCACAATATGGCTCTGCCGTGGAGATTAACTTCATCACTCTTTCTTCCTATTCTTAGACTCAAAGGTCTTTGTCTTAATGGTCAAACAATTTCTGAGTTTGAGTAAATTACATTGCATGGATATTAAGGTTGGGTGAATCACGTAATGTGATTCTCTCACTTTATTTCATCCCCATCATCCCTTTCACTTTGCTTTGGAAGCAAGTGATTGTGGATTCAAGATGATGCATCAAGGAACTCCACTGAAGAAGAAAGATGCAAAGATCCATTTCACTTTGCTTTCACTGCTAGTGACTGAGGATTTACTTTGCATCTTGGAATTCAAGTGAGGGAGGTGATGCATCCATTGGAGTTTCTGATGACAGGACTGAGAAGAAAATGATGTTGATGCAGAAACTTTTTTATATTTTAGGGCTATGTTGCAGAAATTTTTTATCTTTTAATCATGTAATTTTAACTTATGAATCGCTTCAATGTCATACGATTTGATTATACATATAAATTGTTTTATGTTAAGTGTTTATTTATTTTAATTTGCACAATAATTTGTTTACTAATTCAAGCTAATTAATAAAAATTAAAAATAAACTTGTATAAAAAAAAGGTTTAGAAATAAACTGCAGTACTATATGGAGTGATCTGCGTTAAGAGGGGCAACAGGGACATGACAACCAATGAAATGAGTTTCATAATTATTTACGTCAGCTATTTATAGAACTGACGCAAATAGTTTACCCACCACCTCATTTTTAACGTCAACTTAATTGATGACGGCCAAGTTCCCGTATATTAATTACATTATTTCCAATATTCATTCTGCACGTTTATAATATATAGGATTATTTACGTCAGCTATTTATTTAACTGAAGTGAAAATCAAACTTTTAACGTCAGTTGTATAAAAAACTGACGTTAACAATTAATATTTTTTTTTAAAAACACTTTTAACGTCAGTTTTTTAAAAAAACTGACGTTAAAAGTGTATAGATATCTGCAAAAACATTCATTCCTTTGATGTATCTTGTGCTACTTACCCATGCACCTTGTAACTCAATCCTCTTAATGAGCATTAAGTTTATAGGTAAGTTTTCAACAAAATCGAGAATAGCTTAGTAACTTCATCCCCTCGCTCCTATAAATAGCTTCCTTCCATCCTTTTAATTTTCTCGCTTCACAATATGGCTCTGTAGTGGAGATTAACTTCATCTCTCTTTCTTCCTATTCCTAGACTCAAAGGTCTTTGTCTTAATGGTCAAACAACTTCTGAGTTTGAGTAAATTACATTGCATGGGTGATAAGTCTGAGTAAATTACATTGTGTGAGTTGCTCACCTTATCACCTTCCGGAGAATCACCTTTGGAGGGCTAATCGGGTGCTCGGGGGTCACAGTTCCAAAACCTCAGATTTGGCAGCAAGTGACCGTCTTGGAAGTCTCTGGAACCACTGCCTTTGCTTGAAACGGATCTGGTGCACCTGTTTTTGCCTCTCTCTTGAGCTCTCTCATGCCCCCCAGTTTTCTGAGGTCTTCGGAGAATATATAGTTTTCCCTTTGGCATATTTCATAAAACTCTCTGATGGGATGTAGCTTTAATGTTTAGGATTTTAAACCCTTTCAATGTAACTTTTTATAGGATTTTAAACCCTTTCAATGTAACTTTTTATAGGATTTTAAACCCTTTCAATCTTCTGTATCGATCAGTCTGTATTACACTTCATGAATGAGATCCGGTTTGGGTTATTGATTCAACTTATACTTCGCACATATATTTTAGTTTTCAAAACAGAAACACAAAACATCAAAACAATTCATGTGAAACTGAAACTTTGAGGAAGGCAATGCGGAAGGAATCGTATACTAGATAAAAAAAATTATTAAAATAACTTTTAACGTGTGTTGATGTAGGGACTGACGTTAAAAGTGAAGAGACTTACTTCTAACGTCAGTTCTTTATCGAACTGACGTTAAAATGTTCACTTTTAACGTCAGTTTTTTATTGAACTGACGTTAAAAGTGAGTCACTTCACTTTTAACGTCAGTCATTAAAACAACTGACGTTAAAATTGAATTAATGAAGCCTGATATTTACAAAACTGCCACCGCCTCCTTTTTAACGTCTAGCTTTTGGTTAACTGACGTAAACATTTACCGTCTAATGTATATTTTCCACTAGTGACAATGAAATTGATGTTGGTCATAAATTAAAGTGGAATGACATATAATGGATAATGCTGTATATAGTGCTTGGTGCACACAATTTGCAGGTTGACAGTAGTGTCGTACAGAGATCAGACAATTACACATCATATAATGGATTAATTCGTTAGCCACCAATATGTTATCCAGAATAGATATCTACCCGCTGCAAATGCAGATTGCTTGATAGAGATGCATTTAGGAAGCACTATTTTCAACCTGTTAGCAAGCACCTTGGATAATAATTTACATATGACATTATATAATGAAATAGGTCTCCAATCATTCATAGATTTAGACCAGTCACATTTAGGAATCAATACAATATTTGTATCATTAACAGTAGATGGAAAATACCTTCTTCAAACCAAAAACAGGAAGCATGGAAAATACCCATAGCCTTGTCAGGATGCATTTGATAAAGAGCTACAGGGAACTCTTCTTGGGAAAAAAGGAGCTAGGAAGGCCATATTATCAGCATCGGATACACAAGGAACAATAAGGTCTATGATTGGCTCATAGCACCCGTGCTGCACTTTGAAAATGTCTTCTTGAACAAGGAGAGATATTAGACGCTCCCTTAGATAATTAAATTGTTCAACGGCTGCCCCATCCCTACACTCCCTTATACGGTCCATCTCCTTCCTACACTTGTCAATTTCATCTTTAAATTTTCCCCTCAACTTTGCGACCCCACTAATCCAAATCTATGACTCAACACTCAAGTTTTGAAAGCATTGAATCACTAATGTCGCGGTTCCATCCTTTTTGAACGACTTCATATATGTCAGGCTCATGTAGCCAAGTATTTTCAAACTTCAAGTTATGATGCTTGAAATCACGAGACCGCTCATCACAACACATCAATATAGGACTATGGTCAGAAATCGCAACAATAAAATTAAGAATTTTAACTTGGGGGGTAAATAGTCAACCAAGACTAACGGCCATGGGACGATCCAATCTTTCTTCAACTGCATGATCTTCCCCCTTCCCTTTAGTCCAAGTATAAGGATAGCCTTCGAGCTGAATATCAATGGATAACCATAGAAACCTGTCAATCTCCAAGGGGCCTTATTACCTTCATTCACCTCCAAATTAATAAAATTCAAAGAATAGTGATGATGGAACAATGAACCGTATTCCTCAAAGAACAGCAATTCCACCCCCTCTTCCTTCTCTATCAACAGCAAAAGCGAAATCAAAACCAATTTTAATTCGCAACTCCTCAATGTTACCAGCTTGAACTAACATCTCAAACGAAAAAAATAACACTCGACTTATAATTCCGAATGAGGTCCTTTAAACTAGGAACTACTTTAAGTTATCTAAGTCTCGACGATTCCAACTGATAATATTCATGGTTTCTGGAACCGGGTGTGCCAAAAAAAAAATGCCTGGTTGTAGATGTTCGGAATATTATTAATCCTTCCTGCCACAAATCCTGCGTCCACCTCAACCCCATGCATGTCACGTGCCGCCTGCCCACGAATCTCCTCTTTTTTCCCATGCAATTCAACTTCTTCGTTTATGCTGAATATCATTGACCATATTTTGCTTGCCACCGCTGATGAGGATTCTCCAATAAATGTGGGTCGCATAGCATTGTTATCCACATATCCCAATATTATTTCCTTGCCATTATTAGCACCACCCTCATTAAAACTGCTCCCCGAACCTTCCTTATTAACGTTAGAGTTCGTTTGTAACGGCCCGTGATTTCCGCCGTCATCCACTCCATGATTTCCTAGGTTAGGCGCCGATTCAGGATTCTTGTTTCTACCTCCTTCCATCTTAAGCCACTTTCCACCGCCATCTACACTCCTCACTCTAAAACTGAAAAAACCTCACAAAACACTCACTCAGAGGAGAGAAACCCGACGCTCTCACGCAGAGAGAAACCCAATTATAGGTGAGTTTAGTGTTACATGAGTGTAACACCCAAAAAGAATAATGATATATTTTGACGATTATTTTTGACAACAAGAATGCGACACTATAATAATCCACCTAAAGTGTTAGTGTTAGGTGAACCATGTTATCGGCTCTGGTAACTAAAATTATATATCTATATATGATGCGTGACACCTGATTTGTGTTCAAACAACATCACTCACGGTAAAAAATGCCACTTTCAAAGCCAAAGCTCAGATTGTACGGAATAGGAAGCGCACTGTTCCGCGCTCTTCCAACTCGAAGAACCCTTTCTCGGTTTCTCCCTCCATTCTCTTCTCCCACCACCGCCACCTCCACCTCCGCCCCCACAACTGAAACACTATCCTCCGTCGACGACCAACACCATCCTTGACCCGAATTGGTCTTTTTCATTGACACTTTGAACACCAAAGGCTACCTTACATATACAAAACCCTCTCCTTCTTCTCGTTCTTCTGATGACGATGTTTACGTTAACATTAACCTTTTGAAGGACGCTTGTCTCTGCTTCGCCCGTGACCACTACGATCTTTTCAAGTGCGTTTTTTTATTGTTATTTTTATTTTTATTTTCCTGTTTGGATTATCTGGATTGTGAAAAATACTTGTTTTTCAAACTCAATTGGCCACGGGAGACAGGATTTCTTAACTGGGTCTGATTCATTAGAAATTCAGGTTACTTTACTTGGTTTGTTTAGTGATGAACATAAATGTAGTTCTTTTTTTTTTCAATTTTTTTTTCCAAGTTGCTTTTTGATAGTATGACATTGTTAGATCAATGTATCCAACCCATAGGAAAATACTTTGGTTGTTGTTTGTTCAGGTTGGTTGATTAAGTAAGAAGCTAAGAACATAACATATGTTCAATTGTTCAGCATTAGCATTAACTTTTGTTGCTTGTTATGCAGATCGCTGGCGTTGGAGGATATTCAAGGAGTTGTCGAGGGAGGATGTCCTAATCTTCTCCGCAAAGCTGTCGATTCAGCTAAAAGATTGTGAGCCCAAGTGCGGTTAGACGAAGGAGATGTATGTTAGTTCTTTTCTCAAAAGCATTTATTTTTCCAAGTTATTGGTTGCATTGCAAGTAATACTTCAGAAAGCAAGATGTTCAATGTTGTTATTAATTTATGATACTCGTGTGGTAGAGCTTATGTGATTCTAACTGTGTATTTGGATTTGGATGGGGTATTTCAAAATTCCAAGGAATTTGAAATACAAGGCAATTCAATTACTTCAATTGAATTACTTTCATTTTGAAAATAATTTGTTTGGATAGGGCAATTCAAATACCTTGTATTTTAAATTCTTTGTTTGGACAAAACATTTCAATTACCTTCAATTACATTTTTTTAATATTCATTTAAAAAATTGGGATTTCAACTGTCTGGGAGCCGGGCCCCAGCATCGGGTGTCCGGCGACCCGGGGCCGGCGCCCCCCCACCGGGTTTCCGGGAGATGTCGTCGACGGTGGTAGCTGGCACATGAATAAAGAGAGGGAATTTCAAAATACCACCTATTTAGGAGGTATTTCAAATTCCTCAAATTTACCTTAAACAAAATACCCCATAAAATCCCTGGATTTCTAAAATCCTTCATATTTTATATCCAAACAAAGTATTTTAGAGTGAAGTATTTTAATTACCCTTTTAAAATACTTCACACTCTACAAATACCCCATCCATAAAGGAATTTGAAGTTGATGCTCAAAATGTGGATATAGTGTGAATACTTTTCTTCTATATATTTTTGTATACTTATTCAGCAATCTTTTAAAATATTAAGATTGTCACTCATAGAATATTATTACGTGAAAGCCATTTTCTTAATTCCCCTGCTTTACAAAGATAGGAAAGGATATATGACCTTTTGCTCTTATAAAGGTTCAACATGATATTCACTTTATTAATTCATTTCCCCTTAACCAAATTAACTTGTATATATGTTTTCTTTACAAAAGGTTTCAATTGGAAAATAGTCATGGCTGCAAGTGACACCAACGTTAACCCCATCGTGACCTTCAACTCCTCCACCTCAAGATACTCAGTGCTTTGTGATGAATTAGCCATAGAAACAACAGTTACCCACAAAGCCAAAATAGTAGAAGAATGGGTTGAACTAGTTACATCAACATATGGTGGAAACCAAGTTGTTGGGTTAGATACTGAATGGATGATGAGTGACAAAAAAAAGAATATGAAAGTTGCAATTCTACAACTATGTGTTGAGGACAAGTGTTTGATCTTTCAACTCTGCCATATGGATGAGATTCCTCAGTCTCTAAGGACCTTTATGAAGGACTCTAACTTCAATTTTGTTGGGGTAGGAGTTCAACTTGATATTGATAAGCTTAAGAATGAGTATGGATTAGAGTGCACAAACGGCATAGATGTATCTACCTTGGCACTGAAACTATGGCCTGGTCGTTTCTCTTCTAGAGGGCTAAAGTTTTTGGCAAAAGAGTTGGTGGGTCTTAATATGAAGAAATCAAAGGATGTGTGTACTAGTGAATGGAGATCAAAGGAGTTGACTGAAGCTCAAGTTGAATATGCATGTATTGATGCATATGCCTCTTATAAGATTGGTCACAAGCTTCTTATTGAGAACAATCGGGTTATTCCTAACCCATCCCAATGATTTATCTTTCTATGCCTTGTTTGCCCCTAAAGCCTTTTTGGTTTTATGTTGAATTTAATAACTTTCAAGCTAGTTATAGCCAATTTGATTGTTTAATCTTTATGGATATATGGACAAATATTGACACATCACTTTTATTTTTATTTTTCTGCTATTTCCTTTTGGTGCTAACCAGCACACTGGATTTTGCAGTTTTAGCTTAGTGGTTATTTCGTTGTTTGGCATTGATGTGTAGTTTTATATTTCTTTTAGACAAATTTTATTTTTCCAGAGATCCTCGATATCCGAAATGACATTGGACTTCGACTAATTCAAATTGAGCCCAAAAAACCCTTTTAATTAAGGGGATAAAGCTCTCCCATATCATACACAAGACTCGAACATAAGATCTTGTTTAAGGGAATCAAACTTCTTGTCACTTGAACTAACAAGCGTTGATAGAATAAAATTATGTTTCAGTCGGTGGTTTTCAATTTGGTACCTAATAATTAATATTTCTCAATTAAACCTTACAAAAATCACTTGAGTAGAAGACAGGAAGAGGAGTACAAAGTGACTTGGAGACAATATGAAACTCCAAAGCCTACCGCACAAGATGCTGTGGCAAGAGGCCGACCTCTAAATTTTATGACCAATAAGTTGTCTAAAGATGTTAAGATGAAGAAAGGTGATTAGATGTGTCCAAAGTGAGTTTCATTAGCTCATGCAGAAATATCCCTAGCTTGTGTAGTAATTGCTGAATGTTTAAATTGATTTTCTACATTTTCACTTAAAACTTGAAAGGTATTGTTAACCAAGTGATCCATCATCTATCGATTCCTTGTAATATTTACTACGATAACAACAACTAGATATTATAGATATCAAGTTCTCTCTCCTAAAATGTAAAGGGTGGGTTATTACATTCTGTTCTAGCCTTGTAAAGTTTATTTTACTGTGATATTTTTTAATGATATTCATTCAGATGTACTTTTGACCAGTGGAAATGATCCACTTCTTTTGACATCTTAAATTGGATATTGTCTATTGGATAATTCACTCATAAGAGTTTTTTTCTTCCCAATTTCCCCGAAGATGCAACTTTATGAACTTTTCTAGGAATATGCAATGCCTAAGTTGTAATGAAGGCAACCTTAAGTTTATCAATCAGTCTACTATTGAAATGAAGAAAGGAGGTTGGATCTGTCCTAAGTAAGTACTCTAGTTTTGCTTACTAGCTTTTCTTCTAAGGAGCAGTCAGTTTGTGTGTTTGTCAGTTACCCTTCAAAGTTCTGATAATGTCAGTTAATAACGGAAGTTGATACAAGGAAACACAAAATTCACACAAGTGATTTATCCCGGTTCACCCTCTTCCAACCAATAGAGCTACGTCCGGTCCCTTCTATCTAAAGGTTTTCTCCACTATTCTCCAAATAGATTACAAGTATTCAACACCTCTTCAGGCTACAAGTATTCTTTCTCTATCAAGGCTCTTCAGGTTCTAACTCTAACTAAGAGATTTACAGATTTGATCTAAGAACTCACTTTGTGTGAGAGTATGAAAGTTTAAGATCGGTATGTTTACAAGAAAACTTGTTCAATAGATTTCAGCAGAGTTTTGGCACGTTTGATATCAGAGCTTCTATATCTTTTTACTGGGGTTCTTCCAATATTTATAGAAGGAGAGTTTTGCTATCTTGTACTTGGCTTGAACTTTACAGCAACATAGTTGACAGAGTACAAAGGTTTATGTTCTTGATGGTACTATCTTTCTATTCTCAAGAACCAATGAGTTTAACAAATGAAGCAGCAAGGGAAAGAGACATATATTCTCTTGAATTAAATATTCAATCATTTGAAATAAATACGCTTAACCTTAGTCGGGTTCACTTTTAATAGCTAGTAGACGCATAGATCCTTGGACGTGCAAGATTTAACTTATCAGTAAGACGGACTCGTCTACTGATACTGCGTCTATAGACTTTTGTTTAGTTCCAAGTCTTTGGACTTGCTATACTCAATAGCTCGCCTACTGACTTGGCATCTAGTGTGATTTCTCGTCTATTATCAAGTCTTTGGACTTGGTGTTTTACTGAGAAACTTATTGGCTCGTCTACTTATCTTTTCTTAGACTTAGATACTCGTCTAGCATTTATTACCTTAGCCAATTTTTAAGACCTCGTCTAGCGATAACTTAACATACTCAGAATTTTACCAAAGATTGAAGACTCGTGTAGAGGGTCAAAAATAGAATCCAATATGATTCCATAGCAAAGCGAAGATACTTTTCTAAGTTTCCTTGACTAGTAATATTTAAACAGTCCTGCAAACTAAAGCAAACAAGTTAGATCATTGATACTACTTTGCCATACAAATTTAACCTTTTGTTAACATCAAAACTCAAGAGATTATTTAAGCCAAATCCAGTTTGGTTCTAACAATCTCCCCCTTTTTGATGATGACAAAAACCAATTAAATTTGAGTGAGCAAAGTCTAAGATAGCTACAGAGCCCCCCCTAAGACAAAGCATTCAAACTTAAAACAAATAAGCAACAACACATATCATATATATCTTATCAGATCAGCATGCATAGATTCAGTCATATTCAAGATATAGTATCAGAGTTTTAAAACAAATAGCTACTAAGACATAAAGACAAATCAGTCACATCAAAAGCAGCAAACATAGTATTAAAGCATATAAAACAGAAGTATGCAACAAAGTAATTTAAGAATATGCATATGCAGACAGATACTTATAACTCAAAAACTGACTTTTTTGTGTGTGTGTGTGTGTGTGTGTGTGTGTAAGAATTTAATTATCAATCCTTTCTCCCCTTTTTTGTCATCATACAAAAAGGAAACAAGAGTGGACAATCATTGTCTTTTAATGATAAACGAAAACTAAGAAGAAGGTGGAGGGGGTCTTGATTTGGAAGGGTGGAGGAGGTTGAACAGCAAGATTATGACTCTGTTGAAAACTTACGAGGAGGCCTAGCATATGATTGTTGAGTGCATAGGTTGGAGATAAGGCTTCTTCAACTTCTTCCTTTACTTGCTCCTTTACCTCTACCCTCACTTGCTCCTTCACTATCTTGCCTATCATTTCTTCCAGATTTGGTGGCAGATAAGATCTTAAGCTTTTAGCAGAATCATGTAGATATTGTTGACCTTGCAAAGTACTTAATGCTTGAGATTGTTGAGGCTGGTCAGGTGGATGCACAACTTCCAGAGCCAATGGTTGTGAAGAGTGCTTCTAAGAAGTTTCTTGTCTGTTTCCAGATTCAGCAACTTCTTCACCCAATGGTGCATTCTAGACAGCTTATGTGTTCTTATTAGGACCTTCAACAATTATCTCCTCAATTTTCTCAGATGACTCTTCAGAAGCTTGTGGAGTTGGTGCAGGGGTAGGCAAATATGGATCCCAATAAATATGATCTTCTTCATAAACCGAGCTGACAAGAGGCACTGCTAAAGTATCAGCATAAATGAAATGCTTGAAGAGAAACCAAACTTCCCTCGGATAGTGGGAGTGGTTTTTCTGTCCTCATTACTCAATACAGAAAAATATGTTTCTTTTGTGAAAGCCTTTATATAGCACTCCCAGAGACTAACAGTATCCTGTTCATTCATATTTTCTTTTGGTTGAGACATCAAGTAATCCACCATTTCTTGATCAACTGAAGGATCAAAGTCTAGCTCAGGCATGCAAGAGTTATCAACTGGTCTTTTGTGTGTGTCTCTTTGTTTCTTGAGATCCTTGTCCTTATTCATGTCAATCATAGGCAGCCTTGGATAGATCCGGGGAGGTTGCATGCCTTTCCCTCTATCTTTTAGAGTGTGAAAGAGCCATGTAGGAGGCACAAATTTGGCAGCTCTGTAGAATCTTGGCAATTGAAATTCGGCTTTGAGATGTGCATACAATATGTGGTCACACATATCTGCAGTACTCCCATACTCCCTTGGGTGCACAAATTTCTTCCATTTTGTGTTTATGTCCATGATGAACTGTTCTCTACCATAAGTCCTGGACCTTTTGTACACAACTTGTTCTTTGGCAGCTTTGAGAGGATTTGTGGTCCAATTAGGAATGATGTGTTGATTTACACCTTCTGTGTGGGGTTTTAAGGGTGGAAATTTGATCAGATTTGGATAAATCATTTTGGGTGGGAATTTCTGTTGTGAAAGGTAAGTGATAGCAGGTCAAATTTCATTGTATAAGGTAGATGGAAGTGGACCAGTTGGTTCATATGGTATGGGTTGATGCCAGGGGTAGTAAGTAGGTTATGGTTCATATTCATCCTCTGGTAAAGGATAGAAAGGTCCGGTGGACACTGGTTCTGGTTGGTGAGTGTGGTAGAGTATTCTCCAATCTCTTTTGACCTTGGACCAGCTCTCACCTTTGCCATCAAAGAGATTAGAGGGGTTTGTGTAAGGGAAAATGGTTCTAGGGATTTTAGGAAAGGGGGCACCAGGGTTGATCCCTACATCATCTAGTTGATTAAACTAGGGATCATCTGCATGTATGATTGGTTGAAAATATGGTCTAGTTGGTGAGGTTTGGATGGCTGAATGGACAAGTGAGTTTTTTTGTGGTGTGTTTTGTGGTTCAGTTTCAAGTTGTTGTGGCAGTGTAGGTATATACACATCAGTGTGAGGTGGTGGAAGTGATGGTGGTGACACAGAATGTGCAGGTGTATTGTCATTCATATTCTTCTCAAAACTCTCAACAAGAGCATCTACTGCTATTTGAACAGGGTCATTAGCAGGGATGCTTACCTTAGGAGCCACAACAGACTTGGCCTTCTTTGAGGGTTACCTTCTGGTCTGAGTTGAGGCAGCAACAACAAAAGTGGACAGATTCTGCTTCTTCAAAATAGCACCAATAGGGTCATTGTCCTCATCATCCTCATCCTCATCCTCATTGTGAGACAGGACTAGATTCCTGGTTCTCTTTAGAGTTGGAACAGATTGAGGTGCATTAGCAGGCTGTTCCCTAATGACAATGCTAGTAACATGTTTCTTCGCAGCAGGTTTCCTTGCTCTGGTTGTCTTTCTTCCAACTATTTTTCTTATTAGCCCTAGAGTCTCAGCATTATTAGCTCTATTTTTTCTTCCTTGATCTTCATTCTTTCTTCTTATTTAACAAACTCTACTTGAGAAACAATGCTCAATTTCATGTTGATAAGGTTCACCTTACCAAAAACCATGGCAGACATACCCTTCTCCCTAAGAATCAGTGCTTGTTCTTCAGGGGATTTAGCCTCCAGGTAGGCATAAATTTGTTGAGCCTTGAAAACCTTGGACAATAAATGACAGAAGGGAATTGCATTTGACTTCTCTTTGTTGTTGACATATTCTCTAAATCTTCCAAAGAGAATACGTGGAAGATTAACCTTTGTCTCAGTCATCAGATTGCACAGACAGAACTTTTTCAAGGCAAAGAGGTTGTCCTTTGACCCAGCCTTGTGAAGAACCGTCTTGTTCAACATCTGATGGAGGATTCTTACTTCATCTTTCATCTCTACAGCCTTCCATGAGTGATTCCTAACAGTGTCAGACCTCATTAGTAGGGAAGCGATGACATCTGATCCTCCTAAGTCTTGTTCCCAAGAGTAAGCAATGATCAGCCCTTCCTGGGTACAGTTGATAGCTTCAGATATGGTTTTCTTAGACATCACCACTCTCCTACCAAGTACATCAGCATACACCCCAGTGTCTGTCACCTGAGGGTTTCTCCAGAAAGCCCTAATAAGGTCAGGGTAGACAAAGACCTTCTCCAAGAAGAGATCATCCCAGCCAGCAGCTATTGATGTATTTGCTTACATCAACATTATATTCTTTCAAAATCCCAAACTCGAAATGGTACTTGATCCCAATGTTCAGCTTAGTGACATCATAAGTTGAAGCAACAGTTGAGGAAGCCATTAAAGAAGTTTGAAGGTTAGGGTTTGGAAACAGGGGAAACAGAGAGCTAAAAGGTTCAAGGATTGTGAAAGGTTTTTCAGAGGGAAATGGTTTTCTTAAAAAGGTTTCAAATGTGAAGAGTTTCCCTTGAAAAGTAATTCAAAAAGAAAATAAAAGAAGATATGTGAAGAGACATGTAATGAATGCTGACACGGTGCAGGTTTTTGAAACTGTAAAAAGCTATTGATGGGATTGATAGAAGTAACTAAATCAGCAAAGAGAATATGATTAAATATGTCTTGGAGACAAATTAAATGTAAATATAATTATAGATAGCATAGACGAGTCAAATACGAGCAAGCATATAATCAATGGACGCGAAGCTTATTGGACGCATATTTAACATACAATAGACGTATTTAAGCAATAGACACGCATGCAATTGACGCGATAAACAATAGACGCGCAATCAATCCACACATATCATGTTAATATACTTTCTAATAAATATAAATATGTCCTTAGCAAGAGGTTTAGTAAAGATATCTGCCCATTGATGGTCAGTATCTACAAATTGTATATCAATAACACCGTTTTGCACATAATCTCTAATAAAATGATGTTTAATCTCTATATGTTTAGCTCTGGAATGCAATATTGGATTCTTAGATAGATTTATTCCAGCAGTATTATCACACATAAGTGGAATACTACTTACAAACACATTGTAGTCTTCCAATTGATATTTGATCCATAGAAGTTGTGAGCAGCAACTAGCAGCTGAAATATACTCGGCTTCAGTAGTTGATAAGGTAATAGTAATTTGTCTTTTGCTTGTCCAATAGACTAGATTAGCTCCAATGAAGTGGCATCCTCCACTGGTACTTTTTCTTTCAATTCTATCTCCAGCATAGTCAGCATCACAAAAACCAACTAATCTGTAATCATCATTTTTCTTAAAGCACAAACCCAGATTAGTAGTATCTTTTAAATACCTAAATATTCTTTTCACTACTGATAAGTGAGATTCTCTAGGATCAGATTGAAATCGAGCATATAAGCATACACTGAACATAATATCAGGTCTAGACGCAGTAAGATACAAAAGAGATCCTATCATACCTCTATATACCTTTTGGTCTACCTTTTTATCTTTATCATCTTTGTTCAGTATGGACGTGGGATGCATAGGAGTGTTCATTGGTTTACGGTCATCCATCTTGAATTCCTTTAGAAGTTCCATTTGATGGATGTGCACCTAGTCCACTGTTTGTTTAACTTGAAGTCCAAGGAAGAAATTGAGTTCTCCCATCATGCTCATTTCAAACTCTTTCTGCATTAGCTTAGAAAATTATTTGCATAGAGATTCATTAGTGGCACCAAAGATTATGTCATCAACATATATTTGAACAATAATAAAACTGGACTTATTGGATTTTCTAAACAAGGTTGTATCAACCTTTCCTCTACTGAATCCATTGTCCATTAAAAATGAACTTAACCTTTCATACCAAGCTCTAGGAGCTTGTTTAAGGCCATATAAAGCTTTCTTTAGCTTATATACATGTTCAGGTTGGGTTACACTTTCAAAACCCGGAGGTTACATAATATACACTTCCTCATTAATAACATCATTTAGAAAAACACTTTTTACATCCATTTGATATAGCATGATACTATGATGTGCATTATGACACCCTAAAACTGGTATCACATGGTTATCAAAAACGCGGAAAATAAATTGTTTATCACCACAAATTATTTTAGGGAAATACCATTTTCAATTAAAGGTTAACTAAAATTAGGAGTTAATTTTTTTTTAAACTAAAGGTGGAATAAATAGCTTAGAACGATGGATACTCAGAACATGAACTTAAACTGTAAACAAAAGCAGAACACTGGGTAAATATATATATATATATATATATATATATATATATATATATATATATATATATATATATATATATAAAAATTCCTTCAAGAGGTACATCTGACTAATACAAAAGAACCAGGGCCTTATCAACGGCCATTGAAGGAATCTACACTAAAAGGAAATACCACTGAGCAGAAAATCAAAACTACGGGAAAATGGAACTGGGCATACAAATCAAAAGATGACTCTAAAAGTCTAAACACGAACTACCCACGACCTAAACTCGGCACGTCAGTGGCAACCCCTACAGGCAGGGTTCCCACACGTGCTCCCCATAGAAGAATCGTCGAGAATAGGGTCGATGACATCGCCGCCATTATCAATAGCAGGGTTTACAAAACTGGACTGGACCGGCCGGTTTAACATGGACCCGGGACCTAGGCCGGTTCGGTTGACCCTCAGAACCGGCCTTGCTTAAAACCGGTCTCAGAACCGTCGAACCGGTTCAAAACCGGTAAAACTGGTCATAACCAGTTGTGAGCCGGCCTGAACCGGTTTCCTAAAAAAAATTTAAAAAATATAAAATTAGTATAAAAGGATTTGGGTCATCCTAGCCAAAACTCAATTCTTTTATTTTCTAACATATGTGGGCTGGTTGTAGATTTTGGGTTGGTTTTCCCTATGAAGATGATTTTAACATATATCTTTATATTTATTTAATTTAATTTCAAAATAAAAAAAAAATTGTGCTTAATAATTTTAGTTGTTATGTTGTTTTTTTTTGTTTAATATTGATATAAATATTATATTAAAAATTAAAATATTATTATTTGATTATAACCGGTTCAACCACGGTTCAACCTCGGTTGGACCATTGAACCTCGAACCGCTACCTTCACCAGTTCGATGGCCGGTCCGGTTTTGTAAACCTTGATCTATAGACTCGTCGTCGTCGTCATGGTCGAGGACCTCGTACTCGGGTGCGTCGTCGGCCTCTACCTCCATGAAATCTCCAGGGTTTCCCTCGGGTTCCTCTTCGGGGTCGTCCTCCGGATACTCCTCCGGGTCCTCCTCAGGATCCTCCTCCGGAACGTCTACCTCAGGAGGGTCTACGTGGAGTAGGCCCTGAACCTGAAGAGAGTGTAGGTATAACCAAGTCGGAGGTAATGCCACTCTCCGCGCCTCCTCGGTCTGACTCCGATGGATGGGGTCCCCATCCTCATTCAAGTCTGTGGTCATCACCGGTCCCGTGTACGTAGCGGCGGTAGCTCCTTGATGTATGCGCCAAGCTCTAATGTTTCCCGCGTTGTCAAACACTTCAGTCTTCGACACGATTGGTATAAGGGGGATGTTGGGATCCATCTGAACCCACACATATACGTCGATCCAAAAGGAAGTAGAACATAACGAATAAGAAATGTAAGAGTGAGATACCAATAACAGATATATCATACAATAACCATGAACATGATACAGGCAACAGGTATTATAGCAAAGGGCTTCATACCCGTACACTCAACTTTATAAAACTATGCATGTCACTTCAATAATCAGGCTCTAACTTAATCTCATGAGATACTGTCACCATTTTATCATAAGGGAATAAAGAGTTGATCAGGCTCAAATGCCACATTGGCAAGTTGTCTCCGTCACCTCGTGCACCAAGGTACCCGGATCAACATCATCTCGAATGCCTCATTACGCAGGCCATTCGGATAAACACCTCATTGAATACCTCAACTTAAGTGGGTATTCGGATTACTCAAGCACGTCTGCCAAGGGGAGATGCATATGAATAAAAGTCTTTTCATTATCGAGCTTTTCTTTGTGTTTAATCTTTTTCGTTGTCGAAGCTCAAGGCTGACGACTATTTACAATTTCCGGCACTTGGAAAAATAACACAGGACGCGCAGTCCGAGTGCTCAATCACAACAACCTAGACCGATGCCTCAGTCGAGGGTTGTGCTCATATAAATACTTATAGTTTTATCCATGTTTTATCTTAACATGATAAGGACTCCTTGTCCACAACAACGAAATTAGGACACGCAGTCCTCAGTTCCGAGATTTAGGACTCTTAGCCCATAATATCATCATTAGGACCCTAGGCCCATTTATCACGGATCCTAGATCACGTGCATACCACTGAATACTAGAGGCGACGTCTCGCGAACTAGATTCTCTTTCAATGTTCTTACTTTTTATTCGGTGAAAATCAAATACAAAACAAAGTCTCGGCTACTTGTCCAAGTAACCGGAATATTTCTAAATCGTTTAGGAGAAATCCTTTTCTTTTACAAACCTTTTGCAAAACATATTGTAAATCCTTTTCTCTTTTGAAATCCTTAGTTAAGTATTTTCACAAGGGTTTTTCTTCATCAAGTATAGGTTACAAACAAAAGGTTTTCTCTTGAATAAGAAACTTAGTTCACAAAAGTAGTTCCCTTTGGTTTGAAATCAACTTAAGTTCCATTTCTAAAATAAGAAACTCATCCTCATAAGGCAAGCACTTTTAAACAAAGGTTATGATGACAAACCAAATACTCTTAGAGTTTTATTCAAGGCTTATTAAAGCTTTTAACCCTTAAAATCATTAGGCACGGACTCAAGTCCGGCTTCACAAACTTAAACCAACAATAATAACACAATAAAAGGGCAATTCATCATATATGTACAATTCACCATACTTTACAGCGAGTAAAGCTCAACTTCACATAATAATCACATTAATTCAAGTAACCAAGTTAGACAAGTATTTGCTCAACATCATAATCATATTCAAGTTATTCAAGTAAACACATACACACATGCATATAGTTATTGAATATCTTAAGGCAATCCCCTCTTACCTCAAGAAGGTAAGAGAATGAAGAAAATAGACGGTTTCATCAACGTTCTTCAAAGTCGGTTAGGATGCAAGTCTAGGTTTTAAGACACAAGATTCAAAGGATTCGAACTCAACCAAGAACTTAGGGCTAGAAGTTTCCAAAACACATGCAACTTAAGGATATATGATCCTTAAGTGCTAGGAGTTTAAAACAAGATTACTTTAAACAAAGTTGAACAAAAATCCCACCAAGTTACACTTGATGGAGATTCGGCCTTGACCAATAAGATAGGCTAGGAACATTTAAACTTTCCAATCTCTTTAGTTTAGCATCCATTAATAGTAAGGAGCTCAAAACCATGATCACTTTGGAAAATGAAAAACGAAACACCCTAGGTCCATAACCTTTAAGATTCGGCCATCCTTGGGTTTTCATGATAGAAATCTTTAAATTTTTCCAATCTCTTAGACCTTTTAGCATCCAATAACTTATGGAGCTCAAGTCTATGATCATCTTGAAAGCAACATAGGACTTTAAATAACAAAGCTCATAATCACATAAAGTAAGCCTATAAGTAATTAAAGCATAATGACATAAGTAAATGAATCATAAATGACATAAAAGTAAATGACATAATGTAAATGACATAATGTAAATGACATAAAGTAAATGGCATAAATATAAATGACATAGAATAAAAGACATGAATATAAAGAACATGGAAGTAAATGACATGAACATAATGACATAAAAATAAATAAGCACAAGTAAGGAAAGCCATAAAGAAAGCACAATAAATAAATGAAGCAAGAATAAAGTAAAGCATCACAATGTATTAGGGTTCTAAGTTCATGATCACACTTGGATAAGTTGAAACATAGTATCCTAGGCCACTAATACATAGTTTTGGCCATCATGGGAAAACAAGCTATCAAAACCTTTCAAGATTTAAGGATTCAACGATCAAGGAACACTTAAAAAAAAAAAACTAACACATGATCATGTAAAAGAAGTTGAAACAAAACACTCCCTAGGCCATCATGAGTAGATTCGGCCTCCTCAAGAAATAGAGGATGGAGATTTTTGATTTATACAACCTCTTAGTATGTTGAACTACAAGTAAATACAAGACCATAGAGATTGGTTTCAACTCAAATGGAGTTTTCTACCATTTTTGAGAGATTTTTGAAAATAAAAGCTCATATATGACATAAAGAAGAAACTTTAGAAAAAGATGAAGTTTTTAAATAAAATAATACATGAGAGTATTACCCTAATCAAGAGGAACAACTTTGATTAAGTACACTTAGTGAAAAGAAGAAGAAAAACTAGAGCTTTGGAAGCTTGAAGTTAAGAAAAATATGAAAGCTTAAGAGTGTTAATGGAGTAGAAGAAAGGAAAGTGATGAAGTGAATATGAAGAGTGGTATTTATAGAGGAAGGGGGAGGGGTGCACGGCCTAGAGGAGAGGGAGCAAGACTTGGAGAGGAAGTTTTGGTTTAAGGCATTGTTTGGATAATTGAAGTAAGGTTTAATGGGTTTTTGGAATAAAATATATTATAATTTGAAAAAGTAGTCATGATTACTTTAAAGTGTGTCATAAGCATTTAATAAGGCATCCCATCAAGCCTTCTCTCATCCTTTAGGGTTCCTTTAACTGCTTAAATACGTAACCGGTTGCACATCCGATCGTATTTTCTGAAGGTTTCGTCCGGATAAAATATTATATTTTAGTCCCGGACAAAAAAATTCGAAAAATTACCAAACCCACACAAAACCTCATGAAAAGATCCATCGTCTCATTCACGGATTAAAATTAGGTTTCTGGTTCAGTAAACTAGTACTGACAGAGAAAACGCAGACCGGTTTTCGTCTGAATTTTCAACTGAAAATTTTACCGTGATTTCATACAATAAAACAACACAAGGAAACGATTTTATTTTAGTTAAAATCATCATATAGGTTATATCAAAAATAAATACAATTAAACAGGTATTTACTGATAATCGAAGTACAGGAAAAACAGGGCATTACAACACTACCCCTCTAAAAAGAATTTCGTCCTCGAAATTACGTACCGTGAAATAGTTCAGGGTATTTCAATTTCATCTTGTCGTCGATCTCCCACGTAGCTTCTCCAGTTGTATCATCCCATATGACTTTGACTAACGGAATTTGTTTACCTCTGAGTTGCTTCGTCATCTTATCCACGATTCGTACTGGCGATATCTCAAAAGATAGGTTCTCTTTTAATTGAACTTTATCAGGCTTAATAACATGCGATGGATCAGGAATGTATTTTCTCAACCGAGAGACATGAAAAACATCGTGGATATTTGAAAGAAAAGGAGGTAAGGATATTTTATAGGCTACTGGACCTACACGACGAAGAATTTGGTAGGGTCCAATGAATTTTGGAGTGAGCTTTCTGGATTTAATTACTCTGCCATCCCCAGTCGTTGGCGTGACTCTCAAGTACACATGCTCGCCTTCCTCAAACTCCAGAGGTCGTCGTCGCTTGTCAGCATAGCTTTTCTGCCTACTCTGGGCTGTCTGCATCTTCTCCTGGATCATCTTCACCTTCTCAGTCGTTTGTTGTACCATTTCTGGTCCCAACAACAGACTTTCACCCTCTTCGTACCAACAAAGAGGTGTTCGGCAACGTCTACCGTAAATAGCTTCAAAAGGTGCCATTCCAATGCTCGAATGAAAGCTATTGTTGTACGTGAATTCTGTCAGCAGTAGAAATTCGTCCCAACTCCCAGTGTTTTCTATTACACAAGCCCTCAACAAATCTTCAAGTGACTGAATTGTCCTTTCTGATTGTCGATCCGTTTGCGGATGATAAGCGGAACTTAGTTGGAGTCTCGTTCCTAAAGAATGGTGTAGTCCTTTCCAAAATTCTGACGTAAACCTCGGATCTCGGTCCGAAACGATGCTCGAAGGTATACCATGTAACCGAACAATCTCGTCAATGTACAACTGAGTCAACTGCTTTACCAGGTACTTCATGATGACAGGTAAGAAATGAGCTGACTTAGTCAGTCTGTCTACTATTACCCATATTGCCTCGTGTCCTTTTCGAGTCCTCGGTAAACAGGTAACGAAGTCCATCGAAATACCATCCCATTTCCATTCTGGGATGTCTAAGGGTTGTAGCATTCCCGCTGGCCTCTGATGCTCGATTTTTTGCCTTCTGACATACTAGACGTGCAGCGACGTACTCCATCACATCCCTTTTCATCCCATACCACTAGTACAACTTCTTGAGGTCTTGATACATCTTCGTGGCTCCTGGATGTAAACTCAACTTACTCTTGTGAGCCTCCTCTAAGATCAACTTTCTCAGCTCTTGATCGTACGGTATACAAATCCTTTCACCGAATCTCAGTATCTCGTCCGTGCCTTCCCTAAATTCTGACAGTGCCCCTTGACGTACTAAGTCTCTTTCTCCTTGCAGATACGAGTCGCTCTCTTGCTTCTCCCTGATTTGATCCATCAATCCATTTGAAACAGTAATCCTGCTTAGACATAGCCTTCCTGGAAACGTCTCGACTGTCAAACTCAGATCACGGAATTGTTCCAACAATCCTTGCTCCTTAACCATAATGGCTGACATATGAACTGACTTCCGGCTTAGTGCATCTGCTACTACGTTTGCCTTCCCGGGGTGGTACTGTAACTGAAAATCGTAATCCTTTAAGAATTCCAGCCAACGTCTCTGACGCGTGTTCAACTCTTTCTGGTCGAACAGGTACTTCAAACTCTTGTGGTTGCTGAAAACATTAAAAGTAGCCCCATACAAGTAATGCCTCCAGATCTTTAACGCGAAGACTACTGCTGCTAGCTCCAAATCGTGCGTCGGATAATTTCTCTCGTGAATCTTCAATTGCCTTGAAGCATAAGCTACAACTTTCCGATTCTGCATCAGCACACAACCTAACCCTTGATGTGAAGCGTCATAGTAAACTTCGAACGGTTCCTTCGGATCAGGTAGGATTAACACAGGAGAGATGGTTAACCTATTCTTGAGTTCCTGGAAACTCCTTTCACAAGCCTTCGTCCAGACAAACGCTTGTTCTTTCCGAGTTAACTTGGTAAGGGGACCTACTATCTTGGAAAACCCCTCAATGAATCTCCGATAGTAGCCAGCTAAACCCACAAAACTACGGATTTCTATTGCCGTCTTTGGCCTTTCCCATTCTAACACAGCTTCAACTTTCGACGGATCAACCGCGATTCCTTCGCGTGATATCACATGACCCAAGAATTGCACTAGGTCTAACCAGAATTCACACTTTTCTGGCTTCGCATATAGTTGCTTCTCTCTCAAGGTCTGAAGAACAATGCTGAGATGCTCCGCATGCTCTTCCTTGTTTGGAGATTAGATCAAAATATCGTCAATGAAGACGATTACGAAATGATCTAAATAAGGACGAAAGATCCTATTCATGTAATCCATGAATATCGCAGGAGCATCCGTTACTCCAAACGGCATTACTAGATACTCGTAGTGCCCATAGTGTGTTCGAAACGCTGTCTTAGGAACATCCTCCGTTTTCACACGTATCTGATGGTAGCCTGACCGTAGATCTATCTTTGAGAACACGGCCGCCCCACGTAACTGGTCCATAAGGTCAACTATCCTCGGAAGTGGATATCGGTTCTTGATCGTGATTTTATTCAGCTGACGGAAATCTACACAAAGTCGGGAACTCCCATCTTTCTTTTTCACTAACAGGACTGGAGTTCCCCATGGCGATACGCTGGGTCGGATGAATTACTTCCTCATCATCCCCTCGAGCTGTTCCTTCAAGATCTATAGCTCTGATGGTGACATACGGTATGGTGCCATAGATATTGGCCCCGTGCCCGGAATCAGATCTATTGCAAACTCGATGTCTCGAACAGGTGGTAGTCCAGGTACATCCTCAGAAAAAACTTCAGGAAACTCTCGGACGACAGGTATTGATTCCAAGACTAACTCACTCTTAACGTCTAAGGAAAACAGCAACATGTAACCTTGAGCTCCCTCTTTCAAAGAAGCTCTTACTTGACTAGCAGATAACAATCCAGAAATCTCATCCCTAAAGACTAAGGTTTTATGAGCACAATCTATCAGGATATGATTGGAAGATAACCAATCCATGCCTAAAATTACATCTAACTGTATTAAAGGCAAACAGATCAAGTCTACAAGAAAGTGTCTATTTTGAACAATGATAGGGCAATTTAAACAAATAGAGTTGACAATTACGGGTTCAGCAGTTGGGGTAGAAACAATTAAGTCATATGATAGGGAAGAAATAGGCAGTTTCAGAAGTTTCACACGATCCATCGAAATAAAAGAATGAGTTGCACCTGAATCGAAAAGTACAGTTAAAAGATTACCAGCTAGATCGCACTCCCCTTGTACCAAATCGACAGAGTTTGATGCCTCAGCTCCACTCATAGTGTACACCCTTCCTTTGGTTGGTGGCTTGATTGCCTTGGCATGGTTGACAACTGGTTCCCTCTTCAGCTCTCGGCAATCTTTGAACAGATGCCACGTACGATCACAGTTAAAACACCTTATTTCCCTCCTCGGGCATTTGTCTTCCAGATGACAGGGATCTCCACACCGAAAACATCTTCTTCCCTGGCCTTGGTTGTTGTTTCTTTAGCCTCCACTTCCCGTTCCGAAAGTATTGGGATGGTACGGTTGTTGTTGTCTTTGGTTGTTGCTTGGGGGTTGGTGATACGGCTTCCTTTGATTTTGCTTCCATCTTGGATTGTGATTCTGGTATTGGCTCTTCGGACGGATGGGTCCACCGACATTCCCTCTGTTGTCCTTCCCTTTCCGCATCAGTTCAACCTTGCGGCACTTCTCCACCAGTGCTTGGAAAGTTCTGATCTCCAAAGGTAACACTGATTCCTTGATCTCGAAGCGCAGGCCGGCTTCGAATTGCTCACACTTCCATTCTTCGTTAGGGTTGTTCTGGAAGAAATGGAAGTACTTGGCGAGAGACTCGAACTTCGTCGCGTACTCTCCCACTGTCAGATCTCGTTGACTCAGCCTCATGAATTCTTGCTCTTTCTCCTTTCGAGCACTCTGGGGAAAGTATTTGTCCAAGAATTTGTTGCGGAATACTTCCCACGTGACCTCTCGCTGTTCAGCCTCCAGCAGTTGACGGGTGCCCTGCCACCAGTATTCGGCATCATCAACCAGTTGGAACGTAGCATAGGGTACCTTTGCCCCTTTCGGAGTGTGTACCAGAGTGAAGATCTTCTCCAGTTCCTGGATCCACAGATCAGCCTTGACTGGATCCACATCTCCATCAAACTGTGATGGATTCTGACGTCGGAAAGCGCTTAAGTTCTTTCCTTCTGCAGCCTACTCTGCCCTCTGTTGTTCTTGTATGTTCTGAACAGCAGCATTGGCAGTTTGAAGAGCGATGGCCGCAGCCACATCAGTTAAGTCCTGGACAACAAAGTCCATGCCTCCGTTGCCCCTTCCACGGCCTCCGCGTCCTCTTGAACCCCCTGGTTCCATACTGACCCTGTAAAGTTAAATCAGTGAGATGGCAACCAGAAAAGAAAACAACTAAGCAAACCCGTTGGTTAACACACATTACTTCCAAGAAGTAATTCAAACAAGACTCGATCAGAGAAAACACAACTTCGACACAACAGACCTAACCCGAACATTCCCAAAAGACTTGACTCGCTCTGATACCACTAATGTGACACCCTAAAACCGGTATCACATGGTTACCAAAAACGCGGAAAATAAATTGTTTATCACCACGAATTATTTTAGGGAAATACCATTTTCAATTAAAGGTTGACTAAAATTAGGAGTTAAATTTTTTTTTTGAAACTAAAGGTGGAATAAATAGCTTAGAAAGATGGATACTCAGAACATGAACTTAAACTGTAAACAAAAGCAAACACTAGGTAAATATATAAATATAATTCCTTCAAGAGGTACATCTGACTAATACAAAAGAACCAGGGCCTTATCAACGGCCATTGAAGGAATCTACACTAAAAGGAAATACCACTGAGCAGAAAATCAAAACTACGGGAAAAGGGAACTGGGCATACAACTCAAAAGATGACTCTAAAAGTCTAAACACGGACTACCCACGACCTAAACTCGGCACGTCAGTGGCAATCCCTACAGGCAGGGTTCCCATACGTGCTCCCCATAGAAGAATCGTCGAGAATAGGGTCGATGACCTCACTGCCATTATCTATAGACTCGTCGTCGTCGTCATGGTTGAGGACCTCATACTCGGGTGCGTCGTCGGCCTCTACCTCCATGAAGTCTCCAGGGTTTCCCTCGGGTTCCTCTTCGGGGTCGTCCTCGGGATACTCCTCCGGGTCCTCCTCAGGATCCTCCTCCGGAACGTCTACCTCGAGAGGGTCTATGTGGATTAGGACCTGAACCTGAAGAGGGTGTAGGTATAACCAAGTCAGAGGTAATGCCACTCTCCACTCCTCCTTGGTCTGACTCCGACGGATGGGGTCCCCTTCCTCATTCAAGTCCATGGTCGTCACCGGTCACGTGTACGTAGCGGTGGTAGCTCCTTGATGTATGCGCCAAGCTCTAATGTGAGACACCCCGTTGTGCCCCATTGTATTATTAAATTAGAACCTTATTATTTATTTACTTAATCGCGCGCTTATTATTGAAAATACGTAAAAATTAAAACTTAATTCATAATTATATAACTAATGCAGATATAAAACACACCAAAACTATATTACATGAATACACACATAATTATCCTTTATTTTACACAACACTATTTATGGTATCCTCGGTAGGATCCCACATAGGTACTTATTTACACAAACTGCTTATAACTAACGGAAAACAAAAACGTCTTATATGACCCAATGACCCTAAACTTACTACGCTACATTATTAGGATCAGTAGGTTGTTCTTCAGCGTCAGCTTCATACGGAATGTCATTCAACTACTCAACAACCTCCGTCTCGTATAGGGTTCCATCCATATCCTCAGTAACGTAGTCGTCCATCTGGTTTTCTAACATAGCAAAGTAGACATACACACAAAAAAACAGAAATAGGGAGATAAGAAACAGTTCTATCATCATAAGCGGAAAATATTCCTAGCATATAATACAATAATAGTCCTAAACATGCATCACTCACAATTTACAATCATCCATACGTTATAACATCGTCCTCTACCCTCCAACTCATGCAACTAATCCTTTATGCTGACGTGGCCACTACTAATCCTGTCACACATCCCTCGTTAGGAATGTCAGTCAGTCGTCTAAGTGACACGTTCCCAACACCGGTGCACATTCTCATCCATGGTGAGAATGCTCATGCAAAGCAATGACACTATAGCTACACAGTATCGTCGGTGCACACCCTGGTTCTCTCTCTCCTCTCTATCAAGGGTGCTCATGCATAGCAATGACACTATAGTTGCACAACTTAAATTCTAATTTGGAACGATCCACGAGAACTTCGGACCTCGTGTATATTAAATACACGGTTATGAACAACAATGCAACATATGATTCTCACTGACTTTTATCAATAACAACCTAGTACCTCAAGCTTTTCCTCACAACCTCCACTTACATTATATATCACATCACTTCTATAAAATAATAGCGTGGCACCTCTAATTCATATTCAAAACTCTCACCCAAACAAAATACCTCCGAGCAATATATATCTTTCCTTAAAATCATCTAAGCATAGTATTAAACCAAGGTAGATCATGCATAACACATTAATCAACAGAATATTCAAATATCACAATATCAGAAGACAATTTATCACAACCAACTCATAATAGTCCAACCAAAAAAATAACAAAGTCAGACTCTGTCACGGCCTGGCCGTGATAGCCATCACGGCCGTGACAGACAACAAAGGCAAGAATTCTACAAAACAGAACTTGTCACGGCCTGGCCATGACAACCATCACGGCCGTGACAGACACTGAACATCCTCAATATCATAAATATTCAAACACCGCAATAATACGTCACATGAAGATGGAATACCTCAACCAGCGTATCACAGTAAATTTGATAACATAAAATCAAACATCCTCAAATACTTAAAATCAACTTAATGTCGATAAACCTACAATCCCCAAATCACCATTGGTTTTACAGAAAAGGTTTCCAATATGATTTTGGTCTTGTCGATTACTCAACTACTAGTAGGGTTTAGGTCGCCCTACTCAATTATTATATAATATGCTACTTATCGATTCCGACGATAGGATGATTCTTTCCCCCACCTGAGCTAGCACCGAAGTCTTGAACTCGACATTCCTCGCTATCACACCACAGCTTAATAGTTTCACCTTGAACCAAATAACATAACTATAATTAATCAAATAACAACCATCTATGACACTTTAGGGTTAGGTTCGGCCAAGACTTAGAAAATAGGTTTAGGGTTATCTTCTTAATGCCATCTTTTGGATCCTAGTTACTAGAGTCTTAACTAATATAGATTACTTATTACAAGACTAAAATTTGAAACAAAATCCTCTAACCTTTAGGGTTAGGATTTCGGACAAGGGCTGACTTTTAGGGTTAAAAATCCTTAAAATTTCTAATCATGATTAAGTCATAGATTAATGGTCCTTAATCAACCAAGATCATTTATGAAAACTTTGAACAAAACTCATCAAATCTCATCCACCTAGGGTTCGGCCAACATAGAGATTTTAAGTAAGGATTTTCATTTTTAATAAACTAATCATGGATTAGAGTGTGTAGGCATACATGTCATATGAAATACATGATCATACATGACAACACATGAACAAAACCCTATCAAACCCATCCTCCTAGGTTCGGCCCATTCCAGAAATCTAGGAAGGAAATTTCTCATGATAATATGCTTCTAGATGATGAAAATAGAGATGATTATAAGATCATAGCAATTGGTTTCATGCCAAAAGGATTTTTCTAGAATTAGTTATGAATTTTCAAAGTTCTAGATCTAGAAACTTAAAAGTGATGAACCTAGATGAAATAGACTTTGAATCAAGAAATTTATTGAAGAACATAGACATGATTAAGGAATTAGGATTTACCTCTTGAAGATCAAAGACAAAGGAAATCCAAGAACTTGCTTCACAAATTTGACACTAAAAGACTTATGAACTTTAGGGTTTTTGAACAAATGGCAATAGAAACTAAATGAAATGTGAGAGCAAGGTATTTATAGTAATGTTGTGCGCTACTTTTGAGGACCAAGTAGAAAGGAGGTGATTTCTCAAAGGATTAAAGTGAAATTAATTCCTAAGGACCATTTTGCAAAGATGCCAAAAGTATAAGGACTATTTTGCAAATTGTCAATAAGTTGTAATGATGACCATGTGCCACATTAAATGTGGTCTTATCTTGACTATCCTTGGCTGATTTTCTTCATAAGATATTTTAAGAAAAACCTAGAACATTTGAGAAGAGTTGAGAAGATTGTAGAATGTAGTAGAAAAATGTAGAATGGTGTGGAATGTAGTAAAAAATTCTAGAATGCTCTTTGCTCATCCAAGATGAGGGCAGCCTCCACTCCCTCATGGGATTGCGCATGGGCCTAATATATTTGGGTTTGGATTCATTTTTGTGGGCCCCACCAAAAGATTTAAGTTTAAGCATGACATAGGAACTTATATGGTCTCAAATGGGCTTCATGGAATTAATCCATGGACAAGAAATTTGGGCTTCATAGCCACGGTCCAATAAGAGATTGAGAGCAAGGGTTCTGGCCCAATTCACTTAAAAAAAACTTAGAAACTAACTTAGGGACCAAAGTGTAATTAACAGAAAGTTCAGGGACTTAAGCGTAAAATTCAAAAATTGACACTTTAACCCTGTAGAACCTTCTAAGCTTAAAAGTATGATTCATCCCCATGAATCATCTCAAAATCCTAAGATAAACTCTTCATCTGCTCTTGGAAACTCCGAAATCCACTTTGACGCTCACCCGATTGCGTATTCCGCCCGTAAAACGTAAATTATTTTATTTTTTCTGAAATAATTCTAAAAATACATAATTGTAGGAAATAAAATAATAACCTTAAGTCTTTTGTTTACGAATTAAAATTAGGTCTTTTGAGCAGTATAAATATACTGTCAGTGAAAATAGCGGGCCGGGATTCGCCCGTCGTTTCAACCTAAATTTTAATCGTAGCTTCCTACATTCAAGTAGGGTTGAGTGATGAACTCAGTTTATTTAAAATAATTTTATAATACTCATATAAATATATAAAATAATCGTTCGCATTTCGATTATTTTGAAACAGTGAAAATCGGGGTGTTACATAATGTCTCCCGCGTTGTCGAAGACTTCTGTCTTCGACACGATTGGTATAAGGGGGATGTTGGGATCCATCTGAACCCACACATATACGTCGATCCAAAAGGAAGTAGAATATAACGAATAAGAAATGCAAGAGTGAGATACCAATAACAGATATATCATACAATAACCATGAACATGATACAAGCAACATGTATTATAGCAAAGGGCTTCATACCCGTACACTCAACTTTATAAAACTATGCATGTCACTTCAATAATCAAGCTCTAACATAATCTCATGAGATACTGTCGCCGTTTTATCATAAGGGAATAAAGAGTTGATCAATCTCAAATGCCACATTGGCAAGTTGTCTCCGTCACCTCGTGCACCAAGGTACCTGGATCAACATCATCTCGAATGCCTCATTACGCAGGCCATTCGGATAAACACCTCATCGAATACCTCAACTTAAGCGGGTATTCGGATTACTCAAGCATGTCTGCCAAGGGGAGATTCATATGAATAAAAGTCTTTTCATTATCGAGCTTTTCTTTGTGTTTACTCTTTTTCGTTATCGAAGCTCAAGGCTGAAGACTATTCATAATTTCCGGCACTTGGAAAAATAACACAGGACGCGCAGTCCGAGTGCTCAATCACAACAACCTAGATCGATGCCTCAGTCGAAGGTTGTGCTCATATAAATACTTATAGTTTTATCCATGTTTTATCTTAAAATGATAAGGACTCCTAGTCCACAACAACGAAATTAGGACACGCAGTCCTCAGTTCCGAGATTTAGGACTCTTAGCCCATAATATCATCATTAGGACCCTAGGCCCATTTATCACGGATCCTAGATCACGTGCATACCACTGAATACTAGAGGCGACGTCTCGCGAACTAGATTCTCTTTAAATGTTCTTACTTTTCGTTCGGTGAAAATCAAATATAAAACAAAGTCTCGGCTACTTGTCCAAGTAACCGGAATATTTCTAAATCGTTTAGGAGAAATCCTTTTCTTTTACAAACCTTTTGTAAAACATATTGTAAATCCTTTTCTCTTTTGAAATCCTTAGTTAAGTATTTTCACAAGGGTTTTTCTTCATCAAGTAAAGGTTACAAACAAAAGGTTTTCTCTTGAATAAGAAACTTAGTTCACAAAAGTAGTTCCCTTTGGTTTGAAATCAACTTAAGTTCCATTTCTAAAATAAGAAACTCATCCTCATAAGGCAAGCACTTTTAAACAAAGGTTATGATGACAAACCAAATACTCTTAGAGTTTTATTCAAGGCTTATTAAAGCTTTTAACCCTTAAAATCATTAGGCACGGACTCAAGTCCGGCTTCACAAACTTAAACCAACAATAATATCACAATAAAAGGGCAATTCATCATATATGTACAATTCACCATACTTTACAGCAAGTAAAGCTCAACTTCACATAATAATCACATTAATTCAAGTAACCAAGTTAGACAAGTATTTGCTCACCATCATAACCATATTCAAGTTATTCAAGTATATACATACACACATGCATATAGTTATTGAATATCTTAAGGCAATCCCTTCTTACCTCAAGAAGGCAAGAGAATGAGAGAAAATAGACGGTTTCACGAATGTTCTTCAAAGTCGGTTAGGATGCAAGTCTAGGTTTTAAGACACAAGATTCAAAGGATTAGAACTCAACCAAGAACTTAGGGCTAGAAGTTTCCAAAACATATGCAACTTAGGGATTTATGATCCTTAAGTGCTAGGAGTTTAAAACAAGATTACTTTAAACAAAGTTGAACAAAAATCCCACCAAGTTACACTTGATGGAGATTCGGCCTTGACCAATAAGATAGGCTAGGAACATTTAAACTTTCCAGTCTCTTTGGTTTAGCATCCATTAATAGTAAGGAGCTCAAAACCATGATCACTTTGGAAAATGAAAAACGAAACACCCTAGGTCCATAACCTTTAAGATTCGGCCATCCTTGGGTTTTCATGATAGAAATCTTTAAATTTTTTCAATCTCTTAGACCTTTTAGCATCCAATAACTTATGGAGCTCAAGTCTATGATCATATTGAAAGCAACATAGGACTTTAAATAACAAAGCTCATAAGCACATAAAGTAAGAACAACACAAGCCTATAAGTAATTAAAGCATAATGACATAATGACATAAACATAAATGACATAAAAGTAAATGACATAATGTAAATGACATAAAGTAAATGACATAAAGTAAATGGCATAAATATAAATGACATAGAATAAAAGACATGAATATAAAGAACATGGACGTAAATGACATGAACATAATGACATAAAAATAAATAAGCACAAGCAAGGAAAGCCATAAAGAAAGCACAATAAATAAATGAAGCAAGAATAAAGTAAAGCATCACAATGTATTAGGGTTCTAAGTTCATGATCACACTTGGATAAGTTGAAACATAGTATCCTAGGCCACTAATACATAGTTTTGGCCATCATGGGAAAACAAGCTATCAAAACCTTTCAAGATTTATGGATTCAACGATCAAGGAACACTTAAAAAAAACTAGAACATGATCATGTAAAAGAAGTTGAAACAAAACACTCCCTAGGCCATCATGAGTAGATTCGGCCTCCTCAAGAAATAGATGATGGAGATTTTTGATTTATGCAACCTCTTAGTATGTTAAACTACAAATAAATACAAGACCATAGAGATTGGTTTCAACTCAAAAGGAGTTTTCTACCATTTTTGAGAGATTTTTGAAGATAAAAGCTCATATATGACATAAAGAAGAAACTTTAGAAAAAGATGAAGTTTTTAAAGAAAAGAATACATGAGAGTATTACCCTAAGCAAGAGGAACAACTTTGATGAAGAACACTTAGTGAAAAGAAGAAGAAAAACTAGAGCTTTGGAAGCTTGAAGTTAAGAAAAATATGAAAGCTTATGAGTTTTAATGGAGTAGAAGAAAGGAAAGTGATGAAGTGAAGATGAAGAGTGGTATTTATAGAGGAAGGGGGAGGGGTGAACGGCCTATAGGAGAGGGAGCAAGGCTTGGAGAGGAAGTTTTGGTTTAAGGCATGGTTTGGATCATTGAAGGATGGTTTAATGGGTTTTTGGAATAAAATAGAATATAATTTGAAAAAGTAGTCATGATTACTTTAAAGTGTGTCATAAGCATCTAATTAGGCATCCCATCAAGCCTTCTCTCATCCTTTAGGGTTCCTTTAACTGCTTAAATACGTAACCGGTTGCACATCCGATCATATTTTCTGAAGGTTCGTTCGGATAAAATAATATATTTTATTCCCGGACAACAAAATTCGAAAAATTACCAAACCCACACAAAACCTCATGAAAAGATCCGTCGTCTCGTTCACGGATTAAAATTAGGTTTCTGGCTCAGTAAACTAGAACTGTCAGAAAATGCAGACCGGTTATCGTCTGAATTTTTAACCGAAAATTTTACCGTGACTTCATACAATAAAACAACACAAGGAAATGATTTTATTTTAATTAAAATCATCATATAGGTTTTATCAAAAATAAATACAATTAAACGTGTATTTACTAATAATCGAAGTACAGGAAAACCAGGGCGTTACATGCATCAAAAGATAATAATATGCGAATAGCTTCAAGTCTAGCAACTGGTGCAAAAGTTTCAGTATAGTCTAAACCTTCTTTCTATGAATAACCTTGTGCAACAAGTCTTGCTTTATTTCTTATTACCTTACCATTTTCATCAAGCTTGTTTCTGTAAACCCATTTGGTTCCAATAACTGATTTTTCTTTTGGCAAAGACACAAGAGTCCACACTTCACTTCTTTCAAACTGGTTCAGTTCTTCCTACATGGCTAGAATCCAGCCCTCGTCCAGTAGAGCCTCGTCTATTGTCTTTGGTTCCAACTCAGAGACTAATGCAGAATCATCTTGCTCTCTAAATGTAGATCTGGTTCTTAGCCTATCACTAGGATTCCTAATTATTTGATCTTGTGGATGATAATTCTTGAAGTACCAAGATCTCTGAACATTTTCCTGTTGAGAAGTTGAAGTTTCTAACTCATGTTGTTGAGGGTTGTCCACATGATCATCAGGTTTGACATTTGCTTGACTTTCAGAATCTTTGAGATTCAAATCTGCAATATGAGACACCCCGTTGTGCCCCTTTGTGTCATTTAGTTTAAAACCTCATTATTTAATTACTTAATCGCATGCTTAACGTGAAAATTACGTAAAAATTGAAACTTAATTTCTTAAGTAAATAGATTCATATAGAACAGAATATGCAAACATAAATATATTGCCCATACTTAAAGCATCAGAGTTATGGTTATCGGTCAGTCGTCCAAGTGACACGTCCCATTCCCGGTGCACATCCTTGGTCATGGTGAGAATGCTCATGCAAAGCAATGACACTATAGCTGTACATTAAACCCGGTGCACACCCCGGACCGTGGGTGCTCATGCAAAGCAATGACACTATAGCTGCACGATTATCCCGGTGCACACCTTCACCATGGTAAGAACGCTCACGCAAAGCGTGACACTACAGCTGCACGATGATCCTGGTGCACACCTCGTCCACTCCCAGAGGTGCTCATGCAAAGCAATGACACTCGTAGTTGCACAAGTTAAGTTTACCCTTTAGACGGTCCCACAAGGACTTCGGGTCTTGTATGTGTCCCACATACGGTTATAGAAACAACACAACTTATGAACCTCGCAGACTCCTATGGTCATAACCTAGTGCCTTAACCTCTCATCAAGACCTCAACGTATGCTCTATGTCACAACACCTCTTTAACATATTTCATGTAGGTTAGGCACCTCTAAAAATCATCATGATCCTCACACCCAAAATAACTCATCTCTTAGACCACATATATATCTTCGCTTAATCCACTAAGCATAAAGTAAATACCACACAGATCATGCATAACATCAAGTCAATCAACGATATTTCAAAACATCAACATAGCACTAAATCAGTTCAATAAAGGTAATAAAACTCAAATCAACCACTAACAGTATAAACATCAACCTAATATCGATCAACCTACAATCACCGAATCACCATGGATGTTTTATAAAAGCAATTTAAAGCGATTCTGGTCTTGTCGATTATTCGACTTCTAGTAAGGTTTAGGTCGCCCTACATAATTACTACATAATCTACTACTTATCGATTCCGACGATAGGTTGATTCTTTCCACCACCTGGGTTATCACCGAACTCCCGAACTCGAAGCTCCTCGTCATCGCACCACAAAGAATTAACTCCACCTTCTGTGAAGGTAAGGAGATTAGATACTCGAAGAGGTATACCACGAACGTCCTCGTTTCCTTCGAGATGGAAGTCTAAGGTTACAAAACATGAAATCATGAGTTAAAACTCAATCAAAGAACACTAACCACAAGGTATAGGTTCGGTTCATACAATAAACTAGGATTAGGGGTTTCCGAAATTTATGCGACTCTTGGATTTATGATCCTTAAGTGCTAGAAGTTTCCAAAACACATGCAACTTAGGGATTTATGATCCTTAAGTACCAGGAGTTTAAAACAAGATTACTTTAAACAAAGTTGAACAAAAATCCCACCAAGTTACACTTGATGGAGATTCGGCCTTGACCAATAAGATAGGCTAGGAACATTTAAACTTTCAAATCTCTTTGGTTTAGCATCCATTAATAGTAAGGAGCTCAAAACCATGATCACTTTGGAAAATGAAAAACGAAACACCCTAGGTCCATAACCTTTAAGATTCGGCCATCCTTGGGTTTTCATGATAGAAATCTTTAAATTTTTTCAATCTCTTAGACCTTTTAGCATCCAATAACTTATGGAGCTCAAGTCTATGATCATATTGAAAGCAACATAGGACTTTAAATAACAAAGCTCATAAGCACATAAAGTAAGAACAACATAAGCCTATAAGTAATTAAAGCATAATGACATAAACATAAACGACATAAAAGTAAATGACATAATGTAAATGACATAAAGTAAATGGCATAAATATAAATGACATAGAATAAAAGACATGAATATAAAGAACATGGACGTAAATGACATGAACATAATGACCTAAAAATAAATAAGCACAAGTAAGGAAAGCCATAAAGAAAGCACAATAAATAAATGAAGCAAGAATAAAGTAAAGCATCACAATGTATTAGGGTTCTAAGTTTATGATCACACTTGGATAAGTTGAAATATAATATCCTAGGCCACTAATACATAGTTTTGGCCATCATGGGAAAACAAGCTATCAAAACCTTCCAAGATTTATGGATCCAATGATCAAGGAACACTTAAAAAAAACTAACACATGATCATGTAAAAGAAGTTGAAACAAAACACTCCCTAGGCCATTATGAGTAGATTCGGCCTCCTCAAGAAATAGAGTATGGAGATTTTTGATTTATACAACCTCTTAGTATGTTAAACTACAAGTAAATACAAGACCATAGAAATTCGTTTCAACTCAAAAGGAGTTTTCTACCATTTTTGAGAGATTTTTGAAGATAAAAGCTCATATATGACATAAAGAAGAAACTTTAGAAAAAGATGAAGTTTTTAAAGAAAAGAATCCATGAGAGTATTACCCTAAGCAAGAGGAACAACTTTGGTGAAGAACACTTAGTGAAAAGAAGAAGAAAAACTAGAGCTTTGGAAGCTTGAAGTTAAGAAAAATATGAAAGCTTAAGAGTTTTAATGGAGTAGAAGGAAGGAAAGTGATGAAGTGAGAATGAAGATTGGTATTTATAGAGGAAGGGGGAGGGGTACACGGCTTAGAGGAGAGGGAGCAAGGCTTGGAGAGGAAGTTTTGGTTTAGGGCATTGTTTGGATCATTTAAGGAAGGTTTAATGGGTTTTTGGAATAAAATAGATTATAATTTGAAAAAGTAATCATGATCACTTTAAAGTGTGTCATAAGCATTTAATTAGGCATCCCATCAAGCCTTCTCTCATCCTTTAGGGTTCCTTTAACTGCTTAAATACGTAACCGGTTACACATCCGATCATATTTTATGAAGGTTTCACCCGAATAAAATATTTTATTTTATTTTATTTTTGAACGAAAATTTTCAAAATAACCAAAGTTGAAGGAAACATGATAAAAACATTAACCGTCTCGTTCACGGGTCAAAATTAGGTTTTCTGCTCAGTAAACTTATACTGGCAGTGAAAACGCAGACCGACTTTCGTCTGAATTTTAAACCGAAAATTTTACTGTGACTTCATATGATAAGGTGGATTAGGAATATGATTTTATTTTATTAAAAAAAATATTTTCTACTTTCATATTAAAATATAATTACTTATATTTTAATTGATTAAACAGTATAATGAAAATCAGACTGTTACATTACTACCCCTCTTAAAAGAAAATTCCGTCCTCGGAATTTAAATACCTCAGAAAAGATGTGGATATTGTTGTTGCATATCCGCCTCGCGTTCCTAAGTTGCATCTCCAGTAGTTTCATCCCATATGACCTTAACCAAAGGAATCTGTCTACCACGAAGCTCCTTAATCTGTTTATCTGCGATCCTCACAGGTAAGGCCTCATGCTCTAGGTTCTCTCGCAGTTGTATCGACTCAGACTCAATAACATAAGATGGATTAGGATAGTACTTTCTCAACTGAGAAACATGAAAGACGTCATGAATGTTGGAAAGATTTGGTGGCAAGGCAATTTGGTAAGCTACTGGACCAATTCGTCGAAGAATCTGAAAAGGTCCCATGAAACGAGGAGTAAGTTTTCTAGATTTGATAGCTCTGCCAATTCTAGTTTTTCGAGTAACTCTCAAGAATACGTGAGCACCTTCCTGGAATTCTAATGGTCTCCTCCTCTTGTCACTGTAGCTCCTTTGCCTATCCTGTGCTTCCTTCATCTTTTCTCTTATCTTCCTGACTTGTTCCGTAGTCTGTTGTACCACATCCGGACCCAAAACTTGGTTCTCACCAGTCTCATACCAACATAATGAGGTCCTACACTTTCTGCCGTACAGAGCCTCATACGGTGCCATTCCGATACTACTGTGGAAACTGTTGTTATAAGTAAATTCAATCAATGGTAAGAACTCATCCCAACTGCCAGTGTGTTCCAACACACAAGCTCTCAATAGATCCTCCAATGATTGAATTGTCCTCTCTGATTGCCCATTGGTTTGGGGATGATAGGCAGAACTCATTCTCAATTTCGTTCCCAAGGCATGTTGCAATTGTTTCCAAAATTGAGAGGTAAATCTAGGATCTTGATCTGAGACAATGCTTGATGGCACACCATGCAATCTAACCACTTCGCTGATGTAAATCTGGGTTAACTTTTCTAATTTATCACCTTCTCTAATAGGTAAGAAGTGAGCACACTTCGTCAACCTATCAATGATAACCCAAATCGCATCATGGTTCTTAGGAGTTCGTGGTAATCCGGCCACGAAATCCATAGCTATACTATCCCATTTCCATTTTGGGATATCTAAAGATTGTAATAATCCTGCTGGTTTCTGATGTTCAATCTTCGCCTTTTGACACACCAAGCAATATAAAACATACTCTGCTACTTCCTTCTTCATTCTGGTCCACCAAAACATTTTCCTCAAATCTTGATACATCTTTGTGGATCCAGGATGAAAACTCAACTTACTCTTGTGTGCTTCTTCCAAAATCATCTTCCTAAGTTCTGCATCCTCTGTCACACATATCCTATCCTTAAACCTTAACATACCATCTGCTCCCCTAGTGAACTCAGAAACTTACCCCCATCTATCCCCTTACTAATCTCCCGAAGGTATAGATCCTGAACTTGATTATCTTTAAGACCTTTCAAGAAATCACTACTAATAGTGACCATACTTAAGCAAACTTTATCTTTCCGTAATTCCATTCCTAAGCTCAGATCTCTGAATTGTTTAAGCAATTTTAACTCCTTAACCATCATTGCGGATACATGCAAGGACTTCCTACTTAAGGCATCTGCTACCACATTGGCCTTACCAGGGTGGTACAATAACTCAAAATCGTAATCTTTTATGAACTCCATCCACCTCCGCTGCCTCATATTCAATTCCTTTTGATCGAATAGGTACTTCAGGCTCTTATGGTCACTGAAAACATTAAACCTTGCTCCATACAAAAAGTGTCGCCATATCTTTAAAGCAAACACTATTGCTGCTAACTCCAAATCATGAGTCGGATAATTCCTCTCATGAATCCTCAATTGTCGGGAAGCATAAGCGACAACTCTTCCCTCTTGCATCAGAACACAACCTAAACCTTGGTATGATGCATCACAGTATACATCAAACTGTCCTAGAGGGTCTGGTAAGATCAACACAGGTGATGTAGTCAACCTTTCCTTCAACTTTTGAAAACTTTGCTCACACTTGTCCGTCCATACAAAAGTTGTATCCTTTCTCGTTAATTGCGTCATGGACAACGCAATCTTAGAGAATCCCTCTATGAACCTCCGATAATATCCAGCAAGTCCTAAGAAACTCCGTACTTCACTCACTGACTTAGGTCGTTCCCATTTAAGAACTGCCTCAACCTTAGCTGGATCTACGGCTATTCCTTCTTTATTAATCACGTGCCCTAGGAATTGCACTTCTTCTAGCCAAAACTCACACTTGCAAAGTTTGGCATAAAGTTGCCTATCCTTTAAGACTCGCAATACCAAACTCAAATGTTCCTCATGCTCTTCCCACGTACAAGAATAAATAAGAATATCGTCGATAAACACAACAACAAATTTATCGAGGAATGGTCTAAAAATTCGATTCATATAATCCATGAACACGGCTGGCGCATTAGTTACACCGAAATGCATGACTAAATACTCATAGTGCCCATACCTCATCCTAAAAGCCGTCTTGGGTATATCTTCCTTCCTTACCCAGATCTGATGATACCCAGATCTTAAATCAATCTTCGAGAATATTGCTGCTCCCTTCAACTGATCCATCAGGTCATCGATCCGAGGCAACGGATACTTGTTCTTAATTGTCACCTTATTCAACTGTCTGTAATCTGTGCACAACCTCGCACTTCCATCCTTTTTCTTAACGAACAACACCAATGCCCCCCAAGGTGAAACACTCGGTCTGATGAACTCTTTCCCCATCATATCGTCCAATTGTTCCTTCAACTCAGCCAACTCAACCGGTGACATCCAATAAGGTGCTATAGATATAGGCCCTGTCCCTGGTACTAAGTCTATAGTGAATTCCACTTCTCTTTCCGGTGGCAAACCTGGAACGTCTGGAGGGAAAACTTCAGGAAACTCTCTCATGATAGGTATAGAATCTATGTTGGGGATCTCATTAGCTTCCATTGCACAAAGCCTCACAAATTCCTGAGAGTTGTTACTCCTCAGAGGTACTCCTTCATTGGCAGACACTATACTAGAAGGTTCAAGAAATGATAAGGTCTTACTAGAATAATATAGCATTACATGGTTAGCCGAAAGCCAATCCATACCAAGGATAACATCTATCTGTTGCATAGGCAAACAGATGAGGTCTACAACAAAATTTCAATTTTCAATCACTATAGGACACTTTAAGCAAACAGATATGGTAATCAAAGGATTACTAGTTGGAGTATATACCGTAAGGGTATAAGGCAATTTGGAGACAGTTAAGTTCAAATGATCCTTACACTCATACGAGATAAAAGAATGAGTAGCGCCTGAGTCAAACAATATGTTAGAGAGTCTACCAGCTATCAGACACATACCTTGTATGAGTTCAGCAGATTGGGTGGATTCAGCTCCCTTCACGGAAAACACCCTTCCAGTGGCTTGGGGTCTGGTTGTTGGGACACCTCTTCCAGCTCCACCTCTATTATCTCCGTAACCTTTTCCCGTAGCTGCTAGTTGTTGTATAACCTTCTGTCTGCAGTCTCGTGCCATGTGACCTGATTTCCCACAGTTGAAACAGTTGGGTCCACTTGAACAGTTGTTTGCATAATGTGGTCCCCCACATCTGAAGCAAACTACACTTTGCGATTGCTGACCTGTTCTAGTCGCTGGTTCTGGTCCCTGTTTCTGCCCAGGTCTAACATATGATTTGTCTCCACTGGGAACCACTTCCCCCGCGCCTCTGGAAACTTGATCGGTTAGGGCCTCCAATCCTCATTTGTTTCTGCTCATTAGCTATCCTCAGATCTATGCTTTCGATGGCACTGCATCTCTCGACTAGCTATGGGAAGTACTATATGTCAAGAGCCACTACAGCCCTCTACAGCTCATCTCTGAGCCCTTCCTCGAATCTTCTACATTGCCAGTCTTCATTCGAAAACCTCTGATAGTATTCTGAAAACTTGATCAACGCCTCAAACCTCGATGCATACTCACCAACAGACATATTGCCTTGCTTGAGGTTTGTGAATTCCTTTTCCTTCTCGTGTCTAACTATATGCGGAAAATACTTCTCGAAAAAGCAATCGGTGAATAATTTCTAAGTAACTACACTACCTTCAGCCTCTAATAACCTTCTCTTGCCCTTCCACCAGAATTCTGCCCCCTCAGTCAACATAAAGGCGGCATAAGTCACCTTTCTATCCTCTCGGCAACACATAGTATCGAATATCTTCTCAATCTCCTATATCCACCATTCTGCCTTCTCTGGATCGTATTCTCCTCTGAATTTAGGTGGCTTCCCATTCATAAAGGTTGCCAATCCGGCATCCTCAGCTGCTACTGCCCTCCTCTGGTTCTTGATCTCTAGTTGCTCTTTGTTCATTTGCAGCATCTCAGCATTCTGCTGGGTTTGCAATAGCATAGCAGCAACTATTGTCTCCATGGTGTTGGGAGTCGAAGATGATCCTCCTCCAATGTCAGCATTGTCATTGACAGCTCCAATGACCCTTTCTGGAGTCCTTTCTCCACTGTTAGTTGGACGTCCTCTTCCACGTGCCATGATTCTGGTGAAAGAAATCATCCGCTCTAATTAGTATGACATATAATACTACATAAGCAAGTATATAAATACCATATACCATACTAATATTAAATTTTGTATTAGGTTTGGACACTCTACCCCACTTCTAAACATAGTCTAAATCCGATGTGGATTCAACTAGACACGGCCAGTAACAACACCTTAACTTTTAGCAGTCCGATCAGAATCAAACTGCTCTGATACCAAATGAGACACCCCGTTATGCCCATTTTTGTCATTTAGTTTAAAACCTCATTATTTAATTACTTAATCGCATGCTTAATGTGAAAATTACGTAAAAATTGAAACTTAATTTCTTAAGTAAATAGATTCATATAGAACAGAATATGCAAACATAAATATATTACACATACTTAAAGCATCAGAGTTATCCAAACACTGTTTCAGGGCATTCCATCAATAGGATCCCGAACTGGTGCATAGTTATACAAAACATAAGCGGAAAGATAAAGCTTCACGACACAGACGCACTGGCCATAACTAACTAGACCCTAATCACCATGGGTCACAGCTCGTCCTCCGGCATCCGGTTCGTAGGGAGTTCCATCCAACTCCTCCTGGTTACGTTCATCCACAGGGTCTTCTCGTAGGGTTCCACAAGGAGACAAAATACAACATACAGAAATATACTGAGGATAAGAAACAGTTCTATCATCGAAAGCGGAAAAGGGTCATAGTAAACTATACAGTAATTATCACCGACACAATATCAGTCAAGTCATCCATCTTCCATAAAATTCGTATATCCATCCTACCCTCACTCCTGCACCTAAAACTTGATACTGAAAATGGCTATGGTTTCCCTATCATAGTTATGGTTATCGGTCAGTCATCCAAGCGACACGTCCCATTCCCGGTGCACATCCTTGGTCATGGTGAGAATGCTCATGCAAAGCAATGACACAATAGCTGTACATTAAACCCGATGCACACCCCGGACCGTGGGTGCTCATGCAAAGCAATGACACTATAGCTGCACGATTATCCCGGTGCACACCTTCACCATGGTAAGAACGCTCACGCAAAGCGTGACACTACAGTTGCACGATGATCCTGGTGCACACCTCGTCCACTCCCAGAGGTGCTCATGCAAAGCAATGACACTCGTAGTTGCACAAGTTAAGTTTACCCTTTGGACGGTCCCACAAGGACTTCGGGTCTTGTATGTGTCCCACATACGATTATAGAAACAACACAACTTATGAACCTCGCAGACTCCTATGGTCATAACCTAGTGCCTTAACCTCTCATCAAGACCTCAACGCATGCTCTATGTCACAACACCTCTTTAACATGTTTCATGTAGGTTAGGCACCTCTAAAAATCATCATGATCCTCACACCCAAAATAACTCATCTCTTAGACCACATATATATCTTCGCTTAATCCACTAAGCATAAAGTAAATACCACACAGATCATGCATAACATCAAGTCAATCAACGATATTTCAAAACATCAACATAGCACTAAATCAGTTCAATAAAGGTAATAAAACTCAAATCAACCATTAACAGTATAAACATCAACCTAATATCGATCAACCTACAATCCCCGAATCACCATGGATGTTTTATAAAAGCAATTTAAAGCGATTCTGGTCTTGTCGATTATTCGACTTCTAGTAAGGTTTAGGTCGCCCTACATAATTACTACATAATCTACTACTTATCGATTCCGACGATAGGTTGATTCTTTCCACCACCTGGGTTATCACCGAACTCCCGAACTTGAAGCTCCTCGTCATCGCACCACAAAGAATTAACTCCACCTTCTGTGAAGGTAAGGAGATTAGATACTCGAAGAGGTATACCACGAACGTCCTCGTTTCCTCCGAGATGGAAGTCTAAGGTTACAAAACATGAAATCATGAGTTAAAACTCAATCAAAGAACACTAACCACAAGGTATTGGTTCGGTTCATACAATAAACTAGGATTAGGGGTTTCCAAAATTTATGCGACTCTTGGATTTATGATCCTTAAGTGCTAGAAGTTTCCAAAACACATGCAACTTAGGGATTTATGATCCTTAAGTGCTAGGAGTTTAAAACAAGATTACTTTAAACAAAGTTGAACAAAAATCCCACCAAGTTACACTTGATGGAGATTCGGCCTTGACCAATAAGATAGGCTAGGAACATTTAAACTTTCCAATCTCTTTGGTTTAGCATCCATTAATAGTAAGGAGCTCAAAACCATGATCACTTTGGAAAATGAAAAACGAAACACCCTAGGTCCATAACCTTTAAGATTCGGCCATCCTTGGGTTTTCATGATAGAAATCTTTAAATTTTCCAATCTCTTAGACCTTTTAGCATCCAATAACTTATGGAGCTCAAGTCTATGATCATCTTGGAAGCAACATAGGACTTTAAATAACAAAGCTCATAAGCACATAAAGTAAGAACAACATAAGCCTATAAGTAATTAAAGCATAATGATATAAGTAAATGAATCATAAATGACATAAATATAAATGACATAAAAGTAAATGACATAATGTAAATGACATAAAGTAAATGGCATAAATATAAATGACATAAAATAAAAGACATGAATATAAAGAACATGGAAGTAAATGACATGAACAGAAACATAATGACATAAAAATAAATAAGCACAAGTAAGGAAAGCCATAAAGAAAGCACAATAAATAAATGAAGCAAGAATAAAGTAAAGCATCACAATGTATTAGGGTTCTAAGTTCAGGATCACAATTGGATAAGTTGAAACATAGTATCCTAGGCCACTAATACATAGTTTTGGCCATCATGGGAAAACAAGCTATCAAAACCTTCCAAGATTTATGGATCCAATGATCAAGGAACACTTAAAAAAAACTAACACATGATCATGTAAAAGAAGTTGAAACAAAACACTCCCTAGGCCATTATGAGTAGATTCGGCCTCCTCAAGAAATAGAGGATGGAGATTTTTGATTTATACAACCTCTTAGCATGTTAAACTACAAGTAAATACAAGACCATAGAAATTAGTTTCAACTCAAAAGGAGTTTTCTACCATTTTTGAGAGATTTTTGAAGATAAAAGCTCATATATGACATAAAGAAGAAACTTTAGAAAAAGATGAAGTTTTTAAAGAAAAGAATCCATGAGAGTATTACCCTAAGCAAGAGGAACAACTTTGGTGAAGAACACTTAGTGAAAAGAAGAAGAAAAACTAGAGCTTTGGAAGCTTGAAGTTAAGAAAAATATGAAAGCTTAAGAGTTTTAATGGAGTAGAAGGAAGGAAAGTGATGAAGTGAGGATGAATAGTGGTATTTATAGAGGTAGGGGGAGGGGTGCACGTCCTAGAGGAGAGGGAGCAAGGCTTGGAGAGGAAGTTTTGGTTTAGGGCATTGTTTGGATCATTTAAGGAAGGTTTAATGGGTTTTTGGAATAAAATAGATTATAATTTGAAAAAGTAATCATGATCACTTTAAAGTGTGTCATAAGAACTTAATTAGGCATCCCATCAAGCATTCTCTCATCCTTTAGGGTTCCTTTAACTGCTTAAATACGTAACCGATTACACATCCGATCGTATTTTCTGAAGGTTTCACCCGAATAAAATATTTTATTTTATTTTATTTTTGAACGAAAATTTTCAAAATAACAAAAGTTGAAGGAAACATGATAAAAACATTAACCGTCTCGTTCACGGGTCAAAATTAGGTTTTCTGCTTACTAAACTTATACTGACTGTGAAAACGCAGACCGACTTTCGTCTGAATTTTCAACCGAAAATTTTACCGTGACTTCATATGATAAGGTGGATTAGGAATATGAGTTTATTTTATTAAACAAAATATTTTCTACTTTCATATTAAAATATAATTACTTATATTTTAATTGATTAAACAGTATAATGAAAATCAGTCTGTTACACAATAGCTTCATCAAGCTCTGATAATTTCTTATCAGGCTACTTATCATCAAATTTAACATGTATACATTCTTATACTATTAAGGTTCTAGAATTGTAAACTCTAAACCCTTTAGACGACTTAGAATATCCTAATAGAATTCCATTATCTACTTTAGCATCAAACTTACCAAGTTGATCTTTAGTATTTAATATATAACACTTACAACCAAAATGATGAAAGTAAGATATGTTGTGTTTTCGTCCTTTCCTCAATTCATAAGGAGTCTTATTCAAGATTGGTCTTATGTATATTCTGTTCTGTATGTAGCAGGCAGTATTAACAGCTTCAACCCATAAGTGTCTAGGGACAGAGTTGTCATTGAACATTGTTCTAGCCATCTCTTGAAGAGATATGTTCTTTATCTCAAACACACCATTTTGTTGTGGTGTTCTAGTTATTGAGAAGTTGTGAAGTATGTCACTTTCTTCACAGAACTTTTGGAATAGCTCATTTTCAAACTATCCCCCATGATCACTCCTGATTGAAGTGATACACATAACATTTTCATTCTGTACACGTTTGCAGAATACAGAGAAGACCCTGAATGACTCATCCTTGTGAGCTAGGAACATAACCCATGTCCATCTAGTGTAGTCGTCTACTATGACTAGACCATATTTCTTCCCACTAATAGTGGCAGTCCTCTTTGGTCCAAACAGATCAAGGTGTAGCAGCTCTAGTGGTCTATTGGTACTAACAATATTCTTAGATTTAAAGGAACCTTTGACTTGTTTTCCCTTTTGACATGTATCATAGAGAGTATCATATTTGAACTTAAGGTTTGGTAGTCCTCTCATGAGGTTATGCTTATTTAGCTTTGAAATTAATTTCAAGCTTGCATGACCTAGTCGTTTGTGCCAAATCCATCGCTCATCTTCAATGGACACTAGACATGAGACACGCTGATTTGTGAGATCCTCCAAGTCAATCTTATACAGATTGTTTTGCCTCTTGGCAGTGAATAAGAGTGATCCATCAGTCTTATTGACAATACACATGTTCTTGTCAAAAGAAACAACAAACCCACTATCACGTAATTGACTTATGCTCAACAGATTGTGTTTTAATTCATTAATTAAAAGAACATTATCAATGGATGGAAAAGGATGTTTACCAATTTTACCTACTCCAATGATCTTTCCTTTCTGATTACCTCCAAAGGTAAGCCAGCCACCATCTTTATGTCCAAGGTCTGGGAACATACACCTTTCTCCCGTCATGTGACGTGAGCAACCACTGTCCAAGTACCAAGATGCGGGTTTCTTTCCTATTGTTAAACAAATCTGCAACAGGTATAATCTTATCTTTAGGTACCCAGATTGACTTGGGTCCTTTCTTGTTAGTAGTCACTGGATGATCATATTTGATATGCTTGTGATGTATGCATCTAGATGTTATATGACCACCTTTTCCACATACTTTACAGTAGGTGTTGGACGATCTAAATTTTATGCTAACATACCGTGCTTTAATTTTGTGATGTCCTGAGACTTTGATACTTTGTGAGATACTTCATGCTTGTATTTTTCATAGACTAAACCAGACTTATCATGAGGTGACCTAGAGTACCTCAGTATCAAACTTAACTTTTCTGAGCCACCTATGAATTTAGACAGAGTGTCTGTCAGATATGTCACATCTTATTTCAGTTTTTCAACTTCACAAGGGACATCAGGCTCAACCTTGAGTTTGTCAGTTAGACTGACATTCTCTGTTTCAAGTTTCTTGTTTTCATATTCAAGAGCTTGCCTTTCCATGCAAACTTTATCATATTCTTTAGTCAACCTTGAAAATTTCTTTTTGAGATTTCTATATTTATGTGACAGAATGGACGAGTTGTGCAATAAATCATTAAATGCTTCTTGTAAAGTAAATGAACCAGATTTCATTACCTCAACATCAGTGTAATCACTTTCTGAAGAAGTACCAGCCATGAGACATGTTTGCCTTTTCCTCGGCTTCATCTTCTTCTTCAGATGATGATAGATCAAGATCCTCCCAAGTAGCCATTAAACCCTTTTTCCTTTTGAAGAACTTCTTTTTGTCCTTCAAATTTGGGCAGTCAGCTTTGAAGTGACCAGGCTTCTTGCATTCGAAGCACAGAGGTGGACCTTTTTCTTTGGAGTCTGACTTTTCCTTGAAGAACTTTTTGTTGAACTGCTTCCTTCTGAAGCCACCTTTCCTTCTCCACATATGTTGAATCTTTCTGGAGATAAAAGTCAGTTCATCCTCATCAGATCCTTCATCACTTTCAGTTTGCTTCATATGAGGATTCCTCAGCTTTGAGAACTTTGGATGAGCTAGCCTTCTTTGCCTTTAGGGCAACAAACTTTCCTTTTCTGGAACTTTCTTCTTCATTGAGCTCAAGCTCATGAACTTTCAGAGATCCAAGAAGCTCCTCCAAAGTGAGAGTATTGAGGTTCTTTGCCTCCTGAATAGCAGTAACCTTAGGTTTCCACTGTTTATGTAGGCTCATCAAAAAATTTCTAACACGATCTCTATTCTCATAGGTCTTTTCAACAGATCTAAGACTGTTAGTGATAGTTTGGAATCTTCCAAACATTTGATCTATGGTTTCATGTTTAGCCATTTTGAATAATTCATACTGGTGAACCAATATGCTTATCTTTGACTCCTTGACTTGGGATGACCCTTCATGAGCTAGGGCAAGAGTATCCCATATTTCCTTAGCAGTGTTACAGCTACGGACTTTATCATGCTCAGATCTGGTGATGGCACACATCAGGTAGTGCTTACCTTTCAGATTGAGTTGATATTGAGTTTTCTACAATGGAGTCCATTGACCTATAGGAATAGCAGCTCCAGCATCACCTCTTGGCTCAATGTAGCCAGTTTCAATCAGCTCCCAAATATCCACATTTTGTGCATCAAGAAAAGCCATCATTCTCTTTTTCCAGTAGTCATAATCACTACCATCAAAGATAGGAGGTATGTTGATTGCTTGTCCTTATGAATCCATGCTTGTTGGATCATACTCCCTCAGCACTTGGTAGATGCTTAACCCTTTCGAGGCTGAGCTCTGATACCAACTGAAGTTAACATAGGGAAACCCAAGAAGGCAGGTTGAATTGTGTTTCTTAACAGTTTTTCGAAAAAGCATTTTCTCAAACCTTTTCACAAGAAAAAACAATATAAGCAACACTCAAGCAAGAAAACCTTTTTAAAGAGTTAACAAACTCAGATCCAAAACCCCACAGTTAGTATAACCAAAAGCTATAAAAGATAGGGATTAGAATATTCACACAAGTGATTTATCCTGGTTCACTCTCTTCCAACCAAGAGCTACGTCCAGTCCCTTCTATCTGAAAGTTTTCTCCACTATTCTCCAAATAGATTACAAGTATTCAACACCTCTTCGGCCTACAAGTATTCTTTCTCTATCAAGCCTCTTCAGGCTCTAACTCTAACTAAGAGATTTACAGATTTGATCTAAGAACTCACTATGTGTGAGAGTGTGAAAGTTTAAGATCAGTAGGTTTACAAGAAAACTTGTTCAACAGATTTCAGCAGAGTTTTGGCACGTTTGATATCAGAGCTTCTATATCTTTTTATTGGGGTTCTTCTAGTATTTATAGAAGGAGAGCATTGATGTCTTGAAATTCTTCAACGGTCTTCAAATTGTATCCGTTTAGACATAGCATTAAATGCTAAGATCCGTTGAGACTGATAACTTGATATGCTTTATGGAGAAGTGCTTTTGTTTATCAGAGGAATACTCAAAGTAGAGTTGTCACTTCCCTATTGTAGCAAAGGTTACTTTCTGACTTTCCTTCTTTGTACTTGGATTGAACTTAGCAACATAGTTGACAAAGTACAAAGGTTTATGTTCTCGATGGTACTATGTGAAGTTGGCACAGGCAAACACAAGAAGGGGGGGTTGAATTGTGTTTGTTAACTATTTAGGGAAAAACCCTTTTGAACAACTTTTTCACAAGCTGAAGATAAAAAGATTAAGCACACAAGAAGTCCTTTTTAAAAGATTAACAAAATCAATATCAAAACCCCATAGTTAGTATAAGCAAATAAAAACTGAAGAGTTTAGGGATAGAAAATTCACACAAGAGATTTTATCCTGGTTCACTCTCTTCCAACCAAGAGCTACGTCCAGTCCCTTCGGCTTGAAGGATTTTTGCACTATTTCTCCAAATAGATTACACAACAATTATTCAACACCTCTTCAGGATACAAGTATTCCTTTCTTACCAAGCTTCTTCAGGCTCTAACTCTATCACATAGATTTAAAAGTTGCTCTTCTTAACTCACTAAGTGTGAGAGTATGACAGTTTAAGATCAGTTGAATATTACAACAATATTCAAACTAAAAGATTACAAACTTTTGCTTTTGAAAGAATGAAATAATAAGAGCTTGTTTTCACAAGAATTGTATTGGCAGAAGTTGGGCTCGCAAAAGTTATTCTTCAGTATCTGAGGTCTTCTACTTATATAGTGACCTTCTTCTGCTCTTGTAGCTCTTCAACGGTTACTTTGAATAATCCCGTTTAGAGATAGCATTAAATGCATGATATTCGTCGTGACTGATAGCTTGATTTTGGCGAGTTGAAAAGTATCCTTGGTTATCAGAAAATCACAAAATGGAGGTTCACTATTCTGAGCAATTATGCCTTAAAAACTTTCTTTCTTCCTTTGTGTATAACCCAGCTTTTGTTCAGCAAAAAGATGTCATCGTACAAATCATTTTGAAATTCCAATTGTACTATTTGCTTTTTGTATTATCTTGATAGTACTATGAGTTTTCTTAAGGGAAACAAGACATTAAATAGAATAAAGACAAATGGTAAGAACAAATATTCATTTGAAATAAATATCAATCATTTTAAATAAATTCATTGTGGACCATATTGCATTAAATCTCATATTCAAGGTAGCAAACATATAAAACATATATAGCCGTCTACTTAGTTTTAAGAACGCATTTATACAAGAGTTTAATTCTACTCGTGGTAGAAGCGCTCGTCCACTGAATTGACAGAAGCGCTCGTCTACTAATATGGTAGAGGCACTCGTCCACACAAGTCTTTGGACTTGCTAAGTCCTTAAAGAACCTCCATCCAGTGACGTGGCATATGGACGTCTACTGAATTTTAGTTAGACATTATGAATGTACGCTTGAGTTTTAAGGATAGCACTCGTCTGCTGACGTGGCAGGATGAATGCGCTTATTTTCAAGTCTTTGGACTTGCTATACCTAACTAGTTATTTAGGTATTCATTTATAGCCTCGTCTACTAAGGAAAACCAGTCTACTTATCATTTAAAATATAAGCAGTTTAAATAACCTTTGGACGGGTAATTCTTTGCATTAGTCCAAGCATTGTATACCTTATATTATTTTGAATATTCCTGTATAAACTGAACTCACTTGTTAGATCTCAACTAACACTTTGCCAAGAAAATTTAATCCTTTTGTTAGCATTAAAACTTAGAGATTATTAAATCCAAAACCACTTTGGTTCCAACAATCTCCCTTTTTTGATGATGACAAAAACTGATTAAATTTAAATAGTAAAGTCTAAGAGAGCTTGCAAGGCTCCCCCTAAGACAAGGCATTAAAATATTTAAGTAGACTAACAGAAAGGTATAAACACTTAACATACTTAGAATCCATATAAACACAAGTACCAAAGCAAATAATATAAGTAAAGCAGATCAATGCAAATGCAAACATATAAGTGCTTTTCAACAACTAACTTAATTTATAATTTTCTTTCTTTTCCTTTCTCCCCTTTTTTGTCATTAGTCAAAAAGGTAAAAAGGGAGTGGACCATCATTGTCAGCAAAATACAATAAGAAAGAAGAAATTCTAAGAAGAAGGAGGTGGAGGAAGGGGTTGGTTTGGATTTTGATTCTTCTGAAATTCCATTAGCATGGACAACATTTGAGTCACCATGGCATTTGTAGGGGCCAAGGTGTCTTGTACTTGATTTTGCACTCTTTCTTCAATTTGTTGTGCCATCTGCTCAGTCCTCTCTTCAACTATCTTTCCAACCTTATCATCAACAATTCTTCCAATGATGTCTTCAAGATTGGATGCCAAAGATAATTGTCTTGAGCTTTCAGCAGAGTCGGAGATAGTGTCTTGAGCTTGGGCTGGAGGATGAACCATAGCAAGAGCTAATGGTTGAGAAGATGTCTTAGCAGACTCAGCATCATGCTTAGAAGCACATAACTCATCAGACTGTTCTGTCAAAGTTGGCTAAAAAGTATAAACGACATTAGGTAGAGGAGTTGAAGGCTCAGAAACAGGTTTGGAAATGATTTCTACATTCAGTTCAAGGCCTCCACAATTAATTCTTCAGATGTATGCTCAGAGGATGAAGTTGAAGCTTTGGCAAAAGCATATTGCATAACTGGCTCAAGGATATCCTTTGCCCAACTGACAGGGTAGACAAACTCCACATTTCTGCTATTGATAGGAAGTCCCAAAAGGTCTTTATATATCATGTACCTAAAGTGTGAGAGTCCACACTTTCCTATGACCTTGGGAATATCTGCATTTTTTTCATCAGTCAATCCAGAGGAAGACGCCTCTCTGGTGCAGTGAATAAGGTGGGATTGCCAGAAAGCACCTGCATAGTTAGCCTCATTGACCATCTCAATTGGCAAGGATTGAATGTAATCCATCTGTGAGTGGTCAAAGGGTTCAGAATTTAGATCCAGCATGATGTCTTCAACAACTGGCATCTTTCCTTTGTGCCTTGGATGCTTCTTGTCCTTGTCCTTATTTAGATCAATCATTGTCAATCTAGAACAGATTTTGTAGGGCATAACACCAACAATTGTAGACGTGGAGTGTCTTAACCAGGTGGGAGGGACAAATCGTGCAGCTCTGTCTACTCTGAAGTGGCTGAATTCCCATTTCAGCATCTCATACATCAGTGTGTCCACAAACTGGTCAACAACAGCTCCATATATACTTGGATGTTTGAAAGTCATCCATTTTGCAGTCTGATCCATGACAAAAGGAATTTTCCTGGAGGATCTGGCTCTTTTCTCAAGAACACTTCCAAGATTTTTCTTGTTTGGATCTGTATGCCAGTCAGATATGATAACTCTTTCTACTCCATCAGTGAAAGGTTTAAGAGGTGGAAGTTTCACTAAGTTGGGGTAGATTTTCTTGGCAGGAAATCTTTGTTGGGGAAGGTGAGTGAGGAGAGGTCCATGTTCATTAAAAATTTGAGAAGGGAATGGGCCAGAAGAAGTGTGGGGTTTAGGGTTGACCCAGTAAGGATAGATGTTGAGGGGTTCAAACTCATACTCAGCCAGTGGGTGCCATTTTGTTAGAATGAGTTCTGGTTCTTGTGGAATGGTGTGGAAGAGTATTTTCCATTCTCTCTGTACTTTGGCCCAATTTTCAGATTGGCCAGCATAGAGAGGGGAAGAGGGAATTAAGGGTGGAAATAAGGTTTTCAAGGGTTTTGGAAAGGGGGCTTCAATGGTAATGTTGTTATCTATATGTGGTAGTGGTGAGGGTGGTGATTGTGGCAGGGTAGGAACATAAGCATTATTCACATCATATGGAGCAGAGAAACTATGATCAAGAGTTGTCAAATTTGATACTAATTCATCTACTGCTAACCTAACAGGGTCATTAGCAGAGATTACTACCTCGGAAGTCAAAGTTGTTCTAGCCCTCTTCGTTGGTTGCCTTTTCTTCTTAGCAATTGGACCAGCAACAACAGCAGCTTGCTTTTCAAGAATAGTAGCAATGGGGAGTTCATCATCATCTTCATCTTCAGACATGATGACTTTTCTTCCCCTTTTTGGTGCAGATTGACGAACAACACCAGAGGATACAGAGGGGACGATCCTCTAGTAGTCCTCTTGGGAAGGGGTTGCCTCACAGCCACTGTTTTTCTCTTGGTTCCCTTCTTCAAACCAAGAATTGCAGCTTGTTGGCTTCAAGAGTTTCATCCTTAACCTACATCTTCTCTTCAAGCTTTGCTAACTCCCCTTGCTTGTAAGTGCTGAGTTGCATGCCACTGAGATTTACTCGGCCAAAGTCCACAGCTTGCAATCCTTTCTCATGAAGGAGTCTTTCTTGTTCATCCTTCGACTTTGCACTTAGAATATCGTACAAGCCTTGTTGCTTGAGAATTTTTGACAAGAAATAGGTGAAGGTAACATGAGAGGCAGATTCTCTGTTAGTAATGGCATCCTTGAAGCGATGAAATAGGATCCATGGAAGGTTAATCTTGGTTTCAAAGACCAGATGGCACAGCAGAATTTGTGAAGAGCTAATAAATTGTCCTTGAAGCTAATCTTATGCAGCACTACTTTATTCAGAATCTGGTGAAGAATTCTGATGTGATCTTTCTTCTCAGATGATTTCCAAGAATGATTTCTCACGCTGTCTTGTCTCATAAGGGTAACAGCTATTGTTTCAGGACCACCTAGGTCTTCTTCCCTGTTTTTAGTGAAGACTAATCCTTCTTGAGCACAAGCAATGGCATCAGAGATGGTTTTCTCTAATACTATCACTTTCCTTCCTAGCACAAATCCAACAACTTCTGTTTCATAGATCTTCGATCTCCTCAAGAATTCCCTTATCAAGTCAGGATACACAGAGACCTTTTTCAAGAAGATTCCATCCCAACCAGCAGCGTTGATGAACTTACTCACATCCAAGTTGTATTCTTGTAAAATTCTGAAGTTGAAGTGGTGTTCCATGGATATGGACATCGTATTAGTTGCAAAAGTAGGCATGGGAGCAGTGGTTGAAGCCATTGTTGAGTAAGAAGAGTTTTGGAAGAACAAGGGAGATAGAGAGTTCAAAACATTGAGAGAGAGAGGTTGACGATGAAGAGATACGAAAATATTTTTAGGTGGAAAGAGGTTACTTTTAAAGATTTCTGAAAACGAACAGTTTCCAAAAAAAAGATAATGACAAGACATGTCATTAAGTGTAAAACGGCATTGGTAATCTTGGAACCGTAAAAAGGTCTTGATGGGATTGATTAGAGTTACTGACTCATCAAGCAAAGAGAAGAGTGTTATATAAAAATGTTCAAGAACACATTAATATAATCAATAAATGTGTGTATTGACGAGTCCACACAAGACTAAGAGTGGACGTGCAAAGACATAGGTAGTGGACGCGTAGAATCCACTTGCTCTGGATGTCATGACTAGTGGACGTGCAGAGAAAACATGCAATGGACGACCAATAAACAATAAATATACTAGATCAATCCACATACAACATATTCAAATGCTTTCTTATAAAGATAAATCTGTCCTCAGCAAGAGGTTTAGTAAAGATATCTGCCCATTGGTGGTCAGTATCTACAAATTGAATATCAAACACACCTTTTTGCACATAATCCCTAATAAAATGATGTTTAATCTCTATGTGCTTAGCTCTAGAATGCAAGATTGGATTCTTAGATAAATTGATTACAGCAGTATTATCACATATAAGTGGAATACTACTTACAAATACATTGTAGTCCTCCAATTGGTGTTTGATCCATAGAAGTTGTGAGCAGCAGCTTGCAGCTGATATGTATTCTGCTTCAGCAGTTGATAGAGCAATGGTACTTTGCCTTTTGCCTGACCATGATACTAGGTTAGCTCCAATGAAGTGACATCCTCCACTAGTGCTTTTTCTTTCAATTCTATCTCCAGCATAGTCAGCATCACAAAAACCAACTAATCTGTAATCATCATTTTTCTTAAAGCACAAACCCAGATTAGTAGTACCTTTTAAATATCTAAATAATATTCTTTAAACTGCTGAGAGATGAGACTCTCTAGGATCATATTGAAAACGAGCACATAAGCAAACACTGAACATTATATCAAGCCTAGACGCAGTCAAATATAAAAGAGATCCTATCATACCTCTATGTACCTTTTGGTCTACCTTTTTCTCTTTATCATCTTTGTTCAGTATTGAAGTGGGATGCATAGGGGTATTCAATGGTTTGCAATCATCCATCTTAAACTTCTTTAGAAGTTCCTTTGTATACTTAGTCTGATGGATGTACACCTCGTCCATAGACTATTTAACTTGAAGTCCATGGAAGAATTTGAGTTCTCCCATCATGCTCATTTCAAATTCATTCTGCATTATCTTAGAAAATTCCTTGCATAGAGATTCATTAGTAGCACCGAAAATGATATCATCAACATAAATCTATACTATAATGAAATCTGACTTAATAAATTTTCTAAATAGAGTTGTGTCTACTTTTCCTCTGTTAAAACTATTTTCCATTAGAAACGTACTTAACCTATCGTACCAAGCTCTAGGAGCTTGCTTAAGTCCATACAATACTTTCTTAAGCTTATAAACATGTTCAGGGTGATTTGTATTTTCAAACCTTGGAGGTTGCATGACATATACTTCTTCATTAATAAAGCCATTTAAGAAGTCACTTTTAGCATCCATTTGAAAAAGCATAATATTATGATGTGCAACAAATGAAAGTAAGATTCTTATAACTTCTAGTCTAGCAACCGGTGCAAAAGTTTCATTATTTTCAGTATAGTCTATACCTTCTTCTTGAGAGTAGCCTTGAGCAACAAGTCTTGCCTTGTTTCTCACAACCTTACCATCTTCATCAAGCTTGTTTCTATAGACCCACTTTGAACCAATGACTGACTTGTCTTCAGGCAGGGGTACAAGCGTCCAGACTTCACTTCTCTCAAACTAATTTAGCTCTTATTGCATAGCAAGAATCCATCCCTCGTCCAGTAGAGCTTCGTCCACTGTCTTCGGTTCACATTCATAGAAAAGAGCAGAATTACTTTGTTCTCTGAAGGTTGACCTAGTTCTTAGCTTGTCATTGGGGTCACCAATGATTTGATCTTGAGGATGGTAATTTATGAAATACCAAGATTTCTGAGCATTTTCCTGTTGAGAGGTAGAAGTTTCAGGTTGTTGTTGAGAAGTGTAGTCTACTTGGATACCAGTCTTGATTTCTAGTTTCTCTCCTGAAATGTTTAGATCGAGATCTGCAAAAGCTTCATCTAGCTCTGATAAATCCTTATCAGGCTGTTTGTCATCAAATTTCACGTGAATACATTCTTCTACAACTAAAGTTCTAGAATTATAAACTCTAAAGCCTTTTGGAGTTTCAGAAAATCCTAGAAGGATTCCATTATCTACTTTAGCATCAAATTTACCAGGTTGATCTTTTGTATTCAAAATATAACATTTACATCCAAAAGGGTGAAAGTATGAAATGTTGGGTTTTCTGCCTTTCCACAATTCATAAGGAGTCCTATTCAGAACAGGTCTAATGTATATTCTGTTCTGAATGTAGCAGGCAGTGTTCACAGCTTCAGCCCAAAAGTGCTTAAGGATAGAATTGTCATTGAGCATAGTCCTAGCCATCTCTTGAAGAGATCTGTTCTTTCTCTCTACCACACCATTTTGCAGTGGTGTTCTTGGTATTGAGAAGTTGTGTTGAATACCACTTTCTTCACAAAACTCATGGAATAGCTCATTGACAAATTCTCCCCCACGGTCATTTCTAATTGAAACTATACACATGCCTTTTTCATTATGTACACGTTTGCAGAATACAGAAAAGACCTTGAGTGACTCATCCTTGTGAGCAAGGAACATAACCCCATGTCCATCTAGTGTAGTCGTCTACTATGACAAGACCATATTTCTTTCCATTGACAGAGGCAGTCCTTGTTGGACCAAAGAGATCATGGTGTAGCAACTCTAGTGGTCTGTTGGTACTAACAACATTCTTAGATTCAAAGGAACCTTTGACTTGTTTTCCCTTCTGACATGTATCACAGAGAGCATTAGAGTTGAAACTAAGGTTTGGTAGTCCTCTTACAAGGTTATGCTTTTTCAGTTTTGAGATTAATCTCAAACTTGCATGACCCAACCTTTTGTGCCAAATCAGTCATTCATCCTCAATGGACACTAGACATGACACACTTTGATTTGAGAGGTCCTCTAAGTCAATCTTATACAGATTGTTTTGCCTCTGAGCAGTGAATAAGAGTGACCCATCAACTTTCTTGACAAAACACATATTCTTATTAAATGAAATAGCAAACCTACTATCACATAATTGACTAATGCTAAGCAGATTGTGTTTAAGACCATTTACTAACAGAACATTATCAATGGAGGGAAAAGGATGTTTACCAATTTTACCAATACCAATGATCTTTCCTTTTTGATTTCCTCCAAAAGTGACCCAATCACCATCTTTGGGTCTCAGGTCTTGGAACATATACCTTTCTCCTGTCATGTGTCGTGAGCATCCACTATCCAAGTAACATGACTTCTATTTCTTTCCTGTTGTTAAGCAGATCTGCAACAGATTATATTATCTTTAGGTACCCAAATTGACTTGGGTCCTTTCTTGTTAGTGATCATAGGTCGTGGATGCTTTGCATGCTTGTTATATATGCATTTAGATGACACATGCCCACTTTTTCCACATACTTTGCAGTAAGTATTGGAAGGGCTTGGTTTTGACTTCGTATGCTGTGGACGGGCTTTAAAAGCCTTATACTGTGTATGGACTTTTGTTTTATTCAGATATGTATCTTGCTTCTCTTTATCATAACCAATGCCAGATTTGTCATGTGGCGATCTAGAATATCTTAATATAAGATTTAATTTATCTGAGCTACCAACCATTTTTGACAGAGAGTCTGTCAAGTATGTCACATCTTGTTTCAGTTTTTCAACTTCACAAGAGCTATTAGACTTACACTTAGTCTTGTCAGCCAGACTAGCATTGTTTGATTTTAATGTTTCATTCTCATCCCTAAGGTTTTGATTTACTGTGCAGACCTTATCATAGTCTCTAGAAAGTTTAATAAACTTCTTTGTGAGACTCTTATACTCTTTAGATAGTATGCATGATTCATACAACAATTCATCAAAAACAGTTTGAAGAGTGGATGGATCGGATTCTATTACCTCAGCATCAGTGATGTTCACTTTCCGATCCAGTGTCAGCCATGATGCAAATCTTTGCTTCTTCTCCTGCTTCATCTTCTTCATATGAAGAAGACAGGTCAAGATCCTCCCAAGTAGCCATCAAGCCTTTCTTCTTTTTGAAGAATTTCTTTTTCTCCTTCAGCTCTGGGCAGTCAGCTTTGAAGTGCCCTGGTTTCTTACATTCAAAGCACAGGGGTGGGCCTTTCTCCTTGGAATCTGACTTCCCCATGGAGAATTTTTTGTTGAGCTGCTTCCTTATGAATCCACCTTTCTTTCTCCACATGTGTTGTATTTTTCTGGAGATGAAAGATAGTTCATCCTCATCTGAGTCATCTTCATTATTTGATGAATCAGCTTCATCTGAATACTCAGCAACTATAAGCATCTTTGAGGAACTAGCTTTCTTGGCCTTTAAGGCAATGGAATTTCCTTTTCTGGAGTTTTCCTCTTAATTAAGTTCAAGTTCATGAACTTTTAATGACCCCAGAAGCTCTTCCAGAGAAAGAGTATTCAGATTCTTTGCTTCCTGGATAGCAGTTACCTTAGGTCTCCACTGCTTTGAGAGACTTCTCAAGATTTTTCTCACATGATCTCTATTTTCATTGACCTTTCCAAGAGACCTGATACTGTTGGTGATTGATTGAAATCTTCCAAACATCTTATCTATAGTTTCATGATCTGCCATCTTGAATAGCTCATACTGGTGAACCAGCATGCTTATCTTTGATTCCTTTACTTGTAAGGAACCTTCATGAGCTTGTGTAAGAGTATCCCAGATTTCTTTAGCTGTGTTGCAACTATGAACCTTGTCATGCTCCAATCTGGTGATAGCACACATGAGATAGTGATTAGCTTTCAAGCTTAGTTGATGTTGGCTTTTCTGCTCTTAAGTCTATTCAGCTCTAGGCACTATAGCTCCAGGTTCACTCCTTGGCTCAGTGTGGCCATTTTCAATTAGTTCCCAGATGTCAGCATTCTGTTCATCCAAGAATGCCATCATCCTTTTTGTCCAATAATCATAATCAGTTCCATCGAAGAGAGGAGGTCTGTTGATAGCTTGTCCTTCTGCATCCATGATTGTAGGATCGTATTGCCTAAGCACTTGTTAGATGCTCAACCCTGTCAAGGCCGAGCTCTGATACCAACTGAAGTTGGCACAGACAAACACAAGAAGGGGGGTTGAATTGTGTTTGTTAACTATTTAGGCAAAAACCCTTTTGAACAACTTTTTCACAAGCAGAAGATAAAAAGATTAAGCACACAAGAAATCCTTTTTAAAAGATTAACAAAAGCAATATCAAAACCCCACAGTTAGTATAAGCAAATAAAAACTGAAGAGTTTAGGGATAGAAAATTCACACATGAGATTTTATCCTGGTTCACTCTCTTCCAACCAAGAGCTACGTCCAGTCCCTTCGGCTTGAAGGATTTTTTCACTATTTATCCAAATAGATTACAAACAAATATTCAACACCTCTTCAGGCTACAAGTATTCCTTTCTTACCAAGCTTCTTCAGGCTCTAACTCTATCACAGAGACTTAAAAGTTGCTCTTCTTAACTCACTAAGTGTGAGAGTATGACAGTTTAAGATCAGTTGAATATTACAACAATATTCAAACTAAAAGATTACAAACTTTTGATTTTGAAAGAATGAAATAACAAGAGCTTGTTTTCACAAGAATTGTATTGGCAGAAGTTGGGCTCGTAAAAGTTATTCTTCAGTATCTGAGGTCTTCTACTTATATAGTGACCTTCTTCTACTCTTGTAGTTCTTCAACGGTTACTTTGAATAATCCTGTTTGGAGATAGCATTAAATGCATGATATCCGTTGTGACTGATAGCTTGATTTTGGGGAGTTGAAAAGTATCCTTGGTTATCAGAAAATCACAAAATGGAGGCTCACTGATCTGAGCAATTGTGCCTTAAAAGCTTTCTTTCTTCCTTTGTGTATAACCCAGCTTTTGTTCAGCAAAAATATGTCATCGTGCAGATCGTTTTGCAATTCCAATTGTACTATTTACTTTTTGTATTACCTTGATAGTACTATGAGTTTTCTCAAGGGAAGCAAGACATTAAATCGAATAAATACAAATGGTAAGAACAAATATTCATTTGAAATAAATATCAATCATTTGAAATAAATTCATTGTGGACCAGATTGTATTAAATCTCATATTCAATGTAGCAAACATATAGAACTTATATAGCCATCTACTTAGTTTTAAGAACGCATCTATACAAGAGTTTAACTCTGCTCGTCCACTGATGTGGTAGAAGCGCTCGTCTACTAATGTGGTAGAAGCGCTCGTCCACTGAATAGATAGAAGCGCTCGTCTACTAATATGGTAGAGGTGCTCGCCCACACAAGTCTTTGGACTTGCTAAGTCCTTAGAGAACCTCCGTCCAGTGACATGGCATATGGACGTCTACTAAATTTTAGTTAGACATTATGAATGTATACTTGAGTTTTAAGGATAGAACTTGTCTACTGATGTGGCAGGATGAATGTGCTTATTTTCAAGTCTTTGGACTTGCTATACCTAAAAAATTATTTAGGTATTCATTTATACCCTCGTCTACTAAGGAAAACCAGTTTACTTATCATTTAAAATATAAGCAGTTTAAATAACCTTTGGACGGGTAATTCTTTGCACGAGTCCAAGCATTGTATACCTTATATTATTTTGAATATTCCTGCATAAACCGAACTCACTTGTTAGATCTCAACTAACACTTTTCCAAGTAAATTTAATCCTTTTGTTAGCATAAAAACTTAGAGATTATTAAATCCAAAACCACTTTGGTTCCAACACTATGTTTCTATTCTCAAGAACCAACGAGTTTAACAAATGAAGCAGCAACGGAAAGAGACATATATTCTCTTGAATTAAATATTCAATCATTTGAAATAAATACGCTTAAGCTTAGACGGGTTCACTTTTAATATCTAGTAGACATGCAGGTCCTTGGACGCGCAAGATTTAACTTATCAGTAAGACGGACTCATCTACTGATACTACGTCTATAGACTTTTGTTTAGTTCCAAGTCTTTGGACTTGCTATACTCAACAGTTCGTCTACTAACATGGCGTCTATTGTGATTTCTCGTCTATTATCAAGTCTTTGGACTTGTTTTTTTACTGATAAACGTATTGGCTCGTCTACTTATCTTTTCTTAGACTTAGATACTCGTCTAACATCTATTTCCTTAGCCAATTTTTAAGACGTCATCTAGAGATAACTTAACATACTCGTAATTTTACCAAAGATTAAAGACTCGTCTAGAGGATCAAAAATAGAATTCGATATGATTCCATAGCAAAGCGAAGATATAAGTTTCCTTGACTAGTAATATTCAAACAGTCCTGCAAACTAAAGCAAACAAGTTAGATCATTAACACTACTTTTCCATACAAATTTAACCTTTTGTTAACATCAAAACTCGAGAGATTATTTTAGCCAAATCCACTTTGATTCTAACAATAACAACATAACTATATAAAGTTCCCCCTTGGCCTATGTGATCATTTTTTTATCTGCAAGCTTTCTCTGTTGTCTAGAATCCATATGCAATTATGTATGTCAACTATCTTAAAGGTAGATGACTGAAATTTTTTTACTTATTCTCATTTTTCCTTTTTTCCCAGTCTGTTGTCCATGTTCATGCTGTCATCAAATACTTGTGTTCAACTATCCCATATTTGGTGTTTTCTTGTCTGCTGACTCAGGTTTTCCTACAGATGCAGTTATTACAATTTTTCCAGAAACTCATACTGTCTAATGTGCCTAACAGATGAAGGAGCTTATGAATGCCTTAAGTAAGCCTCCTAGTTTTACTGACAAGACAGTTCCAATTGATATATTATAGTTTCTTGACATATTTATAGCTTCTGTTTCTTAAGATAGCAGGTTAATCCATTTTGTGCCAATAATTTAAATTTTGACAACTGTTGGTAAATATAAAAGTTGATCACTTTCCCATACGGTTAACACGGTAACCGTTTTGCCAATCTGTATCTATATTCTGTTACATTGTCACTTACTATTCTTTTCTTTCCTTTAATATCTTTTTTCATTTTTTGTACTTCATCTCTTCCCATTAAATTTTTAATTTCTAAAGTTATTTTAGGAATTAAAAGAGAGTAACCTCATGAAGTAAGCCTTCTTTCTTGGTTAGGTCATTGTTGAAGCCTAGTCCAGTCAGCCAAGGTTTATATACTTGTGATGTGCAATTTAACAGTGATAAATGCTAGCAACTATGATTCCCTGATTTTTCAAGGCCCTTTTCTACCAAGATATCTATCTTTTGCTATCATTAACACTGTTACCATAATGCTATTACAATAATATATTGCTTCTTTATGTTTAATACATTTCTTACTAAAATTGTTAATCACAGTTCTCATTTACAAAAATCTTTAAATTTTGGTTAAAAGGACTTACAGCTTGAATATGAGCATGAGCATAATTTGTATTTTATCATAATGATTAATATCCAAGTATAGCACTGTATGATGATAAGTTGCAAATGTATATGCTTTTGATATGTTAATTTGATTGATTTTAAAAATCCTTTAAAGCTTAAAGAGTTGTTTTTGCCCTATTTTAGTGTGTTTCTATAGAGTCCTTAGGATTGATTGTTGTTTAAGTTTGTTTGGTAAATTTAGTGATTTTTGTTGTCTATTTTGTGTGTTTTAGGTAGCAATAGGAAATCATGATAAAAGGGTAGAGATTGGGTCCAGATGCAATTTGCTAAGCCAAAGTTTTCCTTGGCTGGGCACAACTAAGGCTGAAATTGTTGTGCATTCTGGAGGCTATGCGCTCAGCCAAGCAAATATTTCGCTCAGCCAAGATGTGTCAGAGAGAAAAACATATCAGGATTATCTGGGCTCAGCCAATTTATTTTGTGCGCTAAGCCAAGGCGTATCCGTGAATCAACTTAAGTGAGAGCTACGCTGAGCCAAGAAAGTGATGCGCTCAGCCAAAATCCCGATGACAGCATGGACTATAAATTCCTCTTTTAGCAAAACCCAATGAAAAAAAAATAGTACACCTACGATTTTTACCCTAAAAGTGACGTCTTCTGTGGACCTAAGTTGTTGTGACTGCTGTGGAGAGCTTCCATGGAGTTTCTTCTTTCCTTTTCTTTTATTGCTTTGATTTTGGTTTTCTCTATGACTATGAGTAGCTAAATTCCCTTTCTGTTGGGATTAGATGTAGCTAAATCAAATCTCATGTATTTGCTTTGATTTATTAATCTATGTTCATGCTTCTTTATTAGTGTTTGATTTCTATGCTTAATGCTTTTTGTGGTTTGATCATCCATAAATTGTTCTAAGATTTGATTTGCAATTGGGAAGTTCTTATCATTTCTTGATCTGAAATTAATCACCTAGTAAACCTTGCATCTAGGAATGGATTTTGGTTTATTAGTAATCGTGTAATCCCTAATCTTAATGCAAATTCGTTAATTAAGCCACTTAAGGAATTAGGGTCTAATTAGGGGATTTAGGCTCTTGTCATCTAAGGAATTAGGACTTGAGTAATCTTGTGGGTTGATTTTAATATTTGAAGCATAAATTGGATTGGTGGTCTTAGTATTGCATGAGGCAAATGTTTAGTGAAGTTTAATCCCAACATCTTTCATCGTATTTGAAAATTCCATTTTTTTGCATTCCAAGTGTTTGATAAAAATCCAAAAAGAACTTGTTCCTTTTAATTTGTTTATTTTAAATGTTAACTCTTGTTGGGCTTGGTATTTAATATTGAGCTCCCTTCCTTCCAAATATTCGCTTAGATGGTAGTTGATTTGTTACGTGCTAGTACTTGTCGCAATCGTGGGAACGATATCCCTCTTACCTCTTTACTACTTGTACGACTTGGTATACTTGCCGAAATCACATCAAGTTTTTGGCGCCGTTGCCGGGTACTTGTGTTTCAATATTAGCATACCCATTTCGATTACTAATTTAAGCACGATTTTATTTTTTCTATTTTATTATCTGTTTCTCTTTGCTATCATTTAGTGCTAACAATCTTGGTCTCTAGACTCTTGTGCATGCGAGGTACTATCCCAGTTGACCAACTTCTCTACGATCTTGAAATAGAGAAAACGGCTAGGGAGAATTGGAGTCAAGCAAGACAGCGGAAGTTATTAGCACAACAAGAGAGAGAACAAGAGACCTCCACTTCACAAGTTCATCAAGAACCACTTGAGATGGCAAGAAATAGTGAGGGTGTTACACGAAGGACACTTGGGGATTATTCCAATACAAATGTCAATCGGCATGTCACTAGCATAGTGAGGCCTCCAGTGAATTCCAACAATTTTGAGATCAAGCCGGCTCTCTTGAATATTATGCAACAAAATCAATTTGACGGGATGGATAAGGAGGATCCTAATAATCATATCTCCAACTTCATTGAGTTATGTGATACGGTGAAGATAAATGGTGCTACCGATGATGCAATTCGCCTAAGGTTGTTTCCTTTTTCTCTAAGAGATAGAGCCAAGGCTTGGCTCCAATCTCAACCAAGGGGGAGCATCACTACATGGGATGATTTAGAGGCTAAGTTTCTTGCAAGGTTCTTTCCCACCTCAAGATTTGTGAAGACACGGGGTGATATCATAAGCTTCATTCAACAAGAGGGTGAGACTCTTCATGACACATGGGAAAGGTTCAAAGACTTGCTCCGAAAATATCCAAATCATGGGTTTGATGATCTTGTCCAAATGCAAACATTTTGCAATGATTTGAGGCCATCAACCAAGCTTATATTGGATGCCTCAGCTGGAGGTTCCATGAACACAAAGACGCTGGAGGTAGCATTGACTTTAATAAAAGCTATGGCATCTAATGACTATCTGACGCATCATGACCGAGGTACCACATCAAGAAAGGGAGTGTTAGAGTTAGACTCACAAACTGCACTTTTGGCTCAAAATAAGCTTATGTCACAACAACATGAGTCCATTACCCAACAACTAGTTCAACTCCCACAACAACTCCAAACCATGTAAGGCACAACCATGCCACCTCGGCAGGTAATGATATGTGATTTTTGTGGAGGAGATCATGATAATGGAAATTGTGAGGCCACACCTAGTTCCCATGAGGAACCTAATTATATGGGGAACTATGGGCGGCAAGGTAACAACCAAAATTCTAACAATTACAACCAAGGGTGGAGGAATCAAACAAGTTTTGGTTGGAAACAATATGTTGGACAAGCAAGTAAGCCTCATCCCACACAACCGCCTCAAGGCCGGACTTGTATCTTGGAGAACGTCCTCAATCAATTCATGCAAATGTTAACACCGATGCTTCCATAAAAAACTTGGAGGTTCAAGTTGGACAAATTGCAAAGCACCTAGCGGAACAATCTAGCGGCAGTTTTTCAGGTAATACTCAAATTAATCCTAAAGAGCATTGTAAGGCTATTGTTTTGAGGAGTGGTAAAAGTCTTGAGAAAGTGAGCGGTGAGACTTTGTTGAAAAATAAGAGAGTTGCTGAAAAACACTGAGTTGAGTGTTGAAAATGAGGAAAAAGGCAAAGATGTTGTAATAGGGGAAGATGAAAAAGAGAGTGAAAAAGACAAGAGAGAAAAGTTAGTGGATGAAGATTCAATTTTGAGGTAGAGTAAAAGTCAGATTTTGAAAGATGGAGACAAGCCTCAAGAGGTCCCTTCTTATGTAAAATTGCCATATCCTCACTTAAACAAGAAGAAGAAGAAGGAAGAGCAATTTGCCAAATTTCTTGACATATTTAAGAGGTTACAAATCAACATACCCTTTGCTGAAGCACTAGAGCAAATGCCAACTTATGAAAAGTTCATGAAGGAGTTGCTTACAAAGAAAAGGAGGTTTAAAGAAGATGAGACCGTTGCCTTGACGGAAGAATGTAGTGCGATACTTCAAAGGAAGATACCTCCAAAGCTTAAAGATCCTGGTAATTTTACAATACCTTGCACAATTGGGAGTATTGCTATTGGGAAGGCCTTGTGTGACTTGGGGGTGAGTATCAATTTGATGCTGCTTTCAATCTTGAACAGGCTTGGAGGTGGTGAAGTGAAACCAACAAGGATGGCATTGCAACTAGCCGATAGATCAATCAAGCGTCCTCTTGGTATTATGGAAGATGTTTTGGTTAAAGTTGATAAGTTTATCTTCCCAGCGGATTTTGTGATATTAGACATGGAGCAGGATGCAGAAGTTCCACTTATATTATGGAAACCTTTTCTAGCAACTGGTCGTGCTTTGATAGATGTGAAAAAAGGACAACTTCGACTTAGAGTGCAAGATGAAGAGGTTATTTTCAATGTATTTGAAGCTATGCATCGCCCGAGTGATGAAGAGAATTGTTTCCGCATGGATATTGTGGATGTGGTGGCTAAAGAAGTCTTTTCACATCAGCACCACTCCTCTACTCTTGAGAAGGTAATTGTGAATTCTATTGAAAATCTTGATGAGAAAGAGAAAAAGGAAATATAGGAGTGTTTGTGTGATTTGGAAGCTCAACTCAACCAACTTGATGTCAATACTAAGAAAGAAGAGCTCAAAAAGGATGAAGTCCAAGAGAAGCTCAAGTTAGAGCTTAAACCTCTACTTTCCCACTTGAAATAGGTGTTTCTTGGTGAGAATGATGAAAATCCTGTCATAATGAGCAATGCATTGTCCAAATTGGAAGAGGAGAAACTTGTAAGGGTGCTTAGAGAGCATCAAACAGCTATTGGATGGTCTATCTTAGATCTGAAAGGTATTAGCCCTACATTTTGTATGCACAAGATTATGATGGAGGCTGAATTTAAACCGGTGGGCCAACCAAAAAGGAGGCTCAATCCTATAATGAAAGAAGTGGTAAGGAAGGAGGTGCTGAAACTCCTTGAAGCCGGAATGATCTATCCGATTTCCGATAGTGCATGGGTGAGTCCGGTACAAGTGGTTCCTAAGAAAGGTGGCATGACCATAGTGAAAAATGAGAAGAATGAGTTAATCCCAACTAGAACGGTCACCGGTTGCCGAATGTGTATAGATTACCGGAAGCTAAATCAAGCTACTAGGAAAGATCACTTCCCACTTCCATTCATGGACCAAATGTTGGAGAGGTTGGTCGGGGAAGCTTATTATTGTTTCTTGGATGGTTATTCGGGTTATAACCAAATTGCGGTTAACCCGAAAGACCAAGAGAAAACTGCCTTCACATGTCCTTTTGGATTTTTTGCCTATTGGAAGATGCCTTTCGGTCTTTGTAATGCGTCTGTAACATTTCAAAGGTGCATGCTTTCCATTTTCTCGGATATGGTAGAAAAATACATTGAAGTTTTTATGGATAATTTTTCTGTTTTCGGTTCCTCTTATGATAATTGCTTGTCTAACCTTGCTGCTGTGTTAAAGAGGTGCATGGACACCAATTTAGTCTTATATTGGGAGAAGTGTCATTTTATGGTGCAGGAGGGTATTGTGCTTGGGCACAAGATTTCAGCTAAGGGGATCGAAGTGGATAGATCCAAGATTGATGTAATTGAGAAACTACCTCCACCGGTGAATGTCAAGGGTGTGAGGTGTTTTCTTGGTCATGCAGGCTTTTACCGGTGGTTCATCAAAGACTTATCAAAGATAGCCAAGTCGTTGTGTAGCCTTTTGAACAAGGACACACCATTTGTGTTTGATACTGCTTGTCTTAATTCCTTTTAGATTTTGAAAGAAAAGTTGATCATCACTCCCATTCTTGTTGCACCCAACTGGGAGTCACCATTTGAATTAATGTGTGATGCCAGTGACTACGCAGTTGGGGCAGTTCTGGGACAGCGAAGGGAGAAGTTTTTCCATGTCATTTACTATGCTAGCAAGGTTCTCAATGAGAACCGAGTAAATTATGCAACCACTGAAAAAGAGTTGCTAGCCATAGTGTTTGCACTGGAAAAATTTCGTCCATACTTGATTGGGTCCCAAGTCACTATTTTTACTGATCATGCCGCAATTAAATATTTATTGACTAAGTTAGATTCAAAACCAAGACTCATAAGGTGGATTTTATTGTTGCAGGAATTTGACTTGGTCATTAAGGATAAAAAGGGCAGTGAAAATGTGGTGGCTGACCACTTATCTCGTTTAGTGAATGAAGAGGTTACTGCAAAAGAAAAGGACATTCGGGAAGAGTTCCCGGATGAGGCTTTATTTCTACTACATGAAAGACCATGGTTTGCCGACATGGCAAATTTCAAGGCAGTCAACATTGTTCCAGAGCACCTCACTTGGCAACAAAAGAATAAATTCTTCCGGGATGCCAACCATTTCATGTGGGATGACCCATTTTTGTTCAAGGTTGGACCGGATGGCTTATGGAGGAGGTGTGTGGCATTGCCATAACTCTCCATATGGTGGTCATTACAATGGGGAGAGGACAGCTGCAAAGGTCCTCCAATCTGGGCTCTTTTGGCCCTCAATATTCAAGGACTCTTACAATCATGTGAAGAGTTGTGACAAGTGCCAAAGGATCGGGAACATTTCTAAAAGGGATGAGATGGCACTTCAAAACATATTGGAGGTTGAAGTATTTGATTGTTGGGGCATAGATTTTATGGGTCCACTTCCACCTTCATTCTCCAATCAATATATCTTGGTGAGGGTGGACTATGTTTCTAAATGGGTGGAGGTAATTGCAACACCGAAGAATGATGCACAAACAGTGATTAAGTTCATCAAAAAGAACATTTTTGAGCGGTTCGGTGTCCTAAGGGTCCTTATAAGTGATGGGGGATCTCACTTCTACAACTCACAACTGAAAAATGTGTTGACCAAGTATAATGTGAGGCATAAGGTGGCATCTCCATATCATCCGCAAACAAATGGACAAGTGGAGGTCTCTAACCGGGAGATTAAGCAAATTCTGGAAAAAACTGTGGCCACTTCAAGAAAAGATTGGGCAAGGAAGCTTGACGATGCCTTGTGGGCTTACCGGACTGCATTAAAAACTTCTTTGGGGTTATCTCCGTTTCAAATAGTCTATAGGAAGACATGTCATCTACCTGAGAGTTGGAGCATCGAGCCTTTTGAGCATTGAAGTTCTTGAATTTTGATGCCACTTTGGCAGGTGAGAAAAGAGTCCATCAGCTGCATGAATTAGAGGAGATGCGCCTTAATGCATATGAGAATGCAGTTATTTACAAGCAGCGATTCAAGTCTTATAATGACAAGAAGATCGTGATGAAAGCATTTTAGCCGGGACAACAATTTTTATTATTCAATTCCCAGCTGAGATTGTTTCCGGGCAAGTTGAAGTCTAAGTGGTCGGGACCGTTCATTGTCAAAGAAGTCTCATCTCATGGAGCTATAGAAGTGGAGGATCCTACTTCAAAAAGGACTTTCAAAGTCAATGGCCAAAGGCTCAAGGCCTAGTGATCCTTGAGATCACCGGCTCATCAAGCTAGTGACGTTAAAGAAGCGCTTACTGGGAGGCAACCCATGATTTCTATCCTTTACTTCTTTAATTTTTGGTTTTTGTTTAGTTTGTGATTTGCTCTTGATTTGGTGTGGCATGATTAATTTGATATCATTGAGTGTTTAATTACCATGATAGATGTAGCAAATATCTCCATAATGTGATCTCTCTGGATTTTAAAGTGATGTGATTCATTGTTAAGGTGAGTGACTAGATAGAAATGTGCCCTGTTATGAAGATCTGTAAAGTTTTGAGAGAAGTCAGATTTTTGGCTAAGCGCGGATTCCTTTGGGCTGAGCCAAAATGATGAAAAATATTACTGGAGCTCCCAGGTGTACTTTGGCCGAGCGCAGTTTAACTTTCGCTAAGCCAATTTTCCACTGGGACAATTTCATGTCATTTTGGCTTTGCCATTTTTTATCTTGCCTTAGTGCTTGAAGTGTAACAATTGGGATCCTTTTTGGAAGATGTGCGCTGAGCCAATATTTATTTAGGCTGAGCCATGCCAATTTACAGATCAGGGTGGTTTCTGTGATATTTAGGCTGAGAGGAAGTCATTTTTGGCTTAGCCAAGAAATTCAATATGTATATATATATATATATATATATATATATATATATATATATATATATATATATTGTTTTTTTAATAAAAATAAAACAATTTACCCTTACCCTTGGTCAAAATTTTCTCCACCTAGGTCATCATTTTCTCCCTTTTCACCCACACTCTCTTCTCCTCCATCGTAACCCACCCTCATTGAGTCACTGAAACCCAGCTCCACCTTACGCACAGTGTTGCCCATCTCTCCATCTCATTTCCTTTCCGTGTTCGTCCCCAAACGCCACTGCCCAAGTTTTTTTTTGTCACCGCACTTGTACAAGGGTAAGCTCCTCACTCATCACCACGCACACACGTTTCCATTCATCCCAAGTTTCCTCTCTTATGTGTTAACTCCATTAAGTCCCTTTTAGTGTTTTGTTCTTCATTTTGGTGAGTTATTCTGATGAATTCGAATTCTAAATGGTTTACCCATGGCCACTATTCTACCGGGATTTAGGAAATAGGAATTGGGTTTTATTCTTAATGAATTTGGGACTGTTTTGGTAGAAATTTCGAGTGAGACTAAGATGTTCTTCATTGTTTACATATGATGCCACTATACCTGATTTGGGGTTAATTGCACATGAGCTATTGGATTTTCTTAGGATTTAGAAGCTTGGGTAATGTTATGAGGTTTTTGGATTCTGATGTTCATTTTGGGGGTTTTGGAATTTTGAAAAGAACTTTTCATTTTCTCCCTTTTGGACTGTTGTGTATAACTGATTGGGGTTTAGAATTTTCTTTGTGAATTTTGGAAGATTATGTTTGTTGGGAGTGATTTCTGGATTTGAGAATGTAAATGTTAGTGTCAATTTGAGCTTATATTTTTTAATCTGTTATCATGTGCTGTGGTCAAGTGTGATTGTCTAAGAGAATTGATTTTCAAATTGGGGCTTTGGGTCTAATTGCACTTTTTAAGTATTGAGTCAACTTAGAGTAAATTCTTAGGACTGAAATGTGAGGTGAGAGATTTAATTATGTGTTAACTGAGCCTTCATGTGTTTATTGCAAACTAATGTTGTTTCCTGCTCATGTTAATGCCTGATATGTTGCAATGATTAATCTTGCCCACCATGTTCACTTTGTGACTCCATATGTTTGAATTGCTGAATTGTTCATGTTCCATGGTTGATTATTAGGCATTCACTGGTTATACTTTCAGTGGGTTGCAATTTGGTGATCTTAAGGGTTGCATCCAACATTGAATGATCTGTATTATTGCATAAATCACGAGTTGGGTTGGACTTTTTCATGCTTCGTGAGGGGGGATTTAATTTCTGAATCAATTACACAATGTGGGTGGTTGGTAACTGAGATGCTTCTTGTCGTCCATTGTTTTCCTGTTATGTCTTCTCTGTGCTCGTTTTCTTTTCTTTTGAGTTGTTTTTCTGTTTTGTTGATAAATAATCTGCTTGTTGGATGCTTCTCTATTTTTCAGCAATGGCTCCCCAAAAAGCAAGTCCTGTTAACTCTAAAAAGAGAAAGTGTGTAGCTGAAGGCTCATCAAGACCTAAAAAGAAAAAAATTAGCAACTGAAGGTTCCTCCAGACATTCTCCTTTTAATGCAAAGAAGTTTCGCTCCACAAAGCATAAAGAGCATCATGAGTTGATTGAGAAGCGGAACATTATAACTGAGCGAAGAGTTGAGTTGGATGATGGGGAATGTGCTGCTTTTCAAGAAGAACTCAGGAGACGGCAATGGGTCACTTTCGCCACCTACCCTACAAGAGCTAACCAAGAGATTGTCAAAGAGTTTTATGCCAATGCCCTAACCACTGAGGGAGAGGATGTCAAGTATGTTAGCTTTGTACGAGGCAAGAAGGTGTATTTTGATTCTACTACCATTAACCAATTGCTAGGGACTCCTAGTGACAGTCAGAATGCTTGTGGTTATGTTCATCTTTCTAAAAGGGGATTTGATTATGAGAAGGTCCTCACCACTATTTCCAGTCCAGGAGCACGATGGGTCTTGAGTAGGACCGGGAAGCGTCAAAAGATACACCGGGCTGATTTGCTTCCATTAGCAAAGGTTTGGGCATCTTTTATCCATTCCAACTTGTCGCCCTGTGTGAACACCCATTTTTGTCCATCTTCATTTTATTATTATGTTATTATATTTCAGGGAGGCTAAAAAATAATAATAGTGAAGAGAGAAAGAACAAAAAGAAAAAAATGAAGAAAGGAGGAGGCTCATAACTAATTTGCTATTGGACTGAAGGTCTTGTCCATTGCATTGCATTTTCTATTGGACGGGGAGGTCCTATCCATTGCATTTGCTGTTGGACGGCGAGGTTCAGTCCATTACATTGCACTAGCTGTTGGACGAGGGGGTCCCGTCCATTGTATTTGCTGTTGGACGGTGAGGTCCCGTCCATTGCATTTGCTGTTGGACGACGAGGTCCAGTCCATTACATTGCATTTACTGTTGGACGACGAGGAGGTTCTGTCCATTGCATTTGCTGTTGGACGGTGAGGTCCAATCCATTACATTGCGCTTGTTGTTGGACGGGGAGGTCTCGTCCATTGCATTTGCTGTTGGATGGGGAGGTCCCATCTATTGCATTTGCTGTTGGACGGCGAGGTCCAGTCCATTACATTGCACTTCCTGTTGGACGGGGAGGTCCCGTCCATTGCATTTGATGTTGGACGGGGAGGTCCCGTCCATTGCATTTGCTGTTGGACGGCGAGGTCCAGTCCATTACATTGCATTTGCTGTTGGATGGGGAGGTCCCGTCCATTGCATTTGCTATTGGACAGGGAGGTTCGGTCCATTGCATTTGCTGTTGGACGACAAGGTCCAGTCCGTTACATTGCATTTGCTGTTGAACGGGGAGGTCCCATCCATTCCATTGCATGTTTAAGTTTCTGTTGGACAAGTAGGTCTTCCATTGCATGCTTAACTTTCTGTTGGATGAGTAGGTCTTCCATTGTATATTTAATTTTATGTTGGACGAGGAGGTTCCGTCCATTGCATATCTAATTTTTTGTTGGACGAGGAGGTTCCGTCCATTGCATGTTTAAACTTCTGTTGGACGAGGAGGTTCGTCCAGTGCATATCTAATTTTACATATCTAACTTTATGTTAGACAGGGAGGTTCCATCCGCTACAATTTTATTTTCAGGCTGGAGGCTAAAGAATAAAGAAAGAAAAGAAGGAGAAAAGGACAATCAACGAAAAGAAGAAAGGAGATTGAGTTACTTCTCCTAACCCTAAAAAACCCTATTTTACATATCAGTCAAGACCTCTTTTCCTCCTCCCACTCTCCAACCGCCCCTGCACCTCCTCGACCCATTGGTCCTTCTTCTTCCTCAGCTCTTCCCTCATTTTAACCTAGCAGCCCCACTCCTAATCCTAAAAAACCCATCTTACATATCAGACAAAACCCCCATCTCTTTCTCTCTTCAAACATGCAACCTTCACATCAAATCACCTCCTTTCCGCTGCTTGCGCCGCCCCCATCTGGACACACGCTATTTCTTCTCAGAACTACCCAAGCCCCAGATTTCGTGAAGACCAACCTTGAAGCCGCTGGGTAAGAAGAAGCATGAAGCCCTCTCCTCCATCTATAAAAAGGGGAGAAAAAAAAGAAGAGGAGGGGAGGAAGACATAGAGAGAGATATTTTTATCTGATATTTTTCTTTGTGAAGAAAAGAGATTAGGGATTTATGTTTTTTTTCTCTTCTCTGTCATTAGAGTGGTTCCAAATTTTCAGAAGAAGGAAGAGTTAAAAGAGTCAGTGAAATCGAAATGTAAGGGTTTTGACCTTGAAATCTTACCACTGGGAGAAAACAAAATCATTGTTACTTCTGCTCTCATTTGGTAATGTTTGTTCTCTTTGTTGATATTATTCATAAGTTTCTCTTAACATTCTTATTTTTCTATGTCTCTGTTTATGACAAAAGGAGAATCCATGGATATTGAAACCGAGTGAATTGGTATGATGAGTGCTATATGTTTCGTTTTTGGGTAAATTGAATGAATTAGCAAAATGTTTCATCTTTGTCTCCGTTCACTATGATGTTTCTGTGTCTCTGTTTACTGAATAAGCTAGTAAAACGTTTCATTTCTACGTTTCATTTTTTTTCTATTTCCAAGAGGTAAAATTATTTATTTTACATAAAAATAGAATATGATCACTTAATTAAAACAATCTTATTTCTTGGGTTGCCCTATGACAAGTGTCATGTTCAACCCTTTAGATTTTGAGGTTGCCCTATGGACTTACGTGCCATGTTCAACCTCATTTAGGTTTAATGAAAAATTTCACAACTAAAAATGTTTTTTTTAAACGATTTTCGGGGTAAAACAAATATTTTCAAAGTTATAAATAATTTACACAACTAATTTTGGGTAACCATTTTTATGGATGTTCTAGGGTGCCGTGGGGTTAAGTCTCCATAACTTCCCGAGACGTAATCGACTCCAGAACCCAAAGCTTTTTCTTAAAGGGTTTTCCAACTTTCCTGAAATTAAATAAAGTTGGCGGCGACTCCATGTTTTTTCTCTAAAAGAAAAACAAGTTTTCCTTTCGGTTGCGACAGATGGCGACTCCACTGGGGATTTTTTTTAAGAGAGTCAAGCCCGTAAAAATTGGTTTTGCAAATTTTTAGTAACTTGTACCTTATTTGTTTTACCTTTTATTGCTATATCTTGCTGTTTTTTTCCTTACAATAATTAGATGACAAAACTAAAAAATGTTTTTTACTTTTAGTGATATTTGTTTGGATTGTCCTTTTTGTTTGGGTTTTCCTTTTATTTAAATGAGAAAAATTAGTTGTACATACTTTTTAACTCATGTTATTCTTGTATATGTTTCACTAACAATGTTTTTGTTTCCTCCTCCTTTCTTTTCTTTGACAATAGGGTAGAAGACTTATAACCATTTTTATATATACCTATATTTTTGTTTTGCAAGTCTTTCTTGTATTTTCTTTTCTTTTTTTAAGTGTTACAGGTATGTATGCCCCCTTCACACACATCACTATCACATATTGCATACACTCTTAGCTCTATACCCGAGCTTGCTCAAAAAACCCAAGGATTAGGCGGTGCTCTGACATTGTCATTGAAGAGGTCTTGTACCTCCCTGATACTCGTCTGTTCACCACTCAGATTGTACATGAGATCTTAGAATAGTCATATTGAGAGGGTTTATCCCTACATGTGGCTAGATTCATGAATCATCCTTATGAGGGCAATCTGGGGACCATAACTTTTAGAGGTCAAGACCTGTCCCAGTTTTCACTAATAGAGCAGACCTAGTGGCCGACCTGTTTAGAGTCCTAACCTTAGGGTGTGTCCATCCTTAAGTTTTACCTGGCTTAGGACAAAATGGGGCATACTTTTCTTTCCTCTCTCTATCATCATAAGCATAAATTGTCATGCATGTCCATTGTGAATATTCACAAAACTAGGGGCGTCACATTGCCTCCTCAAACCTGAATGACATATTCAAATATTATTGCACATCTAATAGGCGCTATGTCATAATGAAGGTGATGCACACCCATCAGGGTTTTCAACCCCATTGGGTCTCATACAACATGAATCATGAAAGATATATATGCTTCACTATACTCATTATGTCTCTTTGTTGGAAGACTTTGGTATTCATCTTATAGCAAGAAAATGGAAAAGTTTGGTTCCGAGAAGAGTACTAGCAACATGAGCTGTTCTAAGAAAAGTATCAAGATCGATGTGACACTCAATGACGTGAAGAGTTTATGTGAACTCAGCCAGCAAATGTCAGAAAAAGCACGCTCAGACTTTGTCAGCAAGTATGGTAGAATATTGGACCTATTGCGTATTCCAGTGGAAGCCCCCGCTCTGAGTGCGTTGGCCCAATATTGGAATTCAACTTTGAGGTGTTTTAAATTGCCTAACTTAGACATCCCTTCGACCATAGAAGAGTATGCTTATATGCTAAGGCTGCCAATTCAAAAGAGGACCCGCGTCTACATGTATTATGGCCAATATGTAACATATTGGAAGATAGCAAGTCTATTGGAGCTTCAACCGGAACAGCTAGAGAAAGCGGAAAAGGGAACCACCAAAGGGTTGAAGAGGCGATTTTTGGAAGTGTATCTCAACAAGCTGGCCCAGCAACAACGATGGGTTACTTTCAACAAAGTACCAGCCCTCATGATATATGGGTTGGTGCTCTTTCCTTTTGTACCAGATTTGATTGATCAGTCAGCCATGGATGTTTTCTATAGGGTCGAAGAATATGGTGTGAACCCGGTCCCTGCTATCTTAGCTGAAACTTTCCTCTCCCTACAGGTTTGTCATCAGAATCAACAAGGGAAACTGCGATGTTGTGCATCAATATTGTATGTTTGGATCATGACTCACTTGTACGCTCGTGATAAAATTGATAGAGCAGATGACCCGCTGAAAGGATTCGCTCGCATGCAACTAAAGCCACGTAAGCTATATGAATGGAAACAAGAGTTTGATCAGATCGACCCGTGGTCATTTAGTTGGATGTGTCCATGGTACAATGGAGATTCAGTTGTATTCAGCCGTGGAAGTTTTTCGAATGTCCCATTGATGGGTACCAGAGGTTGTGTATCATATTCACCAGCTTTGGTGATGCGTCGGCTCAAGTGGACATAAGATGAACCCCCCGAAGAGCTGCTCGATGGGATATTCTTCATATACCAAGAAAGTGAAAGCATCAAGAGTCAAACAATAGCAGTAAGGTCAGCATGGAATGATGTTCATATAAAAGGACCGGAGGAATTAGGAAGACGAATCATAGCTCACACAAAAAGATATGAAGTATGGAGAGAAGCAAGAAGAGGTTTCCCTCCAAGACCTGCATCCCCTCTCCACTGGGAAAATAATCCTCTTACCGAAGATCAAATGTTGAAAGAAATCAAAATTTTAAAAGCTCGGATGAGGGTTTTGGATGAGAAGAACCAAGTTACCGAAGTAACTATTGTCACGCTCCGAAGCCAAGTGCAGAAGCTGAGTTTATAATTTGAGCATTTGAAAGACGAATGTGCCGATGCCCAAGAAGCCCCGAGTCATGCAAAAAGGGCAAGAAAAGACAGAAGCAGAAATTCAAGAGCTGCTGGCAAAGATAGAATATCAAGAGAAGATGCTTGTCAAACTTCAAAGGAAGAAAAAAGAGCTCAAGACAAATGTAGGGGTTCATGTTGAAACAATACATATACTAGAAGAGAGAGTTGAATCCCTGCAAGAATCCTTGGCCCAAACAGAAGTGTACTCTAATCAAGGATGGAATGAAGTAGCCAAGTATCGCGAGCTACTAGCGGAAGCCAACATGAGAGAAAATTGGCTCAGAACCAAGATAAAAGACTCTAAAAGAGTTGAAGCTCAATGTCACGCAGAATGGGTAAAGGGATGGAAATTGGTAGTGAAGGATGTAATGAATGAAAAGGAAGCATGGAAAAGAAAATATGAGGACATGATGGATAAGCTCCAATATCACACTTCCCAGCTGGTGGAGCGATTTGAAGAGGCATCCATCCACATTCGTATGAACCATTTCCTTCAGCTACCACTAAAGGTGACCGAGTTCTTCAATCATTTTGGGAAACTTACCAAAGGGTTCAAGAAAAATAAGATGAGACTCTTAACATAGTACTTTGTAGACCTCGGAGAAAGACAGAGACTATCAATGTACTTCTTTTATTTTGATCAAAGGCTCATGATTTGTATCGAAATATTTATAATGGAATGGAAGTTTTCATCAATGTCTGTCGGGTGTTTTTAGATGATATCTATCGAGGAGTGCATTCTCCCTTAGATACTTCATCAACTATATTTTTACCCTAAAAACGACATGTTTTCTGCATAAAAATAAGGACGTTGCTAGTATGGGTGTGGTCTATCGAGGAGTGGATTCTCCCTTGGACCTGACGCAACTGCATTCAAGCTAGAGGGAACCATACCACTAGATTTGATTGCAGGATGAGTTTTCTTGCTATAGGTGTATATGACAGTCTTCCTAAGAGTACTCTCGCGATCAAATAAAGGATGTTAACTTGCACATGCATACATACACACACACAAAAATTGTGGGTTTACTAATGAGATTCTTAAATGCTTTACAGAGTCACATACTTCTGAGAATCCGGGAATCATTGCGCGACTTAGGAAAGGTAACACCAATCATACCCGAGTTCACAATACCAGGTCTCGAACCAGGATGGCCACCAATGCGTCTGAGGAAGGAAGAAACTTAAGCTCTAAGATAGATGAAGTGAGGGGAAGAATAAGTGAAATGACTGAAACCCAAGCAAGATTAGAAGTCATACTGCAGGATATGAGGGAATCTCTCAGCAGGCTTAGTGCGAACAAAGATACAATTGAACCAGATAGGCAACGGATTTCTTCTGTGGTAACAACACCAATGTTTTCAAACATTAGCACGGGTCTCATTCAGGGAATATCTGACCCAGACCAGACATATCACACGACACCAATAACATTTCCCATTGAAGAAGGATATCCCCCTTTTGAAAATGCCTATCATGAAGTCCCGGGCTATACCGCACCGACATGGGAGCAACCACATGTATCTACTCACAGTCAGTCAGCGGGAGTTCAGGCTGGTAAGGATAAGATGAAAGATGAATGGATGGAGAAAATGGAAGAACAGATAAAAGCAATAAAAGGTCCGAGTACCTACGGTCCGCTCCAGATAGAAGAACTCTGTCCCGCCACAGATGTCGTGATCCCCAAGGACTTCAAGATTCCCGATTTTTCCAAATATGACGGAAGTGGGAACCCACGATTTCACCTCATTAGTTATGCCACAAAGATGGCAATTTGGTCCAAGGATGACAAATTCCTTATCAGATTTTTCCATGAAAGTTTGATTGGCCTCGCCTTGGAATGGTACCTCCAATTGGACCATTCCAAGATCTCGCGATGGACAGAATTGGCTGACTTATTCATGGACCAGTACAAATTCAACCTGGATGCAGCTCCGAGTCGTGAACAATTGACTATAATGCAGAAAAGAAGTGAGGAGCCCTTCAAGCAATATGCCCAAAGGTGGAGGAGTTTGGCTGCACAAGTTTAGCCCCCGTTGACTTTATCTGAAATGTGATCATACTTTTTAGGAACCCACAGAACACCTTTTATAGGGGCCATGGCTGGGGCAGCCTATAAAGATTTCTCCGACTTGATCGCCGCCAGTGAAAGGATTGAATTTTTGGCAAGAGCTGGAAAGCTCCCCATGAATGATGGTGAAGAAAGTGCATCCCGGAAAGGATTTCAACCAAAGAAGAAGGAAGTTGAGGCGAATTTTGTACAATGGCAACAGAACTTTAATCCTCAATACCAAGCACCATATAACCCTAATCCACATATTCCATACCAGACACAAACCCCGCTTTACCCGTTACAATCATCCTCATAAACCAACACTTACCCGCAAAACCAAATCAGCAATACTCCTACCCCTTAACCATATAAACTGCCCGCCCATCATACACCCATTACCCATCTGCACCCCCACAGAACCACCCAAACTATCCTCCGCCTCACCCAAATTTCCAAAACCAAGGACGTTTCCAAAATCCAAATCTGCCACCCTTCCCGAAATTGTCCATCTCTAATGCGGATTTATTCCAACAATTATTTGACCGCCACTTGATTGCTGGAAACCCTGTACGTCCCCTAGAACCACCATTTCCCGCTTGGTACAATCCAAATCAGACTTGCAAGTATCACTTGGATGTCACAGGACATTCTATTGAGGATTGCGAAGCTTTTAAGACGGTAGTGAGAAAGTTGATTGCTTGTGGGAAGCTAGGGTTCAAAGAAGAGGTCAGGCCTGATATTGTTAAGAATCCAATCCCGAATCATAATGATGGAAATCGGGTGAACAATTTGGAGGTAATAAGGTCCCCAATCAGGAAGGTACTGGAACTACGAGTGCCAATGCAGAAGATGTACGAAGAACTAAAGAAGGCGGGATACAACATTGTTGCACCAGTAAGAATTCCAATAGAAGAAAGGAGGTACGCCAAAGATCTAAGGTGTGACCATCATCATGGGCAAGTGGGGCACGATATCGAAACTTGTTGGGAATTCAAAGTCTGGGTTCAGAGATTACTCACCTTGGGGATGATTCAAGCCAGACGAGAAGCTGTCGAGGAAGTCAATGTAGTTGAAAAAGTTGTACTCCGAGTACCACCCATGAACAAACCTTCAGCCCCAGAAAGATTCATCGTAAGGGTGAAGAAGCCAACTCCTTTTGCTTATGTTGATACACATGTTGTACCATTGAATTAGGAATAGAAGGTTGAACTAGCTGGAGCTGTGGGAGAGACCTCGAAGGCCCAAGTTACTAATATTGTGAGAATTGGAGGCATTACAAGGAGCGGGCGATGCTATAGCCCTGTTTAAGAAAAAATGATGAAGGAATCCAAAGAAGAGGAAACTATGGATGGAGGAAAAAGGGAAAGAAGAAGAAGAGTTTCTGAAGATCGTGAAGCAAAGTGAATATGATGTGGTAGAACAGTTAAAGAAAACTCCGGCAAGGATATCTCTTTTATCGCTTGTCTTGACATTAGAGTCGAATCGTAAGGCATTATTGAAGGTGTTGAATGAAGCGTATGTCAATCCTAACGTCACCCCGGAGAATGTGGTAAATATGGTGGACCCAATAAGGCATGTCAACTTGATTACTTTCTCGGAAGATGAAGTGGCTTCGAAATCCCACAGTAGCACCAAAGCCTTACACATTACCCTAAAGTGTAAAGGGTTTATGATTGAAAAGGTTCTTGTAGATGGTGGTTCGGCGTTGAATGTGGTTCAAATGTCCACTCTCAAGCAACTAAACATAAGCATGGCAGATTTGACACCACAAGAAATGATTGTACGAGCCTTTGATGGGACGTCAAGAGGAATCTTAGGGGAGATAACTCTGCCCCTTGAAATAGGGCCTAGTTGTTTTTCTGTCCTCTTTCAAGTCATGGAGATCCAACCAGCTTATACCATGCTTCTGGGAAGGCCTTGGATTCATGAAGCAAGAGTTGTTCCATCGACTTTGCATCAGTGTTTGAAATATATTCAAGATGGGTCCGTGATTACTGTCCATGGTGAAGAGGAAATTATGCTGACAAAGCTCGCCGCAATACCTTATGTAGAAAGTACTGAGCAAATGGAAGATGATTCACTGTGCAGTTTTGAGGTGTTGAAGCCAGAAAACAAGAAAAGGGAGCCCCCAATGGAGAATGTGAATGAAGTAGTAATCCGCATCATGGAAAAGAATGGGTTCAAAGAGGAAAAGGCCTAGGGCCTAAGCTTCAAGGGATCTTTCAACCAATTGAAGCAGCTATGAGAGAAGGAGGGCATGGATTGGGGTCTCAACCCTACTTAGCAGAAAAGATGAAATTCATGACACTCGGGAACAAGAAAGAAGAAGATGATGAGAGAAAGTATCTTCCCCTTCTGACAGAGACTTTCCCAGCAGCTGCTGAAGTTATCATTCCTGAAAAGTCATTTTCCCCTCACTTCACTATCAGCACACTTGAAGAGGAGCTGGACGAGAACCATGTCATCTATCTCCCTGCTAGCAATGAAGTTCTCGATAATTGGTGATCTGAACCGTTTGTTGATGTTATTTCCATGCAGTAATTATCTTATTATACTAAATTTGAACTGATGCTTACTTTGTTTGAGATATGAATGAGAATGTAGCACTTTGTCTGGTGTTTTCCTTTTGGTTCCATCATTTCTTTTCTCTCTCTTTCATTTCTTTACTTTGTTTAAGCTTTTCCTTTATGAATAAGACTCTTGCCTACACTTCGCCTATTCCCGACATTTTTTTCTTCCAGGGATACTTCTTCCACTAAAGATTTACCTCATGAGAGGAACTTTGAAAACTTATTTATTGATTCCCTCGCGGCCGTTGATGAATACAAGCTTGAATCCGATGAGGAAGAAGAAGACATTGAAGAATTATTAAAGATGGTGAAACGGTCAGAAGAAGGGATTAGCTCGAATGATGAGGTTGCAGAAGTGATCAATATGGGAACCGAGGAAGACAAAAAGGAGTTGAAAATAGTGGATAACCCAGAGCGTGAAGAAATGGTTGCACTATTCAAAGAGTATCTGGATGTTTTTGCATGGTCCTACTGAGATATGCCAGGTTTAGATCCTGAGATAGAATCGGATAAAATTACCTTATACCCAGATGTGGTTCCAAAGAAGTAAAAATTAAGGAGGATGCATCTTGAGATGTCGTTGAAGATCAAGGAAGAAGTGACCAAGCAGTTAGAGGCTGGCTTTCTGGAAGTAGCTATACACCCGGAATGGGTAGCTAATATTGTTCCAGTACCAAAGAAGGATGGAAGGGTCAGAATGTGCGTGGACTACCTAGATCTGAATAAAGCCAGTCCAAAGGATGATTTCCCGCTACCTCATATCGATGTCCTCATAGACAGTACAGCCAGAAATCCTAGGTATTCTTTCATGGATAGGTATTTTGGGTACAATAAGATCCTCATGAATGATGATGACAAAGAAAAGACAACTTTTATCACTCCTTGGGGAACTTTTTGTTACAAAGTGGTGCCTTTTGGGTTAAAGAATGTTGGGGCCACTTACCAACGTGCTATGGTAGCATTGTTCCATGATATGATGCATAAGGAGGTAGAAGTATATGTTGATGATACAGTAGCTAAGTCCAAGGAAGAAAAAATTCATGTAGCAGTTTTGCGAAAGTTGTTCGAGCATCTAAGGAAGTACAAGTTGCGGCTCAACCCTGCAAAATGTACTTTTGGTGCATCCGCAGGGAATTTACTTGGCTTTGTTGTCAGTAGAGAAGGAATAAAGGTGGACCCTAACAAGGTGAAAGCAATACGTGACATGCCAGCACCTAAGAACGAGCAAGAAGTAAGGGGTTTTCTTAGAAGGTTGAACTATATTGCGCGCTTCATTGCAAATTTGACTAGCACATGCGAGCCAATCTTCAAACTCTTCAGGAAGAATAATCCAGGAAAATGGGATGATGACTGTCAAGAAGCCTTTGACAAGATAAAGGCATATTTACTGAATCCCCCAGTGTTGGTACCACCTACCCAAGGTCCCCCACTGTTACTCTATCTCACTGTATTGCCAACCTCAATGGGGGCAATGCTGGGACAACATGATGAATATGGCAAGAAGGAGCAGGAAATTTACTATCCGAGTCAGAAGTTTAATGCCTGTGAGGCTCGTTATATGGGCAATCGAGAAGACATTTTGTGTGCTAGTGTGGACCTCCAGCAGACTCAGACAGTACATGTTATATCACACCACTTGGCTAATTTATCGAATGGATCCTTTGAAGTATATCTTCGAAAGTCCTCATATCTCCTTAAGAGTTTCGAAGTGGCAAGTGATATTGTCAGAATTTGACATCAAATATGTGACTCATAAGTCCATCAAAGGAAGTACGATTGCTGATCATTTAGCAGAGAATCCTCTTGAGGATGGATGGCCTTTTAATTCCAAGTTCCCAGATGGAGAGATAATGTCCCTCGAGGAAGATGAAGAACAGGAAGATGTGTGGAAAATGTATTTCGATGGAGCAGTCAATATACATGGCAGTGGTATAGGAGCAGTGGTTATCTCACCAAACGGCAAGCAGTACCCGGTGGCCGTAAAACTGAAATTTGAATGTACGAATAATATTGTAGAATACGAGGCATGTGCTGGCAGATTACAAATGGCACTTGAACTTGGTATAAATTAGTTGAAAGTCTTCGTAGATTCAGCTCTAATCATTTACCAAGTCAATGGTGAATGGCAAACCAAAGACTCCAAGTTGATTCCGTATCAAAAATACTTGACTCAGTTGATTGCAAAGTTCGACGAGATTACTTTATCGCATTTAAGTCGAGACAAGAATCAGTTTGCTGATGCTTTAGCCACACTAGCTGCCATGACCAAGCTGGATATCCATACCAATGTCCAACTTATCCAAGTTAGAGTGCAAGATGAACCAGCATACTATGCCCATGTGGAAGGAGAACCTGATAGTAAGCCTTGGTATCATGATATCAAGCAATATATTCAGAACAAGGAATACCCGGCAGAAGCGAGCGAAACAAATAGAAAAACCATCCGAAGACTGGCTATGGCCATTTTCTTAAGCAAGGAAGTCCTGTAAAAAAGAGGATACGATGGTACCTTACTCAGATGTGTGGATGCTCGTGAAGCTAAATTGATCATGATCGAAGTTCATGAAGGAATCTGTGGGACTCATGCCAATGGTCACATGATGGCTAGGAAAATCTCGAGAAGTGGTTATTATTGGTCTACTATGGAGTCAGATTGTATAGAACATGTTCGTAAATGCCAAAAATGTCAGATGTATGCAGACTGGGTTAATGCACCTCCATTTCCACTGCACAATTTAGCATCCCCATGACCTTTTTCGATGTGGGGAATAGATGTCATCGGTCCCATTAATCCCAAGGCTTCCAATGGTCATCGTTTCATTTTGGTGGCGATAGACTATTTCACTAAATAGGTAGAAGCTGCTTCATATGCCAGCATAACTCAAAAGGTGTTTCACAAGTTCCTCAAGAAGGACATCGTCTGTAGATACGGGATCCCAGAGAGGATAAACACAGATAATGCTGCTAATCTTAATGGTGTCGAGATTCAAAAGTTTTGCGATGGTTTCAAAAATATCAAGAAGATCGTTGAGGCAGCAAACAAAAATATCAAGAAGATCGTTACCAAAATGGTTGTAAATTATAAAGACTGGCACGAAATGCTGCTATATGCTCTACATGCTTATCGGACTAATATACGATCAATAACTAGGGCAACCCCTTTCTCTTTGGTGTACGAGATGGAGGTTGTCTCACCTATCGAAGTAGAACTCCCTTCGCTAGTCTTGATGGAAGCAGATTTAGAAGAATCTGAGTGGGTGAAAACTCGATATGAGCAGTTGAACATGATAGAAGAGAAAAGACTGGCAGCTATCTATCACGGGCAATTGTATCAAAGCAGGATGGCAAGAGCTTTCAATAAGAAGGTTCGCTCTAGAGAATTTTGTGCAAGAGACTTGGTTTGAAAGATAATCCTCCATAATCAGTAAAATTCCCGAGGAAAATGGGCACCGAATTATGAAGGTCCTTATATTGTCAAACAAGCATTCTTAGGAGGAGCTTTGATTCTGCAAAACATGGATGTGGAAGAGTTATCAAGGCTGGTAAACTCTGATGCTATGAAAAAGTTCTACGCTTGAGGGCCCGCTAGGTTCAAAACCCGAAAGGGCAGCCTGGGTAAAAGTTAGGGGAAAGAACAATGAAAATAAAAGAGAAAAGAGCCCGCTAGGTTGAAAACCTGAAAGGGCGGCCTAGGCAAAAGTTAGGGCAAAGAACAATGAAAATAAAAGAAAAGGCCCGCCAGGTTGAAAATCTGAAAGGGCGACCTAGGCAAAAGTTAGGGTAAAGAACAATGAAAAGAAAAGAAAAGAAAAGGCACGCTAGGTTGAAAACCCGAAAGGGCAACCTAGGTAAAAGTTAGGGTAAAGAAACCTTAGACTGAAAACCTGCAAAGGCAGCCTAGGAGGAGGATATGGTCCAACATTTCTGCAAGCACTCACCACACTGGGGCAATTTTATCCGACTGAGTATACTGGGGAAAAATTGTTAAGGAATGATTGAAGAAGGTGTGTTTGAGGAATAAAAAACATAAGCCAAGATCTGTGTCATCAAAAGGCTGGGGGGAATCAATTAAATGAAAATCAAAGGACCAACACTGGGGCAAATTTTATGTGATTCTCTTAACTTTCTTTGCTTATTTTTGCTTTTAATCTTCATGATCCCTTTTGTAATTTTGTTCTCATATTGTTATTTTCTCTTAACAAACTAAATTCTCATATTAAGGCAAGAGGCTTTTCTTTCACACTCCCCTGTCGTGTTCACTCTCATGTTTAATCACTATGGTCATGTCTCAATAAAAGTAAATATAAGTTTAATGGTATGATTTTATAATTCTAATGGTAGCACCAATGAATGGTTTGAACCAAAAGGACTCAATACTTCAAATTCAATGGAAGATATAACATGTACTGGTCAACAAAAGGATGATGCAGATAAGTTGGGGAGGATAAACATAACATCCACCTCATATGATTCAGATTCTTTGGTGACCAATGCTATTAAAAGAATGAATGATGCCTCGGCTCAGAGTGGTCGGTGAACAAGGGTTTGGTTGGTGGAAGTTTTTCCATGGAGCATTTGGTTCCGCTGTCTTCAAAAGGAAAGGATTCCCGTTAGTTTCAGATTACTGATTGAATTTTGTCGAGCTCTGAGGCTCACTGCAATTTCATCTTCGAGCTCTGAGGCTCACTGCAATTTTATTTTCGAGCTTTGAGGCTCACTGCAAGTTTATTTTCGAGCTCTGAGGCTCACTGCAATTTTATTTTTGAGCTCTGAGGCTCACTTCATTTTTATTTTCGAGCTCTGAGGCTCACTGCATTATATCTTCGAGCTCTGAGGCTCACTGCAATTTTATTTTCGAGCTCTGAGGCTCATTGCAAGTTTATTTTCGAGCTCCGAGGCTCGCTGCATATTTACTTTCCTGTTGGATGAGGAGGTTCCATCCACTGTAATTTTATTTTCAAACTGTAAGGTTTTCTTCTGAGCTCCTCACGTTTTTCGGACAAAATATGTGTTCATTTTCTTTACTTGTTCATTACTACAATACATGAAAAGTCACGACTAATCATGTCTTTTAGTATGCAACAAGTAAAGAAGGGAAACTGTGAACACCCATTTTTGTCCGTCTTCATTTTATTATTATGTTATTATATTTCAGGAAGACTAAAAAATAATAATAGTGAAGAGAGAAAGAAGAAAAATAAAATAATGAAGAAAGGAGGAGTCTTATAACTAATTTGCTATTGGACGGGGAGGTTTCGTCCATTGCATTGCATTTTCTATTGGACGGGGAGGTCCCGTCCATTGCATTTGCTGTTGGACGGCGAGGTCCAGTCCGTTACATTGTACATTCTGTTGGACGGGGAGGTCCCGTCCATTGCATTTGCTGTTGGACGGCGAGGTCCAGTCTATTACATTGCAATTGCTGTTGGACGGGGAAGTCCCGTCCATTGCATTTGCTATTGGACGGCGAGGAGGTTCCGTCTATTGCATTTGCTGTTGGACGGTGAGGTCCAGTCCATTACATTGCACTTGCTGTTGGACAGGGAGGTCCCGCCCATTGCATTTGCTATTGGACGGCGAGGTCCAGTCCATTACATTGCATTTGTTGTTGGACGGGGAGGTCCCGTCCATTGCATTTGTTGTTGGACGAGGAGGTCCCATCCATTGCATTTGCTGTTGGACGGCGATAAGCCGTCGGCTTATCTAGTTTTATAACTAGATGGACTGTGGTTTTTGTGCAAATTATTCGAGTTCAATCTCGTTTTCGCCCAAATTTGGCCTTGTTTTATTCCTAAGTAGACTTTGACTCGTTCTAGGTATTTTTAGTAGTTTTTAGTCTATTTTGAATAGAATTATGCTTTTTGTGTCTTTTTATTGTTACAGGTTAGAAGTGAAGCTCCGGGAGTCAAGGAAAGTCAAGAAATAGTGGAAATTGCCATTCTGGAGATGCTCGCCCCGCGAGTGGATGCTCGCCTCGCGAGTCTGAAGATCAGCTAAGCAGCAACGTCATCAATTTTGTCTCGCCCCGCGAGAATATTCTCGCCTCGCGATCATTCAAACTCAGGATGGAGCCAAAACTGAAATTCGCCCCGCGAGAGGAAGCTCGCCCCGCGATAGCCTGAAGACCCTGGAAGACAGAGACCATCACGGCCTAGCCGTGATGAAGGTCACGGCTGTGACAGATTGAAATTGGAAGACTCGCCCCGCGAACACACTCTCGCCTCGCGAGAATCCAAATTTAAAGCGCGCCAAAACTAATGATTCGCCCCGCGAAAGGTTGTTCGCCCCGCGAGCGGCCGAGAACCAGAATCCCTATTTATAGGCTGTTTCAGATCAGAATTGAAAAGTTTTGGAGAGCTTTGGATCCAGATCCGAATCCTAGTTTTTCCACTGTAGAGTAGCGTTTAGGCCAGATTTATTTTCTCTTTGGAGCTGCGTCTCCTCTTTTCTTTTTATTTTACGATGGTGATTATGTCCGATTGTTTGTCTATGAGCATGAGGAACTAATCCCCTCGTCTGAGGGAGCAATGAAGCCACCCATGGCAGTGTAGATTCGATGTGATGTATGTCTTTCTCCCTTGTCTCAATTTATGTTTTCCAATTCTGATTTGATTGCGTTGATCATATGTGTTGCGTGATTGACTAGTTAAACGTGTTGAGGCTGAGTGGCGATTCACTTTTTAGAACTTGAATTGGGATCACTAATCGAATATTACATGAGAGTGGGTAGGAGATTAGTGCAACCTTATAGGGAACAAGAATTAATAGAATTCGAGATTTGGATTATGAGACCTAGTAAGTAATTAATCCAATCATCGAATACGTCCTATTGAGCACGAAAGTGGATATAGGAGAATTTGGGGGTCCCGGTTGACATCGTAATTGAACTTAGGGAGGAATTCATCATCACTTGGGTATGCATGTTGGGTAGGTGGATTTGTGACCTTGGACATTTTAATTTCGGATTTTTAGTTAATTATTTTATTAGATTTGTTAATTTAGATTTCAATCGTATTTTCTCTTCAATCTCAACCACCTTCTGTAACTTGACCAAACGTATCTGATTTCCCGCGGATTAGTCGAATTGGTACCCAATCCCTGAGTTCGACCTCGGTAATTACTTACCGTGTTTATTTTATTACTTGCGACGACCCGGTACACTTGTCGGTGACATCAACAAGTTTTTGGCGCCGTTGCCGGGGATTGGCACAACCAATTTTCCTAATTTTAGGGAAGTTTGATTATTTGGTTAAGTTATTTTTATTTTATTTTTATTTTTATTTTTATTTACTATTATCTCTCTACTTCTTTGATTCCACTTGGTCTTGCCTTGTTTTTGTATGCGAGGTACACTCCCACAAGAGGACTTGCTATTTGATACAGAGATCACCAAGACCGAGAAGCGCTTAAGGAAAGAAGCAGAGAGCGAAAGAGGCTTGAATGGATGGATGGGCATCATTGGAGGAGATGTCGTACAATGATTACAACCGTGGTTGGGAAACCTCAATTGGATTCAGTTCTGCAACATTAGAAGCCATTCTAGAGCAAAATAGATTGTTGAAGATGCAGAATGAAGCATTGTCTTGGAACAAAAGGGTGAATGTGATACACGAGGGAATGCTTCCGGGTTGCGAATATTGTAATGGAGACCATGACACTTGGAACTGTCCATTCTACTTCTATCAAGAATATGTGGACTTATGCCATAATTTCTATGACAGCGTGCCCCAAGACAACTATCAGAGTCAGAATCAGTATTGGGGTGGTATGAGGGGAGACCATCCGGGTTTCGCTTGGAGTAATGCTGACAATGGTTTAGATTGGCAACCACAACCTCAACAGAACTGGCAACAACAACCTCAACAGGATGGTGGAAGACAACCTTGGAAGTTGGCTCTTGAGAGGACAAATGCGGCAATTGATAAGACAAATGCGGCAATTTATAAGACAAGTGCGGCAATTGATAAGATGGCCACATCATTTGAGAAGGCGAATGCGGCAGTAGAGAAGTTGGGTCAGTTTGTAGAGCAACAAAATGAGTGTCTCACAGGCACTTTCCCAGGTGATACCAAGAACAACCCTAAGGACCAATGCGAAGCCATAACAACTAGAAGCGATAGGGTGTGGGAATTTGACTGGGATGCAACTAGTTCTCAGGAAGTTGAGGAAGAACTACCACATGTTGAGGAAGAGCAACTAAAGGAAGAGGAATTGACAAGTGACATGGCCCCGGAACAACCACATGTTAAGGAAGAGCAACCTAAGGAAGAGGAGTTGACAAGTGACAAGGCACCGGAGCAAGGGGGTAGAGATCAAAATAAAGATAAAGTGGAAGAGGATTTCACCATGCTTGCCAAGCAACCTGAAATTACTGCATTGGATAACTATGTTGGCTTACATGCATGTGTGGACATTGGTAAGTTAGACCCTCCCACTTGTCTGGCACACTTCCTCGAGAAAACACAATTTGACCACAGAGGAAGTGAGTTCATATTTACAGAGGTCAATGGAATTTTCACACACGGGCCAGATGGAATTATGGATAAAGTCGTATTGCTTCTACAAGGGCCACTTCACAACCCATGGGATCCGGGTGGAGGATTTGATATGATGAGCGTCTCTTGGCCCTTGTACCACAGACTATGGGATCTGGGTGGATGCTTCTTAATAAGTCAAGCTCGGGACGTTAAACAAGCGCTACTTGGGAGGCAACCCAAGATAGGTATCCTTTATTTCTAGTTTCTGTCATTTTCATTTATATTATTATTAAAAAAAAAAAAACTTGGTTCGTCCCGCGAATCCACAGTGGCCCCGCGAGACAGAAGCCCTGAATCTCAGAGGCTTGCTCATGCTTCTGTATCGCGCCGCGAGGTATACTTTAGCCTCGCCATTCTGGGCATCATCATCTATTGGAATTCCAGATTCGCCTCGCGAGATACTGCTCGCCTCGCTATTCTGGAAAGTGTGAAAACAATTTTTCCAGATTCGCCTCGCGAGTGGTCTCTAGCCTCGCGAATATGCACTTGAGGTTTTAATTTGCAGGAGTTCTTCCATGATGCTGTGCAACAGAAGGGAGCCAGTGAGACCAATTGGATGAGGAGGCAACCATTGAAACTTGATCAGGGAGCACCCTCCCCTTCCTCACTATTGTTTTTGTTTTTGTTTTTGTTTTTGTTTTTGTTTGTCACTCTTGAATAATTTGAGAAGATCAAGAGTTTTTGTATGAATGTGTGTCGGCAAGCTTGTTGGGTCTTGATTAAATTGAGCATAGATTGATTGCATGAATTATTTTGACCATCGATGATTTCCCCCTAGGTTCTGAAAATAGAAAATTGATCCCCATGTGAAAAATTGAAAATTGAACTTTGAGAATTTTATTGTGATTACTTGATTTATGATAAGTTTGGGGTGAGGGGGTGCACACACTAGGAATTGTATCTCGGTCAAACAATTTGCAAAATGTCCAGGTGAGGATTTGAGCCTCCAACTTTGTTTTTGACTGTGTGAATCACTTTTAAGTTGCATTTTCCCGAATTTGCTTGAATCTCTTTATGGTTTGCATGTCTATGTGTTGCATCAAATGATTTAGGCAATTTTCTTTGAAATAACTACTTGGCCTGAAAAGAACCATCCCTAATGCATGTTCCCTAGTTAGCCACATTGAGCCTAATTAGCCTGTTGTTTCTTATGGCCCTATATTATAAGCCAAAAATCTGAAAAACCATGTTAACCCAATCTTAGGATTAGGAGAGCATGGAAGCGTAGCAAGAGAAGGGTTGCGAGGAACTAAGTTTGGGGTGGCTACAAGGTGATATGGCATTTTGGGTTGAGAAAAAGAAAAATAAAGGTTGAAACCCAAGGCAAAAAGAAAAAAAAAAGAGAGAGAAAAATATTTGCCAAAGGAAAAGGGGCAGAACAAAAAGATTAGCAAGGAAAAGGCGTAGTCACCCGAGGCAAAAAGAAAAATGGAAAAAGGAATTTGAGTGGAATATGTGTCGAATGCTCATGCTCTCTTAGTTCCTAGGGACGTAAGCCTAGTATCCTTGATTATCCTACCCTCAGCCAGGCCCCATTACAACCTTTATAAGACCTTCTGATTTTGCATGCATGTTTTCGTGGGAACCATTTTTGAGATAAAAATCAAATTCATGGGAAGTGCTCTTGATATGTGAAATTGAGTGAAAAGTTGATAGCCTAGACGAATTTAAGCGAATGAGTGAAATTTTACATACCCTTGTGAGGAAGGCGATTGTTTGAAATTGGTGATCTTCCTTTTGTGTGTGACTCTGATCCTCAACTTAGATTAATGATTGCATGAATGATGAAGTTCTCAATTGTTTAAAGTAAATGAATGTGGGGATTACGTTAATATAGGTGGAAATCATTGGAGAAAAACTGTTTTGAGTGCATGAAATTTGTGCGAAATCGATTGATTCCCTTAAGCTTGCCAAGTCTTGAGTACTTTTTGAGTTTTAGCTTGCTTGGGGACAAGCAAGGTTTAAGTTTGGGGTGTTTTGATAAGCCTTCGGCTTATCTAGTTTTATAACTAGATGGACTGTGGTTTTTGTGCAAATTATTCGAGTTCAATCTCGTTTTCGCTCAAATTTGGCCTTGTTTTATTCCTAAGTAGACTTTGACTCGTTCTAGGTATTTTTAGTAGTTTTTAGTCTATTTTGAATAGAATTACGCTTTTTGTGTCCTTTTATTGTTTCAGGTTAGAAGTGAAGCTCCGGGAGTCAAGGAAAGTCAAGAAATAGTGTAAATTGCCATTCTGGAGATGCTCGCCCCGCGAGTGGATGCTCGCCTCGCGAGTCTGAAGATCAGCTAAGCAGCAACGTCATCAATTCTGTCTCGCCCCACGAGAATATTCTCGCCTCGCGATCATTCAAACTCAGGATGGAGCCAAAACTGAAATTCGCCCCGCGAGAGGAAGCTCGCCCCGCGATAGCCTGAAGACCCTGGAAGACAGAGACCATCACGGCCTAGCCGTGATGAAGGTCACGGCTGTGACAGATTGAAGTTGGAAGACTCGCCCCGTGAACACACTCTCGCCTCGCGAGAATCCAAATTGAAAGCGCGCCAAAACTAATGATTCGCCTCGCGAAAGGTTGTTCGCCCCGCGAGCGGCCGAGAACCAGAATCCCTATTTATAGGCTGTTTCAGATCAGAATTGAAAAGTTTTGGAAAGCTTTGGATCCAGATCCGAATCCTAGTTTTTCCACTGTAGAGTAGCGTTTAGGCCAGATTTCTTTTCTCTTTGGAGCTGCGTCTCCTCTTTTCTTTTTATTTTACGATGGTGATTATGTCCGATTGTTTGTCTATGAGCATGAGGAACTAATCCCCTCGTCTGAGGGAGCAATGAAGCCACCCATGGCAGTGTAGATTCGATGTGATGTATGTCTTTCTCCCTTGTCTCAATTTATGTTTTCCAATTCTGATTTGATTGCGTTGATCATATGTGTTGCGTGATTGACTAGTTAAACGTGTTGAGGCTGAGAAGCGATTCGCGTTTTAGAACTTGAATTGGGATCACTAATCGAATATTACACGAGAGTGGGTAGGAGATTAGTTCAACCTTATAGGGAACAAGAATTAATAGAATTCGAGATTAGGATTATGAGACCTAGTAAGTAATTAATCCAATCATCGAATACGTCCTATTGAGCACGAAAGTGGATATAGGAGAATTTGGGGGTCCCGGTTGACATCGTAATTGAACTTAGGGAGGAATTCATCATCACTTGGGTATGCATGTTGGGTAGGTGGATTTGTGACCTTGGACATTTTAATTTCGGATTTTTAGATAATTATTTTATTAGATTTGTTAATTTAGATTTCAATCTTATTTTCTCTTCAATCTCAACCACCTTCTGTAACTTGACCAAACGTATCGGATTTCCCGCGGATTAGTCGAATTGGTAGCCCAATCCCTGAGTTCGACCTCGGTAATTACTTACCGTGTTTATTTTATTACTTACGACGACCCGGTACACTTGCCGGTGACATCAACAGACGGCGAGGTCCAGTCCATTACATTGCATCTGCCGTTGGACGGCGGGTCCGGTCCATTACATTGCAGTTGCAGTTGGACAGGGAGGTCCCGTTCATTGCATTTGATGTTGGACGGGGAGGTCCCGTCCATTGCATTTGTTGTTGGACGGCGAGGTTCAGTCCATTACATTGCATTTGCTGTTGGACGGCGAGGTCCCGTCCATTGCATTTGTTGTTGGACGGGGAGGTCCTGTCCATTGCATTTGCTGTTGGACGGCGAGGTCCAGTCCATTACATTGCATTTGCTGTTGGACGGTGAGGTCCCGTCCATTCCATTGCATGTTTAAGTTTTTGTTGGACGAGTAGGTCTTCCATTGCATGCTTAAATTTCTGTTGGACGAGTAGGTCTTCCATTGTATATTTAATTTTCTGTTAGACGATGAGGTTCCGTCCATTGCATATCTAATTTTCTATTGGACGAGGAGGTTCCGTCCATTGCATGTTTAAACTTCTGTGGGACGAAGAGGTCCGTCCAGTGCATATCTAATTTTGCATATCTAACTTTCTGTTGGACAAGGAGGTTCCATCAACTACAATTTTTTTTTCAGGCTGGAGGCTAAAGAATAAAGAAAGAAAAGAAGGAGAAAAGGACAATCAACGAAAATAATAAAGGAGATTGAGTTACTTCTCCTAACCCTAAAAAACCTATTTTACATATCAGACAAGACCTCTTTTCCTCCTCCCAATCTCCAACCGCCCCTACGCCTCCTCTACCAATTGGTCCTTCTTCTTCCTCATCTCCTCCCTCATTTTAACCTAGCAGCCCCACTCCTAATCCTAAAAAACTCATCTTACATATTAGACAAAACCCCCATCTCCTTCTCTCTTCAAACAACAACCTTCACATCAAATCACCTCCTTTCCGCTGCTTGCGCCGTCCCCATCCGGACACATGCTATTTCTGCTCAGAACGACCCAAGCCCCGGATTTCGTGAAGACCAACATTGAAGCAGCTAGGTAAGAAGAAGCATGAAGCCCTCTCCTCCATCTATAAAAAGGGGAGAAAAAAAAAGAAGAGGAAGGGAGGAAGACAGAGATAGAGAGATTTTTATCTGATATTTTTCTTTGTGAAGAAAAGATATTAGGGATTTGAGTTTTTTTTCTCTTCTCTATCATTAGAGTGGTTCCAAATTTTCAGAAGAAGGAAGAGTTAAAAGAGTCAGTGAAATCGAAATGTAAGGGTTTTGACCTTGAAATCTTACCACTAGGAGAAAACAAAATCATTGTTATTCTACTCTCATTTGGTAATCCTTGTTCTCTTTGTTGATAGTATTCATAAGTTTCTCTTGACATTCTTATTTTTTTGTCTCTGTTTATGACGAAAGGAGAATCCATGGATATTGAAACCGAATGAATTGGCATGATGAGTGCTATATGTTTCGTTTTTGGGTAAATTGATTGAATTAGCAAAATGTTTCATCTTTGTCTCTGTTTACTATGATGTTTCTGTGTCTCTGTTTACTGAATAAGCTAGTAAAACATTTCATTTCTACATTTCATTTTTTTTCTATTTCCAAGAGGTAAAATTATTTATTTTACATAAAAATAGAAGACGATCACTTAATTAAAACAATCTTATTTCTTGGGTTGCCCTATGACAAGTGTCATGTTCAACCCTTTAGATTTTGAGGTTGCCCTGTGGACTTACGTGCCATGTTCAACCTCATTTATGTTTAATCAAAAATTTCACAACTAAAGATGTTTTTTTAAACGATTTTTGGGGTAAAACAAATATTTTCGAAGTTATTAATAATTTACACAACTAATTTTGGGTAACCATTTTTATGGATGTTCTAGGGTGCCGTGGGGTTAAGTATCCATGCCTTCCCTAGACGTAATCGACTCCATAACCCCAAGCTTTTTCTTAAAGGGTTTTCCAACTTTCCCGAAATTAAATAAAGTTGGTGGGGACTCCATGTTTTTTCTCTAAAAGGAAAAACAAGTTTACCTTTCGGTCGCGACACCCTGCTCACACACTTCTGATATTCTAATCAAGAAGGCAATCATGTTATATGCCATCATGGACAAGTTGAGTATGGATGTGGGGCGCATAATTTCTTTAGAGATTCAAGCAACATCCAATTATGAGAGTAAGCATGGGCAACATGGCCATCCATTTCTGATCATAGAGTTATGCCATGGGGTTGGAGTTGATATAAAGGGTGGTGCACAGGTTGTTTCGCGGCTTCCTATAACTGCAGCCTACATAAGAAAAAATTGTTCAGTAGTTGCATCAGACCCGTCGATAGACCAACCAGCTATTTCTGGCCCTATTGCCGATCCTCATACCGCAAAACAGTGGCTTGCTTCCTTGGAGACAGCGATGTCTAGCATGAGAAGCGATCTCCGGATCTTAGCTCATCAAACTGCGGCAAACCATCACTCCAATCAGATTATCATGACTATGCTTAGAGAGATGGCAGCTCATCTTCCTCCAGGTTCTAGTGGCCCTATTTGTGTTCCCTCGGCTGATAAGGTTGAGTCCTTCGTGGATTGGAGGGAGCATCCTGGGGACCAGGATAATGTTGATGGGGGGAGAGAGGAGCAAGTCGTCGCCTCAGATGATGATGATCATCATGGAGATTGAGCCTTTGCTGAAAATTTCTGTTGTTAATATATATATATATATATATATATATATATATATATATATATATATATATATATATATTTGAGCCTTTCTTGAGGCTTTTATTTGTTGTTTTGACTATGTGTGTCCTTTTAGGTTGTCAGATTGTTTTAGTGTGTCATCTTGTGTTTTCAATGTTTTTAAGTTTGTGTGTGTTTGAATACCTTTGGTTGAACAAATTTCAAATGTTTGGATGACTCCCACTCTTGACTAGTCATTGTTTTGTGCACCCCCATGGATGTTTTCCTTTAATGTGAAGTAGGTATATTTGTGGTTAGTTTTCCATCTTTAATTTGTTCTTAAGTAGGTTTCGTAATTTTGATGCGTTATTTTGAACCTTGTTGATTAAATTCCATGGCAATGAAATTTTGGTGAGAACTAATTGGATTTGTTAACTTTACCTTTGTGACTCATTTGGGCCTTCAACGGTTAAATTCTTTCTTGAGTGTCACCATTGAAATTCATGCTCTTGAGTTTGCTTGATTCTTGTTTGAAATTCATGGTTTCCATGCATGTCATAAAAATGATTAGGGCAATTCATTTCACATAGCCACTTTGACCAAATAGCCAACCTTATATTTTTCCCCTTTGCTTAACCCTTTGAGCTTGAAATATAAATATTTTTTTTCTCTCACCCATGAAGCCTTAACCCGAAAAACAATGTTTCTACCCAAACCTTAGTGGATAAGAGAGCATTGTATTCTTGTGAGTGAGTTTGATATAAGTTTGGGGGATTCTATCTTAGGAATTTATGTTAGTGAAAGTAAAGATTTGTTATCGAAAAAAAAAAAGAAAGAAAGAAAGAAAAAATTTATTCCAAAATAAATTTGAAAAATGAAAACAAACAAAAAAATATCAAGGAAGAAGAAAGTGGTGAAACAATATGAAAAGAGTTTTTTTTAATAAAAAAAGGTGAAAGGAAAAGGAAGTCAAAAAGAAAGAAGTGGAAAAAGTTTGCATAAATGCATGTCTCTTTAAACATAATTTTTGCTCTCCTATTCCCTTTGGTACTAGCTTGTTTATCCTTTCTTATCCTTCCCATTTACCTTGGCCATATTACATCCTAAATAAAGTCCTTTTGATTTATGCATGTTGTGAATTGTGGATGAATGATTGAGATGAAAATCAAACTTGAAGTTGCATGTTTTTTATGTGTGAATTTTAGTGATACACTTACCCACATAAATTTGAGTGATTGAGTGATTTTGCACTTCCTGTGAGAAGTTGGGTGTCTAATGGTTCTTCCTTAATTGAATTAGCCATGTTCTTTAATTTTTCAAGTTGAAAAAAAAAAACTTATGCATCATTGTTATGATCCCTTATTTTTATCATTTTTGGGTGTAGACTTGCTTTGAGTTGATACTTCTATTTGGGGTGTGCATTACTTTGTTATGGCCGAATTGTGAGCATCATTTGAGCAATTTGGTTCTTATTCAATCATGGTTGAGTTATGTTGTCGTGTTGGGTTTCTCTTTATCTTAGTGTTATTTACTTTTGCTTGGGGGCAAGCAAAGTCTTAAGTTTGGGGGAGTTGATAAGTTTCAAATGTACATGCTTTTGATATGTTAATTTGATTGATTTTAAAACTCCTTTAATGCTTAAAGAGTTGTTTTTGCCCTATTTTAGTGTGTTTCTATAGAGTCCTTAGGATTGATTGTTGTTTTAGTTTGTTTGGTTAATTTAGTAATTTTTATTGTCTATTTTGTGTGTTTTAGGTAGCAAGAGGAAATCATGACAAAAAGGGTAGAGATTGGGTCCAGATGCAATTTGCTAAGCCAAAGTTTTCCTTGGTTGGGCGCAACTAAGGCTGAAATTGTTGTGCATTCTGGAGGCTATGCGCTCAGCCAAGCAAATATTTCGCTCAGCCAAGATGTGCCAGAGAGCAAAACATATCAGGATTATCTGGGCTCAGCCAATTTATTTTGTGCACTGAGCCAAGGCGTATCCATGAATCAACTTAAGTGAGAGTTGCGCTGAGCCAAGAAAGTGGTGCGCTCAGCCAAAATCCTGATGACAACATGGACTATAAATTCCTCTTTTAGTAAAACCCAATGAAAAAAAAACAGTACACCTGCGATTTTTACCCTAAAAGTGACGTCTTCTCTGGACTTGAGCTGCCGTGACTGTTGTGGAGAGCTTCCATAGAGTTTCTCCTTTCCTTTGATTTTATTGCTTTGATTTTGTTTTTCTCTCTGACTATGAGTAGCTAAATTCCCTTTTTGTTGGGATTAGATGTAGCTAAATCGAATCTCATGTATTTGCTTTGATTTATTAATCTATGTTTATGCTTCTTTATTAGTGTTTGATTTCTATGCTTAATGCTTTTTGTGGTTGGATCATCCATAAATTGTTCTAAGATTTGATTTGCAATTGGGAAGTTCTTGTCATTTCTAGATCTGAAATTAATCACCTAGTAAACCTTGCATCTAGCAATGGATTTTGGTATATTAGTAATCGTGTAATCCCTAATCTTAATGCAAATTCGTTAATTAAGCCACCTAAGGAATTAGGGTCTAATTAGGGGATTTAGGCTCTTGTCATCTAAGGAATTAGGACTTGAGTAATCTTGTGGGTTGATTTTAATATTTGAAGCATAAATTGGATTGGTGGTCTTAGTATTGCATGAGGCAAAGGTTTAGTGAAGTTTAATCCCAACATCTTTCATCGTATTTGAAAAATCCGTTTTTTGCATTCCAAGTGTTTGATAAAAATCCAAAAAGAACTTGTTCCTTTTAATTTGTTTATTTTAAATTTTAACTCTTGTTGGGCTTGGTGTTTAATATTGAGCTCCCTTCCTTCCAAATATTCGCTTAGATAGTAGTTGATTTGTTACGTGCTTGTATTTGTCGCAGTCCTCAGGGGAACGATATTCCTCTTACCTCTTTACTACTTATACGACTTGGTATACTTGCCGAAATCGCATCATATGACTAGAATCAAAGTGTGAACATTGACTCTTGACGGTTTTAGTTTCATGAATTTTCTTGTTTACCTAGGTGCTGGTCCGTGAATTGTGCTAAAAATTTCAAGTGTTTGAGTTGTGATGAGCCAAGGCCGAAGAAACATTGGAGTTGTCCCAAGTAAGTTGTCTTTATCTTTCCCCAGTCGTGAGAACTTCTTGTTTCCTGTGTTAGTTTGTGTATATAAGGGTCTAGTTTATTTCATGTTTTCTGTTTTCGTTTCCTAATTTCAAAGCTAATTGTAACAAAAATAATTACAAAATTGTTACTTTGTTTTCATTCTAATCCCTATTTTTAAAGACTTGTATAAGAAACGATGAAAACATACAAAAAGTTGTTTTCATTGTTTCTTGTACAAATCTTTGAAAACAGGAAACATAATGAAAACAATGTGATAGTTTTATAAATATTTTTGTTGTAATTATTTCTAAAAATAGGAATTAAAAACAGGAAACATGAAACAAACCATACAGGCCCTAAGATTTCCTCCATTATGCAGTGGCTACATAATGAATATGTTGACATCGGCTCTTTTTTTTTTTACAAAAAGTTGACATCGACTCTTAAATCTTAATGGTTATTCCTATTTTTTCATGAATTATTTTTCTTTGTATATGTAGATGCGAGTTCATGAATTTTGTTCATATAAGGAAGTGTTTGCATTGTCTAGAGCCAAACCCAAGTCCCTACAAACCTATTGAAAGTGAGCCCATTGTTTTTCCCCCATGCCTCACCTTTTCTCATTGTACACTAAAAATTTCTTGTTTCATGTGTTACTTCCAGTATTTACAATTGTGCAAGCAGTATGGCTTGCTTGAAATGCAATACTGAAAGCCCAAAGACTAACCAACTGGTGAGTATGAGGAGCATATCTGGAGAAAGATCAAATTGATGAAAAAAGCCATCAGGATCTGGCGTGGTGTGATCATAATTTTGGATTGTAACAAATTTTTTCAGACATGCATTCTCTGCTTATGTTACTTTGTCATCTTTATTTCAAAGAGACGTGTAAACAACCACTAGAGATACGCTTGGTTATTTTGTTACATATGAATTTGTGTTTTAATATACACAGAACTAGAAGCTGACTTAATTGTGTGCTTTGTAGTATTATTAGTGTAGTGACCGACTGTGTTCCTTAAGTATGATATTAGGGGTTCGACTCCTACTGTGTGTATGTAAAAGCCTTTATTGGGAGAGTCAAAACTCACTCCGGTGTTCTCGATGTCCCGAAAGGAATTAGTCTTTAGCTATCAGTTGGATGATATTCTTTGAACCATGACCCCGAGGTCTCGTCGGTAGGGATGTCGATGGGGCGGGGTGGGGGTGGAGATATACTTTAAGTTTTTTTATTAATTTAATAATATATATATATATATATACATATTTATATATAATTTTTTTTGTATGATTTTCAGGGTCGAGGACCCCACGGGGCAGGGGGTATGATCCTCGTCCCCATCCCCATATTACCTTTGGGGGGGAATTTTTCCTCATCCCCATCCCAACAGGGAAAACATTATAAGAATTGACTGCTAGTGGTACTCTCAAGGCAATGATCAAATATTGGTAATAAGTCCTATCGAATAATGGTCACCTTCGGGCATCCTATTATTCACATGGAAAATACTTTTATAATCACAACACATTTACCATCAAAAGCATGTAATTACCCGGTCAAGTTGTGCCTTCCTTCGGGTCGACAACAGGTCGTATGAATAACTCCATCTTACATCTTTTGTAAATTCAATTGAATCAAATTTATGCAACAAAATTTACTTGGGCAACGTGTTGTTTACACCAACTCAACCAAAATTACCAGACAATTTAATAAAATAAATGGGAGGGTCTTGAATTTACATTACATACAAATGTAGGGCTAATTGTATGCTTATCTTGCCGCTCAATAGTCATAAGACCTTTTGGCAGCCCTTAGTGTGACATGGAATTGCGAGAAAAAGAAAGAAACCATGAAGCATGACCGTGCCTGATAGGAAGCACGACCGTGCAAGCCTTCAGTACAATCGTGCCTAAGTTCGTATGCGGTGGTCCTAAAGCTGATGCATGGCTCGAGCTTCGACAAGCATGGTCGTGCATCCGGTTCATTGACGCTGATTTTGCATTGAAGCACGGCCAATGCTTAATGAATCACGACCATGCATGACTTCGTATAAGGCAAAAAATGCAGTATGCACTGATAACTCTTAGAAATAAGAGTTATCACTATCCTTTTAGCTTTATCATTGTTCTTGTTTTGATTAATTTTGGAAAGAAGAAATTCAAGTTGTGTCTTATTTAGCAAATATCTGTGTTGAATTGTTAAAATGCTGAACAAGCTGTGAGATCTTAATTGTTTTTGCTGAAGGTGTGTTTAAGTTTTGAACAGGAATTAGAAGTGAAATTACTGCAGGAGTTGCTCTGGAATGTTATGGAATGCTACAGCATCTGGGAAGAGAATCACTACAAAACCAAAGAGTTGCCAGCTCAGCTGACGCTCACTAAATGACAAAGAACCTGAAGCGCGTCCCACAATGAGGAAAGAGAAATGCAACCTTTAGCTAGTTGTACTTGGGAATTGGGCCAAAGACTATTTTATTCTTTGAATTTTTGTAAGCCCAAAAAGTGTGGCAAGAGAGAGTGTGTAACCCTACTTTTGGGAGCTAGTACAAATAGGATTGTGACCTTGCTTTTAGGTCAGCTCGTACTGTAGCAGCTGGGTACTGTAGCAGCCGTCAGCTCATTTTCCTCTCCGCAATTTTCATTTACGCATTATGCCTTTATTTTCTATTTTTTTGTTGGTTTTGCCTTTAAGCTCATTATGGGCTAAATTCTCTTAGCTAGGACTCTATGAATTTGTGATTGATACTTAAGGGTGATTTATGCAAATGGATGTTATTCATTTTCTTCTTCTCTGTTTGAAAGCTTAATTTCATTTTAGATTGATCAACTAATTTGTAATACTAGCTAGTTGGGTTTGGAAAAACTTAACTAGTGGACTTGTTTAGAAGATAAAGATAGAACAATTAATTGGAACATAAATTGTGTTGAATGAACTAGGAATAGACTTCAAGTCTTTAAGCAGCTGGACGCAATTATCTGATAACTGAGGGAAATTAATATGAACTTAGGAATAAGAAGCGTTTAATGAACTCAGTTTTACTGCTGGAAAGCAAACTTTAATTCCTGGACTAAATGCTGTAGAATCCTGAAGCATCAATTACCCTGAAGTTAAGATTATAAAGGATTAGAATCCTTGTTGTTCTAAACACCCATTTATTTTTTCTATTAATTCCTTGCATTTATTACTTACTGTTCTGACACCCAATTACTCCATTTAATTTACATGCTTAAAGTTACTTTTTATTTTGTTAAGCTAAATAAGGAAGGTTAATTCTAGAATTTATATTCAATACATTTAAATCCTCGTGGGAATGATCTTTATTCACTCTTTATTACTTGTTACGATTGTGTATACTTGGACGTCACATTTATCCAAGCAACAAGTTTTTGGCGTCGTTGCCGGGGTTTGACAATGGTGTTGAATATTTAGATTCTTTTATTAACTTTGTCTATTTAGTTAGTTGTGAAATCTGTTTGCACTTTGCGTAGCAACTGGTTAACTTCTGCATGCGCAGCAAGGGCACAGCCGAGTTTCAAATAGACTTGGAGATAGAGAAAACCGCAAAGAGGCTAAGGAAGAGAACTAAAGAACAAAGAGCTAGAGATCAGAACTCTGACTTAGGCGTCATGGCTCACCTTCTGGACAATGAGGATGAAGATCAGCCCGGGATGATTGAATTGGTAAATGATAGGGATAGGTCCATCAGGGAGTATGCTGCCTTTGATCCCCAAACTATGAACACCGGGATTGTGAGACCAGAAATAACTACCTCGTAGTTTGAGTTCAAACCAATGATGTTTCAAATGCTTCAAACTGTTGGGCAGTTCAGTGGTGCCCCTACTGAAGATCCACACTTACATCTGAGGCAATTTCTGGAAGTGGCAAGCAATTTCAAGATTCCTGGAGTAAGTGATGATGCTTTCAAGCTAAGGCTCTTTCCTTATTCTCTGAGGGACAGAGCCAAGACTTGGTTGAATTCTTTGGAATCCAACTCCATTACTTCATGGAATGGCCTAGCTGAAAAGTTCTTGACTAAGTACTTTCCTCCTACTAAAAATGCCAGAATGAGGAGTGATATAACTTCATTTTGGTAAAATGATGATGAATCACTGTATGACTCCTGGGAAAGGTTCAAGGAGCTGTTGAGAAGATGTCCTCATCACAGTATCCCTGTATGCATCCAAATGGAGACCTTCTACAATAGACTCCTGCCTCTTTCAAGATTGATGTTAGATGCTTCATCTGGAGGTACATTCTTGACAAAATCATACAATGAATCTTATGCATTGGTTGAAAGTATAGCTACTAATATCTATCAATGGGCAACTGTGAGGGCCAATTCTGCTAAAACACCTGCTGGGATGCTTGAAGTGACGGAAGTAATGCCCTATCTGCTAAGCTTGCCTCCATCACTAACATGCTGAAAAATCTGACTGCTACTAATGCAAGAACCTGCTATAGTTGTACCAGTGGCTCCTGTAAATGCAGTGTCCTGTGTATTCTGTAGAGAAGGTGACATTTTTGAAGCATGTCCAAGCAACCCTGTTTCAGTGAACTATGTGGGAAATAGAGGAAATTATGCTTACAACAACAATTACAACTTTGTATACAAGTATCCACATCCAAATCTTAGCTACAACAATTACAACAACATTCAGAATCCACCTCCTGGTCATGTTTCACAGCAACAAGGACAGAACACTCAGCAGCATACTCAAGCCCCAGCTAAGGAACCTTCTCTGTAAGCCATTTTGAAAGCCTTCATGATTGAAACCAAGGCCCAAATTTAGAACCAAGGGGTAGTTATGAGGAACTTGGAGAACCAGGTAGGCCAGTTGGCCACTGCTCTTACAAATAGGCCAACTGGGACCTTGCCTGCTAGGGGTGTTCGCGGTTTGGATTGGATCGGTTTGCTTCCTTAAAAAATCCAATCCGATCCAATCCAATCAAATGCGGTTTGGATTGGATTGGATAATTCGGTTTTTGTCATACTTTATTTTTTTCTAATGTCAAGTGTCCTTTCTACTTATTTAACAGTGGATAAAAGATAATCTTCGTTTCAATTTGGGAGTTTGAGAAGAAAAAATTGTTGATATTTTTTAACACGTTCTTTTATATTAATTCTCTATATCTACTACCACTTATCCTATTTTTTCCTTGAATCGACTACAAATAAATTGTAGCTAATTATTTTTCAAATTTACTTAATTGTTTTTCTATTTTTCATGATTACTCAATCAAATATATATATGCTATGCATCAAAGCTTTTAGTAAAATATAACTTCAAGACATTAATATTTATTCTAAAAAGTCTTATATACGTCATTTCAACAAAAATATTAAAGAGAATGAGGGACATAAAAGTATGAAGAATAATGTTTAGGTATGAGTAATACTATAATTTCAAAAACAATAGTATATGTATATAATAGATCGGTTTGGATTGGATTGGATTTCACTATAGGATCCAAAATCCGATCCAATCCAATAAAAAAATTGTGGTTTTTTCGATTTTTTCAGTTTTCGGTTTTTTCGGTTTTCGGTTTTTCGGTTCGGTTTTTGAGGTTTGAATCGGTTTGGATCGGTTGATGAACACCCCTATTGCCTTCATCTACAGAAAATCCATCAACTTCTACTGATAAAGGGAAGGAGCAAGTTAAAGTTATAAATCTGAGAAGTGGTAAAGAGCAACCAGATGCTGTAGCTTTTAAGCAACCAACAATAGGGAATAATGATATAGCTGAGCCAGAACAGGAAATTCCTGCAGTAATTCCAGCAAATGCAGAACCAGTGCAGGAGATCCCCAAGCAAAAAGAGGGTAAATTGATTCAAGAAAGGTCACCTCCTCCATTTCCACAAAGGTTGAGGAAAGCAGCTCAAGAGAAGCAGTTTAACAAGTTCTTGGAAATTCTGAAACAGCTACACATTAACATACCTCCGGTTGATTCTCTGCAGCAGATGCCTAACTACACCAAATTCATGGAAGACATTCTTACCAAGAGAAAGAGATTGCGAGAGTTTGAGACAGTAGCAATGACAAAGAAGCGTAGTCAGCTGTTGCAGATCGAACAAGGTTCCTTAGAAAATGAAAGATCCAGGAAGTTTTACAATTCCTTGCTCTATAGGGAATACTTACTGTGGAAAGGCATTGTGTGATCTTGGAGCTAACATTAATGCCAATGTCTATTTTCAAGCAATTGAAGATTGGAGCAGCCAGACCTACCACTGCCACTTTGCAACTTGCTGACAGATCCATTGCTTATCCATAAGGAAAGATTGAGGATGTTCTGATCAAGGTAGACAGATTTGTGTTTCCAGTGGATTTCATTATTCTTGATTTTGAAGCTGACAATGAAGTCCCAATTATTCTTGGAAGACCCTTTTTAGCAACTGTAAGAACACTGATAGATGTGCAAAAAGGAGAGCTCGCTATGAGGGTGAATGATCAACAAGTGACTTCCAATGTTTTTAATGCATTACACTATCCTGATGAAGAGATGGAAAACTATTCTGCTATTACTAGTATCGAATCTCTAATGCAAGAGCAACTAATAGCATATGGGCACGATTTGGAGCATGAGTTTAATATGAATAAGGAAATTGATTTTGGAGACGAAGAGTTGAAGCAGCTAGCTGAAAGGAATGTGGCACATAGATCTTGGATCAGAAAATATGAGTCCTTAGATGTATCTGCAGATATCTTCAAGGAGAATATACCCTCTATTGAAAAACCTCCCACCCTTGAACCTAAGCAACTTCCTTCTCACCTAAAATATCTTATCTTGGAGAAAAGGAAACTCTTCCCATCATCATCTCTTCATTTCTAACTTTTGAACAGGAGGACAATCTCATTGCACTTTTGAAGAGGCATAAGAAGGCTATTGGATGGCAAATGGCAGATATTAAAGGAATCAGTCCTAGCCTTTGTATGCACATAATTCTGTTAGAGGAAGATGCCAAGAACAGTATTGAGGGCCAGAGAAGATTGAATCCGATAATGAAAGAAGTGGTAAGGAAGGAAATCATTAAATGTCTTGATGCATGAATCATATACCCCATTTTAGATAGTGTGTGGGTAAGTCTTGTGCAATGTGTTCCAAAGAAAGGAGGAGTTACTGTGGTGTAGGACGAGAAGAATGAGCTTATTCCTACAAGAACAAACACGGGTTGGAGGATATGCATGGACTACAGAAAGCTGAACAAGGCTACAAGGAAAGATCATTTTCCACTACCATTCATTGATCAAATTCTTGATAGGTTATCTGGGAGAGACTTCTACTGTTTCCTAGACGGTTATTCAGGTTACAATCAAATAGCAGTGGCACCAGAAGATCAGCAAAAGGCCACATTCACTTGCCCATATGGTACAATTGCTTTTAGGAGAATGCCTTTTGGGCTCTGCAATGCTCCAACAACTTTCCAGAGGTGCATGATGGCTATCTTTTCAGATTTCATTGAGAAAACCATGGAGATTTTCATGGATGATTTCTACGTTTTTGGAGAGTCATTCATGGGGTGCTTGGACAATCTAGAGCAGGTGCTGGAGAGGTGTGAAAAAACCAACTTGGTCTTGAATTAGGAAAAATGTCATTTCATGGTCAAGGAAGGCATAGTGTTAGGCCATAAAGTGTCAAAGAAAGGCCTTGAGGTGGACAAAGCTAAGATTGAGGTGATTGAAGGACTTCCCCCACCTAACTCTGTTAAGGGCATCAGAAGTTTTCTGGGACATGCTGGGTTCTATAGAAGATTCATCAAAGATTTCTCAAAAATTTCCAAGCCACTGTGTAAATTGTTGGAGCATGATAGTGCATTTGACTTCATAGATGAGTGTTTATCAGCTTTTAAACTGCTGAAGAATGCTTTGATTACTGCACCTCAATAGTAGCTCCTGACTGGGAAAGACCATTTGAGTTGATGTGTGATGCCAGTGATTTTGCAGCAGGAACTGTGCTAGGCCAAAGGTATAACGAAGTCTTCCATACCATCTATTATGCTAGCAAGACTCTTATTGATGCTCAGATCAATTACACCACTACAGAAAAAGAATTGTTGGCTGTGGTGTTAGCTTTTGACAAGTTCAGACCCTATCTGGTGGGAACCAAAGTAGTGGTATATACAGATCATGCAGCCATTAAGTATCTCATTGACAAGAAGGATGCAAAGTCAAAGCTTATTAGATGGACTCTTTTACTTCAAGAATTTGATTTGGAAATCAAAGATAAGAAGGGTATTGAAAATTGGGTAGCTGATCATCTCTCCAGAATTGTTGAAGGAGGGGAATCAGAGTCTCAAGGAGAAATCAAAGAAAATTTTCCTGATGAACACCTGCTAATGCTTGAAGATGCTGCAGCATCCTGGTATGCAGACATTGTGAATTTTCTGGTCAGTGGGGTAATTCCAGTGGAGATGAATTCTCAACAGAAAATGAGGTTTTTGCATCAGGTTAAACACTTTTACTGGGATGAACCCTTTTTGTACAAAAGATGCCAAGACCAGATAATGAGAAGATGTGCTGCTGAGGAAAAAATGCAAGATATCTTGGGTGATTGCCACTCTGCTCCCTATGGTGGTCACTTTGGAGGAAAAATAACATCTTCAAAGATCCTGCAATCAGGATGCTTCTGGCCCACCTTATTCAGAGATTCTCAAGAGTATGCTAAGAATTATGATAGATGTCAGAGGGTAGGGAATGTTTCCAACAGGCAAGAGTTGCCACTCAACACCATTTTGGAGATTGAATTATTTGATGTATGGGGAATAGATTTTATGGGGCCATTTCTTGTTTCTTATGGGAATGCCTACATCTTAGTTGGAGTGGATTACGTCTCCAAATGGGTAGAAGTAGTAGCATTGCCTTCCAATGATGCCAGAGTAGTCACAAAGTTCTTGCACAAGAACATATTCACCAGATTTGGCACTCCTCGAGCTATAATCAGTGATGAAGGGACACATTTTTGTAACAAGTTGTTTGCTAACTTACTTGAAAAACATGGAGTGAAACACGAAATGGCTACTGCATAACATCCTCATACTAGTGGTCAAGTTGAAGTTTCCAACAGAGAGATCAAAAGAATTCTTGAAAAAAATGGTAAATCCTTACAGGAAGGATTGGTCGTTGCACCTAGATGATGCTCTCTGGCCTACAGAACTGCATTCAAAACTCCCATTGGCATGTCCCCTTACAGATTGGTTTATGTCAAGGCTTGCCATTTACCAATAGAGCTAAAACACAAAGCATTCTAGGCCATAAAGAAGTTGAATTTTGATGCACAAGCAACTGGAGAAGCAAGAATGTTGCAGCTGAATGAACTAGAAGAGTTTAGGCTTTTTTCCTATGAAAATGCTGAAGCATACAAGAGAAAGGTCAAGGCTTGTCATGATCAGAAAATTCAGCCCAGGGAATTTGTTGAAGGCATGCAAGTGCTCTTGTTCAATTCCAGACTGAAATTGTTCCCTGGGAAGCTGAAATCAAGGTGGTCTGGACCTTTTAAATTGGTCACGGTATATCCGCATGGAGCTATGGAATTATTGGATGAAAGCTCTAGAATAGAGTTCAAAGTTAATGGCCAAAGGGTGAAGAAATATCGGGGGTGAGCCTTGTACAAGAATGAAGGCCACCATTCATCTCTCAGACCTTTAACCACAAGTGTGGAGTCAGGCTGAGGACATTAAACCAAGCGCTCCTGGGAGGCAACCTAGTTTTATATCCTTTAATTAGTTAGTTTATTTTAGCTTTTAGTTTTATTTAGTTTTAGTTTAATTTCAAATAAATATATGCTGTTAACCCTTGTAACTGCAGGCTGTAGCAATATAGTCATTGGGTTGTGTTAGGAGTTGGGTCAACTCAGTTTCAGCCCATTCATCAGGTCCTGGAGGTTGTGTCAGTTGAGTAGCTCCAAGGCCCAAGTTCAACTGCAAGCATTTTGAAATTATAATTCAGAAAGCTGAAAGGTTTTGGGGGGAAGAAGTATAGGAAAACGTGGGGAGTACATTTTGGCATTAACTACCCATTAATTACCACCCTCTCTCTCAACCACTCACATCCATCTTCAACCTCTCACCTCAGCCACTCTTCCCTATTAACGCTACTCTCCTTTCTGCCCTAACCCCACAATCGACCCTACCACTCTCTGTTTCTGCCATAACCATCCCTTTCTGTCAATATCAGCCCGCCCTACCCCTTCATACTTGAAATACAATTGGGAAATCCAACATTCGCGTTTCCAAGAAACACGCAACTATCATTCCATCTTATTCCTCTGAAGATGGGGACCAGACGTTTGTGGATGAGGAGAGCCGGTTGAAATATGAAAAGGAAGTGGTTAAAAGGAGGTCCCATCTGGAAAAAGGTTTCTTTCTCCTTGACACTGATCATTACAGCCTTATTGAAGAGGTGGCCTCTCTGATTGACATTCATTGGTGGAAGAAATTCGCCGCTCAACCCCGAGACCCAATAGCTCCGTTTGTACGTGAATTCTATGATAATCTGACCTCACCACAGCAAAAGCATGTCATGGTGAGGGGCTCAAGGGTTTCGTTCTCTGCGGCTACATTGAACGTAAGGTGGGGATTCAAGGATGTCCAAGATGAGTATATGGTTGAGTTGAAGGGGGCGGAAGAAACTACATTGAATGACATGATGAAAGAGATCACCATGGAAGGGGCTGAGTGGATTCAAAATGATGAAAATTGGAAGATAGGAAGACCTGACCTAACCCCTTTGGCCAAGGTTTGGTATCACATCATTAGAACCAAGATTCTTCCCACTGCCCATTTAGAGACTATGAACAAAGAAAGGTTGGTTCTTTACACTGCATTCTCAAGGAGAAGAAAGTGGATCTTGGTCAGATAATAGAGAGGGAGATTCTTTCTTGTTCTTTTAAACCCAAAGGATTACTGTTCTTTCCGTCACTGATCACATCATTGTGTTTAAAGAGTGGAGTGAAGACTAAGCATGGGGAGGAGGTAATAGCAAATAAGGGAGCTATTGATTGGCTTGCAATCAAGCGATTCGCAGAGTCAACCTCCAAGGTGACTGCACAAGAACCACCTTCTGGGCAGCAGGATCACCCAGAGGGTTGGGAGAAGAAAATCGACCTGTGCTACCAAATGCTACAGCATAACATGCAGCAGCAACAGCTCTTCTGAGAGTTTTCCAAGGAGCAGCATTTGTGATAGCAGAGAACCCTGGGAATCAACAAGATGAGACTAGGAAGTTACCCTCCCCAATTCCCTGAAGCATTGTTTGAACCCTTCAAATACCAAGTCCCTGAACCCGTGAAAAAAGATGTTCCTGCCAACCCTAAGGTACCAGACCCTGTTCCTGACAATCCATCTGCACCATATCAAAATCCTGAAGTCCCCCTACAAATCCCACAGCAAGTGAGCATTCTGTGAACAATAATGAAGTGACCTCTGACTGAACACCACCACCACCACCAAAGAATCCCACCCCACCTCCAGCACAACCCAGCAACAAAGACAAAGGCAAGAAGAAGGTGACTGAAGCTGAGCCTGGAGGCCCTCCTCCACCCAAAAAGGGCAGAATCAAGCACACAGCTCCCCCTAGGCCAAGAAAAACAAAGGCAGAATTGGCGGCTGACGTATATTCTGACTCCAGTGAAGAATTGAAGGATAACATACCTTTGAGTAAGAATATTGCAAAAGGGGCAAAAGCTAAGGCAAAGACTGGTGGAGGAGTGGCTGAAGATTTTGAAAAAGAGCCTAGTGTGGAGGTGGTGATCACAAAGCAAGCAACCAGCAGGCCCACCATGAAGTAGATGGTAAGAGGAGGAAGCACCAGGAGCAGTGCCAGATTAGCTCAGCCTTGAGCAGAAGTTCCAACCCAAGGTGTTGCAACCTGCTGCAACACTAGATGACCAGGACCCTTTTCAAACTTCTCTTTAGTGTTATTAGTTTTCGTTTTTCATTTGTTATTAGCTGCAATAGTTTGTTTCTGTAGTTGTTTGAAGTTTGCAATGTCCCCCCACTCTTTCAAAAGAATTGTGATTAATGGAAAGTGGGGGCCTTTTTGAAGGAAAAAGTAAATGAATGAATGAATGGTTTAGCTGTCCATGTGCATCTGATGAAGACCCTTTGTTTGTGTGTGTTGTGATGCATCTAAAATACATGAATACCCTAAATTAATCCTTTCTCACCACAAAATTCACTAACTCAAAATGGATTTAAAAGAAGGATTTCATTCAAAGTCACCAATCAATTGGGGGAATTTGGTTGCAAATACCCTTATCCAAGGAAAAGAGGATGAGGTCTGAATTAGATTTCAACCTAAGTTTGGGGGTGCATGAGACTAAACAAGATGTTGTAGCACTCTGCAGCATAAATCCTGTGAGCTCTTGGGCTTCAACATATTCTTTCATCATGCATTCCATTCATGTGTTTTCTCTGTAGAACTTGCCTTATTTCTATGATTGATTGCACATTTCACGGTTGTACACAAAATAGCTTGAGGCATTTTTGTTGTTTTTACTTACTGTGACTTAAAAGGCCAACCTTCAAGTATGATCCCTTGTAAATCCCTTTGAGCCTGAACCTTTCTTGTTGATATTAAGCCACATTACAAGCTCAAATTCCATGAAAAACAATGCATTACCCTATTTAGGTGGAGTTTGATATTGTTTCAAAATGGTCACCTACATATGGGTCCTTACCACAATGGTTGAGTACAACCATTAGTATAAGTTTCGGGGGGTGCCTAGGCAATAAAAAGGAGCAAAGAGCATATCATCAAAGGAATAATGTAAAAAATTGAAAAGCTACAGAAAAACTGCAGAGGATGTTTGTACTGAAGTTGTTTCCCTTCCTCCTAAGTCTTCAAAAAAACAAAAAAAAATAGAAAACAATCAAAAATAAAATAAGTACCCCCCTTGTCACCAAAAATATGGGCAAGAATACATAAATGTCTAAGTTTGGGGGTGGCTAATTTTGACAAGAGGTCTTGAACTCCACCTAAGTTAACTACTTTCCAAAGATTCCACACTTGAACCTTAGCCCCATTACAACCCATTAAAGTCCTCTTGCTATGTGAAATTTGTGTTTGTGCTTTTGATTGTTAGAAATTTGGCAAGCCTATGATAGAGTGGCATATGAATGAAGATTGAGTGAAACACCAACACAGAACACAAAGTAGAGTGAATTGGGTGATATGACAAATCCAATAATGTGTTAAGCCCCTATTCTTAGGAAGATAATCTGGTGAGTCTTCACCCTTGCATCCAAAGGATATTTGGACAATGCACCTAAAAATCTGATGAGAGGTGGTTTGGCTGGAGTCTTTTTGATAAAGTTGAATTGAGAAAAAAAGGGAAATCACACACACACTTTGGAAGGTGATTAAGAAAGGGTGTTTTGTGTTGAACATGTCTTTGAAAAATGCTTCCGAAGACTGCCATGAACTTTTCTTATGCTGTTCTGAGTTGTTCTTAGTTTGCTTATGCTTTTGAGTGTCATTACCTGAGGACAAGCAATGGTTCAAGTTTGGGGGTGTGATAACTCTTAGAAATAAGAGTTATTACTATCCTTTTAGCTTTATCATTGTTCTTGTTTTGATTAATTTTGGAAATAAGAAATTCAAGTTTTGTCTTATTTAGCAAATATCTGTGTTGAATTGTTAAAATGTTGAACAAGTTGTGAGATCTTAAATGTTTTTGCTGAAGGTGTGTTTAAGTTTTGAGCAGGAATTGGAAGTGAAATTACTGTAGGAGTTGCTCTAGAATGTTATGGAATGTTGCAGCATCTGGGAAGAGAATCAATACAAAACCAAAGAGTTGCCAGCTTAGCTGACCCTCACTAAATGACAAAGAACCTGCAGCGCGTCCCACGACAAGGAAAGAGAAATGCAACCTTCAGCTAGTTGTACTTGGGAATTGGGCCAAAGACTATTTTATTCTTTGAATTTTTGTAAGCCCAAAAAGTGAGGCAAGAGAGAGAGTGTAACCCTAATTTTGGGAGCTAGTACAAATAGGATTGTGACCTTGCTCTTAGGTCAGCTCGTACTGTAGCAGCTGGGTACTGTACCAGACGTCAGCTCATTGTCCTCTCCGTAATTTTCATTTACATATTATACCTTTATTTTCCATTTCTTTTGTTGGTTTTGTCTTTAAGCTCATTATGAGCTGAATTCTCTTAGCTAGGACTCTATGAATTTGTGATTGATACTTAAGGGTGATTTATGCAAATGGATGTTATTCATTTTCTTCTTCTCTGTTTGAAAGCTTAATTTCATTTTAGATTGATCAACTAATTTGGAATACTAGCTAGTTGGGTTTGGAAAAAGTTAACTAATGGACTTGTGTAGAAGATAAAGATAGAACAATTAATTGGAAAATTAATTGTGCTGAATGAGCTAGTAATAGCCTTCAAGTCTTTAAGTAGATGGACGCAATTATCTGATAACTGAGGGAAATTAATATGAACTTAGGAATAAGAAGCGTTTAATGAACTCATTTTTACTGCTGGAAAGCAAACTTTAATTCCTGGACTAAATACTGTAGCATCCTGAAGCATCAATTACCCTGAAGTTAAGATTACAAAGGATTAGAATCCTAGCTGTTTCCATCTCTGTTCTAAACACCCATTTATTGTTTCTATTAATTCCTTGCATTTATTACTTACTGTTCTGACACTCAATTACTCCATTTGATTTACATCCTTAAAGTTATGTTTTATTTTGTTAAGCTAAATAGGGAAGGTTAATTCTAGAATTTATATTCAATACATTTAAATCCTCGTGGGAACGATCTTTATTCACTCTTTATTACTTGTTACGATTATGTATACTTGCACATCACATTTATCCAAGTAACATGCATAGTCGTGCATTGTGTACGTGGTCATGCTTAAACCCAGGTAACACAGAAAAACATGAACTTTAATTCGAACATGATTATCATGGAATATTATTTCATAAAAACAATAATAACATACCCCAATAGCACAATCATGTTATAAACAATTAGCCATGGATCAAAAAACAGGTTATCGCACTGAATCAAACAAAACCCTCAAACTAAAATTCAAGGGTTCATGCAAATAAGGAATGAGAGAATCTAAACCCAAACATGGATAACCCCTAATTAGAAACAATCCCAACAAACCAAACATGAAGACCCGCTCTGTTACCACTTGTTAGATTTAAACTCTATAATCATATACAAGGCATGCTATCATAAATCTTAATTGCGGAAACATCATAACTGTACTAGTCGATGAGTAAAACCCGGTCACCGAGCTTGGATACCCGATTCAATAAAGGTGGGTAAGATAAGATATTGATATTATCTTTAATGACCCTGATATTATCCCAAATAACCTTATCCGGTTAAAAGAGATAAATCCCTCAAATTAAGGAAATCATATCTCAAAGAAGATTTAAGAGATAAAAGGAGATAAATCCAGATCTCTTAAAGATATGGGGATCCTATTATAAAAGGAGGAGAACCCAAAAGAGAGACTCACTTTTCACTAACCTAGGTGAATCTCCCTTAAGCGTATGAGAGAAACTAGCTCGACCAAGAGACTATTGAAGAGTCCTTCCTCGCTGGTATTCATCAGATACAAGATTAGGGGATTGAGATCACTGTATGACCAAGGGTTGAACCGAGAACTACGTCTGGCTTTGATTCCAATTGGGATACGTAGGACCGGAATACAATATTCTGTCAAGCCATAATCTAAAACAACCCCGGTGTTTACTCTTGGTTAGACGTTCTACGACGAGATTCTGACAAGTCGGATCTCGGTAGGAACATTCGGCGCCCACTGTGGGGCCGAGGAAAAACTTTCCCCGGTTCCATAAGAAAGCTTGATGGTGGCTACACGGAATGGATCGAGGGGAGGAGCGAACAGCACGGACCATGTAGATCATGAGGCTTCGAACACGAGCCAGAATCGTGGCAATCCCACGCCCCCGCCCATCAATGAATATAACCCTCAGCTGGGAGAGGTTATGGCACAGTTAAGGCAGCTGCGTGAGGAGAACGAGGAGATACGTGCTCAGAATCAAAGGCTGTTAAGAGCTCGGAAAAGAGAAATATCAGTGATGCCTTCCGAGGAAGAGCAATCCTCACCCGAGGATAGCCAAAAGGATCCAGTGTACGTACCTTCTCATCATGATACGAGCCGACCATCCAAGACCAAACCTCGCCCAGAGGGTTCAGGAGTTAAATCTCGTGCAAAAAGGATTGTCCATAAAGAAAGGGTAACAGACCGATGACCGAGGTTACCGTTCACGGATGACATTGATGAGGTAATCATGCCTAGACATTTTAAGCCTCTTAACATTTATAAATTCAATGGCACCACTGACCCAACCGAGCACGTATAATATTTTATTTCTTATGTTTACTTGGTGACCGATTCAGAAGCCGTCATGTGCAAAATTTTTCCAACTACTTTGCAAGGCCCTTCCTTGAACTGGATTACGAATCTTCCACCTCGGTCAATTGATTCCTTTGATGTGCTTGTAACTAAGTTCACTCCACAATTTGCAGCGAGCCAAAAGCATAAAAGGCACTCGGTCTCGCTGGTGAATTTTAAACAAGAAAAGAATGAATCACTTAGAGATTATATGGCTCGTTTAAGTGCCAAACAAATTTTAATTCCCAATATGAGCTCGAAACTCTGTCTACATACCGTCATGGGCGGTTTGAAGACGGAGCCATTCTTTGAGTATTTATCTCGGAAACCGCCGAGAGATTTTCTAGAATTGCAGGAAAAAGCCACAGGTTTCATGAACTCAGAAGAGATGGTAGAATCCAAAAGGAGAGAAAGAGGTTTTTAAGACAAGAGCTCGGTTCTGAGCAAAGAAAGAGATAGGGGGGCTAATCCACAAAGGACCCAAAAGACCAATGAAAGGGGGTTCTCGGAGAGGCAACCCAGGTACCAGTCCTACACACCGCTAAACCGATCTCGGGAAACCATTCTCCAGGAGGTGTGCAACACCGAGTTACTCACCTTACCTCGACCGTCTAAAACTCCGGCCAATGCAGACAGAAGTAAAGAGTGCAAATGGCATCAAAACTATGGTCACTCCACTGAAGACTGTAAAACAGCCCAGGAAAAAATTGAGGACTTGATACAAGCAGGCCGTCTTGACCGATTCGTTCGTCGAGATGATAATGGAGACGGATGAGCTGGTCGACGAAGAGGGAGACGCGGTTATGACAATCGTAATCGAGATGCAAACCAGCAAGCGAATAATCAAAATGGAGATTGGGTGAACAATCAGAGGGCTCCTAATGAAGAAACAGAAATAGGAGTCAGAGGGGTCATCAATACAATCTCAGGAGGATTTCCAGGTGGAGGAATAACGAGTTCAACTCGGCGGCGTCATATAAAAGTCATCCGATCTGTAAACACGGTGTCTGGAAAACCTACAAGGACGAGACCTCCCATAACTTTCTCAGATGATGACTTCCAAGGTCTGGATCCAAATCAAGATGACCCAATGGTGATAACGGTCGAATTAGCCAACTTCTCGGTCAAAAGAACACTTGTTGATCAGGGAAGCTCGACTGATATTTTATACCTGGCGACCTTCAAAAAACTTGGAATTCCAGAAAAGCCGATAAAAGAGCAGGAAGACAAGCTAGTAGGGTTCGCCGGAGAGCAAGTAAAAACCCGCTATTATATAGACCTCTTAACAACGTTTGGAGAGGGAAAACTCTCCCGGACCGTATCAATCAAATATGTTATTATGGATGCTAGCACGTCGTACAACATCCTTATTGGAATACTGACGTTGAATGAACTCGGAGCCATTGTCTCTACCCCACACCTCACAATGAAGTTCCCATCCGAGTCTGGAGAGATAGTCGTTGTCCGAGTTGACCAAATGATGGCCAGACAATGCTATATGGATATTTTGAAGGTTACCCGACACCAGAACATCGCAAAGAATGCCGAAGATGATAAAGCGGAAGTGGTGAGCTCGGTCAGTTCGGTTACCTCAGTGAGCTAGGTCAGCATGTTTGAACTAGATCCAAGGATGGAGATGTACGAGTCCAGAGACGAACCAATAGAGTCTTTAGAGAAGTTCTAATTGGGAGCCCAAGCTGAACAGTGCACCAAGGTCGGCAGTCAGCTCGACCCCTCGCTCAAACAATAGATTCAAGCGGTTTTAAAAAAGAATGCCGATTTGTTTGCTTGGAAGACATCGGACATGCCTAGCATAGACCCTAATTTTCTGTGTCATAACCTATCTATATGTCTCGAAGCCAAGACTGTAGCTCAGAGAAAAATAAAAGTTTGCGAAGAAAGGTGCCAAGCAGTAGCCGAGGAGACTGCCAAATTGGTCAAAGCAAATTTCATCAGAGAGGTGAAATACACTACTTGGCTAGATAATGTGGTGTTAGTTAGAAAGACCAATGGTAAGTGGAGAATGTGCACTGACTACACCGATCTCAACAAAGCGTGTACAAAGGATTCTTATCCTTTTCCCAACATTGACAAATTGGTAGACAGAGCTTCGGGGTACAGGGTTTTGTCCTTCTTGGACGGATATTCAGGTTATAACCAGATAAGGATGTATCCACCCGATGAAGAAAAAACGGCATTTATGATCGATGGGGAAAACTACTGCTACCGAGTAATGTCTTTGGGTTTAAAAAATGCTGGTGCAACATATCAAAGGCTTATGGACAAAGTCTTTGTCAAGCAGATCTGAAAGAACCTAGAAGTATATGCTGACGATATGGTGGTAAAGTCCGATGACCCAAAGCAACAGTCAGCTGACCTCGACGAAATTTTTAGCCAACTCAAAAAGTACAACATGAGGTTAAATCCATAAAAATGCTCCTTTGGTGTAAAAGGAGGAAAGTTCTTAGGATATATGCTAACACATAGAGGAATTGAAGCTAATCCTGATAAGTGCAAAGCTGTCATTGAAATGCGGAGCCCTCAGAATGTGAAAGAAATTCAGAGGTTAGCTGGCTGATTAGCTTCTCTATCCCGCTTTCTCCCAAAATCCACAGAAAAAGCAAGACCCTTCTTCCATCTTTTGAAAAAACCAAAAGAGTTCACCTGGACCGAGGAGTGTGCGAAAGCCTTTGAAGATCTGAAACTTTTTCTAGCCTCTCCCCCGATCCTAACTCGGTCACAGCTCAGCAAAAATCTGTACTTGTATCTATCTGTCAATGATTATGCAATCAATGCAGTAATCATCCAGGAAGAAGAAAAACAACAAATGCTGGCATATTACGTTAGTAGAATTCTGAAAGATGCAGAAACACGGTGTCAAGTAATTGAAAAAATATCTCTCGCTTTAATCATGGTAGCTCGGAGGTTACGACCTTACTTCCAGTCACACCAAGTTATAGTCAAAACAGATCATCCAATAAAGCAGGTGCTCAGGAAACCCGATCTAGCCGGACGAATGATAGCTTGGTCAGTAGAATTGTTAGAGTTTGATTTGCAATATGATCCGAGGGTCAGAGTCTCCGACTTCATTGCCGAGTTCTCTTCTAAGCCGAGGTCAGGATCCTTCATCTGGCTTCTATATGTTGATGGTTCATCTAACTTAAAGGGAAGCGGAGCTGGAATTATTCTTGAAGGTTCTGATGATCTAATCCTAGAACAATCTTTAAAGTTTGGGTTTACTGCTTCAAACAACCAAGCAGAATATGAAGCCCTTATTGCAGGACTGATGCTAGCTAAAGAGGTTGGAGTCAAAGAATTAAAATGCCGAAGTGACTCACAACTTGTAACAGGACAAGTCTTGGGTGATTATCAAACAAAGGATCCCCAACTAACCAGGTATCCCTGCAAAGTTAATAGTCTAATTTCTGAATTTGATAATATTGCTATTGAGCATATACCTAGGGAGGAAAATTCCAGGGCAGATCTATTGTCTAAGTTGGCTAGCACCAAGAAAGCTGGCCAGCTAAGAACTTTCATTCAAGAGAATCTCCTCGAACCGAGCATAAAAAGTACCGAGGTGGTAATGACCGAGCACTATGATCGTGGCTGGATGACACCAATTTGGTAATATTTAGCCTTTGACAAATTTCCCAATGATCCTAAGGAGGCGAGGAGAATTCGTCTTAAATCTTGTCATTACACCATCCGAGATGGAGAGCTGTACAGAAGAGGATTCTCTATGCCATTACTAAAGTGCATAGCAAAAGAGCAGTCCGAGTACGTAATGGACGAGATGCACCAAGGAATCTATGGAATGCATTCAGGTGGCCGATCTCTAGCAGCTCGGGTCCTGCGAGCGGGGTTTTACTAGCTGACCTTGAGATTGGATTGTGCTACCTGGACTAATAGGTGTGAGCCTTGTCAGAAGTTCGCCAATGTAGCATGAGTTCCAGGTGAAGAGCTCCATTCCATGTTCTCGCCATGGCCCTTTACTATATGGGGGATGGATATAGTCGGTCCTTTCCCAGTGGCTAAAGGTCAAATCAAGTTCTTGCTGGTAGGAGTAGACTACTTCACTAAGTGGATTGAAGTAGAACCATTAGCTACTATAATAGCTAAAAAGGTGCAGAGTTTTGTATGGAAAAACATCATATGTAGGCATGGCCTCCCTTATGCATTTTTCACAGATAATGGAAAGCAATTCACCGATAAAGGGCTTAGAGAGTTCTACTCCAACCTCAGAATCAAACATAAAGTCACCTCGGTTGAGCATCCACAAAGAAACGGACAAGCAGAAGCGGCCAACAAAGTCATTTTGAACGAGCTCAAGAGAAGGTTAGGTCATTCAACTGGTGAAACGCCATTCAAGCATCCTCTGGGCTTACCATTGCTCACCGCAGTCTTCAACTGGTGAAACGCCATTAAAGCGAACCTATGGAACCGATGCAATGACTCCAGTTGAGCTCGGCGAACTCTCTTTCCGAAGGCAGCATCATGATCAAAGTAAGAACGAAGAAGAAATCCGAGTTGAGCTTGATGTTGACGAATCTAGGCAAGTATACCTAGTCGTGCAAGTAATACGGTGGTGAGACCGTTTATCATTCCCACGAGGACTGTGACAAGTACTAACATGTACCGAATCAATTACTATCTAAGCAGATATTTGGATTGAAGGGAGCTCGATAATAAATACCAAGCCCAAGTAAGATGTAAACCGAAAATAAACAAAATAAAGAGAAAAGTTCTTTAAGAAATTCTATCGAACAGTTGGAAGGTACTTAAAAGGATTCTTCGAATATAAGAACAACGCTGGGATTAGGTTCACTAAACTTCATCCCCATGCAATGACATGACTATTAAACATTTTCTACTTCAATTATGACAATCAATCCACTAAACTACTCAAGCCCCGATTCCTCAGATGACAAGAGCCTAAATCCACTAATAGACCCTAATTCCTTAGGTGGCCTAGATTAATGAATTTGCATTAAGATTAGGGATTATGCGATTGCTAATAAACCTAGTTCCATTCCTAGATACCAGATTTACTAGGTGATTAATTTCAGTTCGGGTTCTAATACGAATTTTCCAATCGCATATCAAAACACAATTCAAGTCATGGGGGTGCTAGCCACAACAAGCATTAAGCCAAGAAATCAATCACTCAATAAAGAAGTAAAAACTATATTACAAGATCAAGTCAAATACATGAGAATTCAGAAATAGCTATCCTAACCCCAACAATGGAGGTTTAGATACTCATAATCATAGCCACAACCAAAGAAATATAGATGAAAGAGAGAAGGGATTCCATGGGGGCAATCCTCAGCATCTGCCTCTGGTTCAAAGAGAGTGTTTTAGGGTTTCAAAAACTGTTTTTCTCTGATCTGCTCGTGCCCACTTATAGAAAGGCCACGCATCACGGCCGTGATGGCCATCACGGCCAGGCCGTGATGGTCTCTGCCCTGGGCGCGCTTTCAAACTTTCATCTGTCACGACCGTGACACTCATCACGGCCAGATCATGATAGCTTCTGTCTGTGAGGGTCTGGTTGTCACGATCGTGATGCTCATCACGGCTAGGCCGTGACAGCTTCTGACTTTTGCCTTCTTTTCTGCTCTGCTTGATCACGGCCATGATGGTCATCACGGCCAGGCCGTGATGGGCTCTGCCTGGGTCATTTTCTTCACTTTTGAGGCTCTGTCTTCATCCAAGCTCCATCATGGCTATTCTTGAGCATTTTTCCTTGAATTATTGCAAAACAACACCAAGAAACCGCTTCACCCGTTCCAAGGGAAAAACTAACTAAAATCAAATAAAGAATGCCTAATCTATATGAAAAATGCATGCAAAAGTGTACAAGAAACATGATGCAAAATCACACTATCACTTGACATGGTTGAGAAAGTCCGAGATGAGGCAAAAATTAGAGAAGAACTATGCAAGTAGAAAGCAACTCGGAAGTACAACTCGAGGCTACAGCCAAAGGAATTTGTGCAACGTGACATAGTGTTGAGATTGCAAAACGATGCTAGAAAAGACTCCAAAGAGGGTAAGCTCGTAGCAAATTGGTCTGGCCCATTCAGAATAGTTCAAAATCTAGGAAATGGTGCTTATAGACTAGAAGAGTTGTCAGGAAAGGTTGTTCCAAGAACATGGAACACTTCCCACCTTAAGTTTTATTTTAGTTAAAGTTATGTAAGTAGGTGATGTACTCTTTTTCCTACCCCGGTCTTTTTCCCGTGAGGTTTTGGCCAGGAAGGTTTTAATGAGGCACACCCAGAAAAATAAATAAAAGAATCATTTTCAGTTGCAATATTGGGCAAGAATACTGTTATATGGTCGAAATTTTTTTTATGAAAAACTAAAGAGCCTAAAAAGGTTGACCGAGCTAAAATCGACCGAGTTGAGGTCGAAATGCCGAACCTAAAGCGGCAAAAACTAAAGAGCCTAAAAAGGTTGACCGAGCTAAAATCGACGGGGTTGAGGTCGAAATGCCGAACCTAAAGAGGCAAAACTAAAGACCCAAAAAGGATGACCGAGCTAAAATCGACCAAGTTAAGGTCGAAATGCGGAACCTAAAGAGGTAAACAATGCCTAAAGGTAATTAAAAACTTAAAGAGGTAAACAATGCCTTAAGGTAATTAACAACCTAAAGAGGTAATCCGAGCTAAAATCGACCGAGCTGGGGTTGCATGGCCGAACCTTAAAAGGTAAACAATGCCAAAAGTTATTTAAAAACCAAGAGGTATTCTGAGCTCCAAAAAACTCGAATAAGCCGAATAACACGCAAAAATGTAAAAGCCGAGCACTAACTTAGAAAAAAGTTACAAGCTTGAGCTCCAAAAGCCGAATGGAAAAAACGAGGCATGAACATAAAAAACTTAGAAAATTTTCTAAGTGAAAAGTAACTCGTAAGCAAGCACGTGATTTCATTAATAAAAAGGGGCAAAGCCCAGAGTACATAAGAGTTCAAAATAAAAAGGGCATTGCCCTAGGAACAAAATACAAAAATTAGATTCCTAAGTTACTCATGGGCATCCCCATGAGCAACGGTTTCAACGGGAATAGAGTTGGGGTCATCCTCGGCACTCGGAGGCATAGCAAAAGATTGGTCAGGTAAGCCCATTTTGCCTTCACCATCGGCTCCCTTCTCGGTCACTTGCCCTTCAACATCCTCTTCTTGAGCTTCCTCTTCCTCATCCTCCAGCTCGGACAACGAAACTAGAATTCCATCTCTGTTAAAATCCTTGTCCACGTCAGCAAGGGAGAAGTCAGCATTCGGGTTGAAGTGCTGAAGCTGCTTCACAGCTCGGGAGAAGCCATTGACGTGCTCCTTCATAATGGAAGCCTCGGCTTCAGCCAGATCAGATCGGAGATTGAGATCGGCCTCCTTCTCGGCCTCTAGCGACTTCCGCTGCTCGAGATTGGCCTCCTTCTCGACTTGAAGTTCCTCGGCGACCTTCTGAAGATTGAGCCGCTTGGCTTTTTCTATGTCCAGCTCGGCCTGAAGAGCAGTCTTACCTTTTTCCAGCTCCGCCTTTTGGGCCTTCAGCTGACCAACGGCCAGAGCTTGCTCCTCGCACTTGGCCACAGGTTGAGCCAACTCATCCCTCACTTTCAGGGCACGAGCCGCATCGGCCTTCATCATCTCCATCTTCTTGACGTTTTTCGAGAACTGGTGACTCCAGAAGCGGGCAATCGAAGCTATCTGAAGGGCATAGGCAGCAGCAGCCTCCATGCTTTCACCAGGCCCTTGCTCCAGCAAAAGACGGGCATCAGCAGGTTTAAGCACCTGGCCGTCGATGAGCGAACATGGGTTAAACTCACTACCCCAAAGTGATCCAAAGCTTGGGTTGCAACTCCCGTTGTACCATTTGGTGCCCAAAGTAAGGTTGGCCACCACAGGAGCCTTGCCCGACCTCCTCCCGGTGGCAGGAGTTTCACCAACAACCAGTAGAGGAGAAGGACTTCTCCCTGGAACCTCGGACTGCAAATCTTCCCGAGTCCTTTTAGGGAGGCGTGTGTTCGGGTCAACAGCATCAGTAACCTTCTTATTTTTCCCCTTAGCTTTGGCAACCGGAAATGACCCACCAGCAGCTTGTTTAGCCGACTTCTTCATCAAAGCTTTATAATTGAACTTCCCCATTATCACTGAAAAAAGGGAAATCGACCAGATACAAGTATGTTGCAAGGTAAGTAAAATACCCACTAAAAAGCTACTTACAATCAAAATCGGCTTTCCAAGTTGACGACTTGGGAAGCAATAAAAGTTTCCCACAAGGAAATGACCGAAGATAGAGCTTAAGGAGCTCAACGTCGGTTCTTTCTTGAGTTGTCATGCAGCCGACATCATAGCTAGAAAACTTGATGGGGTGGGGTTGCCAGTAAAGAGGGAATTTGGAGATTCCATCTGAGTCATAGAATAGGGACTCATTTCCTACAGTAGGTCGGACTTTGGAAAAGTCCGACTTGAAAATTTTGTATGAACTATTGTAGAGACCAATGATTCCCCTTCGCTCAACCCCACTCAGGGAGATCCAACCGACCCGATCTCCATATCTGACTTTATAAAAGTAAAGGAATTTAGGAGCAATAGCCACCATTCCAATCTGCCCACAAAGAATTTGAAAAGCCTTTAAAATGGCCCGGTTGTTTGGGTGGAGTTGAGTAGGGGCAACATTCATAATTTTCAAAACATCACACTCAAATTGGGTAAATGGCAAGGTAACTCCAATTTGCTCAAACATGGTTTTATATACGTATGTGAAAGAAGGTTGATCTGGAGCGGCATGAAGGAAGACGTGTTCATTCTCAGAACATGGAAAATACTCTACAGTGCAACTAGAAGAAGGAACTTTGTTCTTAATGGACGAAAGGGATTCAGAATCCCTAAAGTTTGAATGAAAGGCTCCCGCATCCGACCTTACCTAGAAATACCCAGGAATAGTAATATCTGGGTATGGGACTCTAGGCATCCTATTGGTGCGCTTATGGTGCTTAGGGACGGGTGTGGCATCAGGAGTAGCGGAGCTACTCTCATCAGAAGAGGAGGAGGCACCATTAGCACCGCTACCACCAAGAGAGGAAGACGGAGAAGGATGAGGAGAGTCCCCCAATCGGATTGATTTCGGTCTCTATGATCTGAACCCCAAAAGAGGCATTCTGGGATACCTCGAATGAAGTCTCCATGGCTAAAAAAGCAGAAATGAAACTGGAAAAAAGAGATGAGAAGGACGTACCTCGAATAGGAAAGGGAGTGTAAAAGCTTGGAAAAGAAGAGGCTCGAGAGAGAAGAAAATCGAAGGTTCAGGGAAAGTAAAGCCCTGTATCTGGAGCTCGCTCCATTTATAGAAAAAGAGTACCGTTTCAAAAAAAAATGAAACGTTACTTTTCGAAGTAATGATGGTGGTTGTTGACGTACGAGAGAAGAGAAACGTCCCTTCAAGTCTGCGCAAATTCGGCGCACTAATGGAAAAGAAACACGTGGCAAAGACATCGAAATATATGCTGTCATCAGGTAAAAATATGAGCACGCAGTCACGGAGCAGGCCTCGGAAATAATACCATAAAGTCCATGCATCACAAATCAGCTTTGCCTTAATGACAAAAGGCAACGTCTCTTTTCATCTCGGGAACCAGGAAACTTTGGTCACAGTGCAAAACTAAGACGACTACCTCCATCTCGTCTAGGCTCGGCTCCTTCAAAGAAGCTTTCACGCTTTAGAAAAGCTCAAAGCTTAGGGGGCTCGTATACGGGCCGAGGTGTAAAGTTTTGCCGAAGTGCGAAGCTCGATCACCCGAAGTGTTCGTCGAAGTAAAAGACATATATAGACTGAAGTGTGAAGCTCGGCCACTTACCTCGCCAACTTGAAAGGCTAAAGAGACCAAGTTTCTAAACTCGGTCACCCGAGGTTGAACGATTGACAGAGGTACAAGGTCAGTCATTGAGGCTATGGTAAAAAGGGGAAGAAAACCTACACCATAAACCTTAAATTCTCCAAAAAAAAGGTTTTTAAAGGTCAAGCTCGGCTACTGTCATGAAAACTTTTACGCTTCTGCTAGCTCAAAGCTTGGGGGGCTTGTGTACTGGCCGAGGAGTAAAACCCGGCCAACAAGCTTGGATACCCGATTCGATAAAGGTGGGAAAAATAAGATATTGATATTATCTTTAATGACCTTGATATTATCCCAAATAACCTTATCCGGTTAGAAGAGATATATCCCTTAAATTAAGGAAATCATATCTCAAAGAAGATTTAAGAGATAAAAGGAGATAAATCCATATATATTAAAGATATGGGGATCCTATTATAAAAGGAGGAGAACTCAAAAGAGAGACTCACTTTTCACTAACCTAGGTGAATCTCCCTTAAGCGTATGAGAGAAACTAGCTCGACCAAGAGACTATTGAAGAGTCCTTGCTCGCTGGTATTCATCATATACAAAATTAGGGGATTGAGATCACCGTATGACCAAGGTTTGAACCGAGAGAACTACGTCTGGCTTTGATTCCCATTGGGATACGTAGGACCGGAATACAATATTCTGTCAAGCCATAATCTAAAACAACCCCGGTGTTCACTCTTGGTTAGACGTTCTACGGCGAGATTCCGGCAAGTCGGATCTCGGCAGGAACAATAACCATATAAGCATGCATCTCATTTTATCAAAAACAACCATAACTTGATAATCTTCGGATCTACAACATGTTGGCTTATCAAAGATTATAGGAATACCTGGATCCATTGTTAATGATCAATGTGCAGTAACTTGAAAACATGAGAGGGGGAGAGAAAAGAGAGTCGGGTAATGAACACCGGGTGGCTTTATGGCTCTTCCTCAATCAGGACTCCTTATGCCTTAAACGCTCTTCATATGGGGAGAAGAGACGGTATGCGGTATGTCCGGTGTATTGGGAACCGTAGCCTATATATAAGGTGATGGTCAATCAGGGTTCCTATTATTCCGAAATGGACCATCAGTGACATCCACTCATATTTTGACCATATCAAATAAATAATTAATTAATTATCATATCAGAAAAATGATTAGTCTTGTCTCTTAATGTGATCACATATCAAATAAGAATTAATTGACAAATATCTAATATAATTAATTGGCGATATCTGCCACATTATGACATTGTAATATAATTAAATAGAATATTCCAACATCTCTATCTCTATCTTTGTCTTAGTTTGCTTTTAACTAACATTTGGGGAATGATACTGAAAGTTCTTAACACTCTCTATAGTTCTTTTCAAAAGTTATCTTTTGGTTTTCTTTTAAAAGTCTTGCGTCCAATGCATCCTTTGTTTGTTCTCTGATTAATCTTAGCTTTTGAAAAAAAAAATTCAAAAAGTTAAGAAACACAATTGAATTCTACTTTTTATGTTTCGCCTATTTATTTTAGTTTGTACACATGGATGCGATTTTACAAAAGCTACAGTGAGTAACTTTTGTCTTGCAAAAGCAATTCTGAGGCAGATGCACCACTGTTCCAAACACCCACATAGTCAATCCGATATTATGTGAGCAATTACAATATATACATAAAATAAAAAAACAATTTTGGAAATCAGACTACAATCAGCTTCGTCTTACATGTTAAAAAGATTGTCATATAGCATAATTTGCACCATGTAAAATGTTGGTTGCGATGGTACCAAAAAACAATGTTGGTTACGATTTTTTCTTGACTAATTTAGCAGATCAAGTAACTCGTGTGTGCCTTTCTTTCGTGGCCTTACAAATAAGACATTTGTCACCATAACACCTAAAGTTTGTCCCTTCACATCACTGAACAACACCCATAATCAAGGGCGATGTTTTTTTTTTTTTCTTTTTCTAAACTCTCGATATCTAGTATCTAGAAGTTATATTGGATACCGACTAATCCGAGTCGATCTGGATAGATTATAAAAGGGGTAAGGCTCTTCCAACACCTATTTTTTATACTCACAATACTCATAGGACGGAGTTTTTTTTTTTGAGACATAGGGGCCATGGCTGCCCATTTTCAAGTTTTTTTTTTATGTAAATTTAAATGTGTGTATAATAATTTCAACTTTTTGTGTGTGTGTGTGATTGCAATGAATTTAACTATTATCTCATTGTTTGATAATTAGGAGGTATATCAAACCTTGACCCTATTAAGGTAAGAGGGAGGGGAAGCTTTATCATGGAGGGAGGATAATAGATACAATATTTGTCTTGTTAGAGACTTCCCTTACCCCTAACATTTACTACCATTATATTCCAACTTTAGTAATAATCTGTTTTTTCTTTTAATTTTGCTTTGATATTGTAGATTTTAAATTCCTATTTTTCTGGTTCTGTTTTAGTGTTTCAGTTTCTGATTCTGTTCTCATTCTATATATAAATATTGGTCTGTTGTAATTTCTATTTTGGCATTTTAGTGGTTGATTATGCTTCTATATACAAACTTGGTTCTGTTTTAGTTACGATTTAATATTCTACTTTTGATTTTTATAATTCTCAATCTTCAATCTATTGCTATTTTATTTTTATTTCTGCCTCAGGTTGAGATAAAGACAAATATAAACTTAAGATTGGTTGCCCTTGCACCTAAAGAAGTTTTGATACTTACCTTCTTGCTTTTGTTTTTCGGTCCACTATGATTCATGTTAAAAGTTTCATTTGTTGTCTTGCTTGTTATAGTGCGCATTCACAAACTTTTAATTATAGATAAGCTGCCTATTTCTAGCTTGAAAAAGAGCTATGTGGATGATGATGGCAAAGGAAAAATGAAACTGCTTGAAATCTGGGTCATGAGTAGAAGATTATAGAACCTACTATTTTGTTGTTGTGACTTGTGGGTTGTTTTCTGATTTTGGTTTGGTGCTTAATTATTGTTAAAATCAATTCTACCTTGCTGTTTTATGTTAAAACAAAATTCTGGTTGGCATTTTCTAATCTCTGGTTGCTGTTTCTACTAAAGTAAAATTCTAGTTAGCTGTTTCTAATTCTGGTTTTCTGTTTCTAATTTATGGTTGATGTTTCTGCTAAAGTGAAGTTTTGGTTTGCTATTTCTAATTTCTGGTTGTTATTTCTGCTAAAGTAAACTCTAGTCTGCTGTTCTCTAATTCTGGTTTGACTAATGAATTATGGTTTGGTATCGATAAAATTCGGACCTTCCATAAGTTAAGAGTTAATTGATTGTTACATGAAAAATTATGTTATGAATGGTTGATGCTACTGTGTTTTTTGTGAGGGAAAGGGAAAGGAAAATTTTTTGGTAACGAATTTTGACAAGGATTGGATTATAAGATTAATTGAAATCTTTATTGGTTAATTGTTGATTGTGGTTAAAGTTTTTTTTTTTTTTATAGGCAAATGTTTTTTTGTACCAAATAGGTAAATATTAGTAGTTAGTTGTTATGTTAATTTTTTCCTCCTTTGTCAAGGTTTGAACTTGAACCTCTCACTCTTCCAACTCCTCGTACCCTTTAGTTCAAACCACTTAAGCTACTCAACCCTCCAAAGTTTATCGTTGTTAACTCATTTTTTGACAATTTATTGTTGTTAACTCATACTTGCTGCTAATCTTATCTTTTCAAGTATGTTCTAGGTTTTGAATTCTAAAATACTTGTGTTTTTTAGACTCACTGTGATTCTATTTACTAGTTCTTGGTAACTAGCTACGATAAAGGCATGAAAAGGATTATCGTAAGTGAATAATGCCTTTTGACGGTAAAAAAAGAGGAATTCCTCTTGAATTTGGTGTTAAGGAAAAATAATAATAACAAGGTTAATTGTGAGTAATAATTGGGAGTTATGCTTTTATTTACTTTTTTCTCACACCAAAATGATGGGAAATCAAATTTTATAATGTAAAATTTATTCAAATTTAATGTGTGTTTTGATACTGTTTTCCAAACAAAAGAAGTAGTATTTGAATTTTATTTGATATAGCTTTCTTTCCAATGGCTAGATATCAAGTGATCGTGGTGGCGTGTAGCATTTTTTTTTGTATATATATAAAATTTAGGATGAGAAAATGGTGTCCAGTTTAAGGTAAGGAAGATTATCGGGTTTTATAAATACTTACAAAGGGATTTACCTTCTCCAAGAAGACTAGTGGAAACTCAAACCTACAACCTATCAATCCCGTCATGCTCCATTTTGACCAACCCCGAGAGTTAGTCGCGTGTAGCAATTTGGGATAAAAAAGATTTCAAATAAATATTAGATATAAAATTAAGAATGATTATGGGATATTCTTATGCAAAAGGAATCTAAAAATGTTAGCTAAACCAAGATAAGACAAATTATTGAGAGAAGACTCAAGAATTCTTGATTGGAATTTAACCGGCTAGTAAAAGAATATAGTTGGACTCTGACTAGACCACTAATGTAAGGATTAATAAAACGAAAAAATTTTCCACGAAGATACCGATTGGGAAATAATTTTCCGAGTTAAAAAATCATGGAGCCATACATTATCAGTATTGCATAGGCCTTTCATTTACATGATAAATAATTTTCTATAAAAGAGGATGTTACGCTATATTGCAAGGCGAGAATTGAGATAGTGGAGATCTATCAGATCTTGGGGAAGTTTATGTGCAAAAGAAAATTTCACAGGTGACTAAACCCAGCATGACTATCCCTACTAGTCGCTAGATCTATTCATGATCAGTGGTACAGTGTTTCAATAGGCTGATGATGCGCAAAAATATATTATGTTGCACTGATTGTTTTGGCCAATGAATATGGAACATGTCAATGAAAAAGAATCTCTCAATGGAGTGAGTTTATTTTTGGGTCCCATGCATAGCAATTAAACAAGCTTCAAATTTTTATTTCCACATGCATAGTATTACTCATTAACATGATGTTTAGATAAATAAAAACGTTATATATTGACTTAATCTAAATTATTTAACTAGAATTCCTATAGGTCGCGGACTCGAGTCAAATTATAAGGGAAATGAGGATCCACTATTGATCCTTTTTTGAAAAAGTAAAAAAAAATGTATGAATACTAATTGCTTTGCTATTATTATTCGTTTTCGTGTTTTGATTGTATCTACTATTTTTTCCGTTCTATTTTTAATTATAAAATTTGTTCTCACTCCTTGTATCATTATGTTCACTTGTATACGCAAATATAAATTATAGAAGATGGTCGGGTATCTAGTTTCGATTGTTTGCAACTTTGATGATGGAGAATGGCATGTGAATCTCACTACTGCTATGGCTACCTGTCGCGGAGGAGTCACCGTACATATATACCATAACATATATGAAGATGTTCCTCCTATTGTTGTTCGTGGCCTAATGATAATAACCCTCGGTATTCCATTCAACATGCTTTGGACATTTCATTTCATTCCTCCACTCTCCCCGAAAGGAAATGGCTCAAATAACTAGAAATATTGTATATCATATGGCTAGTGGGAATTGAATGTGAGGCTGCTAATGTTGATGTATAACTTCTATTTAGACATATAAGCTAATTTTCTAGTTTTTTTTTTTATAAGCCAAAGTATTATTAATAAAACGGATACCAGGAATATCCAAACCCATAAACAAGTATGAAGGAAATAACAAAAGACAATAAACCATTAGAACAAAAAACGAACCCAAGAGCACATATCTAACACTAATTTTCTAGTACTTAATGTTTTAATATTATGTGATGTATATAATATCATGATAATGTATGTTTGAAATGACGCACTATGTATAATAGGAAAGATGCAGTAGAACCTTTATATATATTTGTGTTATATTCTTCTTAAATTTAAATAATTCTTTCTTTAATAGATATATAAATAAATGAATGTGATATTTGAAGACGTCACAACTTTGACAATATAGTACGACGTGACATACAATGGATAATTTTGGACAGTGATGAAGCGAGATGCACGTTTTGAAGGTCATGGGTAGTGGTTGCAGCAACGGTGACGGAGTGGGAATGGGGTGAAGAAATGTGAGAAGGAGGATCAAAATGCAATAACTTAATATTTTAAGGACCATATTGTAATAAGGAGTATGGTGCTTGTGCACCATAGGCACGCCCTTGGTTTGTTAGGAATGAGTCAAAGATGAAGAAACTTAGATAAGTTATACCAATAAAAAAAAAAAATAAGAACACAAACACGAGGCAAATTCCACGTGTTGAAGTCAATTGAAGTAATCAACAATTGAAAGGAGGGAACCTTTTTCTTCCCCCCAAATATACCATCCAGCTGTAAGGCCAAATTACATCGTAATTACTTTATTTTAGGTCCCATTTTTAAAAATTGTCAACCCCACCCAACCTCCACAGTCCACAAGCTTTTGTGTTGTGTATTTTCCCTAAATAAAACCCCACCCTTGAATTTTAAACCACCCCAAAATTTTCAACACACCACATCCCCTCTCTTCTGTTCCTTTCCTCACCCTCCTTCTCTCAACATTGACTTGAGGGAAAAGAAACCATAGCCGGAAGGGGAAAGGCAGAGGCAACAGTACCTCCACAATAGTACAAATAATATCATATGTTATATATTGTATAAATTGTATATATCTCTCTCTACCTTGTAATTCTTTTTTTTTATATATTTGTTTTTCCATAAGTTTGAAGATCATAAAGTAAAAATTTCAATTTCAATTTCTCTTGTTTCTTTACATTTCTGTTTTGATAACTTTTATGACTTTGGTTGATTTAGTGATCAATGGGGAAGCCTGTCGGGAAAAAGAAGGATTGCGAAAGTCCACGGGCTAACGGTAAAGCCGGTAATAATAAGCCTTCAGAACGTGCCTCTTCCAAAGCTTTCGATGACGACACAGCCATGTTCATCAACATGTCACACGAGCTCAAAGAAGAAGGCAACCGTCTCTTTCAGAAAAAGGATCACGAAGGTGCCATGTTAAAGTACGAAAAAGCCCTCAAACTCCTTCCAAAGAGTCACATTGATGTTGCACACCTTCACACCAATATGGCTATGTGTTACATGCAATTGGGTCTTGGGGAGTACCCAAGAGCCATTAATGAATGCAATTTAGCTTTAGAAGTATCACCAAGATATAGTAAAGCTCTTTTGAAAAGAGCAAAATGCTATGAATCGTTGAATCGATTAGATTTGGCGATGAAGGATGTTCGAATTGTTTTGAACACCGAGCCTAATAATGTTAATGCATTGGAGATCTTGGATAGTTTGAGAAATACAATGGATGAGAAAGGGATTACCATTGATGAGACAAAGATTGCTTTGGCAACAATGCAGGAGCCTCCATGTGCTCGATTGCGAAAAGTGGTAAGAGAGAAACTGAAGAAGAAAGGGCCGAAAAGCGAGGATAAGGTGGTTGTTGAGGAGAATGTGAATGTGAATGGTGTTGTTGTTAAGGAGAATGAAGTGGTGAAGAAAACAATTGAGAAAGAAAAAAATTTGGGAGTGAAACTTGTGAAGCAAGAAAAAGAAGTAACAAGGATGGTGAAGTTGATCTTTGGTGAGGATATAAGGTGGGCACAATTGCCGGTGAATTGTAGTATGAGGTTGGTAAGGGATGTAATAAATGATCGATTTCCGGGTTTGAAGGGTGTTCTTGTCAAGTATAGGGATCGAGAAGGTGATTTGGTTACAATTACTACTACTGCTGAACTAAGGTTAGCTGAAACTTGTCATGTGCTAGGCTCAATTCGACTCTATGTTATTGAAGTCAATCCATATCAAGAACCATCTTATGATGAAATAACCATTGAGGGTGTGGTGAAAACAAATGGTAGAAAACAGGGTGATGGTATAGAGAATAGGGTTATAGAAGGAGGCAGAGATGCAGCAAAAAAAATGATCACAGTGGAGGACTGGCTTGTTCAATTTGCAAGGCTGTTCAAGAACCATGTTGGATTTGATTCTGATGCATATCTAGATATTCATGAGGTCGGAATGAAGCTATACTCGGCGGCCATGGAGGATACGGTGATAGCCGATGATGCTCAAGAACTTTTTGAAATTGCTGCAGATAAATTTCAAGAAATGGCAGCTTTGGCATTATTCAATTGGGGGAGTGTTCACATGTCCAGGGCGAGGAAACGGGTGTCGCTTTCGGATTATGGATCAAAAGAATCTGATTTTAAGCATATTAAGACCGCATATGAGTGGGCGAAAAAGGAGTACATGAATGCAGAAACTAGATATGAAGAAGCCTTGAAAATCAAACCCAACTTTTCTGAAGGACTTCTTGCTCTTGGGTATCAGCAGTTTGAGCAAGCAAAACTCTGCTGGTGTTATTCAATTGCAAACAAGAATAATTTACAAGTTGGTCCTTCTGAAGAGGTACTACAGCTCTATAACAAGGCAGAGGATAACATGGAGAAAGGCATGTTGATGTGGGAGGAGAGTGAGGAGCAACGTTTGAATGGACTATCCAAATCAGATAAACAAAAAGAACAATTAGAGAAAATAGGTTTGCATAATCTTTTCAAGGATATTTCTTCTGATGAAGCTGAAGAGCAGGCTGCAAAGATGAGGTTACAACTATATCTTTTATGGGGCACCGTATTGTATGAGCGTTCTGTTGTGGAATATAAGTTAGGCCTACCAACATGGGACGAATGTTTGGAGGTTGCAATTGAAAAGTTTGAACTAGCTGGAGCTTCCTCAAACGACATTGGTGTCATGATAAAGAACCATTGTTCTAATAAAACAGCACTAGAAGGTAGGGGCTACAAAAATATTATCCTTCTTGTTTATTTCCTACATATATCCCTCTTAACTAACCAGTTTTCATAATCACAGGATTCAAAATTAATGAGATTGTGCAAGCTTGGAATGAGATGTATGATGGGTGGCAGTTTGATGTTCCATCATTTCGACTTGAACCATTGTTCCGTCGCCGTGTTCCAAAACTCCATTACATCTTGGAGCAATTTTAAGTTTTCTTCTTGAGTTTGTTATTCTTTAGAAGCATAATTAATGCTTCTATTTTCTTTACTTCTTCATAGTTTTGAAGCCTTCTTCCTTCCATTCATACAGGTAACTACGACTATGCTTGTAATACAGTTTTGTTTATATTGCTCCTATTGCAGAAGATCTTCCAAATTGTTCTAGTAAATTAAAGGGGATAAGATTAAAATTAAAATGAGAAAAATCATATTTCATAATTTGTTTTATATGTTCGATGTTGGATTGCATAAGATTACTTGATTGACTAACTAGCACCTTTAGAGAAAAGCATTCTACATTATCTTCCTTTGGTATATTCTATATTCCATTCTTCAATTTTAACTTCTCTGTTATATTTATAAAAATAATGTTCTTTTTTTAAAATTTGTATATTTTTATGATTAATGACATCTTTGTGGTTGGCCTTAATTGGTTTGTTGCCTTTTTTTTTCTTGTAGGGTTATTTTTTTCTCTGTACTGCTTTGATTAGCTCGTTGATGTGTGCTATGGTTCGAATATTTTTTCGAGGTCAGTTTTGTACGAGGTGGGTGTGGGATTTGATTTGTTAAGTTTGAAAACGATAAAAGAAAAGAAATTGTTCAACCTGCTAGTTAGCTGGGGTTTGCTGATTAGTATGGTTGTCAAATTGACATTTGTAACATTTTATGGGTATTATATAGCATCATATACATTTGTACCATACTGCATCATGCTAGAAAAAATTTAGTTTCACGTTCAATGTAAAACCATTCTACCCCATTATATGCTTTACTCTTATTTAACTTTATAACAAAGCAATCCTTCCTCTCAAAGAGCTAAGAGCATCAAGTGGCTCATATGCAATAAGTAGATTATTTTGATTTGGTTTAATATTCTAATGAGAAACAATATGAGACATAGAAATAGAAATAATAAATGGAAGAATAATTGAGAACCCATTTACAAAACTGAGTTTTGATTAATAAAGTTTTACAAACATGATTTGAATAAAGGCTCGTTCTATGGTCCAACACTCCAACCATAATTATGTGGGGTTAATTGTGGGACTTACTAAAGTAAGTTAAGAACCTAAATCATAGTTCTTACATTGGAGTGAAAATAGGTAAAAGTTCTTAAATCTTTTGTATCATCTTTGGGCCCATAAAATAGGAGTTAAGAACCAAAATGATGTCTTTGCTTTGGATACGCTCTTATAAGCTTACATTCACTTTCATAGTTTCATTGTAAAAGCTAATTCTCTTTCTTAAACTGAACATGTAACAATTGTGTATGGGAAAGAAAACCTCAAAATGATTGAAAAATCTAATTTTGTTTCTTCTTTTGTGATATTACTTTCTTTCCCTTCTCTCCCATTATCCAAGCAGGTATGGTTCATGTAAATTTTCAATGGTCACAAACATAAACAAATAAATTGGCAATACCCAGAAACTAATTTCCAAAATGGGTGACAAATGAGTGTAAGATAATCCATGGCAAGTGAAAGAATAAAGGAACTTTCTTTATGGTGATGGGAATAATGGGCATGGTGAGAAGGGATAGAAGGAAGAGAATCAAAAACATGAACAAAAGCACAAAAAACCATGAAAGAGGTGAACATCAACAAAAGGGTTATTTTGAAGCTTCTTTTTTCGTCATGGCTAACAGATTGGAAGCTGAAACTGAAGCGGCAGTGCTGGTAATATCAGAGAAAGTAAAATGAACTGAATAACTTCTATATTGATTGATGAAAAGATTATAAAGAGATATCCTTATATAGCAATAGAAGGAAGCTATAGATAAAGATCATAAAGGTAACTACTAACTAACATAACATACTATGATCTTAGGAAACAAAGATAATCCAACTAACTGAAACATAATAGCTTAACTAAGCAACGAATATACGAATAACTGCATAACAGACTAACTGATTAAACTTATTTACTTCTCTACTCCAATACCCCCTCCCCTCATGTGTTGAAAAGGAGTAGGATCGAGAGGTTTGGTCAAAATATCAGCCAATTGACTTGTAGTAGGAATTGGTAATAGATGAATCAACTTGGGTTGAAGCTTCTCCCGTTCAATATGACACTCGATCTCGATATGCTTTGTTCTTTCATGGAATGTTGGGTTGGCAACAATGTATTGAGCATACTGGTTATCACAATATAACAGTGATGGAGAAATGAATGGAACTTTGATTTCTTTCAATATATATGTCAGTCACTGAATTTTGTACACAGTGGATGCTAAAGTCCGATATTCGGCTTCAGAAGAGGAATGAGAAAAAGTTGTATTTTTCTTAGAGCGCCATGAAATCAAGGAGTCTCCAAGAAATATATAGTAACCAGTTGTTGATTTGCGGGTATCTATGCAACTGGCCCGGTCTAAATTAGAGAAAGCTTTGAGTTAAAGAGTAGAGTTGGATGAATAGAAGAGACCATGAATTGACTAAGCTGTTGGACTGAGAAACTCAAATTTGGTCTATTAGTTGTATAAGTAAGTGGCCTATGAGCCTTCGATAAGCTACAGGGTCAGGCAAAGGGTCACCTCCTTCTTTCTGTAATTTGGATCTTTAGTCATAGGAGTAGATGCTAGTTTTGAAGCCAAAAATCCCACATATGAAAGAATGTCCTGGGCATATTTGTGTTGACAAATGTGAATGCCAAGTTTGTTAAGTCTCTAAAATGTCTAATGTGCATTTCCATAAGTTTTGATGAGAACTAAACATTGGTTAATGATTTAATTAACCTTCATATTGGTTGCTAACCTGTCTATCTAGTGTGCAGATTAAAACTGTAAGAATCATCTATCTGCTCATAAGTGACTACCTGTTTGGATAAGCGAAAGTCAACCTGTCTGTTGACTATGATTATTGACTTCTTTCAAGATACGTCTTCAACCTCTCTCCCCACGAGTTCCTACACTTTTCTGAGGTTACTCGTTGAAGAATCAAGGACCAAACAAGCTTTTGTTGATTGTCCCATCAGAAAGAGACTTGAAGCCTTCTCTCCTACTCAGTCTCACGCCTATCAAGAAAAGTCAGAAGTTACTCTCTCAAGCAACCTCGGTTATCAGAACCAAAGACCAGTTAAAGAATGCTTCCAACATGCATTATTTCCTAGTACCTCTGGTCCTTGTACGAAAAGGGAACTGTACTCAGCAAAGTACAAAAAGCTCTCTGTACAACTCTGGTATGGCTGTATCACGATGCATAAAGCCATGATCCTTCATGTTAGAGTACAACCAATGTTCCTATTACATTAATGGCTGCCCAGAATGACTCTATTGCATTTAATGAAGTTCTGCTTGAAGCCAACATCTGAGGGAATGTCTCTAACGGATCCTAAATGCTTGAAGACTATAAATACAGAAGTCATTGAAGATGAAGTATAGAGAATACACATAGCATTAAAGAGTCATTACTCTGCGCATTAATATCTTCATTCTTTAATTCCGTATTCTTCAATCATTTGAAGTTATTACGCAGACTTTCATAAGCTTTACATTTAAACCACTCTCTAAGTGTTAGTGTTAGTGAAAGTTCTGTCTGTCTGAAGTTGTATTTATTACAAACCAAATCTCTCAAACAAACCTGAGTGAGCCTGAAGAAGCTAAGTGTGCAAAGAATACTTGTCTTTGAGCCTGAAGAGGCTAGGTGTGCAAAGAATACTTTTCTTTGAGCCTGAAGAGGCTAGGTGTGCAAACAATACTTGGAGTCTGTAACCTGATCAGTTATAGTGGATAAAACTTGGTGCTGCCAAGGACTGGACATAGCTCTTTGCTTTGAAGAGTGAACCAGGATAAATAGCTGTGTCAATCTCTCTTTCCTTATAAACTCTTTAGTTGCCTTAGTTTTCTTATTCATTTTTCAAGTGGTGTGTTTGTCTAAGTCACTGTTAAAATTTCATCAGACAGGTTACCTGTCTGTCCTGTATATTTCCACTCGTCTGAACCAAGCTTCTGTATGCGAAAAGATTTCATCTTTGTTTAAATTCTGATAAACACAATTCAACCCCCCTTCTCCTGTTTATAGTTGTCTATTTCAGTTAGTATCAGAGCTCAGCCTCTAGGTTGAGCATCTAACAGTGTAGAGGTAAAAGGTCCTGAAGAATAGACATGACTGCTGGAGCTAGTTCAAGTGGAAGTCACCAGACTGAAGGAGCTTCCCTAACCAGACCTCCTTACTTCAATGGAGAAAACTACAACTATTGGAAAGATAGATTTCAATGGTTCATTCTATCTACAAACTCTGATCTTTGGGATGTCATTACAGATGGTCCATTCATTCCCAAGAATGATGATAACACTGACAAACCAAAAGCTCAGTGGACTACTGTAGAAAAGACAAAATGGGAGCTGAACCACAAAGCTAGATATAACATCATTTGTGCTCTCAGTCCTGAGGAGTTTGAAAAGGTATGTGCTTATGACTCTGCCAAAGAAATATGGGACACTTTAGCTGTCGCACATGAAGGAATAGCCAAAGTCAAAGAGTCAAAGATTACCATACTTGTCAGAAAGTATGAACTGTTTGTCATGGAGGAAGGAGAATCTGTTGCTCAAATGATAGGAAGATATCAAACTATAGTCAACAGTTTAAAATCTCTTGGCAAAGTCTATACCAATGCTGAGAAGGTGGGAAAGATTCTGAGAAGTCTACCTAAACAGTGGCGACCTTTGGTCACTGCTATCTCTCAAGCCAAGGATCTCACTACCTTGACTATAGATGAACTTCTTGGAACACTCGCTGCTCATGAGCAAGAACTTGGAGACGAAGTTGCACCAAAGAAGGGAAAGTCAATTGCTCTGAAAGCTGATCAAAAGTCAGCAAAAGCTTCCAAGGCTCTAAAGGCAGACGAGTCATCCAGTGATGCTGACCTGTCTGAACACGAGGATTCTAAGAGTGATGAAGAATTGTCTCTCCTGACCGGGAAGATAAAGCTTCTCCTACAGAAAAAGAAGTTCAAGAGGGATAAGCCATTCAGAAAGTTCAACAAGGACAAGAACTTCAAAGAATCCACTCCAACAGACAAAAGTCCAATTGTCTGCTATGAGTGCAAGAAGCCTGGTCACATCAAGGCTAAATGTCCTCAACTCAAGAAGGCCTCTTTTAAGAAATTCTTCAAGAAGAAGAAGAAAGGAATGATGGCTACATGGGAGGGTTTGGAGTTAACATCTTCTGATGAAGAAACAGAGGAAGAAGCCAATCTCTGTCTGATGGCTAACACTGATTCAGACTCAGACGATGAGGTACATCCTGACTATGAGGAATTACTTGATGCCTATAAGGAGTTGCTGGAGGAATCCAACTGCTTATCTAAGGCTTTCAAATCCCTCAAGAGAGAGTATGTAAATCTCACCAGTGAGCATAAATAGAAATCTTAAGAGTGTGAAAAGCTGGCTAAAGAGAATAGTAAGTTGAAGACTGAAAAGTCTAATGAAGCTAAGATCTCAAGTGAAACATCACCATCTGAAGAAGTTGAAAAACTTCAACAGAAAGTGGAAGAGCTCACTTCTGATCTTGCCAAATTTGTTAATGGTAGAGATAATCTGACTAAGCTACTTGGCTGTCAGCCTGTCAGAGGCACTCTCTTAACAAATAAGGTATTGGATATGTCCATCAGACACATCATAAAGTATCAACTAAAGCTTCTACAGTATCCGTTAAGTCAACTATAACCAAATCTACACCTGTCTGTAACTTCTGTGGAAAAACTGGACATGTTATGTCTAAGTGTATCCATAATAAGAGAAGGAAGTCATCACAGACTCCTAGAACTAACAGAAAAGGACCCAGAAAAATATGGGTACCTAAAAATCAAATAATTTTTGTTGCATATGTCCTCAACAGGACAAAGAAAACACCACTGCTGGTACCTGGACAGTGGTTGCTCGCGTCATATGATAGGAGAAAGGTCTATGTTCCTAGACCTCCAACTTAAGAAAGGAGGACACGTTGCCTTCGGAGGGAATCAGAAAGGGAAAGTTATAGGAATTGGTACTATTGGTGGTAAACCCCATCTTCCCTCTATATCTAATGTTCTTATGGTTAAAGGATTAAGATACAATTTGCTTAGCATGAGTCAATTATGTGATAGTGGTTTTGATGTTTCCTTTACCAAGGATATATGCATAGTTAAAGACTGTTGTGGCAAAACCCTCTTTTCAGCTAAAAGGCAACAAAATATTTATAATATTGAACTGTTTGATCTCTCATATCAAAGTGTGACCTGTCTGATGTCTAAAAAGGATGAGAGATGGTTATGGCATAAGAAACTAGGACATGCTAGCATGAAACTAATTTCTGAATTAAAAAGGAATAATCTTGTGAGAGGATTGCCTGATATTAGTTTTAAAAAAGATGTCTTGTGTGATGCATGTCAGAGAGGTAAACAGATAAAATCAAATTTCAAATCTAAAAACCAAGTATCAACCTCTAGACCTCTTCAATTGTTACACATGGACCTGTTTGGACCAGTTAGTGTTGCCAGCCTGGTTGGAAGAAAATATGGATTTGTCATAGTTGATGACTATTCTAGATACACATGGGTACTCTTCCTAACACATAAGGATGAGTCTTTTAAGGCTTTCTCGGTATTCTTCAAAAGAGTATAAAATGAGCAGTGTTTCTGTATTTATACCCTTAGAAGTGATCATGGGGGAGATTTGAAAATGAGCAGTTTAGACAGTTCTGTGAGGAGAATGGAATCTCTCACAATTTCTTTGCACCTAGAACTCCACAGCAAAATGGAGTGGTTGAGAGAAAGAACAGATCTCTGCAAGAGATAGCTAGATCTATGCTCAATGAAAATAATCTTCCTAAGTACTTCTGGGAAGAAGCTGTAAACACTGCTTGTTATGTACAAAACAGAATACTTGTTAGGCCTTTTCTAAAAAGGACTCCTTATGAATTGTGGAAAGGAAAAAGCCCCAACATATCTTATTTTCATGCTTTTGGATGTGAATGGTTTATTCTGAATACCAGAGATAATCTTGGAAAGTTTGATTCTAAGGTAGATAAAGGTATTTTCGTAGGATATTCTGAAATGTCTAAGGCTTTTAGAGTTTACAATTCAAAAACTTGTATTATTGAAGAATCTGTTCATGTTAAATTTAATGATGAATTAAAGACTAATAAAGAACTATCAGATCTAGAAGATGATCTTGCAGGTCTTGATATAAACAATCCAGAAATTCAACAACCCGATCTAACCAAGACAGAACCTGTGCCTGAGGCTGACAAACAAGTGGAACAGACAAGTCAGCAGACGAGTCAACAGACAAGTCAAGATCTTCATAATGATCTCAAAAGGGATTGGAAGTTCAACACTCATCACCCTAAGGATATTATTATTGGAAATCCTTTTGAAGGAGTAAGAACCAGATCCACATTAAGAGAATCAAGCAATGTGGCCTTTATTTCAGATTTGGTGCCTAAACGCATTGAAGAAGCTCTTGAGAATGAAAGCTGGATTCATGCTATGCAAGAAGAACTTAACCAGTTCACCATAAATGATATCTAGACTCTTGTCTCTAAGCCTAAAAACAAGTTGGTTATTGGAACAAGATGGGTCTTCAGAAACAAATTGGATGAAGATGGTAAAGTTGTCCGAAATACGACATGGTTAGTAGCTCAAGGCTATAACCAACAAGAAGGTATTGATTATACTGAAACCTTTGCACCTGTAGCTAGAATAGAAGCCATACGCATTTTAATGTCATATGCTTCACAACACCAAATTACCCTGTTTCAAATGGATGTAAAAAGTGCTTTTCTAAATGGTATAATTGAAGAATAAGTGTATGTTAAACAACCCCCTGGTTTTGAGGATATTGATAAACCAAATCACGTTTTCAAACTTAAAAAAGCATTATATGGTTTGAAACAAGCACCTAGAACATGGTATGATAGACTCAGTTCTTTTCTCATGCATAATGGTTTTACTAGAGGACAAGTAGACACTACTCTGTTCAAGAAATGCTTAAAAAGAACTTTATTATAGTTCAAATATTTGTTGATGATATTATTTTTGGAGAAACTAATGAAAAGGTGTGCAAGGAATTTTCAAATCTAATGCAAGCTGAATTTGAGATGAGCATGATGGGAGAATTGAAGTTCTTCCTTGAATTACAAATCAAGCAGACAAGTGATGGAATTTACATTCATCAACAAAAATATACCAAGGAGATACTCAAGAAATACAAAATGGAAAATGCAAAGCTCATGAAAACCCATATGCAACCCAATGCAAAACTAAGCAAAGATGATGAAGGTAAAAAGGTAGATCAAACTGTCTACAGAGGTATGATTGACTCTCTACTGTACTTAACTTCAAGCAGACCTGACATTCAGTTTAGTGTCTGTATGTGTGCCAGATTCCAATCTGATCCTAGAGAATCTCATCTTAAGGCTGTCAAAAGAATACTTAGATATTTGCTTGGAACAACTAATCTTGGTTTGCTGTATTTAAGATCAAAAGAATACAGATTAGTGGGATATTGTGATGCTGATTTTACTGGAGACAGAATAGAAAGAAAAAGCACCAGTGGAGGATGTCACTTCATTGGATCAAGTTTAGTCTCATGGTCAAGCAAGAGGCAGACAACCATTGCCCTGTCTACTACTGAAGCAGAATACATCTCTGCTGCTAGTTGCTGCTCTCAACTCTTATGGGTAAAATATCAACTTGAGGATTACTCTATTTATGAACATAACATATTTGTATGGTGTGATAATTCCAGTGCTATATGCTTAACTAAAAATCCAATTCAACATTCTAAGGGTAAGCATATTGAAATCAAACATCATTTTATTAGGGATTATGTTCAGAAAGATCTCTTTGATATTAAGTTTGTTAAAACTGAAAATCAATGGACTGATATTTTCACTAAACCCCTCGCAGAAGAAAGGTTTTTATTTATTAGAGATAATCTAAACATGCATTGCATTGTTGAATGCCATGTCTGAATGTTAACCTGTATATGCTTTATCACCTGTCTATGCTTACCTGTCTGACTCTACTGAATCACTATGCTAGAACTCATCAATTTTATTGAAATGGTTATTATTTAATTAATGTCATTCCCTTATCTGAAGCTAATCGTGTGCATGGTGGTTTACATATCTCGAAAACATATTTTCATTATGTCTTAAGTGGGCGTTACAGTTCCTCATACAAATCGTGCCTTTTTTTTTAATTAAAAATATCTTTTTTTCCTCTCTCCCACCTTTATGATTATAAAAGACAATAGATCAAAAAGGTTGAACCTTTACATTTCAATATTCCAAAATCTCTTTGTCTTCTCATCTTTCAAACCCTCTTCTCTCTCGAAACCCTAGAATCGTTTTCTCTCAAAAAAATGGCATCATCCAAGTGTTTCTCTACAAAAGAAATCGCTGAGAAATACAATCTCAAGGTTACTGATATAGAAAAGATCATTCCAGGAAAGACTGTTGATCTTCAACAGATAAAGAAACTAGGAATGGATGTCACTGAAGAGTTGGAGTAGTCCAAGTGGACTCCTTTCTTCGACATCAAGGAGCTTGTTCACCTTAAGCTCGTTCAACGTTCTGGAAAAATGTTGTGGTTGTCACCTATCGACTCAACGGAATCAAAAGCTTTAAGGCTGAAATGGGGGATAAAACCCTTCTCTTCCCCATTAGCTCTCTGGAGCTTGTCACAAAATGTCCGAGAATCGGAGCTGGCTTCACACCTAACTCGGAAGATGAAGTGGGAGCTGATAATGTCAACATTACCATCTATGGTGTTCCCAAACTTGTGAACCCTAAGCCTGTCAACATGGTGGTCAAGTGCAGATTCCTACACAAATTGCTGTTGGAGTGTGTGATGCCAAGGAAAGGCTCACGAGACAGTGTGACCAAGATGGACAGATTTGCTCTGTACCACTTGATCCACAAAATCAAGGTTGACATCAATGACCTTATCTACATGTACCTTGAGACTCTGATCAAGAGAACCAACATACAGACCTATCCTTATGGGATGCTGCTGACAAGGTTCTTCAGGAACAAGTTGTTTATTCCTAGTGATGTTCACTTTGTGGACATGGCACTGCCCATGGACAGAAAGATAATATCTATGATGGACATCAAGGGAATCCCTATTGGTGATGAGGAGGAAGACAAGAAGAAGAAACAGAAGAAGAAGAAGAAGCCTGTTGTTGAGCAGAAGGAGGAAGAACCAGTGGTTTCCACTGACGAATCAGAAGTCCCTATTTCTGAAAGATTGTTCAAACCGCCTGGAAAGGTGGGAAGACAAGACCAAATTTCAGAGCTGCAACCCTCAATATCTGAAGATTCTGCTGAAACAGTTGAGCCCTTAAGGTTCAGGCTGAGGAGTCCCTCTCTCAAGAGGAAGACTAGTGAAGTTGAGGAATTAGTGGATGTTCCTGCTCATCCCAGCAAGAAAAGGAAGCTGGTGAAGACCTTTGCCAAGGTCAGACAAGTTGAGTCTGAGCCTAGTAAAGAGGAAGCATATGCTCATGGGGAGCAGACAGAGCAAGTCCTGGAAGAACCAAAGAAGACTTTCATTTTGGGAATTATTCCGAAAAAGAGAAGATCTGGTTACCCAGTACCTGCAAAAGCTAACACTGCAGAAGACCTGTCTGGAGGAGCTCGGACAGTTGTACCCAAGGATGACCAAGTGTCTCCTTCTCACGAGAAGTTGAAGATATTTGAAGAGCAGACATCTCCTTCATTCCCTTCACCTTCTCATCAAGGTATCATCAACCCATCTGTCTCTTCTCCATCTGCCCTTTCTATTCAACCTCTCTCTTTTGCATCTCCTCTTCCTTCACCTGTCCACTCCTCTCAAACTAAAAATTCTTCTTTCACTATTGTACCTGATGACTGTCAGTACACGGTTGTTCACAGGGACTCTGCTCCCAAAGAACAAACTGGCATATCATCGAGACTCTTTGTGTCTGATCTGCAATCTCTTTTATTTGCAAGTATCTCACATGTCTCTTTCATCCCTTCTCATCCACCTCATATTCTTAACCCCTGTAGAGAACTTTTCTTCTACCCACCTATTATTATCTTCATTAGAACATTAGCTAGAACTCATTATCCTGCTTCTGTTGTAATGCTACCACATAAGTCTAGGTATTTCTTCATGTTAGTCACATGATCTAATTCTTTTTTCTGCCATATTGATTCTTTATTACCTATCCCTCCCTCTGTTTTAGCTCAAACACCTCTTCCCCCACCTATTCAAATAACAATCATCAGACTGTCTCTGTCCGAGAGACTTTCCTGCGTGTTTCATTCACCTGATACTAACTATGTCAGAATCAGTCTTATCTTCAAATTCGTCTTTCTTCCTTCCAATGCCCTTCAAACTCTCCATGAACTTTTCTTCCCTTCCATCACCTCTCCCCTATCTCTACCTAAGGCACCCCCAGTTTTAGCCTTACCCTGGCACTCTTCTTTGTCTGTATCTTCTCAAACAGTGGCCTTACAAGACTTTCATCTACTTCAAGGACAAGTAGAAGACTTAAGAAGACAGCTAGATGAAGAAAGGCGAGAGACTACCTTGTACTTGTAAACGTTCATGATGAATAAAATAATTTTCTCCTTTATTTCTTCAATTCTTTCATAGTTTATTCTTTTTTGATGTTGACAAAAGGGGGAGAATGGGAGAAATGTTATATAAAATGTGATATAGGAGAATGGGAGAATGAATATGATATGATCTTAAATAATACATGGACATGAGTATGTTCTGATAGTTGGTATAATTGCTCAGATAAATCTTAAGTAAAATTGCTCTGATAATAATTTCAAAGTAAAACAAGTCAAACTTATGTGTGACTAAGTTAAATGGATTATATAATTAATCTTAATATCTGATCAAGCATCTGCATGACCTGTCCGCTTAAGAAAATTTCAACCTGTCTGATATATGCTATTTTCTTTGTTGATATTTTCTGAGGTTCATTAAATCATCTCAATGTTTGTCATCATCAAAAAGAGGGAGATTGTTAAGTCTCCAAAATGTCTAATGTGCATTTCCCTAAGTTTTGATGAGAACTAAACATTGGTTAATGATTTAATTAACCTTCATATTGGTTGCTAACCTGTCTATCTAGTGTGCAGATTAAAACTGTAAGAATCATCTATCTGCTCATAATTGACTACCTGTCTGGATAAGCGAAAGTCAACCTGTCTGTTGACTATGATTATTGACTTCTTTCAAGATATGTCTTCAACATGTCTCCCCATGAGTTCCTACACTTGTCTGATGTTACTCGTTGAAGAATCAAGGACCAAACAAGCTTTTGTTGACTGTCCCATCAGAAAGAGACTTGAAGCCTTCTCTCCTACTCAGTCTCACGCCTATCAAGAAAAGTCAGAAGTTACTCTCTCAAGCAACCTCGCTTATCAAAACCAAAGACCAGTTAAAGAATGCTTCCAATATGTTTTATTCCCTAGTACCTCTGGTCCTTACACGAAAAGGTAATTGTACTCAGCAAAGTACAAAAAACTCTTTGCACAACTCTGATATGGTTGTATCACGATACATAAAGCCATGATCCTTCATGTTAGAGTACAACCAACGTTCCTATTGCATTAATGGCTGCCCAGAACGACTCTATTTCATTTAATGAAGTTCTTCTTGAAGCCAGCATCTGAGGGAATGTCTCTAACGAATCCCAAATGCTTGAAGACTATAAATACAGAAGTCATTGAAGATGAAGTATAGAGAATACACATAGCATTAAAGAGCCATTACTCTGTGCATTAATATCTTCATTCTTTCATTCTGTATTCTTCAATCATTTGAAGTTATTACGCAGACTTTCCTAAGCTTTACATTTAAACCACTCTCTGAGTGTTAGTGAAAGTTCTATCTGTCTGAAGTTGTATTTATTACAAACCAAATCTCTCAAACAAACCCGAGTGAGCCTGAAGAGGCTAAGTGTGCAAAGAACACTTGTCTTTGAGCCTGAGGAGGCTAGGTGTGCAAAGAATACTTGTCTTTGATCCTGAAGAGGCTAGGTGTGGAAACAATACTTGGAGTCTGTAACCTGATCAGCTATAGTGGATAAAACTTGGTGCTGCCAAGGAATGGATGTTGCTCTTTACTTTGAAGAGCAAACCAGGATAAATAGCTGTGTCAATCTCTCTTTCCTTATAAACTCTTTAGTTGCCTTAGTTTTCTTATTCGTTTTTCAAGTGGTGTGTTTGTTAAGTCACTGTTAAAATTTCATTAGACAGGTCACCTGTCTGTCCTGTATCTTTTCACTCGTCTGAACCAAGATTTTGTATACGAAAAGATTTCATCTTTGTTTAAATTCTAATAAACACAATTCAACCCCCCTTCTCGTGTTTATAGTTGTCTATTTCAAAGTTTGGATCTAGCAATCTCTAATGCAAGGAAGTATTTCAAATTTCCAAGGTCCCTGACTTTGAATTTGTGGTTAAGGAACTATTTGATAGCACATATTTCTTGTGGATCATTGCCTGCAACAATCAAATCATCCATATAGACTATTTTGGCAAAAATAGAAACCCTAGTGCGGCTACACCTCTGTTTCTCCCTATTCTCTCTAAACCCATTGCATTGATGGAGCTTTATAGACTCTTGGGAACGTCTAGTTCATCTGTGTTGATCCTTATAGGTAACGATTCCTCCCCCTTAGTGTTTCCTTTTATGTTATTTAAATTTGGGAACTAATTGGTTAACCCTTTCTGTTTGACCAAGGCTTGGGGAAGCTAACTGAGCCGTTCGAGGAACGCGTTGGTTTATCGGTTGAGTTATCACTATCGGATTCTTCATACCAGGAATGAGGAGAAGGATAGTGTAATCATTATGCAAGGGGTAGCGTAAGATGAGGGGTTCCCATAGCCCCGTTGTTATTAATTGCTGTCTATGCCATGTTATATTTGATTATATGACTAATTGCCATAATTGTTATTGGTTATTGAATATGCTTGTTATAATGCCTATTTGGTATGTTTGACTGAACTGTTTATGATATTATATGCCAACTATTGTATTAAATGTTATACTTTATGTCATGATGTGTTGGTTGAGATGGTATGTTGTTTATAACATGAATATGTTGGCTGGGTATGATGATTGGTTGAATGAATGATGTTGGTTGAGAATGTTGAATTGTTAATAAGACCTTAATTGGCTAAATATGACTCTTAATTAACTTAACGGTTAAGGGATTAATTCCCCTAATGTTTCATAAAACATGAACTTAGTAGTGAGATGTAATGTTTATGCCAACTGGTTTAGTTAAGACCCTAGGATCTGATTTGAGAGTGTTTAGGGAGTTCTTGGCTTCAAGAACATGTTGAATCTGCCCAGAACAGTACGGCCAGCTCCAGGAGCACGATCGTGCTCCCAGTTTGAATCTAGAAGATGGTCGCGCATTGAGCACGGTCGTACAGGACAGTGAGCACGACCGTGCTCCACTTAAGTGGCAGCACGACCGTGCTGGGGTGAGCATGCATGTGCTCCCCCTACTGGTTAGAACATGAATTAAATGAAATAAAGGGGTGTTTCACCCCAAATGTCCCCAATATTGTGAGAAAACACTAATCGAATGAAGAAGAGTTAGGTAACTTGATTAAAGATTAATTAAGATAAACAAGATTAATAAGTTGGTTAAGTCAGAGCCCAATGGGTTACCGCACGTTGATAAGCTTTGGTGATTTTTGGTCAAAGTGGCCTCGATACTTTTTGGTCGAGGTATTGATAAGTTGAACCTTGGTGCTTTTTGGTCAAGGGGGCCTTGACTCTTAAGGGTCAGGGTGTTGATGATGTTGATGCTTGTGATAAGTCTTGGGTGCTTAATGGCCCAAGTAAAGGAGGTGGTTGCCCTTGTTTGTTGTTGTGCTCATGCATCATGCATTAAAGTTGTTAGTGGGGGAAGATCAACATAGAGGAGTTCGTCCTAGAGTACGGTGATATGGCCGTCTGCGGGTGGTTCACCCAAGGTTTGGTGGACCGTGCACCCCTGTGGTGGCGCATCCTAGGTATGGTGCGTCGGCTATCCAAGTGATTCATCCATGGTTTGGTGGACTGTCGGCGTTGGTGCTTTTTGTCCAATGTCGATATGTAACTCCGAAGTTGCCTTCCTGAGATAGTTTGGATCCACATGCATAATGGAGTAGCGGTGTAATGTTGCACCGCATAGCATATGTTGGTTGAAATGACATGACGATTTGGATGTATATTTTGTTATATATATGTGTGTTTTATATTGCTATGCCATGCTATGATGTATGATCATCTTACTTACTACTTCCATGTCGATGTGTTTACGTTTTCTTACTCCCCGTTATCTCTGTTTCTGCTTTGGCATGTATCTCTTTATGCAGAAGACGGTGAGCAGCCAGTGGAGGAGTGACTCTGAGGAGCCGCGACTCTAGCTAGGATGTTTAGATGTTTTAGTTGATAGTTATTTCAGTTTCAGTTGTATTCCTTTGATTTTGTTCCAGAACGGTTATACCAGCTCTGTATGTGACATCGGGGTTAGGTTATGTTTTCTGTTTTAGGTTTATCCTTATGTTTTATTTATTTTTTTGAAACTATTTTTCTTTTCCGCATTGTTGAGACATTACAACGTTGTACTTTCTATCCGGTTTTATTTTATGAAATAAATGAATGTTTTTATATTACCTCTTTTATTTAAATGTTTTATAAATAACATAGGGTGTCACAGAAGACTTCTAAATCTAGACTCGCTTATATAATTAGCAAATTCCATTGACAGATTCTAAAAAATAAAAATAAACCAGAAAATTATTAATTAAAGCTTGATACATTTGACATATTACAACCAAATGCAAATAATGTACAAAAATGATTAGACTACCAGTTGTCTTATAATGGGTCAGAGTAACCTTGAACGACATGAAATGTCTCCCTGGATAATAAGAATGATACCGCAAAAATGTTGTTGGGGTAGATGGTTGCTTGAAGACAGTAATTTGAAATGTAGAGTCTCTAGATAGTAGAAGTAGATGGAATGGTCACCAATCGTTCCATAAAAGGAACGTAGCTGAGATGAGCCATCTGTAATCAGGGGGTTTTCATCAATTTTCTGTAAGTCACGGTGTGTCTATTTCCCTTGTGATCACTCAAAATCCAATTGGTACCTAGTTCGTCGTAAAACTCTCGATTAAAGTCGATGGCGACCTCACCATTGACTGTCATAGGAAAAAGTTGAACACAGTTTTAAGGCCAGATAACATGAGACTCAGTAGACACAAACAAATTTACACCACCTCCTCTTTGATGCTCACAGTGCGAAATCCCCCTTTGTTTTTCTCCTTAGAATGAATACATGGATAGTCTCCCATAGAAGAAGTATGTGTAAAATGTCGGCTTTTGGGCAGATAGAAGCAAGAAAAGAAATTGGGAAGAAGGGATGCATAAATGGGTCTCCAAAGACAACCAAACACCATAGAGAGGGAGAAATGTTACTGAAGGGAGAAAATATAGAAAGGCAGGGAGAAAGAGGACAGTTATTGATTTTTTGAAAGAGACGATTATTGATTATTGCATTGGAAACAAAAACTTGGATCTTGAGTAAATAGCCAAAATGGTCCCTGAAACTGTGAGGTCGTGTCAAGTTGGTACCTCAAATTAATGAAATTTCAAAAAGGTCCCTGAAACTGTCAAATGTTGATCAAGTTAGTCCCTCCGTTAGTCAGGGTTCATTGACGCCATTAACGGCGCTTATGTAGCTGCCAACTCATCCTGCCACGTAAGATGGGTACTATGCACGCATATTTGAGGGACCAAATTGATACAGGGACCAAATTGACACTCAATTTTTTTTCAAAAACCCTAACGTTCATATTCTTCATCCTTCGTCTGTCTCTGGGCTCTCTCACTCTCTGTCCTTCGTCTGTTTCTGTCCCTCTCTCTCGTCGTATGTAACCTATTGGTTGTTTCACATTGTTTTAGTGATTTTCAAGCTCAAGAGAGAAGCAAGGTATTCAAGGATGTGTCTTTTGAAGATAGAGCAAGAATCCGAAAGCATCTAACTTGCTGCAAGGATTGCTCACTAAATTTTGAAAAAGAAGCTCAGAGCATAGCTAATAGTATAAGCAAGAAAGTGTGCACTACTAGCTTGCCAACATGGCTCCAAAATTGCAAGCAAGAGGGAAGTCACTGAGCCAAGCTAATTCATTAAATCCACAGTTTTACACAGAAGAAAACAAAAGTTTATTTCCGTCCACAATTGCCTTTCAAGTTTACATATTACTTCAGTCTTCATTCAACTCACCTGAGCATAAATCTTCTCGAAATGCTATCAAACGGGTTCTATCCAGTCTCCCTCTCTCCCCCTCCCCCTGTGTGTGCGTGTGCTTGTGTGAACCCATAGGATTGTAAGGAAAAACCGAGTAGCTAACCAGGAATATTCTTATATGATGAAATCCTAGTAGTTTAGGATGTTTGGCAAGATGAAATCTCATATCATATTATCATGTGATATCAATTATTATTATTTTCTAGCTGTTGAACTGAACCTAAACACAGCACAAACTCCAAATGCAGCCAAAGAAGAGAATTCTAAGTATAGCATAATGAAAATTGAAACACAACCCAAGCAATTCATTCATGAATATTCTAAAGGCATTAAATGCAGGCATGAAGCATGTCAAAGAGATTTTGATATAGACCTTACATAAACTTGAAAAAATATGCTTAACGACAATATTATGATTGGTTCAAGATGCTTAATAAGGTATGATTCATGTTCCTCTAGCCTACCCATAGAGCACCCTGCAGAAACTATATGCACTCCCCATCAGCAATGTTTGATGTTTTGATTTTAAAAAGCTAAATGTATATACACTCCGCAAGTTCATGAGCTCACATGCATCTATTACCCCCCATCAATATCATGCTTCAGAATGGCAAATAACTTGACCCAATACAAAAATTGAAATACTTGCTTCATTAATTGAACCTATTCATACTCTCATTCCCTTGGAGTGTTAAATGTTTACCTATATTTTATACATTTTCTGTAAAATGGTTTTCTTTCAGTTGAATTATCATTATCATATTTAAGGTGTATGCAGCCTGTACCAAAAGAGACATCAAAAACACATTCAAAGGAAAAAAGAAATGTATGCTACCTAGCTAAAAGCCATCCGTTTACCTGATTCCTAACCTTCATGCAAATTGATTACTGTGTCCTCTTTTTCTTCGGTAAAGTTGCCCCATTCAACCTTCTGCCTAAGATAATTTGTCTAATTAGTCTGCAACACTTTCGACATCTTAAGAACCCTGTCTGATTAAAGCAAGAAAAGGAGTAAAGATCAGGTTTGATTGAAAATATGTGCGAATTCCTATTTTAATGGTTAATGAATTAGAATTGGGTTAATTATACCCTTTGCCAGTCATACTTACCAACATGTTTGAGCAGGGCACGTCAATTTGAAGCTGTTAAGGTGCTTTAAGGTGGCTATTTCCTTCTATCTGCATTTTTCTCTCTTGCTTGCAATTTTGGAGCCATGTTGGCAAGCTAGTAGTGTACACTTTCTTGCTTATACTATTAGCTATGCTCTGAGCTTCTTTTTCAAAATTTAGTGAGCAATCCTTACAGCAAGTTAGATGCTTTCGGATTCCTGCTCTATCTTCAAAAGACACATCCTTGAATACCTTGCTTCTCTCTTGAGCTTGAAAATCATTAAAACAATGTGAAACAACCAATAGGTTACAGACGGCGAGAGAGAGGGACAGAAACAGACGAAGGACAGAGAGTGGGAGAGCCCAGAGACAGACGAAGGAAGAAGAAGATGAACGTTAGGGTTTTTGAAAAAAAATGAGTGTCAATTTGGTCTCTGTATCAATTTGGTCCCTCAAATATGCGTGCATAGTACCCATCTTACGTGGCAGGATGAGTTGGCAGCCACATAAGCACCGTTAACGATGTCAACGAACCCTGACTAACGGAGGGACTAACTTGATCAACGTTTGACAGTTTCATGGACCTTTTTGAAATTTTGTTAATTTGAGGGACCAACTTGACACGACCTCACAGTTTTAGGGACCATTTTGGCTATTTACTCTTGGATCTTTCAGAAACTTCAATGAATAACAACCGAATAAAAATACTTTTTGTTCCATGTTGTACACTTGTGGTATTCCATTATTGCTATAAAATTATATGATATTTTTTATGGGCTTAAAATGATAAAAGCCCATGTTCATGGTTGTTCCTGCCGAGATCTGATTTACCGGAACCTCGTCGTTAACGTCAGACCAAGGGTGAATAATAGGGGTTGTTTCAGACTATGGCTTGACAGAACGTAATATTCCGGTCCTACGTATCCCGATGGGAATCAAAGCCAGATGTAGTTCTCAGTTCAACCCTTGGCCGTGGTGATCTCGATCTCTTAATTTTGCATCTGATGAATACTAGGGAGCAAGGACTGTCTGATAGTCTCTTGGTCGAGCTAGTTTCTCTAATACGCTTAAGAGAGAGTCACCGGAGTTCAGTGAAAAGTGAGTTTCTATCATGGGTACTCCTCATTTTATAATAGGATTCCCCTATCTTTTAGAGATCTGATTTATCTCTTTCTATCTCTTAAATCTCTTTTGAGATGTGATTCCTTAATTTAAGGGATATTATCTCTTTTAAGCATATAAGGTTATTTAGGATAATATCAGGATTTAAATAAGGATAATATCAATATCCTCTCCCTTAATTAGGTGATCTTTAACTTATTATCTTTAACTTCCGGACTGGGTCGGGTATCCGAGCTCGGTGGCCGGGTTTCCCTCTTCGGCCAGTACACAAGCCCCCCAAGCTTTGAGCTAATAAAGCGTAAAAGCTTTCATGACGTTAGCCGAGCTCAGGAACTCAGTTTCATCTTTTTGTCTATAGGCTCGGCGAGGTGATTGGCCGAGCTTCATACTTTATACATATATATACATCCTTCAACTCGGTGAGCAGCTCGGGTGACCGAGCTTGATGCTTTCGGGGTGCCGAACTCTATATCTCGACTCATACACAAGCCCCCCAAGCTTTGAGCCGATGGCGTGGAAGCTTTTTCGTGGGAGCCGAGGCAAGCCGAGGTGGAAATGATTACTTGTTTTGTGCTGACACCATACTTTCTCGGTTCTCGAGATGGAAAGGAAACGTTACTCTGTGCGGCGCGTGGCTTTTATGACATCATCTCTGGGGTTTGTGCAGTAGTAGCGTGCTCCTAGTTTCCCGTGATGGCGGTTTATATTCTGACATGTCTGCCACGTGTGGCCTTTCCATTAGTTGGTGAATTCGGTCAGACTCGAAGGGACGTTTCCCTGCTCTCGCCCAACATCCCTCATTAATGCGAGGAGGAGATGTTGCACTTGTTTTCCATAAATTGGGATGAGACCTTGGGACGGGTCTTTGTGCTTCCGTGAACCCTAGACTTTCTTACCGTGAGTCCTTTCTAGTCCGAGCGTCCATACTCTCTCTCTACTCAAGGTACGCCCTATACATCTCTTTCAAGCTCACTTAGGTTTGTTTTCTGACTTTTCATCCATGGAGGCTTCATTTGAGGTATCCTAGAATGCCTCTTCTGGGGTTCAGATCATGGAGCCTAAACTCCATCTGATTGGGGGCTCTCCCCATTCTTCTCCCTCTTCCTCTCGCGGCGGCGGGGGTGATAGAGGTTCTTCTTCTTCTTCTTCTTCTTCTTCTTCTTCTTCTTCTTCTTCTTCTTCTTCTTCTTCTTCTTCTTATTCTTCTTCTTCTTCTTCTGGGAGGAGCTCTGCTGCTCCAGACGCTATTGTTGTTCCCAAGTGTCGCAGGCATGTGTCTAGGATGCGCAGGGTTCCTTACCCAGAAATTACCATTCCTGGGTATTTCTGGGTAAAACCTGATGTTGCTGGATTTCACTCTAATTTTAGGGATTTTGATTCTCTTGAAGCTATGAAACATAAGGTTAGAGTTAAACGAGGCATCGTAGAATATCTTCCTTGCGGCGAAGATGAGCATGTCTTCCTTTGCCCCCCTTCATCTGAGCCACCCTTCACATATGTATATAAAATTTTCTTTGAACAAATTGGGCTTTCTATTCCCTTCAGTCCATTCGAGTGCGAAATTTTGCGAGCTATGAACGTTGCTCCTACTCAGCTTCATCCAAATAGCTGGGCATTTCTGAAAGCCTTTCAAATTCTATGTGGCCAACTAGGAATAGAGGCCACTGCTCCAAAGTTCCTGTACTTTTACCGAGTTCGCTTCGGGGACCGAGTTGGTTGGATCTCTCTGAGTGGGATTGAGAGGGGGATTATTGGACTCTATAAGAGTTCGTACAAATTTTTCAAGTCGGGATTTCTTCAAAATCCGACCTCTAGAGGGTAATGAGTCTGTCTTCTTTGAGTCGGCCGGGAACCCTAAATTTCCTTTCTACTGGCAACCACACCCTTCCAAATTTTCTGGCTATGACCTCGACTGCATGACCTCTCAAGAGCGAGCTGATGTCGAGGTCTTGAAATTGTGTCCTCGGCCATTGCCTTGTGGAAGGCTTTTAAAGCTTAGGGCTTCCTCCACTCGGCAAGCTGATTTTGAATGTAAGTAACTTTTTGTTGATAAGTGGTAACTTACCCTGTAGCATACTTATTTTTATTGACCAATTTCCTTCTTGCAGTGATAATGGGGAAGTTCAACTACAAGGCCCTGATGAAGAAGTCGGCTAGTCAAGCAGCTGGAGGATCAGTTGTTGCTTCAAATGTTAAGGGGAAGAAGAAGAAGTTTGCTGAAGCTTCTGACTTGAGTACTCGTCCTCCGAAGAGGACTCGGGAAGACCTGGCGTCTGAGGTTCCGATTAGAAGCCCTCCTCCCCTGCTGATGATTGAAGAGACTCTTGCTGCTAGGCGGTCGAGCGACGCTCCCATGGTGACCGATCTCTCTTCGTACATCAAATGGCATAATGGGAACTGCAATCCGGGGATCAGCTCGCTCTGGGGGAATGAGTTTGACCCTGCAGGCCTGATTGATGGCCAAGTACTGAAGTCGTCCGATGCTCGGCTCTTGTTGGAGCAAGGTCCTGGGGAAAGTATGGAGGCAGCCGCTGCCTATGCTCTCCGCATCGCCTCAATCTCCCGCTTCTGGAGTCAACAACTTATTGATAATGTCAAGAAGATGGAGGTGATGAGAGAAGATGCGGCTCGAGCCTTGAGGGTGAGAGACGAGCTCTCTCAGGCCTTGGCCAAGTGTGAGGAGCAAGGCCGGGTCATCGGTCAGCTGAAGGCCCAAAAGGCAGAGCTGGAAAGGGGGAATACCACCCTTATGGCCGAGCTAGAAATGGAAAGAGTCGACCGGCTCAACCTTCAGAACGTTGTGGAAGGGCTTCAAGCCGAGAATGAAGCCGGTCTTGAGCTGCAGAAGTTGTTGAAGACCGAGAAGGAGGAGAATTTGATGCTCCGTGCTGATCTGGCTGAAGCTGAGGCTTCTATCATGAGGGAGCATGTTAACGGTTTCTCCCGAGCCGTGAAGCAACTTCAGCATTTCAACCCGACTGTTGACTTCTCCTGTGCCGATGTGGACAAGGATTTTAACCGAGATGGAATCCTTGTTCCATTGGCCGAGCTGGAGGATGAGGACGAGGAGGGCGTAACCCGCGGGGAGGAGGGTGAGGGTCAAACGGCCGAGGAGGGACCCGAAGGTGAAGTGGGCCCACCTGTCCAATCTGCTATCATCCCTCCCAATGTCGATGACCTTGACTCCTGACATTGTATTAGTAGGTTAGGAAACACATCGGGCGGTGCCCTTTTTATTTTGACTTATGTATTCTGGGCTTGGCCCGTTGTTATTAATGGACTTATATACGGCTTATTTTTTGCATTTGTTTTTCTAAGTACTTGTTTAGTTTCAGCGTATTACGCGATTTACATTTATAGGCTCGGCATTTTAGCTCGGTCAGCCTCTTTAGGTCTTTAGATGTTTACCTTTATAGGCTCGGCATTTCGACCTCAACTCGGTCGACTTTAGCTCGGTCAGCCTCTTTAGGTCTTTAGCTATTTTTTACCTTTATAGGCTCGGCATTTTAGCTCGGCCAGCCTCTTTAGGTCTTTAGCTGTTTACCTTTATAGGCTCGGCATTTCAACCTCAACTCGGTCGACTTTAGCTCGGTCAACCTCTTTAGGTCTTTAGCTGTTTTTTACCTTTATAGGCTCGGTATTTTAGCTCGGTCAGCCTCTTTATACCTTTATAGGCTCGGCATTTTAGCTCGGTCAGCCTTTTTAGGTCTTTGGCAGTTTTAACGCCGTATTTTTTGCATAATAGCTCAATTGAAAATAATTTTATTTATTTATTATTTCTGGTGTGCCTCGTTAAAACCTTCTCGGCCAAAACCTCGTGGGAAAAAGACCGAGATAGGAAAAAGAGTGCATCACCTCTAACCTTAGCTAAAATAAAACTTAAGGTGGGAAGTGTTCCATGTTCTTGGAACCGACTTCCCTGACAATTCTTCTAGCCTGTAGGCACCGTTTCCTAGATTTTCTACTATCCTGAATGGGCCTGACCAGTTTGCCGCGAGCTTACCCTCTCTGGGGTCTTTTCTCGCGTCGTTTTGCAGTCTCAGCACTAAGTCACCTTGCACAAATTCCCTTGGGTGTAGCCTCGAGTTGTACTTCCGAGTTGCTTTTTGCTTGCACAGCTCGTCTCTGATTTTTGCCATATCTCGGACTTCCTCGACCATGTCAAGCTCAACTCAGAGTCCTTCTTCGTTTTTACTTTGATCGTGAAACTGCCTTCGGCAAGAGAGTTCACCGAGCTCAACCGGAATCATTGCATCGGTCCCATAGGTTAGCTTGAACGGTGTTTCACCCGTTGAAGACTGTGGTGAGCAATGGTAAGCCCATAGGATGCTTGGCAATTGTTCAATCCAAGCCCCTTTTGATTGTCCTAACCTTCTTTTGAGTTCATTTAAGATGACTTTATTGGCTGCCTCTGCTTGGCCATTTGTTTGTGGATGCTCAACCGAGGTCACTTTATGTTTAATCCTGAGGTTGGAGTAGAACTCTCCAAGCTCCTTATCGGGGAATTGCTTTCCGTTGTCTGTAACAATTGCATAAGGAAGATCGTGCCTGCATATGATGTTTTTCCATACAAAATTCTGGACCTTTTTGGCCGTTATCGTAGCCAATGGTTCTGCTTCAATCCACTTGGTCAAGTAGTCTACACCTACCAGGAGGAACTTGACTTGACCCTTGGCCATTGGGAAAGGACCGACTATATCCATCCCCCACATGGTAAAGGGCCACGGTGAGAACATGGAGTGGAGTTCTTCTCCTGGAGCACGAGCTATGTTGGCGTACTTCTGACAGGGCTCGCACCTAGTAGTCCAAGTAGCACAATCCAGTCTCATGGTTGGCCAGTAAAACCCTTCTCGTAGGACTCGAGCTGCCAGAGATTGGCCACCTGAATGCATTCCAAAGATTCCTCGGTGCATCTCATCCATTACGTACTCGAACTGCTCCTTTGTGAGGCACTTCAGTAATGGCCTGGAGAATCCTCTTTTGTACATCTCACCGTCTAGGACGGTGTAGTGGCAAGATTTCAGACGGACTCGCCTCGCCTCCCTTGGGTCATCAGGTAGTTTGTTCGAGGTTAAATACTCCCAAATTGGAGTCACCCAACCCCGATCATAGTGCTCGGTCATTGTCACTTCCGCACTTTTTATGCTCGGCTCAAGGAGGTTTTCTTGAATGAAAGTTCTTAGCTGGCCAACCCTCTTGGTGCTAGCCAATTTGGACAACAGATCTGCCCTGGAATTTTCTTCTCGAGGTATGTGCTCAATGGAGAAATGCTCAAATTCAGAAATGAGGCTATTAACCTTGCAGAGATATCTGGTTAGTTGGGGGTCCTTTGTCTGATAATTGCCCGAGACTTGTCCTGTTACAAGCTATGAGTCACTTCGGCATTTTAGTTCCCAGACCCCAATTTCTTTAGCTAACATTAGTCCAGCAATAAGGGCTTCATATTCTGCTTGGTTGTTTGAAGCAGTGAACCCAAACTTTAAAGATTGCTCGAGGATTAGATCATCAGGTCCTTCGAGAATTATTCCAGCCCCGCTTCCCTTCAAGTTAGATGATCTGTTAACATATAGGAGCCAGATGAAGGATTCTGACCTCGGTTTGGAATAGAGTTCGGAAATGAAATCAGAGAGGCATTGTGCTTTCATTGGCCCCCTCGGTTCATACCGTAGACCGAGTTCTAACAATTCTACTGACCAAGCTATCATTCGTCCGGCTAGGTCAGGTTTCCTGAGTACTTGCTTTATTGGATGATCGGTCTTGACTATGACTTGGTGCGACTGGAAATAGGGCCGTAACCTCCGAGCTGCCATAACTAAGGCGAGGGCTAGTTTTTCAATCACTTGATATCGCATTTCTGTGCCTTTCAGGATCCTACTTACATAGTACACCGGCATCTGTTGCTCTTCTTCTTCCTGGACGATTACTGCACTGATTGCATAGTCGTTGACAGAAAGGTATAAGTACAGATCCTTGTCGAGCTATGGCCGAGTGAGGATCGGGGGAGCTGCTAGGAAGAGTTTCAGATCCTCAAAGGCCTTTTCACACTCTTCAGTCCAAATGAAATCCTTGGGTTTTTTCGAGAGCTGGAAGAAAGGTCTTGCCTTCTCTGTAGACTTCGGGAGAAAACGGGATAGTGAGGCTAATCGGCCAACTAGCCTCTGAATTTATTTCACATTCCGAGGACTCCGCATTTCCATAACAGCTTTGCATTTATCCGGATTAGCTTTGATCCCCTAGTGTGTTAGCATATATCCCAAGAACTTTCCTCCTTGTACACCAAAGGAGCATTTTTCTGGGTTCAACCTCATATTGTACTTCTTGAGCTGGCTGAAAATTTCTTCGAGGTCGGCTGGGTGTCGGCTTGGGTCCTCGGATTTTACCACCATGTCATCAACATATACTTCTAAATTTTCCGATCTGGTTGGCGAAAACCTTGTCCACAAGTCTTTGATATGTCACACCAGCATTTTTTAAGCCGAAGGTCATTACCCGATAGCAGTAGTTTCCCCCATCAGTCATAAATGTTGTTTTTTCTTCATCGGGCGGATACATCCTAATCTGGTTATAACCTGAATAAGCGTCCAAAAAGGACAACACTTTGTAACCTGAGGTCCTATCCACCAGTCTGTCAATGTTGGGGAGAGGATATGAATCTTTTGGGCATGCCTTGTTGAGATCGGTATAGTCGGTGCACATCCGCCATTTACCGTTGGCCTTTTTAACTAACACCACGTTGGCCAGCCAAGTAGGGTATTTCACTTCTCTGATGAAATTTGATTTGACTAGTTTGGAGGTCTCCTCGGCTACTGCTCGACGCCTCTCCTCGCCAAGTTTTATTTTTCTCTGAGCTACAGGCTTGGCTTCAGGACATATGGATAGCTTATGGCATATGAAATTTGGATCTATGCCCGCCATATCCAATGTCTTCCAGGCAAACAGGTCAGCATTCTTCCTTAGGACCGCGTGAAGCCTCTCTTAGAGTAAGGGGCCAAGTTGACTACCGACTTGGGTGCACTGTTCGGGATGGGCTCCCAACTGGAACCTTTCTAAAGACTCTGTTGGTTCGGACCTGGACTCGTACATCTCCGTTCTCGGGTCCAGTTCAAACATACTGACCGAGAGCTGGCTGAAGTTACTGAGCTGACCGAGCTTACCACCTCTGCTTTGCCATCCTCGGTGTTCTTTGGGTCGTCCTGGTGGCGGGTAACCTTTAGGCTGTCCACATAGCATTGCCTGGCTAGCTTTTGGTTAGCCCAGACTGCAATTATCTCCCTAGAGTCGGCTGGGAATTTCATTGTCAGGTGTGGGGTAGAGGCAATCGCTCCGAGTTCATTCAACATCGGTCTTCCAATGAGGATATTGTATGACGTGCTGGCGTCTACAATAACGTACCTGACTGACACGGAGTTGGAAAGTTTTCCTTCTCCAAACGTTGTCAAGAGGTCTATGTAACTCGGGTCTTGACTTGTTCCCCGGCGAACCCTACTAGCTTGTCTTCCTGCTCCTTTATTAGCTTTTCTGGAATTCCGAGCTTCTTGAAGGTTGCCAGGTACAAAATATCGGCCGAGCTCTCCTGGTCAATAAGTGTTCGTCTGATCGAGAAGTTGGTCAGCTCGATCGTTATCACCATTGGGTCATCTTCATTTGGATCTACCCCTTGGAAATCATCATCTGTGAATGTTATGGGGGATCTTGCTCTTGGGGGCCTTCTAGACACTGTGTTAACAGATCGGAGGGCTTTTACATGACGCCTCTGAGTCGAGCTCGCCGCGCCTCCGCCTGTGAATCCTCCCGAGATTATGTTGATGACCCCCCTGATTCCTCCTTCCGATTCATCAACAGGGGTCCTTTGGTTATTTAACCGGTCTTCATCCTGGTGGTTTCCTTGCAGGTTTGCATCTCGGTTTCGGTTGTCGTGACCGTGTCTCCGTCGTCTGCGATCGGGCCGTCCACCACCATTATCATCTCGGCGGACAAAACGATCAAGACGGTCTGCTTGTACCAAATCCTCAATCTTTTTCCGGGCTGCTCTACACTCCTCAGTGGAGTGACCATAGTTTTGATGCCACATGCATTCTTTGCTTCTGTCAGCATTGGCCGGTGTTTTGGATGGTCGAGGTAGGGTAAGTAACTTGGCATTGCACACTTCCTGGAGGATGGCTGCCCGGGATCGATTTAACGGAGTATATGACTGGTACCTGGGTTGCCTATCCGAGAATTTCCTTTCATTGGTCCTTTGGGCCCTTTGTGGATCAGCCCCCCTATTTCTTTCTTTGTTCGAGGCCGAGCTCTTGTCCTCGAAACTTCTCTCTTTCCTTTTGAATTCCAGCATCTCTTACGAGTTCATGAAACCTGTAGTCTTTTCCTGCAACTCTTCAAAGTCTCTCGGTGGTTTCCGAGATAAATACTCGAAGAACGGCCCTGGCTTCAGACCGCCCATGACGGTGTGGAGGCAGAGTTCCGAGCTCATGTCGGGAATCAAAATCTGCTTAGCATTGAAACGAGCCATGTAATCTCTGAGTGATTCATTCCTTTCCTGTTTGAAATTTATCAGTGAGACCGAGTGCCTTTTGTGCCTTCGGATTGCTGCAAATTGTGCGGTGAACTTAGTTATAAGCACATCAAAGGAATCAATCGACCGAGGTGTCAGATTTGTTAGCCAGGTTAGAGTTGGGCCTTGCAAAGTGGTTGGGAAGACCTTGCACATGACGGCCTCTGAATCAGTCACCAAGTAAACCGAGGAAATAAAGGACTCCACATGCTCGGTTGGATCAGTGGTACCATTGAACTTGTCGATGTTAAGGGGCTTAAAATGGCTAGGCACGGTTACCTCATCAATGTCATCAGTGAAGGGCAACCTCGGACGCCGGTCCGATGTCCTTCCTTTCTGGCTAGTCCTTTCTGTGTGAGACTTGACTTCTGAAACCCCTAGAGGAGGTTTAGTTTTGGATGCTCGGTTAGTTCCCCGAGGAGAGTGCGCCGGGGGATCCTTTTGGCCAGCCTCGGGTGAGGATTGCTCTTCGTCGGAAGGTGCCAGGGACCTTTCTCTTTTCTGAGCTCTTAAAAGCCTCTGATTTTGCGCATGTATCTCCTCGTTTTCTTTCCGTAGTTGTTTAAGTTGTTCCATAATTTCTCCCAACCGAGGGCTGTCTTCATTGAGGGGGGAGGAAAGATGATTGCCGTGGTTCAGGGCGTTCAAAGCCTCATGGTCCTCATGATTCATGCTGCTCGCCCCTCCTCGCAGACCATTCCGTGTGGTCACCATTAAGCTTTCTTGTGGAACCGGGGAAATTTTCACCTCGGCCCCACGGTGGGCGCCAAATGTTCCTGCCGAGATCCGGTTTACCGGAACCTCGTCGTGAACGTCAGACCAAGGGTGAATAATAGGGGTTGTTTCAGACTATGGCTTGACAGAACGTAATATTTTGGTCCTACGTATCCCGATGGGAATCAAAGACAGACGTAGTTCTCAGTTCAACCCTTGGTCGTGGTGATCTCGATCTCTTAATTTTGTATCTGATGAATACTAGGGAGTAAGGACTGTCGGATAGTCTCTTGGTCGAGCTAGTTTCTCTAATACGCTTAAGAGAGAGTCACCGGAGTTCAGTGAAAAGTGAGTTTCTATCATGGGTAATCCTCCTTTTATAATAGGATTCCCCTATCTTTTAGAGATCTGATTTATCTCTTTCTATCTCTTAAATATCTTTTGAGATGTGATTCCTTAATTTAAGGGATATTATCTCTTTTAACCAGATAAGGTTATTTAGGATAATATTAGGATTTAATTAAGGATAATATCAATATCCTCTCCCTTAATTAGGTGATCTTTAACTTATTATTTTTAACTTCCGGACTGGGCCGGGTATCCGAGCTCGGTGTCCGGATTTCCCTCTTCGGCCAGTACAATGGTACAAAAGGAACATTACCGAATAATTGGTAATGTAATAGGTAACAATATTATCACATATTTCATTAAAAAAAAAAAAGATTGTCACATATTGATGAAAAGTGTATATTACATTTTTCAAATTATTGACTTGGAGATTTAATAGCTATTAATGCTTATATCAATATTATATAATTGTCATTTACATTGACTTTTACAAATAGGGAACAATAAAATTGTTCCATACAAGCCACCAACAAACCAAATAGAAGAAAATATATTGATAATATATAACATGTTATATATTATAACTATAATATTATTATATTATATTTTATGAATAATAAATCGTAAACATATTATTTTTATTTTTATTATTATTATTATAATAATAATAATAATAATAATAATAATAATAATAATAATAATAATTACTAAATGTTAAGCATGAAATTAAATTTGGACAGAACGCGCTACGTACATTATATAAACTAAAATTAAATAACATATAAACCTTAATATTAAAGTTGACCCATAATACGAATCCAAGAATAACATAACATAATATTTAGTAGCATATCCTAAACCAAAAAAAAAAAACATTTAGTACTACATACGTAAGATAACCAACAACAGCACAACAAAAAAATCAATAAAGTCAACACCAGCCGCGCAAGATACACATTCAAATCCTTAATGGCCCCTAATTATCTATTATATATTCGTTCTCAATTTTGATGTTCTTCTCCAACAATTTCAGTGGCAGTTCAACCTCTGCAAGGGGTGCAACTTATGCTTGGCTTTGTCCAGTTGCATAGTCCCTCTTAAGAGGGGTTAATTCGTCTGAATTCTTGGACAAATCACAACCATCCTTTTCATCACACCGGGACTCATTATCCACAACAACACATGAGAACTTGGGCATGAGATTCTGACAACAACAATAACAAAAACTTTTACTTTTAGAATTTAAAACAGCATGCCATTAACCTACATTAACACACATTTTTACAATACATGTGTGAGACCAATCATCACGGTCAAAGATAACAAAGGTGGCAAAATCAGTTTTATCAATTGTGAACACCTAATTTTGTTCGAGTTTTTTTTCTTTTAATTAATATTTTTTGAAAACAAAAGAAAATACATAAAAAAAGAATAAAGAAAAAATGCAAAAATATTTTTGTTCTGGGCCCATTACATGATCAAGTGGAGCCCTTTTTTTAGTTTTTTGTTGCAAGATATCTTTTAGATCCATGATCCAAACCCAAATGCAAAAAATAAAATATATATATATATATATATATATATATAAACAATAAATAATAATACAAAAATGTTAAAAAGAAAATGATAAAAATTAAGAAGAGGGACGTTTGATTTTTTGCCTTCTGGTATACTTCTGCCATCCTTGCTTTGTCCTCTTCCACTTCAGGTATAAACCAGCTTTATTTTATTTCCCTTCCTTTTGTTTTCTTTCACTTTTTTTTTCCAAAACAAGGGGGCACCATCCCTGCCATTCCACCAGCCATACACAGTAGTGGGAGCAAAGGCTGATTTGCTCCCCACCCTCTGCACTTTTCGTCATCACCCCTCAGCAGGCCAACATCAATTTTTGGCATCATCTCCTCTCGTTTATACTATATATACGCTGCACATTAACAGAAGTAAGGGGAGAATGGCGTAACATGAGAAATGATTCTGAGCATTAAGGAAAAACCTCCCTCCTAACCTTCATCAACCCATGACCAGTTTCATCGTCAACCTCAATCTTAAACCTTTCCACCTTCAACCCAAAAACTCCATTCTTCAAACCTCCATCTCTCCCTCATTCCTCCTACGCTATGTAACAACCAGTCCATTTTCTCCAACAAAACCAAAAGAAAAAGAATAAAAAGAATAAAACCAGAAAAGAACAGACTGAACCATACAGACGTCATGAACCACACCATATCTGCCATCTCCGCCAAGCTCCGTAGCTTCTTCTCCATACAATCGTGCCTTCCAGCTCCGCCACGAACCCACAGACACGTCACGCCGCCCCATCTCCTCCGCCAAGCTCTGCCGCTGCTTCCTTTTCTGCCATCCCTACTGCTTCTCTTGCCACCTCCACCATCCCGGTTGCTTCTCCGCCATCATTGCTCGATCTATCCCCTTGTCGTAAAGCCGTCGTCATCGTCGTTGCTCTGAATCGCCAATGTCCATCAAGTAGCTCAGCCCGAACCATATCCGTATAGAACCGTTGTCGTTCCCACCTCGTCGCAGGTACAGATCCATCTTGTTCCACCGTCAACCACTACGGCTCCGTCGGGAATTGCTACGTACGAACACATCCCCATCGTCGAGCTCCGTCGCCTTACAGCCAAACGCTCCACTGCTCCGTCACACCAGTCCAGACTCGAGTCCCCGCCGCCGCACCTCGTCCCCTATCAATCGCCGCACGAACCGTCGTCCACTGAAGTCCCTACCGTGTCCTGGCTTTCTACCTCCCCTGTGCTGTTTGGTTGGTAATGAAGAGAAGCAGAAGCTTCTTTGTTACTTTGTTTTATTTCACTGTTTACTGTTAATTGTTTATTTATTTGCTTTTAACCTTTTCACTATTTGTAGGATTTGGGCTTGTTGGGTGTTTCGGTGCATGATGGCCTGATGGGTGTTCTAGGTTTCTTCTTTTTTTTTTTAGTTGTTGATATCTTTTATTTGGGTTGTTTAAAGTCCTTGAACACATATATTACTTTCTAAAAAAAAAAAAAAACTCTTAAAAAGATTTTCAGTTCTTTTTTCAAAAAATCTTTTTTGAAAAAAATGAAAAAATGAAAAAGTTTCTTGAAGAGGAGAAGTTTCGTGATTCTTTATTTCTTAATGAAAAAAACTTTTCTAAAAAAACAAACCTTTTTATAAAAAAAACTTTTTTTCTCAAAAATTAAAATCAATCAATCAAGTGTTTTTTTAAAGAACTACGTGGCTTAGAGTTTCGCATCGCACTCGGGAATACGTAGGAGCAAGATAAATCATCTTGTCAAGCCAAAACTAAATTTTTCCATTTTTTTGTGTCTCCTTATATGTTAAAATAATTAATCAAAATAATTAAGCTTATGATATTTAGGGATGCTCTATGGACACGGTGTCATGTTCAGTCCCTTAGATTTGAGGTTGTCCTGTGGACTCATGTGCCATGTTCAACCTCATTTAGTTTTTATAAACAATAAATTTAAAAACGCAAAAATTAATAAAAATTTAAAATATTAAAAATTAAAAATAATTCTTTCTTTAAATATTTTTGGGTAAAATAAATATTTAAAAGTCGTTAATTTTTTGCACAATTAACTTGAGGTACCGTTTTTTAAATGGGCGATGTGGGGTGCTAACACCTTCCCTACTCGTAACCGACTCCCGGACTCATCTCTCTCTTTCTTTTTAGACCAATTTACCTTTAAATAATTGGGTTTTCTAAGATTTTCCCAATAAAAAATTTTAGTGGCGACTCCTCTGTTTTTACCTTCTTTTCGCGGCTCCCGGATGGGACGATCGTGACAGCTGACGACTCCACTGGGGATTTTTGAGAGTCAGGCCTATCATAGTGGGTTGTGCAAATTGTTTTTTTTATAGCTTTAAAAATGTTTGTTTTACCCTTTTTTGTTTTATTTCTTTTTCTTATGCTTTCATAACTGCTTTTGTATATTCTTGCAACCTTAGGGTAGAGAACTATTGTGTTTGTGTTGTTTGTTCCTTTTGCAGGTTTGGGGTAGTTTTACTTTAGTAGGTTTTTTGTGAAGGTTTGTGTGCTCCCATCACACACATCACTATCACATATTGCACAGACTTTTGGCTCTATACCCGAGCTTGCTCAAAACTCAAGGATTAGGCGGTGTCTCGACATTGTCATTGAAGAGGTCTTGTACCTCCCTGATATTTGTTGATTCACCACTCAGGTTGTACCCGATATCATGGGATGGTCATATTGAGAGGGTTTATCCCTACTTGTGATTAGATTCATGAATCGGATCCTTATCTTTCGGGATAGGGGCAATCTGGGAACCATGGCTTTTAGAAGTCTAGACCCTACCTGATTTTCACTGATAGAGAAAACTTAGTAGCCAACCTGTTTAGACTTTAGAGTCATTACCTCGGGTTTGTCCAACCCTAAGTTTTACCTAATTTAGGATAAAGGGAGCATACTCTTTCTCTCTCTCCTTTTTTCCTGGCATCATAAACATAAATTGTCATGCACATACATATTTACTATAAAGTTTTCTAAAAAAGAAAAAAGGGGACGACACATCATCGCTCCAAGCCCGAATGACATGTCCGAATATTATTGCACTTCTAATAAGCGGCATGTCATAGTGAAGGTAGTGCATTGACAGCATACCCAACATAGGGTTCCCAACCCTACTAGGGCTCATGCAACATGAAGCACTAGTGGAAAATATACATTAGACGGTAAAGGTTTTTGTCAGTTAACCAAAAGCTAGACGTTAAAAAGGAGGCGGTGGCAGTTTTGTAAATATCAGACTTCATTAATTCAATTTTAACGTCAGTTGTTTTAATGACTGACGTTAAAAGTGAAGTGACTCACTTTTAACGCTCGTTCAATAAAAATGCGAGTTAACGGTGAACATTTTAACGTCGGTTCTATAAAGAACTCGACGTTAAAAGTAAGTCACTTCACTTTTAACGCGACCCTTACATCAACAGAAGTTAAAGGTTATTTTAATAATTTTTTTTATCTAGTATACGATCCCTTCCGCATTGCCTTCCTCAAAGTTTCAGTTTCACATGAATTGCTTTGATGTTTTGTGTTTCTGTTTTGAAAACTATAAGTTTAATCAATAACCCAAACCGGATCTCATTCATGAAGTGTAATACAGACTGATATAGAAGATTGAAAGGGTTTAAAATCCTATAAAAAGTTACATTGAAAGGGTTTAAAATCCTATAAAAAGTTATATTGAAAGGGTTTAAAATCCTAAACATTAAAGCTACATCCCATCAGAGAGTTTTATGAAATATGCCAAAGGGAAAACTATACTCCGAAGACCTCGAAAACCGGGGGCATGAGAGAGCTCAAGAGAGAGGCAAAAACAGGTGCACTAGATCTGTTTCAAGCAAAGGCAGTGGTTCCAGAGACTTCCAAGACGGTCACTTGCTGCCAAAGCCGAGGTTTTGGAACTGTGACCCCGAGCACTGATTAGCCCTCCAAAGAATGATTCTTCGGAAGGTGATAAGGTGAGCAACTCACATAATGTAGTTTACTCAAACTTATCACCCATGTAATGTAATTTACTCAAACTCAGAAGTTGTTTGACCATTAAGACAAAGACCTTTGAGTCTAGGAATAGGAAGAAAGAGTGATGAAGTTAATCCCCACGGCAGAGCCATATTGTGAAGCAGAAAATTAAAAGGATGGAAGGAAGCTATTTATAGGAGCAGGGGATGAAGTTACTAAGCTATTCTGATTTTCTTGAAAACTTACCTATAAACTTAATGCTCATTAAGAGGATTGAGTTACAAGGTGCATGGGTAAGTAGCACAGTACAGTCAAAGGAATGAATGTTTTTGCAGATATCTATACACTTTTAACGTCAGTTTTTTAAAAAAACTGACGTTAAAAGTGTTTTTAAAATAAAAAATATTTATTGTTAACGTCAGTTTTTTATACAACTGACGTTAAAAGTTTGATTTTTACTTCAGTTAAATAAATAGCTGACATAAATAGTCCTATATATTATAAACGTGCAGAATGAATATTGGAAATAATGTAATTAATATACGGGAACTTGGCAGTCATAAATTAAGTTGACGTTAAAATTGAGGTGGTGACAGTTTATAAATATTAAATCACTATTTGCGTCAGTTCTATAAATAACTGACGTAAATAATTATGAAACTCATTTCATTGGTTGCATGTCCCTGTTGTCCCTCTTAACGCAGATCACTCCATATAGTACTGCAGTTTATTTCTAAACCTTTTTTTATACAAGTTTATTTTTAATTTTTATTAATTAGCTTGAATTAGTAAACAAATTCTTGTGCAAATTAAAATAAATAAACACTTAACATAAAACAAGTTATATGTATAATCAAATCGTATGACATTGAAGCGATTCATAAATTAAAATTACATGATTAAAAGATAAAAAATTTCTGCAACATAGCCCTAAAATATAAAAAAGTTTCTGCATCAACATCATTTTCTTCTCAGTCCTGTCATCAGAAACTCCAATGGATGCATCACCTCCCTCACTTGAATTCCATGATGCAAAGTAAATCCTCGATCACTAGCAAACAAAGCAAAGTGAAATGGATCTTTGCATCTTTCTTCTTCAGTGGAGTTCCTTGATGCATCATCTTGAATCCACAATCACTTGCTTCCAAAGCAAAGTGAAAGGGATGACGGGGATGAAATAAAGTGAGAGAATCACATTACGTGATTCACCCAACCTTAATATCCATGTGATGTGATTTACTCAAACTCAGAAGTTGTTTGACCATTAAGACAAAGATCTTTGAGTCTAGGAATAGGAAGAAAGAGTGATGAAGTTAGTCTCCATTGCAGAGCCATATTGTGAAGCAGAAAAATTAAAAGGATGGAAGGAAGCTATTTATAGGAGCAGTGGATGAAGTTACTAAGCTATTCTGATTTTCTGGAAAACTTATCTATAAACTTAATGCTCATTAAGAGGATTAGGTACAAGGTGAATGGGTAAGTAGCATGTTGAGTCACCGGCAAGTGTACCGGGTCGTCGCAAGTAATAAAATAACACGGTAAGAATTTACCGAGGTTGAACACAAGGATTGGGCTACCAATTTAACCAATTCGCTAGAAATCCGATAAGTTGGTCAAGTGAGGAAAGTGGTGGAGAGAGAGAGAGAGATTAATATCGCAATTCAATTAACAATCAAATAAAGCTAAGGTATTGAAATCTGAAATTAAAATATCTAGGGTCTCAAATCCACCTACCCAATCATGCATAGTACCCAAGTGATGATGAATTCCTCCCTAAGTTCAATTACAATGTCAACCGGGACCCCCAAATTCTCCTATATCCACTGTCGTGCTCAATAGGACGTATTCGAAGATTGGATTAATTACTTACTAGGTCTCATAATCCTAATCATCAAACTCTATTAATTCTTGTTCCCTATAAGGTTGCACCGATCTCCTACTCACTCTCGTGCAATATTCGATCGATGATCCCAATTCAAGTTCTAAACGTGAATCGCTGACTAAGCCTCATCAACGTTAACTAGTCGATCACGCATGCATATAATCGACACAATGAAATCAGAATTGGAAAACAAGAATTGAATTAAAGGAGAGGGAGATACATCACATGAACACTATACCGCCATGGGTGGCTTCATCGATCCCTTAGACGAGGGGATTAGTTCCTCATGCCCGTGACGACAAACGAACAATCGATAATAATCTCCATAATAAAATAAGAAAAGAAAAGAGAAGGGAGACGCAGCTCTAGAAACAAGGATTCGTCCTAAAACTGATCTAAAACAAGTGAGTATCAAAAGTCCTCCAATCTGATCTGAAACAGCCTATAAATAAGGATTCTGGTTTTGGCCGCTCGCGGGGCGAACAAGCTTTCGCGAGGCGAACATTAGTTTTGGCGCGCTTTCAATTTGGATTCTCGCGTGACGAGAGTGTATTCGCGGGGCGAGTCTTCCTACTTCAATCTGTCATAGCCGTGACCTTCATCACGGCTAGGCCGTGATGGTCTCTGTCTTCCAGGGTCTTCAAACTCTCGCGGGGCGAGCTTCCTCTCGCGGGGAAAGACTTCAAACCTTAATCTGTCACAGCCGTGACCTTCATCACGGCTAGGCCATGATGGTCTCTGTCTTGCAGGTCTTCATGATTCGCGAGGCGAGAATATTCTCGCGGGGCGAGACAGAATTGATGACGTTGCTGCTTAGCTGATCTTCAGACTCGGGAGGCGAGCATCCACTCGCGGGGCGAGCATCTCCAGAATGGCAATTTCCACTATTTCTTGACTTTCCTTGACTCCCGAAGCTTCACTTCTAACCTGAAACAATAAAAAGAAACAAAGAGCGTAATTCTATTCAAAATAGACTAAAAACTACCAAAAATTGCCTAGAATGAGTCAAAGTCTACTTAGGAACAAAACAAGGCCAAATTTGGGCGAAAACGAGAGTGAACTCGAATAATTTGCACAAAAACCACAGTCCATCTAGTTATAAAACTAGATAAGCCAGAGGCTTATCAAAACACCCCAAACTTAAACCTTGCTTGTCTCCAAGCAAGCTAAAACTCAAAAAGGACTCAAGACTTGGCAAGCCTAAAGGAATCAATCGATTTCGCACAAATTTCATGCAATCAAAACAGTTTTTCTCCAATGATTTCCCCCCTTGCATCAATGTAATCCCCACATTCATTTACTTTAAACAATTGAGAACTTATCATTCATGCAAGCATTAATCTAAGTTGAGGATCAGAGTTACTCACAAAAGGAAGATCACCAATTTCAAACAATTGCCTTCCTCACAAGGGTATGTAAAATTTCACTCATTCGCTCAAATTCGTCTAGGCTGTCAACTTTTCACTCAATTTCACATATCAAGAGCACCTCCCATGGATTTGATTTTCATCTCAAAAATAGTTCCCACGAAAATATGTATGCAACATCAGAAGGTCTTATAAAGGTTGTAATGGGGCCTGGCTGAGGGTAGGATATTCAATGATACTAGGCTTAAGTCCCTAGGAACTAAGAGAGCATGAGCATTTGACATATATTCCACTCAAATTCCTTTTTCCATTTTTCTTTTTGCCTCGGGTGACTATAGCCTTTTCCTTGCTATTTTTTCTGTTTTGCCCATTTTCTTTTGGCAAATTTTTTTTTCTTCCAACCTTTATTTTTCTTTTTCTCAACCCAAAATGACATATCACCTTGTAGCCACCCCAAACTTAGTTTCTTACAACCCTTCTCTTGCTAAGTGTCCATGCTCTCCTAATCCTAAGATTGGGTTAACATGGTTTTTCAGATTTTGGCTTATAAAATAAGGTCATCAAGAAACAATAGGCTAATTAGGCTCAATGTGGCTAACTAGGGAACATGCATTAGGGATGGTTCCTTTTAGTCCAAGTAGCTATTCAAAGAAAATTGCCTAAATCATTTGATGCAACACATAAACATGCAAACCATGAAGAGATTCAAGCAAATCCGGGAAAGTGCAACTTAACAGTGATTCACACAATCAAAAACAAAGTTGGAGGCTCAAATCCTCACCTGGACATTTTGAAAATTGTTTGACCGAGATACAATTCCTAGTGTGTGCACCCCCTCACCCCAAACTTATCATAAATCAAGTAATCACAATAAAATTCTCAAAGTTCAGTTTTCAATTTTTCACATGGGGATCAATTTTCTATTTTCAGAACCTAGGGGGGAATCATCAATGGTCAAAATAATTCATGCAATCAATCTATGCTAAATTTAATTAAAATCCAACAAGCTTGCCGACACACATTCATACATAAACTCTTGATCTTCTCAAATTATTCAAGAGTGACAAACAAAAACAAAACAAAAACAAAAACAAAAACAAGAGTGAGGAAAAGGAGAGGGTGCTCCCTGATCAAGTTTCTATGGTTGCATCCTCGTCCAATCATCTCACGGGCTCCCTTCTATTGCATAGCATCCTGGAAGAACTCCTGAAAATTAAAACCTTAAGTGCAGATTCGCGAGGCGAGAGATCACTCGCGAGGCGAATCTGGAAAATTGTTATTCACACTTTCCAGAATAGCGAGGCGAGTAGTATCTAGCGAGGCGAATCTGGAATTCCAACAGATGATGATGCCCAGAACCGTGAGGCGAAAGCATCCCTCGCGACTCGAGACAGAAACGTGAGCAAGCCTCTGAGATTCAGGGCTTCTGTCTCGCGTGGCCACTGTGGATTCGTGAGACGAATCAAGCTTTTCTTTTTCTTTTCTTTTTTTTATTTTTTTATTTTATTAATGAAAATGACAGAAACTAAAATTAAAGGACACCTAGCTTGGGTTGCCTCCCAAGTAGCGCTTGTTTAACGTCCCGAGCCTGACTCAAGTCACCCCTATGGGTTATTCCGGAGGAAGAAACTGCTTGTAATTTGGGACTGATTCCCCATGGTCATGCCTTATCATTTACCCATTCATCTTGAAGTTACCAGAGGTCCCTTCTAACTCTACTGTTCCGTGAGGACAAACTTGGAGGACCTTGAATGGTCCCGACCACCTCGATCTTAGCTTTCCTGGAAAGAGTTTCAACCTTGAGTTGTCAAGAAGTACCGCTTGCCCGGGCTCAAGCTCCCTAGGCAAGATGTGTGTGTCCAGCCTTTCCTTAGTCCGCTTTTTGTGGTTTGCTTGCTTGCGGATCCCGGACAACTCATTTAAATCCAAAAGCCCTATATAATCAGCTCATACTCTCCACTCCGTGATGGTCCCTTTTGGGATCAACTGGTTGTTTTCATTGACCACCACGGTTGTGCCACCTTTCAGCTTTGGTGCTTTATCCTCTTTTTCCATGCCCTTGTTGCTGCGCTCTTCCCTTGCACATTCATCCCTTGGGGAACTCGGTAAGGCTTTCATGTCTTTCAACCACTCGAGATAGACCTCATCCCCCAAAGGGTCTTTTTTCTCACTATCATCATCATGGGATTTTACCAACACTTGAGCAAGTGAAGAACCATGGGCTTCTCTAGTTGCCTTTGCCTTGACAGTTGGATCCACCATATCCACTCAATACACTTCCGACCTCTCTGCAGGGTGCTTCATTGCTTCAAAGAGATTGAATACTACCTCATCATCTTGCACCCTTAGAGTGAGTTTCCCTTGTCGCACATCTATCAAGGCACCCCCAGTGGCCAAGAAGGGCCTACCCAATATGAGAGGGATCTCGGCGTCTTCATCCATATCAAGCACTACAAAGTCCCCCGGAAATATGAGCTTGTCCACCTTTACTAACACGTCTTCGACCACCACATAAGGATATTTTATAGAACGATCGGCGAGTTGGAGTGACATCCGTGTGTCCTTGACTTCTTTGATCCCCAACCTCTTCATCATAGAGAGGGGCATCAAGTTGATGCTTGCCCCTAGATCACATAATGCCTTCCCTAGAGTCATCCCTCCAATGGTGCATGGTATCGAAAAAGAACCGGGATCCTTCAACTTTAGAGGTAGTTTTCTTTGAAGAATGGCACTACACTCCTCGGTCAAAGAAACCGTTTCCTCATCCACTATTCTTCGCTTCTTGGTGAGAAGCTCCTTCATAAACCGGGCATATGATGGCATCTGTTCCAAGGCTTCCGCAAATGGAATGTTAACCTGAAGTTTGCGGAAGACATCAAGGAATTTGTTGAACTGCTTATCCTGTTGAGGCTTCTTCAATCTTTCAGGTTACGGTACCTTCATGTAGGGCGGGAGGTCTTGGGGTTCAACCCACTTCTTCTTTCGGAACTCTTCATCCACAAGCTTCATCCTACCCCCTTGCTCTGGTGCCTTGTCATTTGCCAACTTCTCTTTCTCAGGTTGCTCTTCCTCAACATGTGGTTGTTCCGGGGCCTTGTCTTCCTGAGAACTGGTTGCACCCCTGTTAGATCCCAACACTTTACCGCTCCTGATTGTTATGGCATTGTAATGGTGATGTGCGCGCTGCGGATGCACGCTCGTGCGAATCCGGCAAGTGTACCGGACTGCCGTCAAGTAATAAAAGATATCGAACCCACAGAGACTGTGTTCTCGAATCGCAATCGGTTTTCGAATCGATTAGATCTAGACTTTTTAGAGGGTTTTGAAAAAGGTTTTGAATTTGAATTAAGATGTAGTTGAGCAGAGAACAATTAAAACAGAAAAACAAATGTTTTTGGGATTTTCGATTTAAACGGATTCCTAGGGATTTGGGTTACCTTTGAGGCTGTTTATGTTGCTAATCTGATTTACCTTTGTCGATTACCGAAATTGCCTTGAAGGCGAGTTTATCCTCTGATAGCTTAAGCTCCCTCTCGGGTTACAAAAGCCGTGCCCAATTGACCCGACCCCTACTCTCGTGGTAGTCGATCCCAGATTGGACCCTTTGCGTTCATTGACAACTCGTTGCTCCTCGAGGGACGGCTTCTAACTCTCGTGATTTCAGTCCCAAGTCTGACTTCTATAGGTCCGACACCCAAGTTCACCGCTAGGTTCCTCCTTGAAATGTCTCAGTCATGCAAATAACCTAAGTTCACCGCTAGGTTCCTCCTTGGATCATCCACATCTCACAAACCAGTGGCTGTCGGGCTTTACGAGTGAAACACCCTAGAAATCCTAAGTTCACCGCTAGGTTCCTCCTTAGAACGTCTACGTCACGTAAATAAACGGTTGCCGAAATTTATGAGTGATTAACACGCTAGAAATCAGATCTAAAACAATAACGAATTCAACAACGATTTTACATCAAATCAACATCATTTACAAACCTCGGGCAGAGCCCTAGTCCCTAGAAACAAACTACTACTCCAGTCTTGCCATGGAGATGACAAGCTGGGTTGACAACATAGTGAAAATCAGAAAAGAGAAGAGAGGAGAAGAAGAGTCTATGCCTAAGTCCTAGTTGTTATGGATCATCCAATGTATGTTGTGTGTTGTGTTCTCTCCTCTGATCTGATGCCTTGATCCTTATTTATAGAAATGGGAAAGTTAGAGTCCCAAACCAACTCAAAATCTGATCTATTTCGGTTTCTTCAGGTCCAAGTAATGCGGGTCACGGTCGTGATGGCCATCACGGCCAGGCCGTGACGGTCTCTGCTTCTGGCAGTTTTGGAAAATTCCATTCATTCGCGACGCGAATATACTTCTCGCGACGCGAGCCCTCTGTTTTGGCCCGTGATGAATTTCACGGCTGGGCCGTGATGTGCTCTGACTTGTGGTGGTTTTGGGTCACGGCCGTGATGGCTATCACGGCCAGGCCGTGACAGACTCTGACTTCAGCCTTTCTTCTTTTTCAGTTTTGCTCGATCATGGCCGTGATGGGCATCACGGCTAGGCCGTGATGGGCTCTGTTTGGCTCATTTTCTTCAGTTTTAAAGCTCCATCTTCATCCAAACTTCATCATGGTTGATCTTGAGCAATTTACCCTTGATATCTGCAAAACAACACACGAAAACCGCCTTACCCGTTCCAAAGGAAAATTAACCTAAAATCTAATAAAAATATGCCTAAACTACATGAAAATGCATGCAAAATGATAGACAAAGATGATGTGGAATCACACTCATCAAATCACCCCAAGCTTAAAACTTTGCTTGTCCTCAAGCAATTACTCAGGCCATAAGATATATCAATCAAAGCATGGATAGTGAACCAAAAACCCTAGAAGCTAATCCAAGTGATAGGCATATTCAAATAGCACTCAAGAGATAATCAAGTTCAAGTCCAATTAGAAGCTTAGGTTCTTCAAGCTCATGTCCTCACTGATTTGGGCACTCATCTCACCTCACTCAAGTGTTTTAGGGTTTATGACAATTCACTCCATTTCCTCAAGGAAAGTATTTTACCATAGGCTTGATTATTAACCAAATCTCTACTTTATTTATGAAAACACTTAAGAATCAAGAGGTCTTTTCCTTTGGTTGTAATGTGGCCATGGGATTTATTGTTAGGTGGGAAAATCAAGGAAAGGTAATTTCAAGAAGGCTAGACAAATCATCAAACATTGCAAAGCATGACACCTTCTAAAATACCTTTTAGGGGCTTTGGTTTACTTTTCCACCTCTCTTTTTTTTTTCTTTTCTTTTTCTCTTTCTTTTCTTTTCTCACTTTCTTTGTCATCCCCTTCTCCAATTTTTTTGTGTTTATTTCATTTTATTTGTTTGGAGAAGGGGAGATTTATAGCTCAAGAGAAATTACTTTGTAACTTTTTTTTCATCCCATACTTTTTCCAACTACCATTTTGCCCTTTTTTGTAATACTTTTAAAGGTGCCATACCAAGAATTATTTATCAAAGTAATTCAAGGTACCAAGAAAAGCATTTTTTTCTTTTAGGCTCAAAATTGGGCGACTAAGGGGTAGCATTTAAACATTCAAGGCTCGGGAGGCCAGAAAAATACCTAGTGCCTCAATCATTTCCAAAAAATGTTTTCAGAAATTTTTAAGTTTCAAAATGGTTTCAAGTCAAGTTCTAGAAAATACAGTCCAAGAGGAATTACAACACTCTATCACAAGAAATGGGGTAGATTTAGTGAATACCCCTTTTGGCTCAAAATCTTACATTTAGTAGTTCAAAAATCAGTGAGGTACACAAGTCTAAGGAACCACATGCTAATTATCAACTATCAAAAGATTATCTCAAGAAATTTTTATTTTTAGCCATATCACAAGAATAATAAAAAAAAAATTGGGTTCGAAAATTCACTATCTCAATTCATTTGGCTCCAAGTTCTCACAATCGGATGCATGTTCTAAGTGAGGGGCAATCTAGAGAATGTGATCATACCAAACTATGCCTATGAGAATGCAATATGAATGCAACAATGCAAATGCAAAAATAAATAAATACCCTTACCCCAAGCTTGATTACTTACATTGTCTCCAATGTAAATAATCAAGTCGGAGAGAGGAGAAAAATGGAACAACTTACCGAATCGGTAGCGGGTGTTGGCTCACATTCCAGTCAAAACTTGGGTGGAAATAGTATCACGGGCAGGCCGTGATCGTTTCTGGTCCTCAGGAGTTGCCCTGTCACGGCCGTGATCTACATCACGGCTAGGCCGTGATGCTCTCTGGCTTTCGCATCCTACTCATCACGCCCGTGATGGTTGTCACGGCTAGGCCGTGATCCTTTCTGTGCTCTTGTTTAGCTTATCACGGCCGTGACCACTGTCATGGCCAGGGCGTGATGGCCTCTGACTTTATCTTTTTTATGCTCTTCTTCTCTTTCTCAACCTGAAAACACTAGACAAACCTATTAATGATATTTTTGCCTCTTGATCTTCTCAAATTATTCAAGAGGTTAAATCAAAAACAAAAGGAAAAAGGGAAAGAAAACTTGGGTTGCCTCCCAAGAAGCGCTTATTTATGGTCTTAAGCTTGACCATACTTCCTTCAATCAACCGGGGTCGGCTGGGTGTAGAAGTGCAGGAACACTTCTCTTCCATGGAGCTCCTTCAAATAGCCGTTTCTGCTCATACGGCCAGTAACGCTTCCGCTTTACTCTTTTCTCTCGGAGCTTCCTAGCCTTCCTTTCTTCCGGCGGAAGTTCTGTTTCTGCATGGACAGCAACTCCAATTCCATCACTGCTGGGTGCATCATTAGACATGCATATCTTTGGAGTTGCTTCCATGTTGAGCTCTTTCTCTACCGCTGGAGACGTTACATCAATTCTGCACACATGGCTCTCAAAAGAAGGGTTATTACAAGAGTTAGTCAACTAAAAATTTACCCTACCTTCCTCTACATTTAGAGAGAGTTTACCATTCCTTACGTCTATCACTGCCCCAGCGGTTGCCAAAAATGGCCTTCCTAAAATGATGGGGAATTCGGAATTCCCTTTCATGTCTAATACCAGGAAGTCGGTAGGGATGAGAAATTTCCCTACCTTTACGGGAACATTCTCTAGTATGCCTAGAGGAGTCCTAGTTGAGCCGTCCGCAAATTGTAAGGAGAATTTGAACGGTCTCAACTCTTTACTTTCCAACCTTTCCATGATAGTGAGGGGCATCAAGCTCGCACTAGCCCCTAGGTCACATAAGACTTGGTCAATCTGCACTTGTTCAATCGAGCAAGAGATGGAGAAACTACCTGGGTCTTTCAGTTTAGTAGGCATTTTAGTCTCCACATCTACTTGCTTTTTCCTGACCAACCTTTGTGGGAAAGGTATCGGGGGTTGGTACGGTGGTGGAGGGACATACTTCGGTTCTGGCTCTTCTTTTTCGCTCGTGTCCTCCTCCGGTTCCACCTCCATTTCAGCTACCCCCACCCCAAGCTTATCATCCCTTAAGTGTATGACATTGCAATGCTCATTGGGATTTGCTTCGGGTTGCCCCGGGAATGTACCCTTAGGGCTCGAGTACGTGCTGGCTTGTTGGGCAATCTGGGTTTCTAGCATCTTGTTATGAGTTGCTAAGTTGTCTACCTTAGATGCTAGCTCCTTTATTGCTTCGCTCACTGCCCTTCCTTATTGTCTAAACTCCTCATTCTGTTTTGTCTGAGTTTCAACAAAACTTTCAAATAAGGTCTCGAGTTTAGATCTTTGTGCCTGAGGATACCCCGGTGCTGCTCTCTTATTACCTTGACCCTCTTGGAACTCATGGTTGAGCGTGTTGCTGTAGTTGCCGTAGGAGAGGTAAGGGTTGTTCCTTCTTTGGTTGTAGGGATTTGGGGGAGCATAGTTGGGTAGCTTCGGGTTCGTATCATAGTAGTTGTTACAAGAGTTCACTTGTTCACCCGAAGCGCCGGATCCATGAGAGATACCACGAGGGCATTCCATCATGTCATGTCCCTGCATTCCACAAATCTCACAAATAGTGTTAGTAGCACCTATTGCACTCACATTAGCTCTTTCAATCTTATCTAATCGTTTATTTAGTGAGTCAAATTTAGAAATAATCAGATTAATGCTACTTACTTCAAACTTACCCCCCGAAATCTTGTTCGGGTTATTACCTCTTTCGGATCCCCATTGGTGGTAGTTGGTGGCGACATTCTCGATGATGTTGAATGCCTCAGTGAGAGGCCTATTCATAAACGCTCCACCGGCTGCAGAATCTAGTGACACCTTCGAAGAATAATCCAATCCGTTATAGAAGGTGTGCACTATTAACCACCTCTCGAGTCCGTGATGTGGGCACGACTCCAGCAGTCCCTTGTATCGATCCCAAGCTTCCGATAATGATTCTCCGTCTTTCTGGAAGAAGCCGGTGATTTGGGTTCTTATGTAGGCCGTCTTGGATGGAGGGAAGAATTTCTCCAAGAACACCTGTTCCAGTTGGTCCCAAGTAGTCAAAGTGTTAGCGGGGATTTGCTTAAGCCAGGCCTTTGCCTTTCCAGTGAGAGATGAGGGGAACAGTCTCAAACGCACAACATCGACTGAGGCTCCATTAATCCTGATTGCGTCGGTGAACTCCAAGAATGTTTCTATATGATCAGTCGGGTCCTCCGAAGGCAATCCTCCGAATTGATGTTGCCTAATCATGTTGATTAGCATAGGCGGTATGGTATAGTTTTCCGCCTCAATCTCTGGCCTTGCAATCCCAGTTCGCAAGCCTCTCGCATTTAGGGCTGCGTAGTCCTTCAAAGGCTTTGTATCCGGTTGATTCGCCATGAGTGGAACGGGACTCAACCTTTCTCCCTCTCTTTGTAGTCTTCTACGTCTGTGGAAGGTCCTCTCGATCTCCGGATCAATCTCACTAAGGCTCCCAAGACTTAGGGATCTTTGCATATAAGTCACAGAGAGATGGATACAATAGAAGGAAAAGAAATTTTTGAATTTTTGTTTTTTTTTTGTTTTTTTTTTTTTATATTTCAGAAATAAAAATCAAATAAAAAAAAAGGTCCAGAAAAATCAATTTAAGAACTAATTGAAATTCGAAAAGGCACAGTCCCCGGCAACGGAACCAAAAACTTGATGTGCGCGCTGCGGATGCACGCTCGTGCGAATCCGGCAAGTGTACCGGACTGCCGTCAAGTAATAAAATATATCGAACCCACAGAGACTGTGTTCTCGAATCGCAATTGGTTTTCGAATCGATTAGATCTGGACTTTTTAGAGGGTTTTGAAAAAGGTTTTGAATTTGAATTAAGATGTAGTTGAGCAGAGAACAATTAAAACAGAAAAACAAATGTTTTTGGGATTTTCGATTTAAACGGATTCCTAGGGATTTGGGTTACCTTTGAGGCTGTTTATGTTGCTAATCTGATTTACCTTTGTCGATTACCGAAATTGCCTTGAAGGCGAGTTTATCCTCTGATAGCTTAAGCTCCCTCTCGGGTTACAAAAGCCGTGCCCAATTGACCCGACCCCTACTCTCGTGGTAGTCGATCCCAGATTGGACCCTTTGCGTTCCGTGACAACTCGTTGCTCCTCGAGGGACGGCTTCTAATTCTAGTGATTTCAGTCCCAAGTCTGACTTCTATAGGTCCGACACCCAAGTTCACCGCTAGGTTCCTCCTTGAAATGTCTCAGTCATGCAAATAACCTAAGTTCACCGCTAGGTTCCTCCTTGGATCATCCACATCTCACAAACCAGTGGCTGCCGGGCTTTACGAGTGAAACACCCTAGAAATCCTAAGTTCACCGCTAGGTTCCTCCTTAGAACGTCTACGTCACGTAAATAAACGGTTGCCGAAATTTATGAGTGATTAACACGCTAGAAATCAGATCTAAAACAATAACGAATTCAACAACGATTTTACATCAAATCAACATCATTTACAAACCTCGGGCAGAGCCCTAGTCCCTAGAAACAAACTACTACTCCAGTCTTGCCATGGAGATGACAAGCTGGGTTGACAACATAGTGAAAATCAGAAAAGAGAAGAGAGGAGAAGAAGAGTCTATGCCTAAGTCCTAGTTGTTATGGATCATCCAATGTATGTTGTGTGTTGTGTTCTCTCCTCTGATCTGATGCCTTGATCCTTATTTATAGAAATGGGGAAGTTAGAGTCCCAAACCAACTCAAAATCTGATCTATTTCGGTTTCTTCAGGTCCAAGTAATGCGCGTCACGGCCGTGATGGCCATCACGGCCAGGCCGTGATGGTCTCTGCTTCTGGCAGTTTTGGAAAATTCCATTCATTCGCGACGCAAATATACTTCTCGCGACGCGAGCCCTCTGTTTTGGCCCGTGATGAATTTCACGGCTGGGCCGTGATGTGCTCTGACTTGTGGTGGTTTTGGGTCACGGCCGTGATGGCTATCACGGCCAGGCCGTGATGTACTCGACTTGACCTTTCTTCTTTTTCAGTTTTGCTCGATCATGGCCGTGATGGGCATCACGGCTAGGCCGTGATGGGCTCTGTTTGGCTCATTTTCTTCAGTTTTAAAGCTCCATCTTCATCCAAACTTCATCATGGTTGATCTTGAGAAATTTACCCTTGATATCTGCAAAACAACACACGAAAACCGCCTTACCCGTTCCAAAGGAAAATTAACCTAAAATCTAATAAAAATATGCCTAAACTACATGAAAATGCATGCAAAATGATAGACAAAGATGATGTGGAATCACACTCATCAAATGGTTCTTAGGATTGTTCTCGGTATCACCTGGGAAAGTTCCTGGGGGACGCTCATTTAGTTGCTTTGCGAGCTGAGCTATCTGCATCTCTATATGACCTTTAACGTCAGTTTTTACTAACAACTGACGTAATAAGTGTGAGAGTTTTTAACGTCAGTTTCTTAAGACAACTGACGTTAAATATATGATCTTTAACGTCAGGTTTTACTAAAAACTGACGTAAAATGTTGTTTTATTTTAATTATAACGTTTACCCCCGCGCGCCTTCTCCACTTCTCTGTACGTGTCTTTTCTCTTTTCATCACGCTCAACCCTCACTATCAACCCTCACTCTCGCTCTCACTCTGCCCTAATCGCGAGCTCATCTCCACCGCAACCACCGCGAGGGCTTCTTCGCCACCACCGTGAGGTACACTCTTAACCCCTAACTCTGTCTTTCCCGCTCATTCTTTGCAATAACTTGACATCTCTCTTTCCCCTTCCCGCGCACTAACTCTCCTTGTCCCTCTGCTCTCAGTAACCACATCGAACGTTGGCCACCACTTGAGCTTCCCCCCCACCACCACGCGAGCGCCTATTTCTGGTGAGTCTTTAATTAGGCCACATTTTTTATTTTTGGTTTTGAGTGCATGCATGTTGCTCTGCTGGTTGAAACTGTAGTCTCAGTAGTGGAAACTTGAAACTGTGAGTTTCAGTTGTTTGGAATGTCTCTGTTTTTGGTTTTGAGTGTATGTTGAAACTGTAGTCTCAGTAGTTGTAACTTTAAACCGCGAGTTTGAGTTGTTTGGAATGTCTCTATTTTTGGTTTTGAGTACATGTTGCTCTGCTGGTTGATCTGTCACGGCCGTGATGATCATCACGGCTAGGCCGTGATCAGTTCTGCCTATGAGGGTCTGGTTCAGTTGGCACGTTACGGCCGTGATGGACATCACGGCCAGGCCGTGACCAGTGCTTGGCAATATTCAAAAACTATAGTTTTCAATCTCCCGTATTGTCCTTATATTGGATATATAGATGTTTTGTATATCTACAGGACCTATCTAGTTATTTTTATTTATACTTCTGTATTATGGCAAGTCAGTGTTCTTGGGAACGTGACCATCAAACAATATTATGGCAAGTCTGCTTCACGAAAGTGGGTGGTCAATGAAGCATCAATTTTGGCTGACATTACTCATCACCTCATGTCCAACCCAGATATTACAACACATCTGATGCAAGGCTTAATATCCAACCCAGAATTCAAGCAGGCGCTTGCCAGAGAGCTTTCCTCCGTCGGTACATCCCAGGACACCGCAGGGCTTGCCAACCCTTCACATGCGATCACAAAAGAGAGTTTTAGTAGGGAACATGTGGAGGACGATGAGTTGGCAGCTAGGGAGCGGGAGTTGGAAGTCCAGCGCCATGAGCATGAGTTGGAAATGAAAAGGCGTGAGCTTGAGTTGGACTCCAAACGACGTGAGGTCGAAATGTTAGCAAAGGTATTTATTCATTATTAATGTCCAAATTAGTCAAATAATTACTTGTGTTTTTTTAATTATCAAAAACTTATCTATTTTATTTTTCCTAAACTGAAGGCCAAGTCGACGTCGGTGTCGCTGTCACCTATCACTCGTTTGTTCTCACTTGGTGAGGATTATGCGTTTGAGATTTTTGAATGTCCATTGGATCACGATGGATGGGTGGCACGCCCATCTCAACAGAGGATATTTTCCTTCTGTGGTGACGATCTCGGGAACGCCTGCAGAAATAACGTCTGGATGAACAGCAATGTCATCAGTCTCTGGTGCACGTAAGTTAATTTTAATTTTATAACTTATTTATTTTTGGTATTTTTCCATTTAATAATTTATTTTAATTTCAATATATATTATGTAATTAACATCCACACCTTTTCATATCTTAGGTATCTCCATCGTCTTCAGCTTGATAAGGGCGTTGCATCAGTTTACGGTTTCTTAGATCCGTCAATCCTTCTGCCCAATTTCTTTGCTGGCGATGCATTGAGAAAATACTTAGGGAACTTGTTGGGAGACAATCTGAAAGAATTATATCTGGCTCCCTACTGTATGGAACGCCATTGGCAGTTGTTCGTACTTCACCCGTCTAGGCATACTGTCATATTCTTCTGCTCTCTCCACCAAGATCCGCCACAGAAGGTGGTGGAAGCTGTAAATATGTAAGTAACTAATCTTAAATTTAATTTAAGTTTTAATATCAGTTGTTTTTAATTTATTACACACATGATATATGAGTTTGTTAATTGATCGACATGATTATTTGTTTATGATAGCGCGCTGAAGGCGAGTAGCATAAGTTGCGCCAACGGGAGAAGTAGGACTTCTAAGGCTAAAGCAAATCCTGTATGGAACATCCTCAAGGTTTGGTAGTTTATTTATCAAATAATTAATATTATAATTACTAATTTATATGTATATTCAACTGACGTTAAAATTAATTTTGTTGGTAGTCTCGATTTCAAATTGACGCGTGGTCGTGCGGCTATTATGTGATGCTTCATATGCTGAACATAGTCTCCGCATCTATTACGGATGGATGGAAGAAGGTAATATTTAAACAACTTGTTAAATTATATATTATAGTTTTGAAGATGACTTACATTGATGTTATTGTTATTATTTGAACGTGTCTAGGCATTTATCGACCAATCGCCTATTGAAGAAGATGAGTTAAGAGACTTGAGGATGCGCTTCGTTGAATTCTTCTTCAAGTATGCGGCTGAAAAAGGAATTGACAACATACCTCCGCACTACTTAGACGAATAGTTTTTTTGTTAGACTTTAGAAACTAATTAATAACATGTATATATATATCCTTAGATAGTTTTGTTTTTTAGACATTGGAACTAAAATTTATTTATATATATACATGGGTTTTGGTTTTAAGTCACCCCATTGTTCAATTTTCCTTTGCAATTCTGTAATGTGTGTGATATTCTGTGTTACTGGGACTGAATGCAGGGATAGCTGAGGGGAGTGATATTTTAAAACTGAATTTAAAAAAAAAACCCTATTAACGTCAGTTGTTTATTACGACTGACGTTAAAATTAAACCTTTAACGTCAGTTCTTTATAACAACTGACATTAGTTTTAACAAAATCAACGTCCGTTGTCTTAAAGAACTGACGTTAATAGTTTTATGTTTAACGTCAGTTGTTTAAAAAACTGACGTTAATTTTTACAAAATTAACGTCGGTTTTGTTAAAGAACTGACGTTAATAGTTTTATATTTAACGTCAGTTCTCAACAGACGTTAAAATATTAACTATTAACGTCAGCTGTATTTACGTCAGTCAGTTTTCTGACGTAAAAAATCAATTTTAACTGACGTAAAAAGCACTTATTGCACTAGTGAAGCATGTAGGGCATTTTTTTGTTTCATTTCTATTTTTTTTTTCTTTATTTGTGTTTCTTGACAAGAAGACCTTAGTATTAATCTTATAGCAAAGAATGGAAGGATCTAGCATCGGAAAGAGTACTAGCAATGCAAGCAGTTCCAAGAAGAGCATCAAGATCGACGTGACACTCAATGATGTTCAGAGCTTATGGGAAATTAGTCAACAAATGTCAGAAAAAGGTACGTTCAAACTTTAACAACAAGTACGGGAGGATACTAGATCTATTACGTATTCTGGTGGATGCCTCCGCTCTGAGTGCATTTGCTCAGTATTGGAACTCAACTTTGAGATGTTTTGAATTGCCTGACTTAGATATAACTCCGACCATAGAGGAGTATGCTTACATCCTGAGATTGCCTATCCAAAAGGAATCATGTGTCTATTTGTATTATGGACAATATGTGGCAAACGGGAAGATATCAAGTCTGTTGGAACATAAACTGGAAAAATTGGATAAAGTGGAAAAAGGAAACACTACGGGCTTGAAGAGGCGATTCTTGGAAGGTTACCTTAGGGAGTTGGCTCAAAAACAATGATGGGTTACTTTTAATAGGTTATTGGCTCTCCTTATCTACGGACTAGTGCTTTTTCCCTTTATTTCGGATGTGATCGATTGATCAGCTATGGACGTCTTCTACAGTGTTGAGGATTATGGGGTGAATTTAGTCATTGCTATCTTAGCTGAAACTTTTCTCTCGCTACAAGTTTGTCATCAGAATCAACAATGAAAGTTGCGATGTTGTGCACCAATGTTATATGTTTGGATTATGACTCACTTGTATACTGGTAACAAAATTGATAGATCAGATGATCCATTAAAAGGATTCATTCGTATGCCGCTAAAGTCACGCAAGCTATATGAATGGAAACAAGAGTTTGATCACGTTAACTCGCATTCATTTAGATGGATGTGTCCATGGTACAATGGATATTCGGTTATATTCAATTGTGGAAGTTTCTCGAATGTCCCATTGATGGGACCCAGAGGATGCGTGTCATATTCACCCGCTCTAGTAATGTGCCAACTCAAGTGGACACAAGATGAACCCCCAAAAGAGCTGCTTGGCGGAGCATATTTCCTATATCAAGAATGTGAAAGCATCAAGAGTCAGACAATGGCAATAAGGTCATCATGGGACAATATTCACATAAAAGGGCGTGATGAGTTAGGAAGGCGGATCATAGCTCGAACAAAAAGATATGAAGCATGGAGAGAGGCTTGTCCTTCAAAACTGGAACCCCCACCCAGTGCTGAAAACAATCCTCTTACAGAAGATCAAATGCTGAAAAAAAATTGAAGTTTTAAAAGCTCAAATGGGGTTTTTGGATGAAAAGAACCAAGTTGCAGAAGTAACTATTGTCAAACGCCAAAGCCAGGTACAAAAACTGAATTGACAAATCGAGAATTTGAGAGATGAATGTGCCGATTCCTACGAAGCCCCAAGTCGCATGAAAAGGGCAAGAAAGGAAAAAGAAGCAGAGATTTAAGAGTTGCAAGCAAAGGTGGAATGTCAAGAAAACACGCTAGTCATAATTCTGAAGAAGAAAGAAGAGCTTGAGTGGGACGTAGGGATTCATGTCGAAACAATACAGATACTAAAGGAGAGAGTTGAATCTCTACAAGAATCCTTGGCCCAAACCAAACTTTACTCTGATCGAGGATGGAAATAAGTTGCCAAGTATCGCGAATTATTAGCGGAAGCTAATGCGAGGGAAAATTGGCTCAGGACCAAAATGCAAGAAAATGAAAGAGGAGAAGCTCAACGTCACGCAGAGTGGGTAAAGGGATGGAAATTGGTTGTGAGGGATGTAATCTACGAAAGGGAAGCATGGAGAAGAAAATATGAAGACATGATTGGTAGAATTCAATATCATACTTCCCAGTTGGTGGAGTGATTTGAAGAAGTATCAATTCAGGTTTACAAGAACCCTTTCCTCCATATACCACCAGAGGTGACTGAGTTCTTCAAGCATTTTGGGAAGCTTGCAAAGGGATTCAGGAAAAGGAAGATGAAGCTCTTGACATAGTATTTTGCGGTCCCCGAAGATGGATTTAGAAATATGAAAACTCTCGATATATTGTTTTTCTATTTGACCAAAGACCCATGTTTGTATTGCAATATTCATCTAATGAAATGGAAGTTTTCATCAATTTTTATGGAATGTTTTTTTTCCAGATGATATCTGTCGAGGAGTGAATTCTCCCTTAGATACTTCATCAACTATATTTTTACCCTAAAAACAATGTGTTTTGTACGAAAAAATATGGGTATCATCAAACAATAACATTGCTAGTACAGATGTGGTCTATCGAGGAGTGAATTCTCCCTTGGACTTGACATCAACTGTAGTCAAGCTAGAGGGAATTATACCACTAGATTTGACCGCAGGATGAGTATTCTTGCTATAAGTGTATACGACGGTCTTCCTGTCAAAAATGGAGTTTAATTGGTTTCTGCTCTTTCTTTTGATTTTATTCATTTATTCTTTCTTTTATTAAATAAAACAGTGTGGTTTTTTAACAATTGCTCAAAGACACCTTTATCGCACTCGATCACAGACAAGAGCCATGGCAGAAGAACTAGAAGAAGTCCAAGAGATCGGGGATGAAGTCAGTCAAATCAAGGATCAGATGACTAAGATGATGGAGATCCTACAAGCAATGTAGAAGGAAAAGAACACAGAGGGGAACCCTCCAGCCTCAAACGAAGGACATCCGACCACACCTCTTATCCCGCCTGGTTTTGCTCAGGTTCCTATTCAAGGCTACAACCAACCAGGGGTCATGATGCCTCTCACCGTTTATCCAAGCAACCAAACTCATCTTTCATTTGACCCGAACAATCCCCCATACGGCTTACCTCATGGATTTGTTCCACCAACGTCCCCCAGCCCAAAAGATGGCATTCAAAACTCTGAACAAACTACTCAGACACAATCCCCCACCGATGCTGTCGTGATGCCACAAACACAAACTGTCAACCTACAGATGGTAACACCCCGACAGTGACACTTTCTGCCAATCCAAAAACTCCACAATACACCCTACATTATGGACCCCAGGGGACTCAAATGATGCCAAACTTCGGATCCTCCTATATGCCATACCCCTTTCCCCAGAATATGTATTGTGAAACTCCAGTGAATCAGTCGGGGGGGAATTCCCAATCTAAAGAAAAGTTGGAAGTGTTAGAGGAGAGACTGCAGGCCATTGAAGGGGCAAATAGTTATGGTCTTTGGGATGCCTCGGAGCTTTGCCTGGTGCCAAATGTTGTAATTCCACCAAAATTTAAGGTACCTGATTTCGACAAATATGGGGGAACCACTTGTACCAAAAACCATTTGACCATGTATGTAAGGAAGATGGCATCATACGCTCAAGATGATAAGATCTTGATTCACTTCTTCCAAGACAGTTTAACAGGGGCAGCTTCAAATTGGTACACGCATCTCGAACGGGCCCACATCTGGTCCTTCAAAGATCTAGCAGATGCATTCCTGAAGCAATACAAGTACAATATTGACATGGCTCCCGATAGGATGCAACTCCAAAATATGTCAAAAGGGGACACCAAGACTTTCAAAGAGTATGCACAACGATGGAGGGAATTGGTTGCTCAGGTAGAGCCTCTATTAGCTGAGAAAGAAATTGTGGTAATGTTCATTGATACACTCCAGTCTCTCTTCTATGATAGAATGATTGGGAGTATGTCATCCAACTTTTCTGATATGGTCATCATCGGTGAGAGAATTGAAAGTGGACTGAGGAATGGCAAGATCACCGAGTCTACAGTAGCGAACGGCCCAAAGAAAGCCCCGTTTATGAAAAGGAAGGAGGGAGAAGCACATGCAGTAACCTTTGAACAAAAGAAACCGAACCAATGGAGACCGAACCAAATACCTGCCTTCCAAGCCCAATACGCCCCATATTACCAACCACCTCCATATCACCAAGCCAACCAGCCATACATCACTGCCACCTCACAATTTCCAAATCCTCAACAGATGGCTCCTTACCGACCATCATACCCTTCTCAGCCTCAAACACACCCTACCATTCCACCTCAAATTGTTCAACCCCTGAATCCAAACCCAAACACCAGTCAAACATGACCACCGTATAAATCGAAAAGAAAGCCAGTGCATTTTGACCCAATACCCATGACCTACACTGAACTATTCCGTCAACTTGTGAGCAAATCCGTGCTAACTCCTATCCCGACAAGACCAATAGACCCTCCTTATCCAAAGTGGTATAACCCAAACACTCAATGTGAGTATCACGATGGGGTCACGGGTCATTCCATTGAGAATTGTAAAGCTTTGAAGTTTAAGGTGCAAGACTTGATTAATGCCAAATGGTTGAACTTTCAGAAGGATGCTCCAAATGTGGCACAGGGTCCTTGGTCGCGCTGTCGCGCACGCGCCAAAAAGGACGAGCGGGTTTAAAACTGTAGTATAGTGCGACAACTCAGATGTCGTCTCTCAAGGACTCTGAGAATATTATCTTACACAAAAATCAGTTTTTTTTTGGGGGGGTTTGGATTGGAGTGTAAATAAGAAACAAACAAAACAGAGCAATAAAAAACAAGGCAGTTGAAAAGAGATTATCAATTATCAAACAACGATTAATCTACTGTCAAGAATTCCGAACTATCCTTGGTTAATGTAATCCCAAGCCCTAAGCAGATTCTTATCCCCTCCCGGTTGTAGTAGCAATTTACAAGCGAAAATACTACCACAGATACATGTCCCTATTCTTGAATTAAGCAAACGGGATTAAGCCCTTCGTGAACTAAGCGAACACGAAATGTACACACGCAAATTAAGCAGATGCGATTAATTATAGGAACATGATATCACCAGAAATAAATCAATACAATACAGTATACTCCTGAATTAAGCAAACAGAAATACAAAGTATGGTATTGAAGAGGGAAAAGTAATTAAAATAGGGATTACATAACCTCAAGTATATAGGATCCTCAAACAGTAGACTAATCCTAGGACTTAGTGCTCCATGGCAAAAACGAAATCACAGAGAAAAATGTATATCAGAAAATTGGAGAAGCAAAAGTCTTTACAAAATGTTCAGAACAGCCTTTTATACAAATTCTGAAATTAACTAGCTCGCGAGGCGAGCACACATTCGCGAGGCGAATTTCATGAACTGTCAGCAACCTTTGGCATTCTCGCGAGGCGAAGACCTTCTTCGCGAGGCGAACCAGAGACTTGGCAATTTCTTGGAACAGTCAGGCTTCGGGGTCGCGTGGCGAGCATGGCTTTCGCGGGGCGAATCCCCTGTTTCCTTATTCTCTTGACTTTCACTTAACCTGAAAACAAAGAAATAACTATAAGTGTATTATTTAACTCCAAACTAGCTAAATTAACTTAAAACTACTCTAGAGACTCAAAACCTTGCTTGAGGACAATCTAATCTAATTTGGGTGAAAATACGATATAATTTGCACAAAACCCTGGTCATACTAGCTATAAAACTAGATGAGCCAGAGGCTTATTAGTCCTATGACAAATCATAGGGGTTCGGGAGTCAATGCCATTGAAAGCTTCTTGGAACATACTCTCAAGAGTAAAGTGGCCAATGTTAGGACTCCAATGAGAGTTATTTTCAGAGAGATGTGTAAATGCGGATTCATCCAAATCTCGATCATGGAAGAAAAGGCTCTCGATGAAGAGATAAGGCGTGACTTCGACGGGAATATGGGGCATTCGATTGAAGACTGTGCAGAGTTTCGGCAAGTTGTGCAGCAGTTAATGGATATGAAGATTGTCTTAATTGGTTGTGAATCAAATGAGTATGGCATTAATATGGTTACCAAATCTACAATTTCCCCAACCCCAATTAAGATAACCCCTTTTACTGTTGTGGTTAATCCTCAACCAGTTCCTGAGCAAGTTACTCCGAAACCAGTGGTGATATACTATACTGAGAAGGAACCTTTGCCGGTTCCAAGTGGGCCAACACCAATCGTCATCCGAGTTCCAAGTCCTTTCCCTTACAAGGACACCAAAGTGGTACCATGGAAATATGAGATGCAGGTTCAACCCAATCCTTCCGACGGGACTACTGTGGTTACCAACATTTCAGGAATTGGTGGAATGACTAGGAGTGGTCGCATTTACACTCCAGAGGTATTGTGAATGGAGGAAACAAAAAAAGGAAGGAAAGGATCGCAAGGGTAAAGAGAAGGTGGAAGGAATTCTAGATGACAAGGAAGCAAACGGGGGTGAGAATAAAAAGGAGGTATCTGATGAAGAAGTCGGTGAACTCTTGAAGTTCATCAAGCAGAGTGAATATAGGGTTGTGGATCAGTTAAATCGAACTCCGGCTCGGATATCTCTTTTGTCTATATTGATGAACTCTGAGCCACACAGGAGGGTACTGATGAAGGTGTTGAATAGAGCTCATGTCTCTAATGACATCACAGTTGACAAGATTGATAACATCGTGGGTAACATCGTTGCTGATAATTATGTTACTTTCACTGATGATGAAATTCCAGCTGAAGGAATAGGGCATAACAAGGCGTTACACATTTCTGTGAAGTGTCGAGATCATGTAATGGCTAGGGTACTCATTGATAATGGCTCTTCTTTGAATGTAATGTCAAAGTCAACACACTGGCAAAGTTGCCTTTCGATGGAATTCATATGAAGCCAAGTACAATGATTGTAAGGGCTTTTGATGGTACACGGAGGGAAGTCATGGGGGAAATTGAATTGCCCATTCAGGTTGGTCCCTGCACCTTCGAGGTACTCTTCCAAGTAATGGACATTACACCAACGTACAGTTGTCTCCTGGGACGACCATGGATCCATTCTTCTGGAGATGTACCTTCCACATTGCACCAGAAAGTGAAGTTCATTGTTGATAGTAAGTTGATAATTGTTTCTGGAGAGGAAGATATGTTAGTGAGTAAGCTATCAACGACCCCTTACATTGAAGCTGTCGAAGAAGCTCTCGAGACCGCTTTCCAGTCACTTGAGATTGCCAATGCTACTTATGTTGGGGATGGTGCTCCACTTTTGAAACCTCAGTCATCTAAAGCATCCATTATGATGGCCAATGTTATGCTTGAGGGAGGGTACCGACCTGGAAACGGTTTGGGGAAGAACAAGCAAGGTGTCTCTGACATCCTCACGCTCACTGAAAACAAGGACAAGTTTGGATTGGGATACAAACCCACTAAGGCCGATAAGATGAGGGTTATAGAAGAGAAGAAAAGAAAGATGTTGGCTCGGCTGGAAAATCATGAATATGAGGCTGAAAGGGTCCCCATCTGTGACATTCAACAGAGCTTCCGAAGTGTAGGGTTCGAATTCCTGGACCAAGCAGCAGCTGTTGAAGATGATTATCCCGCTGATCATGGTGTCAATCTGGTATATCCATGCCCTCCGGATACAAAGCTCAACAATTGGGAGGTCATCGAGTTCCCCAAGACCATAGAGTTTTTTTCAAAGTAATTCTGTAATGCTTACCCTTTAGCTCTTCCCAAGGCTTTAGGAATTTTGTTGTAATGGGCTTACTTGTTTCTGTTTCAGTATGACTTATCAATAAATGCATGCATTCAATATCTTTATGTTCTTATCCCTCTTATTTTTACTTTCGCTTTTATTCATCATTCCTCACCAATAAATACAGTTTCCCGTCTTTAACCTTTATTCATTCATCTTTCCCTGATAACTACCAAAATGCAGATCTAAAAGTGACTCTCTTGAAAATGACAGTGTTAATAACTCAGCATACAATTTTGAATATCCTATTGATTATGCTGATGAGGTTGTTGATGATGACGGGGAAGCCCCTCCTGAACTATTGAGGTTGGTAGAACAAGAAGCCAGGGAAATTCGGCCTCATGAAGAGCCGAGTGAACTAATTAATTTGGGAACCAAAGATGATAAAAAAGAGGTCAAGATTGGCCTTTCCCTGAAAGAAAAGGAGCGAAGCAGGTTGATCAGGTTGTTGATGGTTTATAAAGATGTTTTCGCATGGTCGTACCAAGACATGCCAGGGTTAGACCCTAGTGTAGCAGAACACAAGTTGCCATTAAAGCCAGAGTGTCCTCCAGTAAAGCAGAAGCTACGAAGGATGAAAGCAGAAATGTCTTTAAAGATCAAGGAGGAGGTCAAGAAACAACTGGATGCAGGTTTCCTAGAAGTTGTAAAGTACCCTCAATGGGTTGCTAACGTCGTTCCTGTTCCCAAGAAAGATGGAAAGGTTCGAATGTGTGTTGACTATCGAGATCTGAAGAGAGCTAGCCTAAAAGATGACTTTCCTCTGCCTCACATCGATGTTCTTGTAGATAATACTGCTCAACATGCATTATTCTCTTTCATGGATGGATTCTCGGGATATAATCAGATCAAAATGGCACCTGAAGATATAGATAAAACTACATTTGTCACTTTATGGGGAACCTTTTGCTACAAGGTTATGCCCTTTGGCTTGAAAAATGCTGAGGCAACATATCAGCGGGCTACGGTGGCTTTATTCCATGACATGATGCATAAAGAGATAGAAGTTTATGTAGATGACATGATCGCCAAGTCCAGATCCGAAGATGACCATGTTGATAATCTACAGAAACTTTTTGAGCGGTTAAAAAAGTTTAAGCTCCGACTGAATCCAGCCAAATGCACTTTTGGAGTGAAATCAGGGAAGCTTGTGGGGTTCATTGTTAGTCAAAGAGGAATAGAGGTTGATCCTGGAAAGGTTTGAGCAATCATCGATATGCCAGCACCTTGAACGGTGAAGGAAGTTCGTGGGTTTTTAGGAAGATTGAACTATATTTCCCGGTTCATCTCCCAACTAACTGCGACATGTGAACCAATCTTTAAATTGTTGTGCAAAAATCAGGCTATAACATGGAATGAAAATTGTCAAAAAGCCTTTGATAAGATCAAACAATACCTACAGGAGCCTCCAGTCTTGGTTCCCCCAGTGCCGGGAAGACCTCTCATCATGTATTTGACTGTGCTAGATGAATCTATGGGTGGCGTACTGGGGCAACACGATGAGTCAGGAAGGAAGGAACATGCCATCTATTATCTAAGTAAAAAATTTACCAGTTGCGAAGCCAACTACTCATTGCTAGAACGCACTTGTTGTGCTTTGGCTTGAGCGACTCGCCGTTTGAGGCATTACATGTTGTGTTACACTATCTGGTTGGTGTCCAAAATGGATCCAATCAAGTATATCTTTGATAAGCCTGCTCTGACTGGAAGAATTGCTCGCTGGCAAGTCCTACTATCAGAATATGACATTGTCTATGTCACCCAAAAACCAATAAAAGGGAGTGCTCTTGCAGAATACCTAGCCAATCAGCCAGTAGAAGATTATGGATCGATGCAATGTGATTTCCCAGATGAAGATATAATAGCTTTATTTGATCGTGAGCAATCACCAGAAAAAGAAAAGTGGACTTTGTTATTTGACTAAGCTTCTAACGCATTGGGACATGGAATTGGGGCAATACTAATCTCACCAGAAAATTATTATTTCCCTGTCACTGCAAGGCTTTGCTTTGATTGTACAAACAATATAGCTTAATATGAAGCTTGTGCGCTCGGGATCCTGGCAGCGATAGAATCAAAGGCAAGGATACTGGAGGTATATGGGGACTCTGCATTAGTCATCCACCAGCTAAGAGGGGAATGGAAAACCCGAGATGCCAAGTTAATCCCGTACCATGATTATATCAAAGGTTTGATTGAGCAGTTTGATGAAGTCACATTTTATCATATTCCCCGAGAAATAACCAATTAGCTGACGCGCTGTCTACCTTGTCCTTGATGTTCAAAGTAAGTGATGAGAGGAACCTACCACTCATCAAAATCGAAAGTCGTGATCATCCTGCATAAAACCGTGGTACCATGACATCAAATGCTTCATCAAAAGAAGGGAATACCCTCAGGGCACTTCAGAAAATGACAAAAGAACTCTAAGAAGACTTGCAATGGGTTTCTATTTAGATGGGGGTATTCTCTACAAAAGAAATCATGACATGGTGTTGTTGAGGTGCGTTGACGCAAAATAAGCAAAACGGATAATCGAGGAGGTACATGAAGGATCTTTTGGAACACACTCGAGCGGTCATGCAATGGCCAAGAAAATCTTGAGGGTTGGCCAATACTGGTTGAAAATGGAGGTTGATTGCTTTAATTATGCGAAGAACTGCCATAAGTGTCAAATATATGCTGATAAGGTTCATACGCCGCCAACTCCCTTGAATGTCATGTCAGCACCCTGACCGTTCTCAATGTGGGGAATGGATGTGATCGGGCCAATCGAACCAAAGACCTCAAATTGACATCGCTTCATTCTTGTTGCCATCGATTATTTCACAAAGTGGGTTGAGGCTGCATCATATGCCAATGTGACCAGGAATGTCGTGATCAAATTTGTAAAAAGAGAATTAATTTGTTGTTATGGGTTGCCGATTGAGATTATCACTGATAATACGACCAACTTGAACAACAAGATAATTAAGGAGATGTGCAAAAACTTCAAGATAAAGCATCACAATTCCTCCCCGTACCACCCAAAGATGAACGGGGCAGTTGAGGCTGCTAATAAAAATATCAAGAAGATTGTCCAAAAGATGGTGGTGACGTATAAGGATTAGCATGAGATATTACCTTTTGCTTTGCACGGCTACCGTACCTCTATTCGCACCTCGATAGGGGCAACTCCGTATTCTTTAGTTTATGGGATGGAGGTAGTACTCCCGATTGAAGTAGAGATCCTCTAATTAAGGGTATTGAGAGAGGCAGAATTGGAAGAAGCTGAGTGGGTCCAAGATCGACTCGACCAATTGAACCTCATCGAAGAAAAGAGATTAGCTTACCAGAGAAGGTTGATGAGAGCTTATGAGAAGAAGGTACGCCTGCGACAGTTTCGAAACGGTGACCTGGTGCTTAAAAAGATTCTACCAATCCAAAAGGATCATCGAGGGAAATGGACTCCGAACTACGAAGGACCTTACGTTGTGAAAAATGCCTTCTTTAGAGGGGCTTTAATTCTCACCAGGATGGATAGGGAAGATCTTCCACTCCCTGTAAACTCAGATGTAGTCAAAAAGTATTATGCTTGAACGCACTTCCCAAGAATAAGAAGAAGAAAACAAAAGGTGAAAAATGAAAAAAAGAAAAGCTCGCTAGGCTGAAAATATGAAAAGACGGTCTAGGCAAAAGTTAGAACAACCCGCTAGGCTGAAAACCTGAAAAGGCGGTCGAGGCAAAAGTTAGGGTTAAAATAAATAAATAAATAAAAATAAATCACAACGGAAGTGTCGTCAAGCAGTGAACTGGGGCAGTCAGTAGATTGGATGTATGAAGACTGGGGCAAACAACATCTCTGAAGCCAATTAATGAGCAGTCAAGACTGTATGAAGGATACTAACATTAGTCATTGAGAGAGACATCACCTGAATAGATGCGATTCTACTCCGCAATGTTTTGTAATTCCATACTCCATTGTAATATATGCTCTGTACACCTATCCAGTCCAAATATAACGACATTGACTTCCTTTATTTTATTTCTCTACCTTGGTCCCTTTCTCTTAACTTTTGTCATTTGTGTGTGTGCATTTATCCTGATAAGTATATACTGAAATGTGAAACAACTAATGGTTTTTTAAACAGTTAGAATTCCTTAGAAAGCCTCAAAAGGTCATGGGGGGCACGATGGTTCCCCGATGAAGGGCACTGAAGAAATGAATGAATATCAAGAATCAACCATTGGGATGATTATCATCAGGGGTACTTACCATCAAAAAACAAAAGTGCAAGATATCTCTCCTCGAAAAGATGGACCTTGTTTTAGTTCATCCTCAAGATTGACTGTGATCGACGCTTTTAAGGAGTCAAGAATGAGACACCCCGTTGTTCCCCGGTGCTTTATGAGATTAATTACCTTCTTAAATCAATTCTGAATCGCACGCTTATCATAAAAATACGTAAAAATTAAAAACTTATTTAGTTATCATAATTTCTGCAAATGTAAAACGCAATAACTTTAACATATGTAAATACACACTTAGTTGTTCATTACAATACCAAAACACTGTTGAGTGTATCCTCTCAGTAGGATCCCTCACAGGCATAAACTTAATAACAGACATACTTATTGGAAATATAAAAATGCTCCTTAGACACACTGGCCATAATGTCTATACTCTAATCGTCATGGATCACAGCTCGACCCCCAGCGTCTGGTTCATAAGGAGTTCCATCCAACTCCTCAGCAATCTCCGTTTCATACAGTGTTCAGTCCAGCTCCTCAGCAGCATAACCCTCCATCGGGTCTTCTAACGTAAACCAAAGTAACCCACAAAAATACAGAAACATAGGGGATAAGAAGCAGTTCTATCATCAAAAAGCGGAAAAGAGTCATAGTACATTATAGAGTAATTGTCACAGACAAACAACACACATAACTAACAGATCATCCTCAAGTTAATATATATCATCATCTACACCCAATCTCATGCTACTCAAAGACACCATAACTGCATACCTATTTCTTAAGGTGGAAGTGGTCTCGCGAGAATTCTTGATTTTACGTGTATTATATTACCAATACATGGTGTATTATATTACCAATACACAGAAGTGTTTTACGTGTATTATATTACCAATACACGGTGTATTATATTACCAATACGCAGATATCCTTGCGTATTATATTACCGATACACTTTTGTCCTTGTGTATTATATTACTAATACACCTTTGTCCTTGTGTATTATATTACCAATACACGGTTGTGGACAACAACACCTATACTTGAATCCCACCAACCCATTTTAACAACATCCTAGTGCCTTAACCTTCCATTAGAACTTGACACATATTCTATGCTGTAACACCTCTTTAACATACATCATCTAGGTTAGGCACTTCTAGATCATTATATATATATATATATATATATATATATATATATATATTTGCTTAAAAAACACTAAGCATAATAATACAAATCAGGCAGATCATGCATAACACAATATCAATCAAAATATTCCCATATCACCAACATAGCATAAAATCAATTCAATAAAGGTAATAAAATCAAATCAACCATCAACAATATAAAATCAACCTAATATCGATAAACATACAATCCCCGAATCGCCATTGGTTTTTCAGAAAAGGTTTCCAATGTAATTTTGGTCTTGTCGATTACTCGACTACTAGTAGGGTTTAGGTCGCCCTACACAATTATTATATAATATACTACTTATCGATTACGACGATAGGTTGATTCTTTCCCCCACCTGGGTTATCACCGAACTCCCGAACTCAAAGCTCCTCGTTGTCACACCACAAAGTACTAACTCCACCTTCTGTGAAGGTAAGGAGAATAGATGCTCGAAGAGGTACATCACGAACGTCCTCATTTCCTCCGTGATGGAAGTCTAAGGTTATGAATACAAAATCACAAGTTAAAAGCAAACAAGAACACTAAACCACAAGGTATAGGTTCGGCCAAGACTAGTTCTTAGGGTTAAAGATTCCTGAAAATTATACAACTCATAGATTTATGATCCTTCAGTATTAGGAGGTCATAAACAATGATCACTTAACAAAGTTGAATTAAAATCCCACTAAGTTATAAACTTAGGGTATTTGGCCAAGGCTAGTCAAATAGGCTACCATTCACTAAACTTTCCAATCTCTTAGGTTTAGCATCCATATGTATTAAGGAGCTCAAAACCATGATCATTTTGGAAAAATAAGAACAAAGTATCCTAGGTCCATAACCTTCTAGGTTCGGCCTTCATAGAATTTATAGGTTAGAAATCTTTAAACTTTCTAATCTCTTAGACTTAGCATCCAAATATCTTATGGACCTCAAGTCCATGATCATTTTGGAAAACAATGGAAACTTAAACATTCCAATCTCTTAGACTTAGCATCCAAATATCTTATGGAGCTCAAGTCCATGATCATCTTGGAAAAATGAAAGTAATACATCCTACCTTTAATAACATAGAATAAACAAGTTAGAAATCCTTAAACTTTCCAATCTCTTAGACTTAGCATCCAAATATCTTATGGACCTCAAGTCCATGATCATTTTGGAAAACAATGGAAACTTAAACATTCAAATCTCTTAGACTTAGCATCCAAATATCTTATAGAGCTCAAGTCCATGATCATCTTGGAAAAATGAAAGTAATATATCCTAGCTTTAATAACATAGAATAAACAAGTTAGAAATCCTTAAACTTTCCAATCTCTTAGACTTAGCATCCAAATATCTTATGGAGCTTAAGTCCATGATCATTTTGGAAAAATAAAAACTCAAGCATCCTAGCACCTAAACACTAAGTTTCGGCCATCATAGGATGATGAGGAAAATATTCTTTGTTTAACAATAACTCTTAGGTTTAGAATCACAAGGTATTAAGAGTTTTAAATCCATGATCATACTTGGAAAGTTGAAACATGGTATCATAGGCTTACTTATTCATATTTTCAGCCATCGTAGGAACAAGCTATCAAAACTTCCAAGATTTATAGATTTAAGATCAATGGATAGTTAGAAACTCAATCACATGATCATATTCCAAAAGTTGAAACAAAAACTTCCTAGGTCACAAATGAAAGCATTCGGCCTTCATTGGAAGAGATAGGGAGAGATTTTTGTTTTACACAACCTCTTAGTATGTGAAAATATAAGTTAATACAAGACTATAGAAAGTGATTTCAACTCAAAAGGAGTTTTCTACCATTTTAGAAAGATTTTAGAAGTTTAAAGCATATAAAAAACACATAAAGTAAACTAAGAAATAAAAGATGAAACTTGCAAAAAGATTCATATGAGAGCATTACCCTTAGTATAAGGAAGAACTTTAATGAAGAACTTAAGTAGAAAAGATGAATAAAAACTAAAGCTTTAAGAGCTTGAACTTTTAGAAGAAAGGAAGAAGATGAAGGTTTAATGGAGTTTGAAGAAGGAAGATGATGAAGTGAAAATGAGATGTGTATATATAGAGAAGGGAGAGAGTGGCACGAAATTGAGGAGAGAGGAATGAGCTTGGAGAGCAAGTTTTGAACTTGTGCCTTGTTTGGTTTCAGAAGAGAGAGAAAAATAGGTTTTTAGAATATAATATGTTATAATTTGAAAAGTGTGATGATCATACTTTTGGAGTGTGTCATAACACATTTCCATCAAGTCCCATCAAGTCACTTCACTTCTTTTGTTCTCCCTAATCTGCTCCATTTCGTACTCGGTTGTATTTTCCGATCATAATTCTTCCGACATTTTCGCCCGAGTAAAATATTATATTCTATTTTTGAACGAAAATTTTCAAAATAACCAAATTTGAAGGAAACGTATTAAAAACACTAACCGTCTCGTTCACGGGTCAAATTTAGGTTTTATGCACAGTAAACTTGTACCAGCAGTGAAAACGCAGACCGGCTTTCATCTGAATTTTCAACCGAAAATTTCACCGTAACCCTCTACCATAAAGTAGACTATGAATATGATTTTATTTTAATCAAAAACACTTTCTAACTCTCAAATTTAAATATAATTTAACTATATTTTAACCGGTTGAACAACATAATTAAAGTCAGGCTATTACAAAGGATCCAATAATGAAAAGGAAACGGCAAAGAAGAAATATTTTCTCATCAAAAGTATCGCTTGCATCATACAAAAGTATAATAATGGTTTTCATCATCAGCATTCATTGTGTGTTGAATTGAAAGATAGTTATTTGAGTTTTCATCAATCATGAAAGCCATCTCATACATTGTCATTCCATCAATGAGTAAAACCAACACTCATGCATTGCATTTGTCTATATGGCCTCATAAGCGAAATTCTGACGGTAAGCTCTTTTATCTTTATGATCGAGCTTTTGACGGGTAATCCACCCCATAAGCTCTTTTATATTTCTGTTCGATCTTCTGATGGGCAATCCACCCCGTAAGCTCTTTTATATTTTTGTTCGAGCTTCTGACGGGCAATCCACCCCGTAAGCTCCTCTATCTTTTTGTTCCGAGCTTTTGACGGGAAATCCACCCCGTTAGCTCTTTTATCTTTCTGTCCGAGCTTTTGACGGGCAATCCACCCCGTGAGCTCTTTTATCTTTCTGTTCGAGCTTCTGACGGACAATCCACCCCGTAAGCTCCTTTATCTTTTTGTTCTGACCTTCTGACGGGTAATCCACCCCGTAAGCTCTTTTATCTTTCTGTTCGAGCTTCTGATGGGCAATCCACCGCGTGAGCTCACTTTTATCTTTCTGTTCGTGCTTCTGATGGGCAATCCACCCTGTGAGCTCAATTTTATCTTTATGTTCAGGCTTTTGTTCGAGCTTCTGACGGGCAATCCACCTCGTAAGCTCTTTTATCGTTCTATTCGAGCTTCTAACGGGCAATCCTCCCCGTAAACTCTTTTATGTTTTCTGTTCGAGCTTTTGACGGGCAATCCACCCCATAAGCTCTTTTATCTTGCAATTCGAGCTTCTAGTGGGCAATCCACCCCGTAAGCTTTTTATCTTTCCGTCCGAGCTTCTGACGGGCAATTGATCAGCCTCTGGCTCATCTAGTTTCTAGCTAGAAAATGGGTAGATTTTGTGCCTAATTGGGCGAGTCAAGCTCGCTAATCTCCCAAATTGGCCTTGTTTTGTTCCTAAGTTAGAATTCGATTCGTTTAATGCATTTTTAGTAGTTTCTAGTTTATTTTGAGTAGAATTACGCTTTTCATTTCCTTTTGTTGTTTCAAGTTAAAAGTGAAGCTCTTAGAGTCAAGGAAAATGAGGAAAACAGTGGAAAAGCAATGCTGGAAGTGTCGCCTCGCGAAACAGGATCTCACCTCGCGAGCCTGAAGACCAGCCTGAATAGCAACAGTCACCCTTTTTGTCTCGCCTCGCGAATCACCATCTCGCCCCGCGAGCCTGAAGGCCTGAATGTGCCAGAGATATCACCCTTTCTGTCTCGCCCCGCAAATCACCATCTCACCTCGCGAGTATTCAAATCAAGATGGAGGCAAAACTAAATTTCGCCTCGCGAGAGTGTTCTCGCCCCGCGAGCGGGCGCGACCCAGAACCTCTATTTATAGGCTGTTTTAGGGCAGATTGGAGGACCTTTTGTTCACCACTTGTTTTAGATCGTTTTTGAGAGATGAATCCTTATTCTCTGGAGCTGCGTCTCCCTATGTTCTTTTCTTATTTGACAATTATGATGAACTCCAATTGTTTGTGCATTGTTACAAGCATGAGGAACTAATTCCCTTGTCTAAGGGATCAATGAAACCACCCATGACGGAGTAGCGTTCAATGTGATGTATGTTTCCCTCATTTACCTCAATTCATGTTTTCCAATTCTGAATTTATTGCGTTGATCATAAGCTTGCATGATTGACTAGTTAACGTGATGAGACTTGATAGGCAATTCGCGTTTAGAACTTGAATTGGGATCACTGATTGAATATTGCACGAGAGTGAGTAGGAGATTAGTGCAACCTTATAGGGAACAAGATTTAATAGATTTTGATGATTGGGTTATGAGACCGTAGCAAGTAATTAACTCAATCGTTGAATACGTCCTATTGAGCACGATAGTGTCATTAGGAGAATTTGGGGGTCCTGATTGACATTGCAATTGAACTTAGGGAGAGGATCATCATCACTTGGGTACTATGCATGATTGTGTAGGTGGATTTGTGACCTTAGATGTTTAATCCATATTTTAATTCGTCTCTTATCTTATCGCTACCTAGTTTATCTCTATTTGATTTGTTGATTTAAATTGTTATCCTATTTCCTCTCTCTTCTCAACCACTTGCTTTTGCTTGGTCAAAAGTATCGAATTTCTTGCAAAGTGGTCGAATTGGTAGTCCAATCCCTGTGTCTGACCTAGGTAATTACTTACCGTGTTTATTACTTACGACGACCCGGTACACTTGGCGGTGACTCAACAACAATCCACCCCGTGAGCTCACGTTTATCTTTCTGTTCGAGCTTCTGGCGGGCAATCCACCCCGTGAGCTCATTTTATCTTTCTGACGGGTAATCCACCCCGTGAGCTCACTTTATCTTTCTGTTTGAGCTTCTGAAGGGCAATCCACCCCGTAAGCTCTTTATCTTTGTTTTTTAAGCTCAGCAGGCAATCCACCCTGCAAGCTCTTTATGTTTAAACCTCAGTGGGCAATCCAGCCCGCTGTTTCTTTAGAGGAAATCACTATGTAGTCAGGTCCTTTTGGTTGTTAGTGTACCCCGAACAAAATTGGAGTTCATGTCTTTACCCGCTTCTTATAACGATAATAGGTAAACTACGGTTACACCTACTATCTAATAAGAAACAAGTAAATAGGGGCAGCTGTGAACACCTAATTTTGTCCGAGTTTTCTTTCTTTTAATTAATATTTTTGAAAACAAAAGAAAATACATAAAAATACAAAAAAAAAAAGGAAAGAAAAAAAAGTAAAAATATTTTTGTTCTGGGCCCATTACATGATCAAGTGGAGCCCTTTTTTTAGTTTTTTGTTGCAAGACATCTTTTAGGTCCATGATCCAAACCCAAATGCCAAAAATAAAAAAATATATATAAACAATAAATAATAATACAAAAATGTTAAAAAGAAAATGAAAAAAATTAAGAAGAGGGACGTTTGATTTTTTGCCTTCTGGTACACTTCTGCCATCCTTGCTTTGTTATCTTCCACTTCAGGTATAAACCAGCTTTCTTTTATTTCCCTTCCTTTTGTTTTCTTTCACTATTTTTCCAAAACAAGGGGGCACCATCCCTGCCATTCCACCAGTCATACAGAGTAGTGGGAGCAAAGGCTGATTTGCTCCCCACCCCCTGTAGTTTTCGTCCTCACCCCTCAACAGGCCAACCTCAATTTTTGGCATCATCTCCTCTCGTTTGTACTATATATACACTGCACATTAACAGAAGTAAGGGGAGAGTGGCGTGACATGAGAAATGATTCTGAGCATTAAGGAAAAACCTCCCTCCTAACCTTCATCAACCCATGACCAGTTTCATCGTCAACCTTAATCTTAAACCTTTCCACTTTCAACCAAAAAACTCCATTCTTCAAACCTCCATCTCTCCCTCATTCCTTCTACGCTATGTAACAACCAGTCCATTTTCTCCAACAAAACCAAAAGCAAAAAAATAAAAAGAATAAAACCAGAAAAGAACAGACTGAACCACACAGACGTCACGAACCACACCATGTCCGCCATCTCCGCCAAGCTCCGTAGCTTCTTCTCCATACAATCGCGCCTTCCAACTCCGCCACGAACCCACAGACACGTCACGCTGCCCCATCTCCTCCACCAAGCTCTGCCGCTGCTTCCTTTTCTGCCACCCCTGTTGCTTCTCTGCCACCTCCACCATCCCGATTGCTTCTCCGCCATCATTACTCGATCTATCCCCTTGTCGTAAAGCCGTCGTCGTCGTCGTTGCTCCAAATCGCCAATGTCCATCACGTAGCTTAGCCCGAACCTGATCCGTATAGAACCGATGTCGTTCCCACCTCGTCGCAGGTACAGATCCATCTTGTTCCACCGTCAACCACCGCGGCTCCATCGGGAATCGCTACGTACGAACACGTCCCCATCGTCGAGCTCCGCCGCCTTACAGCCAAACGCTCCACCGCTCCGTCACGCCAGTCCAGACTCAAGTCCCCGCCGTCGTGCCCCGTCCCCCATCAACCGCCGCACGAACCGTCGTCCACTGAAGTCCCTACCGTGTCCTGGCTTTCTACCTCCCCTGCGTTGTTTGGTTGGTAACGAAGAGAAGTAGAAGCTTCTCTACTACTTTGTTTTATTTCATTGTTTATTGTTTATTGTTTATTTATTTGCTTTTAACCTTTTCATTATTTGTTGGATTTGGGCTTGTTGGGTGTTTCGGTTCATGATGGCCTGATGGGTGTGTTAGGTTTCTTCTTTTTTTTAAGTTGCTGATATGTTTTTATTTGGGTTGTTTAAAGTCCTTGAACACATATATTACTTTCTAAAAAAAAAACTCTTAAAAATATTTTCAGTTCTTTTTTCAAAAAATATTTTTTGAAAAAAATGAAAAAATGAAAAAAATTCTTGAAGAGAAGTTTCGTGATTCTTTATTTCTTAATGAAAAAAACTTTTCTAAAAAAACAAACCTTTTTATAAAAAAAATATTAAAAAAAAAATCTTTTTTTCTCAAAAATGAAAATAAATCAATCAATCAAGTTTTTTTTTAAAGAACTACGTGGCTTTGAGTTTCCCATCGCACTCGGGAATACATAGGAGCAAGATAAATCATCTTGTCAAGCCAAAACTAAATTTTCCATTTTTTTTGTGTCTCCTTATATGTTAAAATAATTAAGCTTGTGATATTTACGGATGCTCTATGGACACGGTGTCATATTCAGTCCCTTAGATTTTTGGTTGTCATGTAAACTCATGTGTCATGTTCAACCTCATTTAGTTTTTATAAATAATAAATTTAAAAACATAAAAATTAATAAAAATTTAAAATATTAAAAATTAAAAATAATTCTTTCTTTAAATATTTTTGGGTAAAATAAATATTTAAAAATCGTTAATTTTTTGCACAGTTAACTTGAGGAACCGTTTTTTAAACGGGCGATATGGGGTGCTAACACCTTCCCTACTCGTAACCGACTCCCGAACTCATCTCTCTCTTTCTTTTTAGACCAGTTTACCTTTAAATAATTGGGTTTTCTAAGATTTTCCCAATAAAAAATTTTAATGGCGACTTCTCTGTTTTTACCTTTTTTTTGCGGCTCCCGGACGGAACGATCGCAACATTAATGACACGAACCGTGATACGATATGTGGTGTAGGAAGGACAAATTAATATCAGATACAATATAGGTTTATGAGTTAAAAGGATAATATAAAGCATTAAATCAGTGAGTACCTTGGACCAACCTTCATCACATGCTTGTTACATTTTTCACAAAAGAACATTTTGGAGTCTAGGGATACTCCCTTATTGCAAATGCATGTAGTATATCACCAGTCCTTATCATCAATAATGTGTCTCACTTTGGCAAATACCATATAGGAAAATTTCTACTTGCACGTATTTATAAAAATATTAAATAAAATGACCAAGAACATAATAGCACAACATTAAAACTGAAATTTTAGTGTTAACCTATTTGCAATCTTTTAGATACTCAATGGTCTTTCTCGGAGTGATTTCAACAAAGTCTTCTTCAATACCAATTGTGGCAGATTCAGTCAGCTGACTCAATGTTTGGGTTGGTGATTCCATGCTCTCGGTCATCCTTATTGAAATAATACATACAGAATACGAAGAGGTTAACAATGAAAATAGTACATATTCGGTTATTGACTTATATTAGCACATATGACATGAGAATTCGGGCAACAATGAAATAACCTTTGTCTAAGTTTAACAACCTCGTCACATACTAGATTGGAGATTAGCTTAGTACAACCCATGCAATTTTGAAGATGAATTTTGTGTGTATGAATTATAGCAATGTCAGAACAATCGAAGAGATAACCATGCAAAAGTAAATAGAGATAAATACAGGGAATGAGATCAAAACCTTGAAAGTTCTTCCCTTTTTGCCAAGACGAACAATAATCACAACATTTTGCACTTCTCCAGAAGTAAGAAATGTATTCAGAAACCGTAGACCCGATTACCCATGCAGTGAAATTTGAAATTGTAACTTGTCAAGCATATGTAAATGTAAACTCTAAAAAGAAAAGGGCCTCCATAAAAGCCTGTTAAACATGGACCCAGCCCTTTCAAAAGCGTGGAAAGACAAAAGACCCACAGTTTTGAAAATTTTCCTTAATTGGGAAGTTTTGTTTGAAGTGTATGTTGGAAGCTTTTCACCACATCTTGACAAGCGGGAAAACTTTTCCCAACAATGACCTCCAATTGTATATCACTCACTTTGCACATTTTTATTTTATATAACACACTTTTTCAAGTATTTGACGTGCACTAGATAACCCACTGAATTATATTATATATTTTATGATATTGTATCATGTGTTTAAGGTAAATCAAATAATCACAGGATATGATATAAATTATATACAAATGACAAAATTATCTTAAATATAAATCCCTTTGTAAGTGTTCATAGAACTTGGATGTCTTGAACTGAGGCACCATCCCTCACCCTAAATTTTAGGAAAATGATTCTCTCCATTTGAAAATAACTTGAGAAAATAATGTGGGGAAAATCTCATCCACCATTAAACCTCCACTCCCCCCTTTATTATAAAGGCTCTATCTCTTCTTTTTTTGATGGATGGTGGGGATTTATCTTAATGATAAAGTATGAAAGAGAATCCATATTCTAAATTTTATGAGAGCAAAAAAAAAAGTAAGTATATATTTTTTTTATAAAATTAACTTTTAATATATATTCTTGGAATTTTATAACTTAGTTCCCTTTTTAAAAAAAAACTAAAATTATTGAATGTCAAAATTCCTTTTTTTAATCTATCTATAAATAATACAATTTTATTCCCTATGCAATATAGTTTTGCCAAGTATCATCTTCCCTATAAAAAAAATATTGTCATGTGTCATGTGCCAAGTGTCGACACTACAATTTTTCGATTTATTATTGTATTTATAAATTTATAAATTTAACAAAAAATAACACAGTAAAAATAAAAATTGAATTAAATTACCGAATTTGAAATTGAAATTTAAAGTTTAAATGTAACTAATCTTATCTGAATATAAACAATACAATTCTATCCCCATGCAATGTAGTTTTGCCATGTGTCATCTTCCCTATACATAAAATATTGTCATGTGTCATGTGCCAAGTGTCAACACTAATTTTCTGATTTATTATTGTATTTATAAATTTATAAATTTAGCAAAAAATAACACACTAAAGATAAAAATTGAATTAAAATTACTGAATTTGAAATTTAAAGTTTAAATGTAACTAATCTTATCTGATTATTAAATTTATTTCAATTTTAATTTCAAATTTAAGATCATACAATATGTATTTAAATAAATCTTATCAAAGTTGAAATTAAATTTAAATTACATGAATTAAAATTTAAATTTAAATAAATGTATCAAATCTCACCTTTTAAATAACTCGTAAATTCTGTAACAAAAAAAAAATCATAAATTTAGAAATGTAACAGCTTTTTTTTTTTGGATCAAGATATGTAACATCTTACCTTATCTCTTTTTATCTTTTTTTACAAAACAAGTAACACTGTAATAACTTATCTAGAATAATTATTTGTTTATAGATTTGATTTCAAATTTGATATTTGATTTAAAAGGCATAATAAATACAAAGTTTGATATAAAAAAAATAGTGAGCAATGCTAGCAACTTGGTTGGGAGGGGAGAACCCACTTTGTGTGTCTAACAGTTTCCCCGACGGAGATTAGCCACTGCTAACGATGGTGGATACTTCGTACCTATGACATGGTTACCAAAAAAAATGCCAGGAACACACCATATATCACACTCTTTTGGATACACTCCCTTTTGTTGGTCTATTTAATCACCCGTTAACTTGTTTACTACTTCATCAATTGTCGATGGAAGGATCCACAACGAGATGAAGGATGACAAGGCCACATTGCTGACGGAGCAGCAACAACCGCATCGATGATGCTCCGATGTTGGGGTAAAAGTGTGAGGGAGAGTTCTAAAAAGAAGGGTTTGAACCATTAGAAGACGATTTTTTGGGGAAAAAATATTAATTTTTAATAACATGAACAGATGGAAAAAGGTTATGATGTAGTGAGCTAGATCAATAGAAGAGGGTGTATCCAAAATAGTGTGAGAGAAGGTATGCTGCTGGCATTCCTCAAAAAAAATTTGTTCTTGCTAATGATGCTAAACAATTTTGTTCTTAATTTTTTTTAATCTATTATGTATGCTACAAATGTTTGTGTTATATATATATATATATATATATATATATATATATATATATATATATATATATATATATATATATATATTCTTTTGTTTTGTCAAAAACTCTAGTGGATGGAAAATTATTCCCGTTTGGCAATCGTTTTAAATTAGTGTATATCATTTTTTCACTAGCGTATAGCATTTTTTCCAAACGCTACTTGAAGTAGCGTTTGAGCTTATAATGTATCACTTTTTTCTTAATAGAAATCATTCTAATTTTTATAATCCTTAATCAATTCTCTCTTATCGCAATATTATTTTTATTATTCCATATTATTTATAAAAAATAACTAAAACTAAATAAATATTAAAATTAAAAATTAATATTTTAATGTTTGAAATGATAAATAATTTAAATAAATTAAAGTGTTAAGATTGATAATTATTTTAAAATAAATAATATAAATAATATAAATTATATATATATATATATATATATAAAAATACATATGTATAATTTATATAAAAAACATGCAAAATGTCTTTTTATGCAATTTTACCAAACAGTTCAAATCCAATCCGCTAGTTTATCCGTTATCCGTTAGCTTATTCGCTATCCGCTAGTTTTTACCAAACAGAGTCATAGTCTATCTATCTTTTATCTGTAGGCACTGTTTGGTTTGCCAAAAACGCTAGCGTTTAGCGTTTAGCGGATGGAAAATTAGTCCCGTTTGGCAACCGTTTTTAAAATTAGCGTATAACGTTCTTTTACTAGCGTATAACATTTTTTCAGACGCTACTTGAAGGAGTTTTGAGCTTATAGCGTATAGCGTATCATTTTTTCTTCCATTTTTATCCTTACTATCTTAATTAAATTCCTTACATATCCTTCACTAACAAAATAAAATATTAATAGAAATTTTTAAAATTGATTTGTCAGAATTAATATCACTATTTAAATTTATATTTAAGATAAAAAATATAAATTATATTTTTATTTATAAAAAGAATCGTATAACAATCATATCAATATTATTTTTATTATTCCATATTATTTATAAAAATAACTAAAGCTAAATAAATATTAAAATTTAAAATTAATATTTAATCTTTGAAATGATAAATAATTTAAAATAAATTAAAGTGTTAAATTGATAATTACTTTAAAATCAATAATATATATATAAACACACACACACACATATATAAAACTTATATAAAAAAATGCAAACATGTCCTTTTATGTAATTTTACATTAATCAGCTAATCCAGCCGCTAGTTTTACCAAACACTTCAAATCCAATCCGCTAGTTTATCCGTTATCCACTATCCGCTAGCTTATCCGCTATACGATATCCGCTAACTTATCCACTATCCGCTAGTTTTTACCAAACAGAGCCATAATCTATCTATAAACAATACAATTCAATCCCCTATGCAATGTAATTTTGCCATGTGTCATCTTCCATGTACATGAAATGTGTTATCATATGTCATGTGTCAAGTGTCAACACTACAATTTTCAGATTGATTATTGTATTTATAAACTTAACAGATAACAAAAATAACACAACAAAAAAAAGGCACATTACGATATTTTCATTAAAATATTAAAATATTGTTATCAACATTACGTAAATTGCTATCAACTTTGCGAAATTTTGTTTAAATTTAATTAAATGTGGAGATTAGTTAAATTTTAAATTAAAATCCAAATATTAGCTTTAAATTTAAATTTAACTAATCTTATCTAATTTAAATATATAAATCTATAAACAATACAATTCTATCCCCTATGCAATGTAGTTTTGCCATGTGTCATCTTCCCTATGCATGAAATGTTGTCATGTATAAGTGTCAACACTACAAATTTCGGATTTATTATTATATTTATAAACTAAACAAATAACAACAATAACACAACAAAAAAAAAGGCACATTACGATATTTTAATTAAAATATTAAAATATTGTTATCAACGTTATTTAAATTGCTAGCAACATTGCATAAATTTTGTTTAAATTTAGTTAAATGTGGAGATTAGTTAAATTTAAAATTAAAATCCAATTATTAGCTTTAAATTTAATTTAAATTTAACTAATCTTATCTAATTTAAATTTTAAATCTAACTAATCTTATCCAATTATCTAATTTATTTCAATTTTAATTTAACAGATGGAAAACGTGTATCATCATCTTATATCACTTTTTTAAATGTGTAGCAATCATTTTATTTAGTTTGGTAAATCTTATCTACAATAATCTAATGATCACATTTAACTAAATTTAAATCAAACTTCAAACTTACGTAAATATTGTTATCAACATTACGTAAATTGCTATCAATATTACGTAAATTTTGTTTATTCAGCAACATTTGATAAGATTAGTTAAATTTAAAATTCGAATCCAAATATTAGTCTTAAATTTAAATTTAACTAATCTAATCTAATTTAAATTTTAAATTTAACTAATCTTATCTAATTATCTAATTTATTTCAATTTTAATTTAACCGATGGAAAACGTGTATCATCATCTTTTTTCACTTTTTTAAATGTGTAGCAATCATTTTATTTAGTTACGTAAATCTTATCTACAATAATCTAATTTTTAAAATTAAATTTGATTGTTTCGCTTCAATCTCTCTCATAATCTATATATATCTTCACTATTTGTATATTCTCTTCAATCTCCCTATTGATTTGATTTAAAATATCTATGAATATACTTTTCTTGATAACATAACGCCAATCTAGAAAATAAAAAAGGGGAAAACATAGACTGGGAGGGGTTTGGACATGTGGCTTTGTGGTGGATTGTAATAAACCCACATGTCCCATTTTATTTTCAACTTTCATTTTAATGAGGCGTGTGGTTAAGGTTTTTTTTTTTTTCATCAAAGGAATTTTTTTAATTATATTTTATTTTTTATCTGAATATATTTTATGAACTATTTGTTTTAGGTCAATAAACTATACATCCAAAACTCAAAATACATAAAAAAAAAAAAATTCAATAAACTCTCTAACACTTATTCCAAAACAATAGTTTTATTTAAGAAAATAAATAATATATCTATATTTTAATTTTAAGTTAATAATAATGCCTAAATTATTTTGACTTATATGATTCAAAGATTTAATTTGTATCTATTATTAGAATAAAGAGTTTTTAAATTATCAATTAATACTAAAATAGCACTGCATTAAAAGGTTTTATGCTTATAAAAAAATAATTCAAAATCAAATATACAATGTTTTGTCAACATCAGAGTATAATAAATTTGATCATAGCAATGTATCAAATTTTATAATCAATATTTTATTTCTCAATTTAGTAAATATGTTATTTAAACCTAACTAATTATATGATATTCACATACATTATATATTTTATATAATATGTGAATATTTTGTTAAAAACTTTATATAATTCATAGGTCAAAATTCAAAAGTTATCTTAAATACTATATTTTTTTTTGAAAAATAAAAAATATATTAATAATTAACTTTTTCCTAAAAAATTACAATACTGAAATTATTAATCAAATAATTTAAAAATCATCAATAATTTATCCGTACGGTTCAAACTCTAGTTCATTACAAAAGGATGCAAAATTTTAAATCTTATCATATCTGTTCCTAATTCAGGCCCTGACAAAATTTTAACTAATTAACATGAAAAGATAAATAAACTTATCTAACAATAAATTAAAGTAGAATATGATAATCAATCGTATCTCATGTTGCCCACCAAACTCGCCTTGTTATCATCCAAAATAACTTTGGACTTGAAATCAAAGTTGAACAGAACAAGAGTGATTATTTATATTCAAAAGGGGAGAACCAGAATCCGTACACCATACTCCTTCCTTGCCACTGGCTCTGCGTCTTTGTACAAGTTAAGCTATATTCCATTCCACCTGGTCTTTTCCCAAAGAACCTAGTTGAGCCGTGGAGCGTCTCAGAGCGAGATTGCCTTTGATTTTGAAGGAAGGACTCAATTATTTTCACCTTCCTTCCTTTCTTTTAGGGTTTTATCACAAACTCAAGTCTCCAATCATGGACATCAAGGTCAGGAGACCATCCCATGCTGGTTCTTGGTACACCGACAATCGTAAGTCTCTAAAACAACCCAAAATTAATAGATTATTATCATTTATCAATTGAAAATTTATTTTGTTTTTATGTTTTTAAATTTAGCTCAGCAGCTTTCACAAGAACTGGAAGGATGGCTGAGATCATGTGGTCTGACCAAGTCTCCTGATGTACGGGGAGTAATAGCACCGTAAGTCAAAATTGAAAATTGATTTCCAGCTTTTAGAAAATCACGCATTCATACATTAATGTATCATTGAATTAATCCTAGCTTTCCAAACACTTAATGTGTGTTTGGTTCTAAAGTGGAAAGTTGAAGAACTGATTGTTGAAGAATTGAATGTGAGTTTAGCAACCAAAAAAAATTGTCTTTCAAGGTGATTTTGACTGGAAGCTACTTAAAGTAGCTTTTACGTTGGATTAAAAATTTACACTAAGTTTTACATCAAACTTACTTTCAAAATAAAAACATCCAAATATAAATCACTTCACCTTAACCAAATCAATTCTATTCATACGCTTGTCCAAATACACACTCATTATGTGTGATTTTTTGAATGCAGGGAAAAGTTGGCTATACACTCTTCACTCTTGACACCACTTTTTGTTTTCTGATTTCATTTGATTTGACACAAATAATTCTAATCTACTCGTTCTGCACTGGAATGTTATGTTATGTTAGACATGCAGGTTATTCCTATTCAGGACGAGCTGCTGCATATGCCTTTGGAAATATTGATCCATCTAACATGTGCGTCCGTTTATTTCTTTTTCCTATATACCCTCTTCACCGGTTCTTTCAATTTTCCCCCAAAATGTCTCTTGATATATTAATAAAAATAGGATTTTACCTTTTACCAATGTGTGTTTGTCCAAATGGAAGGGGCTTGGATCCCTTAATCATATGATCCTGGGTTCCATCCCTGGATTCATGTATATGGACAAAATACTATTGGGAGATTAGTCTCTCATATCTGGTGAGAGGATGCGTGTTCTCGAGAATCACCTTTTTTCTTATGAACTTGTGGGTTGTTTTTCACTTTGTTTCTATTTTACGGCTACAGCACACGCGTGTTCCTTCTTGGTCCTTCTCACCACTATTACACTCCAAGATGTGCTCTTTCAACTGCAACAGTCTACAAGACACCCATAGGGGACCTTCCTATTGATTTAGAAGGTACATATGTTTGTATAAAATCTTGTCATTGGTTATTCTTTTTTCTTGCATATATTCTTTGCAAGGACGAGATCGTGAGATTTAATTATGAACGCATACTTTTCTTTGCAAAATGTTGATGAATTGTATAAAATTTTTTACACTCTCAACCAATCACAAATCATCTTGTGTGTGACTTTCAAGGTCATGTTTTGGTTTGGTGGCAATTTTTTATTGATTAATAGTGTAAATATTCTTTGCACCAACAAGATATACTAATCAAATCCTTGAAGTAATGCTATGGGTATGTAAAATCAATTTCTTGTTATATTGGTTTTCTATCTGAGTTCTGAAGACTTTACTATTGGCATCTTTCTTTCCATATTGATGACATTTTATGTCTTTGTTTTTTTACCAGTCAACGAGCAGCTTAAAGCTACAGGGAAATTTGAACTGATGAATATTCGCATTGATGAGGCTGAACATAGCATGGAAATGCACTTGCCATATCTTGCTAAAGTATTTGAAGGGTAAAATTTGTTATATAGAGGTTCCGTTCTGAAACTTTGCAACAGAGACTGATTTTGAATGTTGATGCAGGCACAATGTGAAAATTGTACCAATTTTAGTTGGTTCTGTTAGTCCTGAGAATGAAGCTATGTATGGGGAGATACTTGCCAAATATGTAGATGATCCAAATAATTTCTTCTCCGTTTCATCAGATTTTTGTCACTGGGGATCTCGGTGTGTACTGCTTTTACATGTTCAACCATCTTGTTTATTTTATCTCCTAAGGTCTTATGACAAGTGTGCTCTTGTAATTGTCTGAGATGTGGTAACAACATACAGATACACACATGCTTTATTGGTTTGATAGTTTCTTTCCAAAATTTAAAAAATTAGATTATCTCTACTTATTGTCCATGGATATGTATTGTGATGGATACCTCATGTTTCTAATAGCTTGAAGCAGGTGTTGATCATTGTATTGTTTAGGTTTATTCAGTTATTCTCTTAAAACCTCCTGTCTTCTGACTAGTGTTTTGTGTCAGATTCAATTACATGCACTATGACAAGAAACATGGCCCTATATACAAATCTATTGAGGCCTTAGACAAGATGGGCATGGATATCATAGAAACAGGAGGTCCAGATGCATTCAAACAATATCTGATGGAGTATGACAATACAATCTGTGGACGCCATCCAATTAGTGTTTTTCTCCATGTAAGTTCCTTATAAATTGCCACAATTTCCTTATAGAGGTAGCTCTTGTCAAATTCTAGGATCCCAAACTATGAACTTTTAGCAAAGAACAACGTTATTACTGTAACATTTCAATATTAGTATAACTATATATGATACTGTTTTCATATCACACCTCACTAAGAATGAAATTGGTTAACCAATTTGGGAACCTCACCTCCTCACCTACTCCCTCCCAATCCCCACAAATAAAATTAAGTAACAGGTGACAAAAATACAGAAAGATCACTGATACTTTGTTGGTTTTCATTTTGGAAGCTGTACCATACCTTGTACTTGTTTTACCTGTGTATCTTGATGCTTCATAAACACGGCCTGCCTGAAATAAACCAATTAACAGTCCATCGATCAAAGAATTTAGGTAGTTGTTTAAAATTGCTATGATTTGTATTATTAAAGAAGCAAAGAGGACACATAAAAGTAACTGGTACTTTTATGGTTTTCATTCCAGCTTTATTTGCAAGGCCATACAAAAAATCCAGCTTTCATTTTTGAGAAACTGTATGATGATACCTTTTACTAAGTTTTCTAAATTTTTATTGTGTTGAGCCTTGGTTAACACAACCAGCCTGAAGTAAACTGATTGGTAGTCCACCATAATGTTTCAAAATTTGTATGATTTTTATTACTATTGGTCCCATGTGTTTGGTGAAGCATCATTTCTAATGATTTTACTATTGTACTGTTATTTGGAATGTGGGAATATTTTTGAGGTATCTATAGTAAACTTGTCAAGATTGGAAAATGTGATGGCAAGTAGCACTTATAATGGGAAACACCTTGGAATGTCTTTTTGTTGATTTCTCCAAGTTTTAAAATTTACTTCATCTGGAAATCTTTAATATTGTTAAATATAATATTGAATGATCTCTATCTGTATGTGGTATCTGTTGCATCTTACCGCATTAAATGAGTATTTCTATTGGATTGTGATCTTATATTCACTTTCAACATCTTAATCTTGTATCAGATGATAAGGAACAGCTCAACAAAGATAAAAATAAAATTTCTTCGTTATGAACAGTCCAGTCAGTGCAAAAGTACAAGGGATAGTAGTGTTAGTTATGCTTCTGCAGCGGCAAAGATTGATGATTCGAGCTCTAGTTGAAGATATACCTTCGCTGATGGAGCATTCAGCAATTTCATTTCCTCTAAATTGACTTTTTATATTTAAGCTTTGAACAATTGGATATTAGATTCCTTGTTTATAAAAGATCACTTTCACTAACATATATTACTTGTCTTTAGCCATGGATGCTGTTTAATAATCAAATTCTTTGTTTACACTTCTAGTTGGCATCCCAAGCGAATCGTGCTTGGAAGTTGTGACCTGTGAGTATAAATATGCAATTTTTTCATTTTATGGTTGCAATCATCGTATTCTTAATTGCCCTTTGTCAGAATCTGCTTTGTCTGCAATGTTGTGGTAGCTGTGGTGCATTAACTAGTAATGTTTTTTATGTTAGTGATGGCGCAACTCAACTGCTATTGTGGTGCTGAAGTGTTCAATTTGTTTTGTCACAAGACTTTACAAAATAAGTGTTGATTTGAAAATGACTGGTCGTTTTTACACCTTAATTTAGAGGTGTTTATGGTAGAGAAGTTTAAAAATTTGCATCATGTATAAAGTTCATGATGGAATGTTGTGCAGAATGGCTGTTTTGGAGATGAAGTTAGGACCGTGTTGACTAATGCAGAAGTTGCATAATAATTTGAAAGTATAAATCATGGAAATGTTACTGACAGTAACAATGGGGTTATAACAATTGGGTTATAGGATTAAAAGTTTTTCATAGTTAATATCAAATTGCATGAGTAGAATTTGGTTATGTCATGGGGCTATATTATAGTACTTTCTAATTTTCAAATTTTCAAATTCAGGATAATTTACTTATTTAGAAAAAATACAGATTACCTTTTAATATTTGCTTAACCTGCATCTTTGAAGTAATGGGTTTGGATTCTCTTTCATAACATTACCCTCCAGTTAAATCTCAGCCATCAATTATAAAAAAGAGAGAAACTGAAAAATATAAAAAAGGGGAAGATGGAAGTTTTAAGGGTAGAGATTTTTACGTGAGAAAATCCAAGTGATTCTCTATTCCCTCAAGGAGTAATGTAGTTAATATCCCCCACTAAACTCTTCCCAGATATGGTTGACATTGAAACCGTTATTTTATATGTTAAAACAAATGTAAATTAACACATGCACATAAGTTATTCTCCGATTTCCTTCTAACTTCTCTTTAAACCAAAGACTTTCTGCCATGGCAACCATAAACGGAACACGTCATATTCAACAAGAGCAAATATATGAGCAACCGGAGGGTGGTCAAGGTGGTTTGGGTGGGGGAGTTGAGGAGTGTAGTGATAAGGGGTTGAGGGTTCAAACCTCATTCATTAATAAAAATACTAACATTAACATACTAACATTTGTCTATAAAAAAACAAAACAAGCGCAAATACATTAAATATTATCGCATTCATCAAGAGCAAAAAGTTTAAGGAAAGAAAGGTGTTAATGTGTATAGGAGTGTTAGAATAAGAATGTTTTTCCTTTATTATTTATTCTGATCTAGTCAGGCCGAATAAGCTAAGGCCCATGTCTCATATGCATGTATATACACGGTTTGTTTTTCCCTTAGTTCAATTAGTGAGAAATAGAAACATTCTTTAGATGGTATCTAGAGCCAAAAACCTAGGTTAGGTTAAAACTCAGATTCCGACGGCTGCCCTTTCCTCCGGTGAGCTCAACCCAGTTTTCGGCGACTACTCCAGCGACCTTTCCGACATGCCTCAGCTCTCACCGCTGGTACCACCATGTGCGTCTCCTCACCACCGGCCCATCCCTTCGGACGTCACTCTGAGCAGAGCCGTCACGCGCCGCCCCATGCTCCTACTGCCACGTTCAGTTTCTGGCATATCTCTCCCTCTCTGGCACGCGTCTGTCTTCACCGCGGTCACCATTGTCACCGCTTCACTCCGGCTAGTCTGACCCAGTGGTCAGTTACTTTCGCCGTCGTCACGTCGCCACTGTCCACCGCCATTGACTTTTCTGGGATGGAATGTTTTTCTTTGATTGTTCCATTTTTGGGGAGCGTTTCTCCCACTCCCGCCTCTAAAAGTCAAGTTTGGACTTATTTAGAGCTTTCTTTTTCCACACATGGCGTCACCATCTTCTTTACGAAAGTCCAGAAGCTTTTTTGGGCACCTTTACCTCTTCACTAGCCATTGCAACAAAAAAAATGGTGGGTTCCTCTAATTTTGTTTCATGGTCCAAGGCCGTTGAGAAATGGTGCATAGGTCAATGCCTTAAGGATCACTTGACCACTAGGCTAGATGATGTGAAGTCTAAAAAGGATAACTGGGAAAGAGTTGATGCATTACTATGTACCCTTTTGTGTCAGTCCATTGATCCTTCCCATCACAATATCTACACTAATTTTGATACTAATATAGATAGCTATAAACACGAGAAGGGAGTTGAATTGTGTTTATCAGATTTTGAAACAAAGTTAAAATCTTTTCATACACAGAGACTAAGTTCAGACAAGTGTTTTCACAAGGTTACTTTTGATACCCCATTAGTTTTTCACATAAAAACACACAATTATGCAAGAGTAAAACTGTTTGATATTCACACTTAAACCCTTTTAGTTAGATGACAGATAAAGATAAACAAGGTAACTAAAGAGATAAGGATAGAGATATCAAACACATCTATTTATCCTGGTTCACCCTTTAACAATTAGGGCTACGTCCAGTCCTTGACAGCACCAAGTTTTCTCCACTATAAATGATCAGGTTACAAACTTCAAGTATTCTTTACACACCTAGCCTCTTCAGGCTCCAAGACAAGTATTCTTTGCTCACCTAGCCTCTTCAGGCTCACTCAAGTTGTTTTGAGAAAATATTGTAATAAATACAATTTGCAAGTCTTTCACTAACATTCAGAGGAGTGAATTAAATGTGAAGTATCGAAATACTGTGTAATAACTTCAAATGATTGAAGAATACAGATTGAAAGAATGAAGGATTAATTATGCAGAGTAATGGCTCTTTAATGCTGTGTATTCTCTATCTTCATCTTCAATGTCTTATGTATTTATAGGCTCCAATCATTTTGAATCCGTTAGAGACATTCCTGCAAAGTTTGGCTTCAAGTTGAGCTCCATTAAATGCAATAGAGTCGTTCGGGCAACCATTAATACAAGAGGTACATTGGTTGTACTCTAACATGTAAGTCCAGTGCTTTATGCTTCGCACAGCAGCCAAATCAGAATTGTGCAGGTTGCTTTTGTACTTTGCTGAACACATTTCCATTTTCATGCAATTCTTAGTTGTACTAGGAATAAAGCATATTAGAAGCACTTCGTTTATGAGCTCCTAGGTTGCTTGTGGCCTTCTGACTTTCTTGATAAACGTGAGAAAGAGAAAACATCAGTGACTTCTTCTTTTGGAGACATCTCCAAAAAGCTTCGTTGTCCTTGTGTTCTTTACTGAAGGACCACAGACAAGTGAGGGCTTTAGACAGGTTGAATTCTTAAAGCAGATAAGTCAACATTCCAGTCAGCAGACAAGTTGACTTTCACTCTACAGACGTATGATCTTTTATGTGGGCAGACAGGTGTAAAATGAATTCTCAATTTAGTGATCTCCACACTAGATAGACAGGCCATCAACCAATATGAAGTTCAATTAAATCATTAACAAATGTTTAGTTTTCATCAAAACTTAAGGCAAATGCACATCAAACATTTAGAGACTTAACAGATACTTGCTATGACTTGTCGAAACAAGCCAAATCACTTTATACCAATGACATTCAGCAACTGTATTCAGTTGGTGATAAGTTGATTCATCTTCACAAGCTGGAGGGAATGACGGTTCCTGATTTTGTTGGTCAGGTGTCCTCCATTCAGGTTGAGTTTAATGCTCTTTTATCTGCTGGTAAAACTATGGATGAGGAGTTGAAACAATGTGATAAGTTCTTTATGGTCTATACTTTGGCCTCTATGCGCCCGATCTTGCTGCTGTTATGGATCAAATTCTTGCTAGCGCAACTATTCTTACCTTACAGGAGGTCTTTTCTCATCTTTTTCGTGTAACATTTGTACCTTCACCAGGGTCCTTTACTGGGGATAGTTCTGCATTAGTTTCTTCTCAGTTTTAGCGGAGTCCTCGGGAGTAACAAGGTGGTGACTGTAGAGGCGATCGGGTACCTTGCCCTAAGTGTACTCATTGCCATAGATGGGGACATACTAGAGAGAAGTGTTATAAGTTACATGGCCATCCTCCTCGCGTCAACCTTGTTCATTCTGATGAGACTAAGCCTGCTCAGCCTAGTGGCCCTTCAGATCAGTACCTTGGCCCTCCACAGTAGTGTTTTGTCACACCCACTGGTGTTGATTATGATGAGTATCTGAGGCACCGTGCATCACAACAGTCATCCTCATCCGTTATCTTGGTTGCCATTTTGGTAATCCCATTGCTTGCATTACCCACTCATCACCTCTTGGCCCTTGGGTCCTTGATTCTGGTGCCTCTGATCATATTTCTGGTAATTCTCTTTTACTCTCTACCTTTACGCACTCCGACTCCTTGCCACCTGTCACTTTGGCCAATGGCACTAAACAGGTTGCTACAGCTGTTGGGAGTGCAAAACCTTTACCTCTTATTCCTTTAGATTATGTTTTGTATATTCCTAATTGCTCGTTTAATATTGATTTATGTGAGTCATCTTACTCGTACCCTAAATTGTTCCATCACCTTCACTAATAATTATGTTGTTATCCAGGATCGCAGTACGGGATAGGTGATTGGCACAACACGTGAGTCACAAGGTCGTTATCATCTTTCACCATCATTTGTTGCTTGCACCACCGCTTCATCTCCTGATCTTCTTCACAACCATTTAGGCCATCCATGTTTATCCAAGCTTCAGATGATGGTTCCTAGTCTTTCTTCTTTATCAAATTTTGATTTCAGTCATGTCAATTAGGGAAACAGTCTAGAACATCTTTTCCTAGGCTTGTGAATAATCGGGTTGTGTCCCTATTTGATTTAGTTTGTTCTAATATATGGGATCCTAGTCGTGTAGTTTGTGTCTGGTTTTCAATACTTTGTAACCTTTATTGATGACTATTCTCGTTGCACTTAGTTGTATTTATTGAAAAATCGATCGGAGGTGTTATCCATGTTTGAGAATTTTTGTGCTGAAGTTAGAAACCAATTTAAAACAAATATTCAAGTGTTACAAAGTGACAATGCTTATGAGTACTTTTATGCAGCTTTCAATCATTTTATGTCTACTCAGGGGATTGTTCATCAATCCTCTTATGCTTATACACCTAAACAAAATGGAGTTGTTGAATGTAGGACATTTAATTGAAATAACTTGTACCCTCTTACTTCATAATAATGTTCCTATTCACTTCTGGGGTGATGCGGTTATTGCTGCATGCTATCTTATTAACCACATGCCCTCTTCTGTTCTCCAAAATCAGGTTCCTCACTCCATTTTATTTCCTGATTAGCCATTGTATGCTCATACCCCTCGTGTCTTTGCTTTGTACATAACATGGTTCCTGGACATGATAATTGTTGTCAGCGAAATCCATCAAATGCATCTTTTTTGGCTACTCTCGTGTTAAAAAAGGTTACAAATGTTACTCTCCATATGCCCATCAGCACTATCTCTTTGATGATGTTACCTTTTTTTATTCTTCTCCTTTCTATTTTTCCTCTTTCTCTTCTTCTCCTCTATGTCATTCCATGACAGAAGTTTTACCTCTTCCATGTCCTCCATCTTTTTTTTTTTCCGACTAACACTAGTGTACCTGAGTCTACTCCCTCCTTTGTGCCTTTGCAGGTTTATTGCCGCCGCTAGCAGCCTCCTGTGGAGGTCTCTCCGGTGGCCTCTGCTGACTCACCTCCTGCTCCAGCATCTCCACTTGCTGCGGACTATACTCCTAGTGATCATCTTCCCATTGCTGTTAAAAAAGGTACTCGTTCCACCCGTAACCTCATCCTATTTATAATTTTGTTAGTTATCATCATTTGTCTTCAACATATTATGCCTTTATCTCCTTCCTGTCTATTGTTTTTATTCCTAAATCGCCTAGAGAGGGTCTTTCACATCCAGGATGGCGACAGACAATGTTGGATGAGATGATTGCACTTCATGCTAATGATACTTGGGAGTTAGTTCCTCTTTCTCTAGGTAAATCTCCTGTTGATCGTCATTGGATTTACACTGTGAAGGTTGGTTCTGATGGTCAAATTGATCGTCTCAATGCCCGTCTAGTTGCTAATGGGTACACTCAAATTTATGGTCAAGACGATACTGACACCTTTTCTCCAGTGGCCAAGATGTCCTCTGCTCGTCTACTTCTTCCAATGGCTGCCATGCGTTCTTGGCCTTTGTAACAATTGGACACTAAGAATGCCTTTCTTCATGGTGAACTTCAGGAAGAAATCTATATGGAGCAACCTCTTGGATTTGTTGCTCAGGGGGAGTCTAATCTAGTTTACAAACTTTGTCGCTCTCTTTATGGCTTAAAGCAATCTCCTTGGGCATGGTTTGGAAAATTAGTACTGTCATTCAAGAATTTGGCATGGATCGTTGTGCATCTGATCATACTGTTTTCTACAGGCACGATTCTCAGGAACAATGCATTTAACTGGTTGTTTATATCGATGACATTGTTTTAACTGAAAATGATCGGGATGGCATTAATGAACTAAATCAGCACCTCTTTCATCACTTCCAAGACTTGGGCTTGCTCAAATAATTTTTGGGTATATAAGTTTCTCAATCTGACTATGGTATTGTTGTGTCTCAACAGAAGTATGCATTGGACCTTCTTGAAGTGGGTAACATGTTAGATTGCAAGCCGATAGACACTCTTATGGATCCTAATGTCAAACTCCCTCCAGGACAGGGGGAGCCTCTTGCTGATCCTGGAAGTTATCGGAGACTTGTTGGTAAGTTGAATTATCTTACCATCACACGGCCAGCCATTTCATTTGTTGTTTATATGGTGAGCCAATTTCTACAGCCTCCTTGGGAAAGTCATTGGAATGTAGCTATTCCAATTCTGAGGTATGTCAAGGGATCCCCTAGTCAAGGTTTATTATATGAGAATAAAGGTCACATTGAAGTAATTGGTTACTCTGATGCTGATTGAGCTAGGTCCCCTTCTGATAGACATTCTACCTCAGGATATTGTGTCCTTGTTGGAGGCAATCTTGTCTTTTGGAAAATCAAGAAGCAAGAGGTTATGGCTAGATCTAGTGTTGAGGAAGAGTATCGAGCTATGACGTTAGTTACATGTGAACTCATGGATTAGACAACTAATTCGAGAACTAAAATTTGCAGAAGTCTCCTAAATGAAGTTGTTTTGTGATAATCAAGCAGCTCTTCATATTGCCTTTAATCATGTTTTTCAGGAAAGGACCAAACACATCGAAGTAGACTGTCATTTTATTAGATAAAAGGTGCTTTTTGGATGTATTGTTACAGACTACATCAACACCAATGACCAACTAATGAACATCTTCACTAAGTCCCCTAGGGGTCCATGTGTTGGGTTCATTTGTGACAAGCTGGGTGCACTAATCTATATGCTTCAGCTTGAGGGGAGTGTTAATGTATATAGGAATGTTAGAATAAGAATGTTTTTCCTTTATTATTTATTTTGATCTAGTCAGGCCCAATAGACTAAGGCTCATGACTCATGTGCATGTATATATATAATGCCTGGCAATTTTAATAATTTAAAATTATAAGCTTAAATAACTTTATGCTGAATAATTTAAACATTTTCCAATGCATCCAGGTTTCACATGGTTTTTTATTTTTTTGTGAATATTTTTTTTAAAATAAAGTAAGCTACAATAAAAAAAATGCTCTAAGATTTTCTTTGTAGAATTAAATAAGGATTTTAAGGTAGAAAAATGATGGTACATAACTGACATAGTAATTAATTTATTTTATGGTGTCTAATATTTAATTTTTGGGTCTTGCCCATAATGACTTTAGTAAAGGACAATATTGTCCAATGGTTTATGATATATTCTTTTTGTTATTTTTGCCAAATATCAAAAGAGGGCTTAGGGTTTGAGTAGACGAGACATTGGGAGAAGAAGGAGCAAAAGGAAAGGTTTGGAGCTTGGGTTCTCTTCCCCATTTTCATTTGGCTTTTGAAATCTATGAATCTTCAATCTAAGGTGAGGGAATATGTGTTTATTATTACTATTATTATTATTATTTTATGAGCTTGAACATTCATCTTGATGTGATGATGCTGAGGCAAACAAGCAAAATAATCTGTCTAATTATTAGTATGTTTGAATAGATAATTATACAGAGTAATGCACTGTTATAGGGGAATATCCCCATTTTTGCGTAAAACTGCAGCAGAGATTTGCTGCTCGCCCCCTGGGTCGGTGCCCCTACATCTCCTGAACTAAAAGTAGAGGTGCTAAATGAATTGCACAAAATTGATTGAATTAAAGTTTATTAATACATATTGCATTGAACTTGTTGAATTGAGTTTATATACATATACTGTACATAGCGCGAGAAATGAAAGGCAAATGAAGGACCATTATTATACATTGCGTAGAACCATGGCAATGAATGATTATATATATATATATATTGTATTATGAACTTGCATTCATAAAATACTGTGTGTGGGTAGTTAAAAAAAAGAAAAAGAATATGATATGTGTATAATAAAATGATTGGACAATGAATATCTTCACTAGTGACGAGTGAGTTGATTGCCTTATTGAAAAATGCTATTGTATGATGATATAACTTAAGATTGATTGCTCTGATGGTGGACTTTTAAGTTTGAGATAATTATGGATTTGTTTATGTATATATTTTTTTTTTAGGTTTTATGATGCCTGTGAGAATGTATTTGATGGGCCAATGTGTTGGCTTTATCTTATTTGATATTGATGGCTATATTATTGTTTTGATTGATTGTGATTGAAGTAACTAGGCGTACTTAGTGGAATGAATTGTAATGATTTTGGCTATGAATCTTTGGGTATGTTGTAACACCCTGTTTTTCGTATGCTTCTTTATCAGTAAATACATACTTTAATGTGTTTATTTTTTATAAAATCCAGAGGATGATTTTATTTAAAATAAAATCATTTTCTTGTGTTGTTTTATTGTATAAAGTCAGTAAAATTTTCGGTCGAAAATTCAGACGAAAACCGATCCAGGTTCTTACTGCCAATACAAGTTTATTGAGCTAGAGACCAAATTTTAATTCGTGAACGAGGCGGTTAGTGTTTTTATGATGTTCTGTGTGGGTTTGGAGTTTTTCGAAAAATCTTGTTCGGGGCCAAATCTTAGGGATTTCCCGGGCGAAATCGTTGGGAAATACGATCGGGGAAGTTATCTGATACGCAATGGAGCAGAGCATCAAGAGGATGAAGTGACTTGATGAGAATGTTATGACATAATAGAGTGTAACAGAGAGTGAGAGAAAGAGAGAAGAAGAGAGTGAGAGAAATCTGATTCTGTTTTTCAGAATCTTATTATTGATGAACAGAGGAAATGCTTTTATATCTTTTACAATGTAACTGCCACAACTAACATAATGTAACTGTCAAGGCTGCCATAACTGAATGTTGCTGACTCAGCACATTCAGTTATGTGTGTACAATTTCAGTTGTGTGTGTATAACAACTAAGCTAAGTATATACTCTAATAGCCTCCCCTCAAGGTCAAGGTGGTTGCTGAGATGAAACCACATTGATCTTGGCTCTTAACTCAGCAAATTTGGAGGAGGAGAGTGGCTTGGTCAGGCAGTCTACTAGCTGATCTGAGCTTGGAACATGAATGACTGATAATGACTTTGAGAGGACTTTCTCACGAACAAAATGAATGTCCAGCTCCATGTGTTTTGTTCTAGCATGGAGAATCGGGTTATGAGCTAGGCTGACTGCACTGAGGTTGTCACACAGAAGCTTAGGAGCAGTGAAGGGGACTGAGTTCAGTGAGTAGGGATTGAATCCAAAGAGTCTCTGCAGTGGTATTGGCCATGCTGCGATACTCAGCTTGTGCTGGAGCGGGCTACCAACTGCTGTTTCTTGGAGCACCAAGAGACCAGGTTAGGTCCAAAGAAAATACATGATCCAGAGGTGGATCTTCTGTCATCCGGTCACTGGCCCAGTCAGCATCACAATAGGCCATCAGAAAAAAGGCGTGGCAAGAAGCGGGGCGAAATGTAGACCATAATGAATGGAGCCTTTGAGATATCGAAGAATGCGTTTCACAGCTTACCAATGAGTATCAAGAGGATTAGCCATGAACTGACAGACCTTGTTGACACTGTAAGCAATGTCTGTCCGAGTAAGGGTAGCATATTGGAGAGCTCCAACAATTGATCTGTACAGGTGAGGATATGCCATAGAGTCTGTGCCATGTTTGGTGAGCTTGCTGTTGCTAACCATGGGGGAAGAGATTCCCTTTGCATCAGACATTTGTGCCTTGGATAGCAAGTCTCGAATGTACTTGCTTTGAGTGAGCAGCAGAGCACCATTGGAGAGGTGGGACACCTCAACCCCAAGGAAGTAGTCTAGGTTGCCAAGCTCCTTAAGAGCAAACTGTTGGTTCAACTTCTGTATCAGATCAGTAATCAAAGAGGGTGAGGAACCAGTAATAATGATATCATCTACATACACCAAGACATATAGGGAAATGCCACCCTTGGAGTAAATAAAGAGGGAAGGGTCACACTTGCTAGTGACAAAGCCATAGTGCAAGAAGGCAGAGGCAAGGCTTTCATACCAAGCCCGAGGTGCCTGCTTGAGACCATACAGGGCTTTATGCAGTTTGCACACCAGATTTTGACTAGTGTGTTCAAAGCCAGGGGGATGAACCATGTATACTTCTTCATGGAGAACCCCATTTAAAAAACGCATTGTTGACATCAACTTGTTTAATGGTCCATTTGTGAGTGATAGCCAAAGAAAGAATGATCCTGATTGTTACTGGTTTAACAACTAGGGAGAAAGTTTCATAAAAATCAAACCTGTGTTACTGATGGAATCCCTTGGCCACTAATCTGGCCTTGAACTTGTTCAAAGTCCCATCTAGGTTTTCTTTGACTCGGAAGACCCATTTCAACAAATTGTTGTTCTGTTTGGTGGAAGAGGCACTAAAGACCAAGTGTCGTTCTTGAGGAGAGCATTATGCTCATCCTTCATGGCTGCTAGCCAAGGAGGACTGGAGAGAGCCTCTTTAACAGTCCTATGTTCAACATGACTAAGAAACAGTTTGGGGGGTAAATGTCCAGTTTTGGACCTTGTAGCCATAGGGTGAGTATTAGCAGGCTGAGTGGGAGAGGAACTTGGGGAAGAGGCAGACTGTGGCACCAAGGCATAAGAGGATGAAGATGGAGAGGACTGGGCAGAGTGAGCAGGGTTGAGAGAAGCAGTGGAATCATCAGAGGGTGAAGGTAATTGAACAGAGTGAGGAATACTAGGAGATGACTGCAATACTGGACCTGGAGAAGAAGTAGCAGGGGTGCGGTGAGGATCAGTGGGTGAGTCAAAAACAGATTGAGTGGGAGAAGATGGTAAGGAAGGTGGTGGGTGTTGGTTGAGAGGAGTGACATGAAGAGGAGGGTAGGTGGGTGTAGGAGTGGATGTAGGGTAAGTGGAAGAAGGTGAAGCAGAAGCATTGGACTGAGAAGGGAATAGGTGAGTGTAAGGGAATTTGGCTTCATTGAACAAAACATCTTTAGAAATGAATATTCGGCCATTGGAGTCAAGACATTTATGCCCTTTGTGCTGTGGGGACAGACCTAAATAGATGCACTCAGAGGACCTAAATTGGAACTTATGTTTGTTGTAAGGTCTTAAGAAAGGAAAGCAGGCACAACCTAGAATTTTAAGGTTTGAGAAGTCAGGAATTGAGCCATAAAGGGCATGATAAGGTGAAGAGTGGGAGGTTAGGACTGCTGTGGGCAATCTGTTAATCAGATACACAGACTGTGTAAAGTTGTGATCCCAAAATTGGAGAGGAAGAGAGGAATGGGATAGCATAGCAAGACCCATCTCCACAATTTGCCTATGCTTTCTCTCCACAGTCCCATTTTGATGGGATGTGTGAGGGCAAGTGAGACAATGAACGATGCCTAACTCTCCCAAATACCTGGTGAAAGGGCAAAATTCTCCACCCCAATTAGATTGTACAACTTTGATAGAAGCTGAGAACCGAGTTGATATCAAGGCAGAAAACTGTTTAAAGGCAGTGAGTGCATCATATTTTTGCTTAAGGAAATAGATCCATGTGAACCTAATGTGGGCATCCACAAAGGTGATGTAATAGGTGTATCCACCAAAGGAGGTAAGGGGAGCGGGTCCCCAAAGGTCTGTGTGAATTAATTCAAAGGCAACGGAGTGAACAATGAGGGAAGGAGGTGCATGCAATATATGAGATTTAGCTAGGCAACAGGCATTGCAAAATTCATTTGATGCTTTATTCAATGAAGGTATATTACACAGTTGTAGGACAGCCTTTACAGTATGATTATTGGCATGTCCTAACCTATAGTGCCAAGTGGCAAAGGTACTAGTTACAGCAGAAGTATTGTCTGAAAGCTCACTAGAAATTGAAGGAGACATAGTGTGCTGAAGGCATAGAGAGGAAGGCTCTTTGAGAATGTTGATGTCTTGGAAGCTGTAAAGACCATCAGCACCAAGAGAGCCTTCAAGGAGAATGCGACTAGAACCCTGTGATTTCACATAGCAAGAGAATGGGTGAAATTCAAAATATACATTATTATCTCTAGCAAACCTAGAAACAGAGACAAGATTTTTGGTGATGTTTGGCACAAGTAATAGATTTTTCAGAGAGAAAACTACATGAGGATTGGAAGGAGAAGGGAATTTAGATGAACCTATGGAGTTTATGGGAAGACCTTGACCATTTCCCATTAGAACTTGTTCTTGTCCACCAAAGGGATTGCTGTGACTTAGGTTGCTTGGATCAGTAGTGATGTGGTGTGAGGCTCCCGAGTCAGGAAACCAGGCATTACTGTCAAAGGACCTTTGTAAGGGCTCTTGAGTATTTGGCACAAATTTTGGTTGTTGCATCACCATATTAGCACTAGGCTGATGTTGAGTAGATAGAGGTGATGCATAAGACTGGTGTGAGGCAGAGCCATGACTCCGAGATGGTTGGCTATACACTGAATTTTGATTTGCCTGATGCTGAAGTGAAGGAGGAGGTCGTTCAAATTGATGGTCAAACCTGTACCAACAATTGTATGCATCATGACCATACTTGTCACAGAGTTGACAAGTTGGTTTTGGTCCTCCACGGCCACGGCCTCTTCCTCCACGACTACGGCCTCTTCCTCCACGGCCACGATGACTACCCTGAAAGGTACTTTGGTGTTGGTAATTTCCACGAAAATTGTTTTGAGCAGTGTTGCTAGCTGACTCATGTAGATTCGGTGCATGAGCAACATTAGCGGTCACCAATGGCAAGGGGAGTTCTTGACGAAATTTTTCAAACTAAGCATCTTGCATCAGTAAGAGCGCCTCAATGTCATCGACTGGCGGAGAATCTGCTCGTGAATAGATCATCATGACTAGGGAATTGAATTCTTCAGGGAGTCCCTCGAGAATAGTGTCGATGTGATCCTGTTCTGTGACCGAGTCACCAATCGCTTGCAAGGACTCAATTAGGGCACGAATTCGCAACAGATACTCCGGAATTGAACGCGTGCCTTTCTTCGTGTTCTTCAACTCGGAGCGAAACTGACGAACCTTGGTTCTGAGGTGTGCATGGAACTGTTTATGGATTTTCTCCCATACCTGCCACGAATGCTTGCATCCGATAAACCTAGGGAGAATCGAAGGTGATAGCGAGCCTAGAAGCCATGTGAAGAGCATCTGATCTTGAACTATCCAAAGTTGATAGGCATCAGATTTGATACCTAACGCGCGATTCGTTTCAGTGGTGAATTGAGGAGGAATCGAAGGATTCACTACGAATCGGTGGAGCTTATGCGCGATAATCACCGCCTCAATTTACTGTTTCCAGAGGAGGTAGTTCTGATCGTCAAGCTTAATGGAAATTGTAGGGTTGAAGGATGCAGGAATCGAAGAAGACGCAGGAGCGCCAGAAACAGAGCCAAACAGATTATTGGATTCCGCCATGGAAGAGACGAAGAAGGATCAGGCCCAGAAAAAAGCTCTAGATACCATAATAAAGTGTAACAGAGTGAGAGAAAGAGAGAAGAAGAGAGTGAGAGAAATCTGATTATGTTTTTCAGAATCTTATTATTGATGAACAGAGGAAATGCTTTTATATCTTTTACAATGTAACTGCCACAACTAACATAATGTAACTGTCAAGGCTGCCATAACTGAATGTTGCTGACTCAGCACATTCAGTTATGTGTGTACAATTTCAGTTGTGTGTGTATAACAACTAAGCTAAGTATATAATCTAATATGACACACCTCAAAAGGTGAATCATGACTTTTTTTTTCAAAAATCTCACTTTTTCATCTTTCTCTCTCCAATCACATCACCTTAACTGCTTATCCTCTCTACAAGCAACCCACCTTTTTCTTCACTTCTTTCTTCCTCTCCCAAAACCGTGACCCTCTCCTCTCACTCTCTATAAACACTCTTCATTTCCACACTTCATCACTTTCCTCCATTTCTCACATTTACACTTTACTACATTTCTTCTTCTTCTTCTTCTCTCTTACAAAGTTTACATTTTTATCTCTTAGAGTTCTTCATCAAAGTTGTTCATCTTGTTAAGGGTAATACTTCTATGTAGTTCTTTTTCAAAGTTTTATCTTTTATTTCAAAGTTTTATTCATATGTCATTTATGTGCTTTTAACATCTAAAACCTCTCAAAAATGGTAGAAAACTCCTTTTGAGTTGAAACCACTTTCTATATTCTTGTATTTACTCATACCAACACATACTAAAAGGTTGTGCAAAACAAAGTTTCCTAACCTCTTCTTCCTAAGGAGGCCGAAACCATGTATATGGTTTAGGTGAATCTTGTTTCAACTTTTGCATGTATGAGTTTGTATTTGAGTTTCATTTCTAAGATGATCATGGACCAAGGCTCCCTTATGTTAAAGGATGTTATGTCTAAGTGATTGGAAAGTTTAAATATTTTTATCCTATTTTTTATGTAAAGACCAAAACTAGTGAGTTGTAAGGCAATGGTGTTTAAGTTTTGTTTTCCAAAATGATCATGGATTAAGACTCCTTGATATAGAAGGATGCTAAGTCCAAGAGATTAGAAAGTTTGAAGATTTCTAACCCCTATTTCTTGAAAAGGCCGAAACCTTAAATGGTTATGGCAAAGATGTTGAGTTTTGTTTTCCAAAGTGATCATGGACTAAAAAGCTCCTTATGTTAAAGGATGCTATGTCTAAGTGATTGGAAAGTTTAAAATATTTTCTTGCTTTATTTTCCTATGATGGTCGAATGTAACATTTGACCTAGGATGTATTATTTTATTTTGTTTTCCAAGATGATTATGGATTAAAGCTCCTTCATGTTAAAGGATTCTATGTCCACAAGATTAGATGATTTAAAGATCTCTAACCTCACAAACTTGTTAAGGACGAACCTAAGAGTTCATGGTCTAAGACATTTGATTTTTCCATTTTTTGAAATGATCATGGTTTCAAGCTCCTTACTATGTATGGATGTCAACCTAAAGAGATTGGAAAGTTTAGAAATTCCTAGCCTATTTAACTATGCTTGGCCGAAACCCTAAGTCAAGTACTTAGTGGAATTTTTAATTCAACTTTGTTAAAAGATTGTTGTTTATGAACTTCTAGCACTTAAGGATCATAAATCCAAGAGTCACATAAATTTCGGAAACCCCTAATCCTAGTTTATTGTATGAACCGAACCTATACCTTGTGGTTAGTGTTCTCGAGTTGATTTTTTTTAACTCATGATTTTATGTTGGTAACCTTAGACTTCCATCATCGGAGAAGCGAGGACGTTCATAAACCTTCTTTTCAAATCCAAAACTCTTAACTCCGACGTGAGGTAAGAGGGGATTTCCTAAAGATATTCAATAACTGTATGCATGTGTGTAAGTGTTTAACTGGGTATTTATATGTTGATTGAGCTTACTTGGTTATATAATGTACTTGAACTGTTATGCTATTATCTGATGTTGAACTGTGCTTGTTCTAAATGTTATAATGCATATCTGTGATGAATTGCTTTCAACTGTGATATTAGCATTGAACTGAGAATATATACTGCTGTTGATTGAAAGTTTGCTAAGCCAGACTTGTGGCTGTGCTCAACTGTTATAAGGATTAAAAACCTTAATAAGCTTTGAAGATGGAAGGATTGATGTTCTTTTCCAAAAGCTCATTAACTTAAAGTACTTGCTTTAAATGTTGAAATGGTTTCGGTGAACTATTGTTATACAAGAGAAAAATCCTTTTCGAACTTTGTGTCTTCAAGTGAAAACTTTCAAGATTATTTGCCAATATCCTATTGGGGATTTTCAAAGATAAAAGTATTTCAAAGATGCTTTATAAAAGATTTTCAAAGAAAATGTTTTCTACTAAATGTTTTAGAAACTTTCCGATAGCCTGGATAGGTTATCGAGGATTCGGTTTTGAATTTGATTTTCACTGAACAAAAAATAAGTACTTAAGAAAGAGAATCTAGTACGCGAGACGTCGCCTCTAGTATTCAGTTATATGCACGTGATCTTGGATCAGTGTTAATTCGGGGCCATGAGTCCTATTCATGATGTTCTGGAATAGAGTCCAATTCTCGAAATCGAGGACAGTGCGTTCTGATTTCGTTGTTATGGGCTTTTGTCCTTATCATGTTAAGTTCAAAACATAAATAAAAACGTAAGTGATTTATATGACCACAACCCTTGACTGCGGCATCGGTCCCCGACGTTGTGATTGAGCATTCGGACTGTGTGTCCTATGCTTCTAAGTTTTCAAGTGATGGGGAAATGATGATTAAGTCGTTAGCTTTGAGCTGCGACAACGAAAAAGAATGAACACAAAGAAAACCTATTGAATAAAATATTTTCTCATGTGCATTTCCCTAGGCAGACGTGCTTTCTTACATATCAGATACAAGATGGTATCTGGGAGTCAGTCCATGTGATCGGTTCAGAGGCACATATGACGTTGCTCATCCTGAGACCTTAAATGCATGAGTGTATGGAGGCAACTACCCGGTGGGCTAGAGATTGACCAACTCTAATTCTTCTCCAGTGGAAAACAGTGTTGATATCTCATGAGATTAAGTTAGAGCCTGATATTGAAGTGCCATGCATATTTTCAAAGGTTGACTATGCGGGTTTGAAACCCTTTGATATAACACTGTTATGTTACGTATATGCATGATTTAATTGCTTGTATGATTATGTGATGTATGTATCATGTATATGGTTGTTGTGGGATATATCTTATGACGGTATCTCACTCTTGCACATCTGTATGTTCTGTTCTTTTCTTCTTGTATTGGGTATGCGCGTGCTTTTAGATGGATCCGAACGTTCCCTTGGCACAGTCGAGCTCGAGGAGCGAAGTGTTTGATCATGCTGGGACGGCAGGGAACTGGACTATACATGAGGGTACGACGACCGCGACGTATCGAGGACCAGTCACGACTATCGAGACGAATGCTAACGGAGTACCCGTACGAAGGGTTCATACCGTCGAGACGAGGACTGTGGCGCTTCCACCTCCATGGTACCACCTTCATACGCTACAAGTCATTGGTCTCCTTCATGAGCATTTTGATCCAGTTGAACTGCTTGCGGAGGATCCAATGGAGGTGGATCCCGAGGAAGAGCCTCTTGAGCTGATAGAGGTCGAGGACAAGGAGGAGGAGGAGGAGGAGCCAGAGTACCATCCGCAGTATCCCGGAGATGACGATGTCCCTATCGACGATGGCGGTGACGTTATCGATCCGGCATCTGATATCTCGTCTGGGGGTAGCGTCTATGGTCACTCTGCAAGCAGGAGGCATTGGTAGATCGTTCGTCGGCTTTTGGAGTTGTCCCGACAGTCCCTAGGCCTTTAGAGTCATCTTTTCAGTCTTGTACCCAGTTCCCTATCCCTGGTTTGATGTTTCTTTTTTTACCTGTTTCTTCAGTAGCTGTTTTAGTGTATGTTGGCCAGTTCAACAATGCCTGTTTTGTAATCAAACCTAAGATCCCAAGTGGGACAGTTATAGTTATATGTATGATATTTATTTTCATGTTGAGTGTTCATCATCTTTTCTTAGCTTCTTTTAACCAAAAAAAAATTTTGAGTACCCTTTTCAGTAACCCTATATAAAAGGTTATTTTTCCGAAAGCGACCAGCGTTTTAAATAAGTTTCTTTTCTGCAACGGGTAACCATGTGATTCCGGGTTTGAGGGTGTCGCATATGCCAACCGGAGAGCGGGAGGCTCCGATATATAAATATTACCGTCGGGATGAGGGCATGGGTGGAGCCAGACCAGGATGATTGGGAGGGCCAACTATAAAGATTAAAGTTTGGCCAACAAATATTATGTATCAAATTTCATTCAAAGTGATCATAACGATGTGTTTCAAAATGTTAATTACATTAGTGATATATCAAAATACAAAACACCTATTCTGCATTTCACAAAAATCATCTATAATTAAACTATACTAAACTTTTCAGCAATTTTCTTTTTAATGTATAATCAAATCTATGTTAAACTGTAATACCCTATGTCACATTCTCATGTATTACATAAAGTATCACATGGAGGTTAGACATAAATAAATAATAACATAGTGGCAGAAGCCATACATTCTCTAGTTAATACAAATTATGTCCACCACATTAAAAATAAAAAAATCGAGTTTCAAGCAAAGGCATTAACCAGATAATATTACGTACTAAATCTGGTTTTAACAAGGAATTTTACAAAAGTCCTCAATGGCAGAAGTCCTTGGAGTACAGAGATGCACTACTCCTTATCTGAAACAACAAATATAAGTAGTGAGATGGCTAATCTCAGTGAATTTCCTGCAATAAACTCAGTTATATATACATATATATAATAACAATAAACATTTATACATAATGTATGAGGGTAAGCTTCACACACTTGGACATCCCTTTAGTTTTTATCAATGAAAAACGTCGTTGTCTCCTCCTTGTACACTAAGGTACTTAAGAGGAACCAGCTCTATGAAGTAAGGTAGGACACACATCTATGACCACAAGCGGCGTCCCACTTGCTTTGTACTTACTTGCTTGCCTTCCAAACTGAAAGGACTCTATACTTGACATCTGAAATATCTTTGATAACCATTATAATTCGAATCATGTCAGATATAGGATGGTTACCGTTATTGGATGCCAAGTGGTGGTTTACTTTTATCTATTATTCTACTGTAAAAACGCATTAAATCAGTCAAAGCATCCCTCAATCAAGTATTTAACAAGAAATAACGCATCAGCAACATATGCAGCTTTTCTAATAAGTAGTATAACAAACACCTATCAAGCAAGGTCCTTTAACATAACTATTCTCACATGTTGGTAGATCAACACCACCCCAATATCAAAAACAAATTTCAAAATTACACATGCAACACAAGATCATCACATCATCTTTAAAGAATATGGTTACCAAGCTCTAAGATTCAAGAATCTCACCTGCTCTCAAGGACCCAAGTGTGGGTGATGCATCATTCAATTGGGTGAAAAAATGAGTATGGTAAGGATGCAAGTGTGGGTGATGCATCAAAGCAATGTATATGAGTGTGTTTTATTTGTTTAATTGTAAGGGAGTTTGTGTGATGAAATAAAAAGTGTTATCTCCTAAAAGAATTACCACTTAAATAAAATTGCTTCTCATACCCTCTTCTTGTACTACCCAAATATAATATGCAAATAAAAATTACAATGCATCAACGATTAGTTAACACTGACAATAGTAACAAATAGTTAATTTATCGATAAAATAAAATAAAAAAAATACTAATTTGAGGCTGGGATATTACACTCTCCCCTCCTGCAAGAAATTTTGTCCTCAAAATTTAGTCTTAAACATACCTATCAAACAGGTAAGGGTATTCTTTCCTTGTGTTCTCCTCAAGCTCCCAAGTTGCCTATTCAGGAGTTGATCCTTCCCAAATAACCTTCACCATTGGAATAGTCTTATTCCTCAGTGCTTTCAGCCCGCAGTCAACAATTTGAGCCGGTATAGGTTGGAAGGTTAAATTGGGTCTTAAAGGAATTGTGTCATGACTCAAAGGTTAGGATGGATTAGGAATGCACTTCTTGAGTTGTGACACATGGAAAACATCATGCAACCCAGACAGAGAAGGAGGTAAAGCTAACTGATATGCTATGGGACCGACTTGATGAAGGATCTGAAAAGGTCCCATATGACGAGGACTTAGTTTCTTAGCCTTCACAGTCCTCCCAATACCTATTGTGGGGGTCACACGTAAGAACACATGGTCGCCCTCTTCAAATTCTAAAGGTCTTATTCTTTGATCGGCATAACTTTTTTGCTGACTTTGAGCAATATGTAGCTTATCCCCTATCATTCAGATTTCCTCTAGAGTTTCTTGGATTATTTCCCGTCCAAGGATTCCCTTGTCTCCTACTTCTGACCAACATAAGGGTATTCTACATTTGCGACCATAGAGTGCTCATATGGTGCCATGCCTATGTTGGAGTGGTGACTGTTATTATAGGCAAACTCTATCAAAGGTAGATGGTTATCCCAACTTCCACCACTTTCCAATGTACATGCCTTAAGCATATCCTCTAAGGTTTGAATGGTCCTTTCTGTCTGGCCATCTGTTTGAGAATGATAGGTTGTGCTAAGATTCAGCCTTGTCCCTAAGACTTGGTGAAAAGCTTTCCAAAACCTAGAAGTAAACTTAGGGTCTCTATCTAACACAGTACTCATTGGCACACCATGAAACCTAACTATTTCCTTTATGAACAACTTAGCTAATCTAGGGCCTTAACTGGAAGGAAGTGGGCTGACTTCGTCAAACGGTCTATAATTACCCATATGGAGTCATAACCCGATTGCGTACGAGGTAAATGTAAAGTCCGTTATTTTATGTGTTGTTTACGTAAGAGGATTAGGTTTAGAACTTGGATCATATAGTTAAGATGTTGTTTGAGGCATAAAGGCCCTTGCATGGAAAGTACATAACAGTTTGGCGTGAGTTTGAACGTAGGAGCAACTTAGGGTTTTGAGCCGATTATCGCTTCTAAACCTAAGAGTGTGAAATAAGAAATTTGGATTTAGGGTTGATATTAGGCATTTTTGATGGTTTGATATTGTTTATTAGGTCCTAATGTGCCTATATCTCAAATTTGAGCTCAATCGGACGTCGAACGGACCCGAAACGTAACGAGTTGACTTCTGGTCAGAAGTCAACGCTCAAGCGTAGGTGTATCCACGCTCAAGCACCCCAGTCAACCAGAGAAGGTCATGTGTTGACTTGACACGTGTCATCAAGGGCTGATGTGGCAGCTTGTGATTGGTTGCTTGGCACGATAGTCCACCAACCCTCTAACGCTCGAGCGTGGGGAAGCCAACACTCAAGCACTAGGATACCAGTGCTTGAGCGTTGGGACGCTGACTTGTAAAATAAAAATGGGGCTTAAGTGACATAAGTCACTTAGTCCCATACAGAAAATAGAGAGCATGGAGAGCAGAAGAGAGTGTAGAGAGAAGAAGGGAGAATTTAGAGAGGGAGGGAGAAGAAACCTAGAGAGAGAAAGAGTTCGAGCTTGAGTACAACTCGATCGATCTTCCCTTTATGATTCCGAGCACGTGATCACGTTAGTGGCAACGATATCTTCGCTTTCCTCTTATTCTTTTCTTCTAAAAGTGAAGGTAAATATCTCTCTCTTCTAAGTCGAAATGTTGTCAGTAATGTTTCTTAAGTTATCTTTCCTTTCGGTTAATGGATTTCAATTTCGTCTTCGATTTTGAACTCGTGGTAACATGCGCTTCACAATGTGGTATTGAGGTGAATTTTTGGAGGCTCGGAGGCCCTAGAACCGCGCGAGGTAGAATTGTGAGGAGTAGAGGACAAGTGATTTCGTTACGTTCCGGTCATCGTACGACTTTCCAGGTGGGGGAAAGAAACCAGTTAACATCGGAAACGACGAAGTGACACTTAATTCGATAATGGCATAGGGCGACCTAAACCCTACGAGAGAGCGAGTAACGGACAATGTCCACATCACATTAGGGACTACTCCATGGTACCAATGATGATATTGAGATCGTACATTTATCGTCATAATTTATAAAATATATTATATTATCATTACTGATTGCCTGCTTTGACTGATTGGACTGCTATTGATAATTGATGGATGATAGTATGAGTATGGAAATTATTCTAAATATATTATTATTATTATTATTATTATTATTATTATTATTATTATTATTATTATTATTACTACTACTACTACTACTACTACTACTACTACTACTATTATTTTGTATATCTTGAAATGATTATAATGATTGTAATGATGACATGATGATATGATGGTAATGATTGTGTTTAGAGATTGAATAGTGATAAGACATGATGAGTCATGGTGATGTATGTGGGAATTTCATAAAACATGAGATAGTAGTGCCTAACCGAGATAATTATTGTGATATGGTGATGAGAATTATGAGATGTAATTATGATTAAGGTTATCTAATAGTGATGAGAGGTTAAGGCACTAGGGAGTGACATGAAACAGGGTCTGTAATATGGTGACCTGAAACAGAGCTTGTGGTCCAGTGTTGGGGCACTGGGGTTTGATTTCTCGGAGGGTGTTCCCGGGATTTCAGAATATCGGCAGGACCGTCCCAGAGAGTATATTTTATTATAGTCGCAGCTATAGTTCATGTGTTGCATGAGCAGCCTGGCCGAGGGATCAGGATGTGCACTGAGTAGATTTGTGCAACTATAGTGCCATTGCTTTGCATGGGCATCCTCCCTCCGTGGACGAGGAAGTGCGCCGGGGGCTTTGCAGATGGGGTGTTGTGGTTATCCAGGTATGTGGCCGAATATGGTGATTCATACAGCATTGCATTGCATCATGATGGAGGGTAGAGGAAAAATCTTAGAGAATTGAGAGACATGTGTCCAGCCTATCCACAATAATAACATACATTCTGGCCCATGCGACATTCCCCTTTATGATTCTAGCCACACTTTGAACATCTAGTTCCCTTGGGTGACTCCGGAACTTGCACTTGTTTTCCTTTCCCCAAGACTTCCTTTCACTTTCAACTGTTGAGAATGTTTTCCTTCCTCCATTTTATTTTGTCACTTTAGTTGATGATCCTCTTGTATAATCGTAAGGTTGGCTTCAGTGATTTGACATTTTTCCACCAATGTGGCATACTCAGTTATTCCCAGCTGTCCCACATAGCATCTGATCTCAGGTCGTAAACCCAATTCATATTGGGTTACCTTCCACTCCTCATCTAGGGAATATCTTAAGTGCGGGGATTACTTAGCTAACTCTTCAAACTTAGATGTATACTCAACAATGGACATGTCACCTTGCATAAAGCGAGTGAACTCTAACTCTTTATGCTTCCTCACACTTCTAGGAAAATACTTCCTAAGAAAAACAGTTTGGAAGTTTTCCCATGGCAGTGGTGTTTCAGTTGATGTCACCTTGTTTGATTGTGATTGAAGTAACGAGGACGTACTTAGTGGAATGAATTGTAATGATTTTGGCTATGAATCTTTGGGTATGCCACCTGGAGAGCGGGAGGCTCCGATATATAAATATTACCGTCGGGGATGAGGGCAGGGGTGGAGCTAGATCTGGATGATTGGGAGGGCCAACTATAATGATTAAAGTTTGGCCAACAAATATTATGTATCAAGTTTCATTCAAAATATTCATAACTATGTGTTTCAAAATGTTAATTACATTAGTGATATATCAAAATACAAAACACCTATTCTGCATTTCACAAAAATCATCTATAATTAAACTATACTAAACTTTTCAGCAATTTTCTTTTTAATGTATAATCAAATCTATGTTAAACTGTAATACCCTATGTCTCATTCTCATGTATTACATAACGTATCACATGTAGGTTAGACATAACTAAATAATAACAGAGTGACGGAAGCCATACAATCTCTAGTTAATACAAATTATGTCCACTACACTAAAAATAAAAGAAACTGAGTTTCAAGCTAAGGCATTAACTAGTTAATATTACATACTAAATCTGGTTTTAACAAGGAATTTTACAAAAGTCCTAAATGCCAGAAGTCCTTGGATTACAGAGATGCACTACTCCTTCTTATTTGAAACAACAAATATGAGTAATGAGATGACTAATCTCAGTGAATTTTGTGCAATAAACTCAGTTATATATACATATATATAATAACAATAAACATTTATACATAATATATGAGGGTAAACTTCACACACTTGGAAATCCCTTTAGTTTTTATCAGTGAAAAACATCACTGTCCCCTCATTGTATGTACTGGCCGAGGAGTAAAACCCGGTCACCAAGCTTGAATACCCGATCCAATAAAGGTGGGAAGGATAAGATATTGATATTATCTTTAATGATCCTGATATTATCTCAATTAACCTTATCCGGTTAGAAGAGATAAATCCCTCAAATTAAGGAGATCATATCTATCTTTAATAATCCTGATATTATCTTAAATAACCTTATCCGGTTAGAAGAGATAAATCCCTCAAATTAAGGAGAGCATATCTATCTTTTATAATCCTGATATTATCTTAAATAACCTTATCCTGTTAGAAGAGATAAATCCCTCAAATTAAGGAGATCATATCTATCTTTAATAATCCTGATATTATCTTAAATAACCTAATTCGGTTAGAAGAGATAAATCCCTCAAATTAAGGAGATCATATCTCAAAGAAGATTTAAGAGATAAAAGGAAATAAATCTAGATCTCTTAAAGATATGAGGATCTTATTATAAAAAGAGGAGAACCCAAGAGAGAGACTCACTTTTGGACAGAGCTAGGTGAATCTCCCTTAAGCGTATTAGAGGAACCAGCTTGACCAAGAGACTATTGAAGAGTCCTTGCTCGCTGGTATTCATCGGATACAAAATTAAGGGATTGAGATCACCGTATGGAGAAGACCTTAGTGGTCGAGTTTGTCGCTCTCGGGCTAACAAGGAGAAGCCAAGTCTAAGTTCATCAAGTCTATAATGGCCGAGCTTCTATGTACTCGACATTCCATGGTCGAGTTTGTCCAAAACCGAGTTTATTAGTTTTATAAAATGGAAAAGTCCATTAAATGGGAGGTGTTGGAGGAATGTCAGAGACTATCAGATCTTGGTGGGAACATTTGGCGCCCACCGTGGGGCCGAGGTGAAACTTTTCCGGGCCGCACCTCCAAACATCATTCTCCGTGTGAACTGCCCAATGCCATACTCAATGATCCACCTTCTCTAGCAAATACAATGTTGTCGGCATCGAAGGCACACTTTGTTGTAATGATGCCTTCCTCTGGAGTTGGTTCTGTGATTGGGATTTTGGGCGTCACACGCCCCGAGTTTCCACAACAGCTCAGCCTTAGAGGGAAGATGTCTTAGAGAGCTCGACCACCACAGCTCGGCCTCGGAGAGCTGAAGAAGATATCTTAGAGAGCTCGGCCACCATAGCTCATCCTCGGAGAGCTGAAGAAGATGTCTTAGAGAGCTCGGTCACCACAGCTCGGCCCTGGAGAGCTGAAGAAGATATCTTAGAGAGCTCGGCCACCATAGCTCAGCCTCGGAGCATAAGAAGGTATCTTAGAGAGCTCGGCCATCACAACACAGCTCAGTCTAGGAGAGCTCGGCCATAGTAGCTTGAGGGAATGCCTAAATCAGAGGCCATAAAATGCTCAGGTGATATTGTTCTTTAAATCTAATTTAAATCTAATATGATTTGATATGTTTTGCTCCACGCCTTTGATGTTGTGTTATGTAGCATCATATCGTATTATTTACATATTTGAGCAAAGTGATGTTCGGGTGATACCACTCCCAGAGTCACAAAATTTGCGACTACAAAGTGCTCGACCAAATGCCCACTGCTGCCATTGACAGAGAGTGTAGGCTACAATTGATTGGGTGGATGCATATTAGAGCACACCAAGTGTTCGACAAAACTCTTAGGGAAGAAAAATTCATGTTTCTTATTGATATTATTAGAATAATTATTGTCATCTAGTAGCATAACTATTAGATTCTTGACTAACATTGAAAAAATGGTTCCCACTAACTGTAATTCATTGATTTGACGTGATTGATCATTTTGAATTCACGATGAAATCAATCCAAGTAGTGGAGAAGACCTTAGTGGTCGAGTTTGTCGCTCTCGGGCTAACAAGGAGAGGCCAAGTCTGAGTTCATCAAGTCTATAATGGTCGAGCTTCTACGTACTCGACATTCCATGGTCGAGTTTGTCCGAAACCGAGTTTATCAGTTTTAGAAAATGGAAAAGTCCATTAAATGGGAGGTGTTGGAGGAATGTCAGAGACTCATGACACCATCCATAGTCTTACCCAGGAAGGAATGAGTAGATCACGGGAAAAGAAAAGTGAAAGTTCTTTCTATAAAGGTTCCCAAAGGTGACATCTCAAGGTCCAGGTTCTTGATTAATGCATAATTAGATGATGGAACATACGTGTGGCTAAAACCAATAATCAATAGGTCATATTTAACACAATACCTAAGCTATTGGAATGATAGTATGCTAAAAACGAAGATTTTGGAATTCCCTTAAGGAAGTTTCTTCCACTTTAATGATATTAGAGGAGCCAGATTTATGCCATATATCCTTGCACAATATGTTAAAGGCAAAAATGGAAAAATGCATGGGTAGATGATGTACACCGCTCCAACCTCAAAAACCAAATGAATGAGAAATGATTTGCTTTGGAAAAAGGTCAAATCTGATTGAAAAAACCTTATAGCTTATTAGCATGGTTATTTATAGCAAGTAGAAAAAAGGCCAAACTCTACTTGAATTTTGTGAAGATTTCTATAATTGACCTTCCTTCCAATTGTCATAATGATGGCCATGTGCTTAATTAATTGTTCATTTCTTGTCTTCTTTCATTGCTACTAAGAAATTTGAATTGACTATCATCTCAATGCCTGGAAGTTTCTTTGCATTTAAACAAGGACTAAAGCTTATAAATCGTGCTTAAATTTCTACGTTGAGCACTTCCTATTCCCAAGTACATAGCTTGATAAATCATGCTCAATAATGTTTCATGCATAACACCAAAGAATTTTGTAATTGATGCATTGGAAATATTTGTGCACTTTATGAGCACCAAGGAGCATGATCAAATAATACAACATGTCCTTTGAGATGAGTATTATGTCTACTATGCTTAAAGATAAATGAAGACAACAGGTCGAGCTCCGGCTCCCTTGAAAATAACAGGTCGAAGCTCCGTGCTTCCCTTTCCACAAGGTCAAGCTTTGGCTTCCTCAAAGCTCACAGGTCGAGCTTTGCTCCCTTAAAAACTCACAGTTTAGCTCCGGCTCCCGAAAAAAATATCGGGGTCGAGTCAAAACTCCCTCTCAAAATTTGACTAAGAGGAAGACGAGTCGAAGCTCCTCAAATTAAAACCATAGAGGCCGAGTTAGACTCCCTCTATAAAAATCATAGAGATCGAGCTCAAGCTCCATTTAAATGGAATAGTGTGGGGGAGAACATCTCCCTTGGAAAATAAAGTTACATCAGCTCGAGCACTCAAACACCATACTAACTCACAAAAAACAAAAAGCCTAAAATGGTTGACTGAGCTAAAAATCGACCGAGCTCAAAGTCAAAATGCCCGACCTAAAAAGGTAAAAGTCCTAGAGAGGTTGACCGCGCTAAAATCGACCGAGCTAAAGTCGAAATGCTGGACCTAAAAAGGTAAACAAAAAGCCTAAAAAGGTTGACTGAGCTGAAAATCGACCGAGCTCAAAGTCGAAATGCCGGACCTAAAAAGGCAAAAGTCCTAAGGAGGTTGACCGCGCTAAAATCGACCGAGCTAAAGTCGAAATGTTGGACCTAAAAAGGTAAACAAAGAACCTAAAAAGGATGATTGAGCTAAAATCGACCGAGCTGTTGTCGAAACGCCGAATCTAAAAAGGCAAAAGCCTAAAAAAGTTGACAGAGCTGAAAATCGACCGGGCTCAAAGTCGAAATGCCGAACCTAAAATGGCAAAAGTCCTAAAGAGGTTGACTGAGCTAAAAATCGACCGAGCTCAAAGTCGAAATGCCGGACCTAAAAAGGCAAAAGTCCTAAAGAGGTTGACCGCACTAAAATCGATCGAGCTAAAGTCGAAATGCTAGACCTAAAAAGTTAAACAAATAACCTGAAAAGGTTGATCGAGCTAAAATCGACCGAACTGTTGTTGAAACGCCGAACCTAAAAAGGCAAAAACATAAAAAGGTTGACTGAGCTGAAAATCGACTGAGCTCAAAGTCGAAATGCCGACCTAAAAAGGCAAAAGTCCTAAAGAGGTTGACCGCGCTAAAATGACCGAGCTAAAGTCGAAATGCTGGACCTAAAAAGGTAAATAAAGAACCTGAAAAGGTTGATCGAGCTAAAATCGACCGAGCTAAAGTCGAAATGCCTGACCGAAGTGGTCGACCAAGCTGAAATCGAAAGGCCGAGCCTAAAACGGTAAGCAAGAAAAACATGAAATAGTTAACTACGATAGGGCCGGGCTCAAAAAGTTCACGAGGCCAAATTAAAACACCAAGCACAAAAGGCGAGTAAAAACTTAGGAAAGTTAACCGAGTAAATCCAAATGCTGAGTTAAATGCCATAAGTATGAAGTATTTATCATTCATAAAGCAAAAGTACATAGGGCATAGCCAAGAGTACAAAATATCTTTAAAATTTGCTAAGTTACTCACGGGCACTCCCATAAGCAAAGACCCCATCAAGGTTGGAACCCATAGTGTCTTCAGCTTATGGAAGAGCAACTGAGGATGGCTCGGGCACGACCACTTCAGTTACTCTGTTCTCCTCCTCTCCCACAACCTGCTCTTCATTATTCTTATGTTCCTCATCATCGAGCCCGGACAAAGGAACCATAATGCCATCCTTATTAAAATCCTTGTCCACACCGGCTCTCGAAAGATCAAAATCAGGAAGAAAGCGCCGGATTTGTTTTATAGCACGCGAGAACCCAGAAACGTGTTCCCTTATAATCTGGGCTTTAGCTTACTTCAACTCGAACTGAAGCTTGCAATTAGCCTTTTTCTCAATAGCAAGAAACTGCTGAAGGTTGTCAAGGGAAAGCTTTAAAGCCTTGGCAGCCCTCTGAAAGTCAATCCTTTCATTTTAGAAAGCTCAGATTGAGGAGAGGAGTTGGTCTTCTCAAGCTCGACATTTCGAGTTTCCAATTACCTAATTAACCGAGCCTGCTCTTCACACTTTGCCACGGCTTTTCAGAGCTCATCCCCAGTATGCAAAGTTCGGACAGCTTCAGCCTTCATGCTTTTCATCTTCTTCACATTATTAGAAAGCCCATGGCTCGAAAAACGGGTAATGGAGGAGACTCGGAGAGCATAAGCAGCCGCGACTTTCATGCTCGCGTCAGGGCCCTATTCTAGTAAAAGCCGAGCATATACTGGCTTAATAACTTGAGAATCCACTAAAGGGCCCGAGTTAAAATTGTCTAGCCAATAACAAAGGGCAAAAACCCAAAAAGCCGAGGTCGAGCATTACTCCCTTGCACCAAAAAGCCGAGGTCGAGCTATGCTGCCTCGCATTACGCACTGAAAAAAGTCGAGGTCTAGCAATGTTTCTTCCCTCGCACTAAAAATCCTAGGCCGAGCACAACACCTTCGCACCAAGATAATGTCCACAGCAAATCATGCATGTTAGAGACCCAAGATTTGAAGGAAATCCTAGTAGTGTTCGACCAAATAAGCCGGAATCCTAAGTAAGACTTGGCTCCGCACAAAAATCCGAGCAGTGCTTGACCAAGTAAGCAGATAACCCAAGAAAGACTTGGTTCTACAAAAAAACAGATTTCCGAGCAATGCTCCCGCGAATCATAGTCCAAAGTCCTCGGCACCAAAAAGCGTGTTAAGATATGCGGGTTGACAGCTCTTTCGCTTATTTCAAGCTTGGAGCTTGGGGGACTTATGGGGATAAAGGAAGGATATTCTCGGAAATTACAGAAAAAGGATATATCTTAGCCTACATCTCGATTGTTATTATCAAGAACTTGTATGAAAACTATTTTCTCATACAAATTGGAAAAGATATTAGGAAAGTTTATTCTGAGACACACCTTCAAGATCGGTAAAAATAATGACATTCAAGGTCAAGTTTCAAGTTAGTGGGTATTTCAAAATCCATCAGATGAAAGGGTTAAAAGCTACTCGAAGAAAATGCTATGAGCTCTCAAAAGCTTCAAAGACCGAGCTACATTCGTAAAAAGGTGAGTCAAGTTCAAACTCTCAAGATAAGCATCTTGAAAGCATCAATAATTTCAGCTGAAATACAAGCCTGAGGTAAATTCCTAATGACCGAGTTTGAACTTGACTTTCCAAAAGATCGGCTCGATCCTGAATCATTAATAAGTTGAATCTCAGCTACCAGCTTCTAAACTTGTCTTAATAAAGGGAAGATTGAAGTATCTTCTGTTTAGAACATGTTACTAGCCGAGATGTGAAGCTCGACCACTAAACTCGGGTACTGCCCGAGATGTGAAACTCGGCCACCGAACTTGATTAGTCGAAGTAAGAGGATCTGTGCAAATCATGGACTTTATCAACACTAAGGACAAGCTCGGCTTCTTTCATAAAGCTTTTGCGCTCTTCAAAGCTCATAGCTTGGGGGGCTTGTGTATTGGCCGAGGTTTCAAGGTCGGGCACCGAACGTACCGAGAAATCAATTGAGACCGAGGTATCAAGCTCGGCCACTAGGAAATCAAAAGAAAGGATTGTTAGGCCCACTTTCCAAAGCCGCTAAACTCGAATGTTAGCCAATGTATGAAGATTGGCCATCAAACTATGGCACAAAGGGGAGAAGTCTTACTCAATAAATACTGAACTCAGATAATTTTAAAACCAAACTCGGCTCCTATCATGAAAACTTCTACGCTCCGCTGAGCTCAAAGCTGGGGGGACATGTGTACTGGCCGAGGAGTAAAACCCAGTCACCAAGCTTGAATACCCGATCCAATAAAGGTGGGAAGGATAAGATATTGATATTATCTTTAATGATTATGATATTTTCTCAATTAACCTTATCCGGTTAGAAGAGATAAATCCCTCAAATTAAGGAGATCATATCTATCTTCAATAATCCTGATATTATCTTAAATAACCTTATCCAGTTAGAAGAGATAAATCCCTCAAATTAAGGAGATCATATCTATCTTTAATAATCCTGATATTATATTAAATAACCTTATCCGGTTAGAAGAGATAAATCCCTCAAATTAAGGAGATCATATCTCAAAGAAGATTTAAGAGATAAAATGAAATAAATCCAGATCTCTTAAAGATATGTGGATCCTATTATAAAAAGAGGAGAACCCAAGAGAGAGACTCACTTTTGAACAAAGCTATGTGAATCTCCCTTAAGCGTATTAGAGGAACCAGCTTGACCAAGAGAGTATTGAAGAGCCCTTGCTCGCTGGTATTCATTGGTTACAAAATTAAGGGATTGAGATCACCGTATGTCCAAGGGTTGAACCTACAACTACGTCTGACTTTGATTCCCATTAGGATACGTAGGACCGGAATACAATATTCTGTCAAGCCATAATCTAAAACAATCCCTGTTCTTCACTCTCGATTAAACGTTCTCCGTCTCAATTCCGGCAAGTCGGATCTTGGTAGGAACATTGTACACAAAGGTACTTAAGTGGTACCGGCTCTATGATGTAAGGCAAGACATATGTCCATGACCACAAGCGGAGTCCCACTTTCTTTGCATTTACTTGTTTACCTTCCAAACTGAAAGGACTCTATACATGCCTTCCAAACTGAAAGGACTCTATAGTTGACATCTGAAATGTCTTTGATAACCATTCTAATTCGAATCATGTCGGATATAGGATGGTTACCGTTATTGGATGCCAAGTGATGGTTTACTTTTATCTATTATTATACTGTAAAAATGCATTAAATCAGCCAAAGCAGCCCTCAATCATATATTTAACAAGAAATAATGCATCAGCAACATATGCAGCTTTTCTACAGTTTTTAGCCAACTTCTATAATTTTATTAAAATACCAAACGAAGTCAGATTTAGGCAAATGACCCCTCTATGGGAAGATAAACAAGTTTAGTTTATAAAAATAGTTTTATTTTTAGGAAAATGCTGTTAAAAAATTACAGTTTTAACCAACAAGCTACTGCATTAAAAAAACAGGACAACAACTGTCCTCTAATTTGTAACAGGTTTTTCTTTATCAATTCTCAATGAAAAACAGCAAACTTCATGCCTAAAATGTAGAAAATAGAGCCTAGTTTCTAATAAAACAATAACCATAAACAAAAGAGCCCTACAAAAAGAGTTATAAGCAAAACACTGAACCTATGTCAATACGGGTTTCAGGGCAACAACCAAAACATTTCCTAATAAGCAGTATAACAAATACCTATCAAGCAAGGTCCTTTAACATAACTATTCTCACATGTTAGCAGATCAACACCACCCCAATATCAAATCCAAATTTCAAAATTACACATGCAACACAAGATCATCACATCATCTTTAAAGAATAGAACCTATGCTTGGGTTTATGGTTACCAAGCTCTAAGATTCAAGAAACTCACTTGCTCTCAAGGACCCATGACGACAAATTCGTCCAGCCCCTTTCCTCTCCCTTAGATTCAATTTTCCCCTATTTCTTATACTATATTAGGTACTGTAGTTAGGGTTTAGGGTAGAGAAATTGAAGGTTATCAAGTTCTAGTGTGGTGGGGTGAGAGATTGGTGGAGGAAAAAGGGAAGAAGAAGAAGAGATGATGAAGAGAGGTGGAGGTTCTTCTGCTATTTTGAAAGAGTTGAAGAATTTGGTTCTGAATTTCTTTTCTCACCTCCTTGCTAAATCAGTTGAGAAGGTGTGGGGGGTGGTCCTATTTAGTTTTTCTGCATGTATTTAATTCAATTGGGTGAAAAAATGGAGTATGGTAAGGATACAAGTGTGGGTGATGCATCATAGCAATGTATATGAGTGTATTTTATTTATTTAATTGTAAGGGAGTGTGTGTGATGAAATAAAAAGTGTTATCTCCTAAAAGAATTATCACTTAAATAAAATTGCTACTCATACCCTCTTCTTGTACTATCCAAAGATAATATGCAAATAAAAATTACAACACATCAACGATTAGTTAACACTGACAATAGTAACAAATAGATAATTTATCGATTAAATAAAATAAAAAATACTAATTTGAGGATGGGATATTACATAAACTGTTTAATAATTTTTTAAATGAAAAGAATTGCGAGACCCACAACTTGATAGATAATTGGTAATAATATGATAATATAAGAATATATATAAATGTTGCGCATCGCTAAATGTACTGGATGGTACAGGGAGGGCCAATGCCATCCAACCTACCTTCGTCCCTGGATGAGGGGACCCCGTTAGATACCCCGGACGTTGAGGAGGGATGTTAATGTTTACTGGAAGGTGCGGTATCTCCGAGATACAAAATTAAACCGTCAGGATGGTAGACCTTGAGAGAACAATCCCAAGTAGACCCAAAGACTCATTTATATTTATATGAAATGTATTTCGGTATGAACAGGACTTGAGTTAAGAGAAAAGAACGTTAATACAAGCCATTCCACAAGTACTCTTCTGAGGGACGGATTGTCCACATGAATCTCTGTTTGTTTGTGAAATTATTTGCATAAGAATAGATGGTTGTGACAGGTGGTTTGACTTATTAATTGTGTGATAGTATGATTTTATTTCACACATGTTTTGTGTCACTGCGTGTGTTTGGGGGAAACTCCCTCACTGAGTTAGTGGACTCACCCCACCTTTAATATTTCAATTGCGGGAATCTTTAGAGCCGCCGGAAGCCTTGAATGCCATGTGGAAAGTTTTTGATGAGTTGCACTGATAGTTTTAAGTTGTTTCTAGTTAAAGTAGGACTTTGCAATTTAAGTATGTCTTTTATTACTCTGATGCATTATATTCGTTAGTGTTGTATTAATGAATGTAATCTTTTACTTTGAATGAGATGAATTCATGTGTACTTATGAGGCTACGAAGGGGAAAGAAAAGACTTTTCTTTTCGGCCGGTCATGGCTACAAAACTCGAGTCATGACAATATACACAATTTGTTTTTCCCTTATTTCAATTAATGAGAAATACAAACATTCTTCACAAGATGCTTCTATAAAACACTCACACACAGAGAGACACATACACACATATAATTTTAATAAGAATTAACAAGCCAAATTATAAAAGAGGGGAGGGGTGCTTGTACAAAGTACAAACTCCCAAGAAAGCAAATTTAGCATAAGAGGCTGTGTCTTATTAATCGATCTTAATATAATACAAAAGTCATTTATAGAAAAGGAAAGTCCTTGATACTATAACTCTCCTCAGCATTATTTCTCAAACTTATCAAATATATTTCATATGAAAAAAAAACCCATAATTCTAGTGCATATAGATATGACGCTAGCATCATATATAAACAGCCATCAAACAGCTGCAAATGTCTCTACTCCTTTGAGAGTTGAAACAAAGTAGTCATGGAACTCTCCAAACTTGAAAGGGCGGTAACGCAGAGGAAGCAATTTGTCATCCACAAGCTCATGAGGAACCTCAATCTTCACATCATCCTTGGGTATTGCAAACAGCATAAACGCGTACCTATCTTTATCTCCACTCATCACCACTTTGTGCATAGCCGCATGAAGTCTCCCATTGCTCCATGCCTACAAATCAATTATCCTTATTAAGTATCCCATTTTAGTGAATCCACAACAATCCCTCTTCATTTGAAGTTTATAAGAGTAACTCAAATGGGAGTTCCTTAATATATGTGTAAAGATAATGACAACTGTTTAGTGGATTGCAATATTGGAGCAATCTAATATGGATGCGTCATATGTAAAGATGGTTGCTTCTAAAAACAATCTATTTTTATATAAGGATTGTCAATAAAAAAAAGAGACAACTACATTATTCAACGGCCCAGTTATAAATAACTTAATATTTTAAATTGAAACAAAATAAATGTAAATGAAGATATCTTTAATATATTTCTTTTGATTATAAAAAAATTTGTAAATGAAGATGTGAAGTAATTTGTGAAACTCATTTTAGTGAACTTTCAAGAATTGTATAATTATATTAGTATATAAAATAAAAAGTAATGAGATAACACGATAATTCTTATAAAAAGTGAAGTTAAGCAATTCTAATGGACTGCAGCATTGAATATATGCTTTTATAGTATAGCTAGTAGTGTATGGAAGAGAGCAAGAGGAATATGGCACGAATTATGAATATACCTTCAGCATGTCACCAACAACGACCACCACAGCATCTTGAGGTATGTTCAATAGAATCCATTTCCCTGTTTTGGTTAGGACTTGAAGACCCTGAACTCCATTTTGGCATATAATGGTTAAGGCACCTTTGTCAGTGTGAGGCACCACGCCACATTCACGGCCTTCGTTGCTTTTGGGAACTATGTACTTTGTCATCCGGAAGTCAGTGGTGCTCTTCATGCCTTCCATATCAGAAATGTAGTGCTTTGGAAGTCCATAACCCTCTAGAATCATCTTTAGGACTAGGAAATTCAATTCAAGCATCTTGGAGCTTGTGGTTTTCAAAGTTTCACTATATGTCATCCCCAGCACCAAAAGAAAAAACAAAGCACATAATCTCCATCATAACTAATAACATTTATTCAAAACTCAATGAACTATGCAAATAAAAATTACTAAAAGTGATTCAAAAATAAGTCTTAAGAGACTTGAGTCGGCGGAAAATGGATCCCCAGTAGTTGAAAGAACACACATTCACGCATTCATTGAATGTATACCATTGGATTAATCATTAAATATATTTGAGGGGATCTAAGATTAATCTAACAACATATATTTATAATGAACGTGAGTGAATTTCAACTGCAGGGGATTCGAGTCTGAGTCGGTATCAGTTGAATTACAAAGTCATTTGATGTCTATTAGATGTTTGGTATATATTTAGTCCATACGAAAGGTTTCATCTTGATATCTGGCAATTTTATTTAAATTAATTTTTAAAAAATATTATGAGAAAAATTTGGTTTTTAGATAAACTAGAAATTAGAAAATTGTTTTAAAAATTGTTAAATTAATTTGAAATCAAACATATTTTTTTTCATTTCATCCCTGCTAATCTTTTTTTTTCCCAGGGTATCCTTCATGCGCAACTGTAGAGACTAATCCCTCAAGGTACTGGACGACATTTAAGGACTGACCTCTCCCAACCAGGTTTTCTCTATACTCAAAAGTCAGGGATCGCACCCCTGACCACTTGCTTAAGGAGCCCAAGCTCATTACCACTTGAACCAACCACATATTGGTTCATGCCTGCTAATCTAACTAAGAAACAAATATTTTCATATTTTTTATAATTTATTGTATAAATAATTTTTTAACAATCGAAATAAAACAGATTATCATAAAACCGTTTTTGATTAAATACATAAAATTGATATTATTATAATTGATTAAAACAATAACCAATTATATTGATATAATCAATTATTGAAATAATCTATTTTCTGCGGCTAATCCAAACATATTATTTTTTTGAAACAACATATAATAGTTTTTTTTTACTGGACCATACAATAGTTATTATTCTTATCAAACTCCACATATACATAATCAACCTGAGTTTTTAGTCTTAATTTGATAAAATTAAGTATAAAAGAAACGTTTTCGTTTTTTTTTTTACAGAATTAAACTAATAATTAATCAATCAGTAAAGTTAATTCTATAACAAAAAAAAAATTAAATGAAACAAATAACTGATAACAAAAGAAATATATACCAGAAAGCTGGATTTCCTTGAGGCCACATGAGGTTAGTGAAGGCCTGAGCAGTATCTGAGAGGGTGACATCTTCAATCCCAAAGCTTTGACAAAGAGGAATGATAGGGATGTCATGACTGTAGCCCCTCAAAGGTATTGGGCTTTTGTACTTCTGCTTGGTTTCTTCAGGTAAATCAAACAACTCTTTCATGCACATAACCATGTCTTCACCTACACCCTTAGGGAACTTATCATATTTTACAAGGAAGCAACCATGGCTCTCACACGCTTCTCTCACTTTCTTGCACATGTTTTTCCACCCCTCACTCCCTTCCTCTGATCCCAACAAATCACTGGAAAAGTGCAGATATGGGATCTTCTCACTCTCACCAAACTCTGTCATTTTTTTTTTTCCTCTCTTTCTGTTTGGGTACTGTTCTTGAATAAGGTTCTGATATATATAGGGAGTTATAATCACACGAAAGGAAAGCCTATATGATGAAAAGGACGAGAGCCAAAAGCAATAATATGCCTGGGAAGAGTCGTTACTTATATTTTAGGTTAAAGTAATATTTTGGTCTCTACGTGACACGAATTCTCGATTTGATTTTTATATATAAAAAATTATTAAAATGATCCCTATACATATAAAAAGTCTTCATTTGGTCCATATACGTTATCTGTTTGGTCCTTATATGAGCAAAAAATTATCAAATCAGTCTCTAAAATTTTGTACGGCAGGGACCAAATGGAGACTTTCTGTATGTATAGGGATTATTTTAATAATTTTTTATGTATAAGAACCAAATCTAAAATTTATATCACGTATAGGAACCAAAATATTACTTTAACCTATATTTTAATATTCACACACTTATTATTGTTTATTTTAATGCTTGAAAAGGAACTGCTATATAGCCTTTCCTTTTTTTGTCTTGTCTTTCCTCGGAGAAAGAAAGAGACTTTATCAAATTTAAATGAGTTCCACAAACAAAAATAAATATGATTTTGACTGTTGCTTTCTAATTAATGATAATTTTCATTAAGAGTTCAAAAAAATGATAATTTTTATTAAATTATTCAGTGTAAATACTTTCCTTTCTTTAGTCTCATTTATTATGTTAAATGCAGAATCCTCAATTGAAAAGCTATTAATTAATATAGATAAATAAGATGTGCAAAATTAGTCTTATTGTTTTTTATATTTATTTAGTAATTAATTTTCCTTTCACCACTCTAACTCTATGAATTTAATAATATTATTATTAATTTTTAACATTATACATATAATAATAATATTAATTAATTATATAATAACTATAAATTTAAGAACATTAATAACTGCTTTTAGTCAATTCTTTTAACAGAAGTAAAAGAATATATATATATATATATATATATGTGTGTGTGTGGGTGGGTGGGTGGGTAGTTACTAAATTTTTTTAATACTCATGAATTTTATCTATTCATTTACTAGAAATAATTTCATTTATACAACCTCATTTATTATATTAAATAAAAAAATTAATTAATAAAAGTTAAATATATAGATAAAAAATGTTACAAATTAATCTCAATTTTATCATATTTTATCAATTTTGTTTACGTTATTCATTGCCTTATCAACACTTTTACTAAATTTGTAATTACATATCAAGACAATTTTATTGATTTATAGCATATAAATACAAACATCGATTTAACATATGTGTATATGTTTTGTAAAAAAAAATAATATGTGTAGATATTACTTAACATTCAATATTTATAGTAATCATTTAATAAAAATATCATTCATTTTGTAGTCTTATTTATTATACTAAGTATAACCCAAGCGGCTAGTAACTTGGACCCTTTAATCATATGTCCGGGGTTCAAATCCTGGTGATGGGAAAAAAGTTGTATCTATGGGAACATGAATTGTCCTTTGACTGATACTCTACATCATTGGGGGATTAGTCCTACAACTACTGATTGTGGTATACCTTGGGTTCTATCCTAGACCTACAAAAAATACAAATATATATATGGTTAAAAATACAAAATTGATCTCAATTTTATTAGTTTTATTTAATAAATTATTTTCTTGCCAACACCTTTACTCTATGCATCATATTTATTACATGACTTTTTTTAAGCGGTTATGTGTTCAATAAACAATGATGGATTGAATATATATGGATAGTTACTCTTTTAATTTGGTTCGGGATGTAACCCAGGGTATCCCACGGTCGATAGCCGTAGGACTAATCCCCCGAGGATGTAGAGTACCAGTTAAGGGGCAACTCCTCTACTCACAGACGCAGCTCTATTCCCATCACCAGGATTTGAACCCTGGACATATGGTTAAAGGGCCCAAGCTACTAACCCTGAATAGTTACTCTGAATATTTTATTACAAATTTTGATTTTTAAATTCTTAAAAACAAAGTTAAGAAGGTTTTAGAAAATGATTTTTCAAAAATTGTTAAGAAACACAATTCAACCCCCATTCTTGTGTTTCGCTGTGTCAACTTCAGAGATATCAAATGGAAGCAATTTGTGCATCCCAGCACTTATGGCAAGCTAGCTGGTTATGGAGATTACTTGATGTATGGCCATCTCCAAGCTGAGTTTTCTATGCCAAGATTCTACAGAGCTGCCAATTTTGTGCCTCCTACCTGGTTGGACCACAACACTAAAACTAAGATTGGTATGATGCCCCCAAAAATTTACTTGAGGCTGCCTATGATAGAACCCAATAATGATAAAGATGGCAAATTCAGATTGCCCAAGAAGACTATGCATCTCCCAAACAAGATAAATTTGGACTTTTGGAAGGAAGAAACTGATGATGTTTCTATTTTGAACTTCTATCCGAATCACTCGGAAGAAGAAAGAACTGAATCTTCTGTAAAGATATTCAAGGAAAGCCATATGAGGATCTGCTCAAAGAGAGCATCTTCATCTGGACTATCTGTCGAGGAAAAATCTGAAACCCCGCTAGAGGAGAATATGGCTTTTTTGAAGCTCGGTTCATGATATACAAAGATACTTTCGGTATTCTATTCAGAAGCACCCTAGTATATTAAGATGACATTCATTTGGTGGAACCTGAACCAGAGCCATCTATTCATGAAGAAGAAGCTCATTCTGAGCATATTGAAGAAATTGAAGCTGAAGCTGCTGAGCAAACAGAGCCAGAGCACCAAGCAGAACATATTGGTGGTTCTGAGGAAGTAGAACAAAGGCCTGAGAAACAAGCTTCACAACATGTCCCTCTCTCAGTTGTTCATCCTGAGGCGCCCCAACAATCCCTTGCTCTGAGCACAATACCTGGCAGAGGTCATCTACATGTAACTACCGAAAGTTCAAGGACTACTATTACACCTGAGCTCCAAGAGTCAATTGCTAAGCAAGTTCACTCAAATGTTCAAGCAGACATTCAATCAACAATCCAAGCCAACAATGCCTACCTGCTGCAGGAAATGTTTAAGATGATGCAGAACATCCTGACTAGGCCAAATCAGAACCCTCATCCTCCTTCATCTTAAAACTTTTCCAGTCTTTTGTTTTCTTTTCTCTTTAAAACTGACAATGGTGGTTCTTTCTCTTGTTTCCTCTTTGTCTGATGACAAAAAAGGAGGAGAACTGGAGAGAAGAATTAAAAATTGAAACACATGCTTAAATCTGATATATATTGCTCTGATACATGCATATTTGTTTTCTATGCTCTGATACATTTTACATGACATATCTGCTAAGCATTAGAACTTGTCATATTGCTTACTTGATTGATTGATATTAGACTTGTTAGTCGTTTGAATGCTTTACCTTAGGAGGAGCCCTTTAGCTCTCTTAGGCTTTGTTCAATCAAATTTAATAAGTTTTTGTTATCATCAAAAAGGAGGAGATTGTTGGATCCAAAGTGGTTATGGTAAATAATCTCTGAAAGTTTTGATGTTAACAAAAAGGTTAAATTTGTATGACAAAGTTATGTTTATGATCTAACTCGTCTACTTAAGTGTGAATGACTGTTCTTATATCACTAGACGAGAATGCAATTCCAAAACTCCTTCAATAAGCCCAAAGGCTTATCGCTGGTCTACACCAAACTCGCCAAACGAGCTGCTAGTCTAACTCGTGAGAAAACAGAAAGGTTAAAATAACAAGTCCAAAGACTTATGGACTACCCGATAAAAGGTAGATGACCTGGAAAGTAGAATACCCGGTAAACTTTAATCTATCTAACGCTAGTCTACTCGGTAAAACACTAGACGGTCTAGTAATAGATTACTCAGCTGATATGTTCAAAGTTAAAAACACACGTCCAAAGACGTACCGCTTATGAACTCGTCTAGTCAGGACCTTCATTTCAAATGAATGTGTATTTAATGAATATGCTTTAATGCTTCCTTTACCTTGGTTGTTTTAATTGTTTATTCTAATATTCCTTGGTAAGAGAAACATAGTACCATCTATTACACAAATACCTTTGTACTCTGACACAAGCTGCTGCAAAGTTGACTCAGTAAGAAGAAGGAAAGACAAAAGTTAACTTTCGAGTACAACAGAGAAGTGACAATACCACTTTGAGCATTTATGATAACCAAGAGATCTTTTCACAGAATACATATTAAGTTATCAGACACAACGGATCTCAGCATTAAATGATATTTCTAAACGGATACATCTTGAAGACCGTTGAAGAAACAAGAGCTGAGACTGCCCTTCTTCTATAAATATTGGATGACCCCAGTGAAGAAAATAACGAAGCTCTGAAAATTCAGAATGCTGAAACTATGTCAAAACTTCTCTTGAAATTATTCTTTGTATCACACTTGATCTTAAACTTTCATATCCTCACACATAGTGAGTTCTTAGATCAAACTTTTTTCATCTCTTAAGTTAGAGAGAGCCTGAAGAGGCTTGATTGTACAAGTATACTTGAGTGCCCGGAGAGGTGTTGAATACATGAGTGTTTGTAAGCCTGAAGAGGCAAGTGTAAAAGAATACTTGTAAGCTATTGGATTATAGTGGAGAAAACCTTCAAGTAGAAGGGACTGAACGTAGCTCTTGGTTGGAAGAGAGTGAACTAGGATAAATCCTTATGTTGTGAATCTCTTATCCCTTATCTCTTTTAAATTGTTTTTATTACTAACTGTGGGGATTTGATATTGAATTTTGTTAACCTTCTTCTAAAAAGGATTTTCTTGTGTGTATTTACCTCTTGTTTGCGTGCAAAACTGCTTTCAAAAGAAGTTTGAAAAATATGTTAAGAAACATAATTTAACCCCGTTCTTGTGTTTCCTTGTATCAACTTCAATATGTACACTCCTTGCCCTAAGACTCGGAATTTTCATCTAGCTGCTTTCCCCACTTTCTACATGAGAGACTTAAATCTTTTTTGCAATAGTTAGTAGCGCCAAACGTGTGGGGTGGTGTTTGGAGCAGAAACCACCAAAAAAGATGACTTTGTCTACTATGGTGGTTCTGTCAACTCATACTGAGATATGTTGTCTTGCGTTGCAATAGGTGCATGGCTTCAAAACAGGGACATAACTCAAAATGTGGCAAGTGAATGAAGGAATGTTAATTATGGAATCTGGTTTCTACCACTTTGCAGACCTGAAAGGGTTTTGCTATTGGTGTATGAATCCATTGTCAGGAACAACAAAGAAAGAAGCAAAGGAAGCAAACATCTTGACTAGGAACTATACCCAAAAAATAAAGATAAAAAATTTGCAGAGAAAACTCATTCTACCTTCTCCCTTGGCACTCTTTACTAGCCTCGGTTTGTGGGAAAGATTTTGTCATACTAGGAACTATAGGAACTATACCACAATTCTATTTCATCCTTCTTTCTTTCTTCAACTTTGACTTTACTAGCAAGCTACCCACGCTACAACAATTTTCACTTTAGGCAACACTATTCTTGCCAACAGTTGAAAAACCGTTCCTAAAACATGGAATAGGCAACGATTTTAGGATCGTGGGTGATCGTAAACAATATTATGTGTATTTTATACCTCTTTTAAGAGAACAAAAAAAAAAACTGTTGTTTATTTATATTAGGCTACAGTTTTAAAATCGTAGATGCATTAGGCAACGGGACTTACACCGTTGATGACTTAGGCAACCTTTATTTTATTTATTAATTTTTTATTTTTAAAAAAATCCAAATTCCCCAAGTCATTTTAGTTTTTATCTTTTCCCTCTGAAACCCCAAATCCCGCATAACTCTAACCTGTCCCCTTTTCATTCCGCTTCCCCTTTTCTCTTCATCATCGTTTTTCATTCCTCTTTCCTTTGCACAATTCTCTTTCTGCTTTCGCTACAGTCTATGCACGCAAGTTGCTTCATTCATTCCCTCAGGTATGTTTCGTTTTCCTTCCAAGATTTCTAACTCTTAATTGGTATTTTACTTGAATGTTGCTTTCAATTTTCCAAACACTGTTTGATATATTCAACAAAACCCAGTAGGTTTTGAATTTGGATCAGGTTTCTAACTCATCAGATGCTATATATCGGTGTTTGTGGATTTGGATCACACTTTTTCACACTCTTGCCTTTCCTCTATCGGTGAATTAATCAATGAATTTGTGAAGATAACGACCCTACCATTTACGTCGATGTAGGTTTCAGATTGTTGCGTATCTTTTTCTTTTATTTTAATGTATCATCAATTATAATTACTTTAAAATCTCTAGCATGTGTTTCTTTTTTTTATTTGTTTAATTTCTGAGTATATTTGAATAAATTATAAGTTTTATATTATCAAGTTTATTTTAGCATTTATTTTCTAGTTTCCTATGCAACCAGGGATAATAGCTAGATGCTAGAAATTTGAATGACGAGTTGATTTACTATACATATATTTCCTTAAATAATGGAGACTAAAAATATATTTGATCATTGCTTTGCTATACTTATTTTTTTGATCTCATGGTTGTAAGCTCCAATATGAGAAATCATGTCATGTGGAATAAATACCGGAGTTTGCTTATTCTGATTCCCCTTTTTTGTGTTCTTTTGGTGAAAGGGTTTTATTATGTTACGAGAGAGGGCAAGAGTTTCATGAGTCAAGGGAGAAAGCGGGGGAGAACACTAGAGCAAAACAAGAAAGGAAAAAGCATGGCCAGAGAGAGAGAGATGTGAATTTTAATTAGTGAGGGGTGAGAAAATGCATGTAATGTGTTTGATAAAAAGTTGTTCTAGACAGAAAGTGTGCAAGCATGGTTGCTAGGAGGTGAGGCTGCTGCTACTCTCATGTGCCTTCTTTTCTTTTTCTTTTTTCCATTCATTGGCTAAATTTGCATCTTAGGTAATATAACAATATGTAAATTATATTAAATTGTTATATAAAAGTATTGACGTGAGCTTTTTAACTGTAATAATAACACAAAATATGAGGTTTTAACTTTTTTACTTATCTGCCGTAAAAAAAAACTTTTTTATTTATCTAAAGTTGTATCACCCCAAATTGTGAAATGCTCATTTCTTCTCTCAGCTGGCATTCTTATCCTCTTGTAAAGAGTCATGATCATGTCTATTCATATTTGTTCACACAGCACCGCTAGGTGTGGAAGCATGGATACTAACATGTGTAATGAACTGATTTAACTTGTTTATCATTGAAGAGAAGACACCTGTCCTAGTGTCCTAATTCTTACTTTCTTTATTTTATAGCTTGTGTTCTCATAACTCATTCATCTTGTTTTTTAGTTTTTTAGAGGTATTATGGGTTTCTAAGTTGTACTTGTCTTTATAGTCATTCTATAATCCCTGCTACTTATCTGACTGACATTGAGACTCTCTTCGAGTCTCTATCAGCTATGTGAAAGTTACTAACAAATTGTTGCAACTTTTTCTTTTGTTTACTCTACTCTATGTGGGATGGAATTTTCTAATTTCCATTTGTTGGTTGAATGCAAGTTACTGCAGAACAATAATATCTTAGGCAAAATCCCACCGGAGCTTGGAACCCTTCCCAAGCTTCAGACTTTAGATCTTTCCATTAAAGGTATAACCATGTTTATCAAATCAAATCTTTGTATAACCAGCGGTCTAACTTGTAATATGTCTTCGTGAAATGTGAAATTTAACCTTACTTATTTATTGCTGTGAATAGGGCTAAGCAAAAATATATGCATCACATGGCATCAAGAAATTTTGCTACAATTCGTGCACAATTGGTAGTGTATTTATATGTCTACACGTGCTATTTTATATATTTAAAACAAATAAATCTTCTCCCAATCGATTTTTTTCTTCTATTGTTCAACTAATTGACATAGCATGGAAAGAAGGAGAATGGAGAGGATGTCAGTCAAGCTGAAATGTTCATCGAGACTCGTCCACGCCGGAACAGAATGGAAGTAGGTCAAGAAACACAAGATGCTATTGTAAGCAAATCTTATTCATATCTGTATTTAAAGTCTTGTCTTTTATCTTTACCATTGATGTTCTTTTATTAGATTGCACTTCAATATTCGATTCAAAACTCAAGTAAATATGTTGGAAGCACTTGTAATGAGATGACTAGCATCGCTAAGAAGAGTGAGGGTTTGGAAGCACTTATAAGATGTTTGTTGAAGCAAAATAACCCAAATTTGGATTCAAAGGCTTTGGATAATTTAATGAGAACTGTTTTAGGCAATTAGTGCAGCACTACATTCTTCTACATCAACCAATATTCCAAATTATGAAAAGGTATAACCATATTTACCAAATCTTTGTTTGTGTGATTTAATTGATTAGCTATTAACATCATTCTATTCCTAGTTGATTCAATTTACTTATATTGTAGCTATTGCAACATGTCATGTCAGTCTGCTCATTTTACTGTAGTGTGTGCCCTTCATTAAAATATAAATTGGGCTGGAAAGGGAATGGTCATCATGTCCATCACCATTTAAGCACTTTTTTTTTTTTTTTACTTTGACTGCTATGAAGAGAATTAGAGATAGAATTTTCAAGGAAGTAAAAATTTCATTTGAAAAATGTATTAGTGTTTTACTTAAATGAAATCTTAGTAGACAAAAGTTATACCTCTATATTGGAAGACTTTGCGTAGGTTCCCAATTCGTGCACTAAACCACAATAAATATATTGTTTGTGTAAGTAGTAAACTATATTGTTTAAGTTGCACTTTAAGAAATTATCAAGTATTTTTTAGAGTTCGGACATATAAAAAAACTTCCATAGAGTATTCTTCCAACCTAAATTGGCACAAGTCTTGATTGGGAAGAACTACAGATTATCCAGAACTTTGCATGTTGTCCTGATTCTAGAAGTATGGTGGATGCTTTGTAGCATAAAGTTGGATTATATTGACTTGATTACCACGCGTGCTTTGTTTCTATAATTTTTCTATTTTGATATTCTCTTATTTACAAGAGTAAGGTAGAGCATTGCCAAAATTGTCACTAAGTAATTGTCTTTAGTGCTTTAATTGTTATTATTACTTTGCTTTCCTTTTTCTAACTTATATATTTTTTGTCATATTGCAGTAAGATTTTCTTGGTGAAGATGAACATCAACTTCAAGACATGGAAGAGGAACGAAGTTATTAACATGCATGCATGCCTATGATCTTTGTGGATGTTTTTCTTTTGGATTTTAGAAGAAAACTATTATGTTAAATTTGCCACTTGAGGAATTTAATTTGGTCATTATATATTTTGGGATTATATATGTTCGACTTGTGACAAATTGATATGATTATATATACTAGTGTTTTTATGCACACATATTGTTGAACTGTTTCGTATTTATTCTACAACAAAGATACAAAAATGTCCTCTAAAGTTATTTTGACCATTTTCTATTTTATTTACCCACAATTAAAGAAGTATTGCCTATATTATATGACAATTGACTGAAATGTCTAGCAACATTAATAAAATCGTTGCCTATACCATTTATTGATAGTTAAATAAATGTTCCCAACACTTAAATAACTGTGGCTGAAACATCTAGCAACAATGGAGAAACCGTTGCCTAAACCAGAATAATGAAGACCGTTGCTAATGGGTAGTCTAAAAAACCGTTGCATGTTCCCCAAATTTAGGCAACGATTATTCATATACCGTGGCCTTAAGCAAAAAACTATTGCCTATGGGAATAGGCAACGGCCACCTAGAGAACGCTTTTTTAACCGTTGCCAAACCGTTGCCTAAGGTTTAGGGAACGATTTTCATACTTTTAGGAACGGTTTTTTGTTGTTGCCTAAACTAGAAAATGTTGTAGTGCCAAAGGACATGTGGCTGACACCCATGTCAAGTGACGTGGTCTTCTGATCGATAGGTTGACTCATGATTTGGGTGGGAAGAAAGAAACAAAGGTTGAGTACTAGAGCTTGAACCAAATAAAATGCAAACAAGACAAGCAGATGACGAAGATGAGACAGAAACGACCAGTTGTTTCAAGATAATGGTTGCTGATAGAAGAAGAAGACGAAGACAGTGATCAACTAACGACAAGGACTATTACCAAGTTTTGAAATATATAAGGACAAAATCATGAGAAAAAATTACAGGGACTAAAATCAAAGCACACCATATTTTTAGGGATCAAAAAGTTAATCCACGTGCAATTAGAATTATTTATTTATACATGTGGTGTGGATGACGTGACACACAACAAGCCACGTCATCACTTAATGGTTATCAACTAGCGGTAAGGGCTATTTCCAAAGTTTTAAAACATACAATGATTAAATCATATGAAAAAAAAATTGCAAGGACTAAAATCAAAACATACTTTATTTGCATGGACCAAAAAGCTCTTGTCCTGACACAAATTATGCTTTTATAATTAAAAAAAGAAGATAAAAACAATATTTATGTCATCATGCTTTTACTATACAGAAATACTTTTATTACATTTTTATTCAATTAATTTAAACAAGGGAAAAAAGAAGAAGAAATCTCACATTTCAAGCCACATGGATGAAAATGAAATAAACTTGGAATATCTCCTTGGAGATGTGGAGGCGAAAACTTCTCAAATAATATGGCATTCATCAAGAGCAAAAAGTTTAAGAAAAGAAAGGCTTCTATAACGCATACATTGAATATTAATAAGAATTAACGAGCCAAATTATAAAAAAGGGGAGGAGGCTTGTACAAACTCACAAGAAAGAATTTTTTATTTATTTATAAAGAGTAGTATGCAAAGGCATCACTATGGAGAATTATCATCCCAACTATGTTAGCCCATAATTTCCATCAATCATCTGCAGCATATTACCTAATTTATTTCATTAAAAAAGATTAAAAAAAAACAAAGAACATGGGGGGACATTAGACCTTACCCATGAGAAAAGAGCAAAATTACAAATTATTTGAATCTATAGCTAGGAAGACCTAGCCTATTCCTATTAAAAGCATCCCTAATAAAATTCGGAATCGAGTCCCACCAAATAAAATCTTGTTGGTGAATTCCAAAACAAGCAAGATCATCCGCACATTCATTCCCCTACGTATTGATATGGGAAATCTGGAAAAACGGAAGCTTTAATACAATTGGACCATCTGTTTTGTAGCTTCCAAGGAACCACATCCATTGATTTAAATGCTTCGACTACAAGCTTGGAATCAGTTTCAATCCACAGTCGATTCCATCCCTTCTTGAAAGCTATCTCCAAGGCATACATTGTTGCATTTAGCTCAACTGCTATAGATGATTGCACTCCTAGATTGCAGCAGAAAAAGGTTAAGAAACTGATAAGCTTCCTTAAATGTTAATTGGATTTGAGGAGGCAATCCAGACTAACTTGTCTTCACTCGGATCAAGAGGCAAATTAATCTACCTGCATAACAATGTCATTTAAGGCAGGATATCTAGCAATAATAGCATTAGGAATAAACCATGAACCAACTACTATAAAATCAGAAATAGAGGCAGACGGAAACTGATGAACATTTTGAGGAATATGTAGCAAGTTAACTATTGTATCATCTGCCCATCTGTCAGTCCAGAAATTCACACTCATCCCATTTCCAATTTGCCAAGAGACATTATCCATGACCAAATGGAACCACTTACTCAAGGCAGGCCAAAGAGATGAACTAATATAATGATTAACAGGTTTTAAATTCTTTAGAAATCTAGCCCTTAAAAAGCAAGCACACTGTTCAGAGGATGAGGCTAGGCTCCAACCAAACTTAAGCAATGCTGCCTCATTAATTGATCTAATTGACCTTATGCCAAGTCCTCCCTCAGTTATAGTAGAGCACATTTTTTTCCATGAGACAGTTACATGTTTTCTTCTCAAAACATCTCCAGTCCAAATGAAGTTTCTAACCCAACCATGTAACTGTTTTAACAAATCAATTGGCCAGGAATATAAGTGGAAGCTATATAAGCTAACATTCCATGAATGATTGATTTAACTAGTTACACCATCCCCGCGACTGATAAGAGAGACCCTTTCCATTTAGCTAACTTAGACTTAATTCTATCAATTGTAGGCTGCAAATACCTCTGCTTTGGTTTTCTCTTGAATAAAGGAACTCCTAGGTAAATAAGAGGCAATGATCTTGCAGAAAAACCAAGGAGGCTTTTCAGCTCAGTCACTCTCCTGACGGAGACAGAGCTTGTGTTGAATCTGCACTTATCTACGCCTAAAACTTGACCAGAGATCTCACCATACCTTTGAAACAGATTCATTAAATTCTACAGGTTTCTTTTTGATCCTTTACAAATGATTAAAATGTCATCAGCATATAACATATGGCTAGGGGTTGCAAAATTCCTAGGACTACTCATATGCTGAAACATACCAATTCTAGATAACAAGGAAATAGTTCTACTTAACACATCTTCAGCTAGGTAGAACAACAAAGGAGACAAGGGGTCTCCTTGTCTAACCCCCCTCTTACATTTAAAAAATCCTATAGCATGATCATTAATAGAAATAGATAGATTAGCGGAATTTAGAATTAGATCAATCCACTGACATAATTTGCTATCAAAACCAAAGGCTTTTAAGACATTTAGAAGATAGGACCAATCTATAGTATCAAATGATTTTTTAATATCTACCTTAAGAGCTATGTTCCCCCCATGCTTTTTCTTATCAAGCATATTGATTGCTTCTGAAGCAATACATATGCAGTCAGTTATGTGTCTACCTTTTAGGAACCCTCTTTTTCTCTTGAGAAATGATTTTAGGAGCAACCAAAGCAAGCCCATCAGCTATGATCTTAGTAATAATTTTTAACCTGAAAATTAGCTAGGGCTATAGGCCTATAATTTTCTATTCTATCAGCATTAGGAAACTTGGGAACTAAGGTGACAATGTTTGAATTAAGATTAGGAGCAATCCAGCTTTTAGTGAAAAAAATACAGAACAGAATTATATACATCATTACAAATGACATCCTAATATGTATGGTAGAAGCTCCCACCAAAGCCATCAGGGCCAGGAGCACTACTTCTATCAAGGGAAAAAACAGCAGCTTTAACTTCATCCATTAGAGGCATATTTGTTAACATAATGTTATCTTCAAATGTGACTAAAGATGGAATGACTTGATCAACTAGCCCATTGTCAATGCAATGATTATCTGAAGCATACAGGTTAGTGTAAAAGTCAAGAACATGACCCTCAATATCACTTGGATTAACTAAATCAGAGTCACCTACCTTTAGAATAGACATTTGTTTAGATGCATACCTAATCCTAGCCATTTTATGGAAAAATGAAGTATTTCTATCTCCATGAGAGACCCAATTCATTCTAGACTCCTCTTTCCATAATAATTCCTGACAAGACAACACTTTATGTAATTCACATTGTGCAGCCTCCTCTAGTGATTTTAATTCTTCAGAAAAGCCATATTTGACAATGTCTTCTTGAATTTTATCCACCTTGGCCATGGCTTTTTCCACTTTTAAATGGACATTTCCAAAGACTAAAGTATTCCATGATCTTAACTTCTTTTTTAAGTTCCTTAACTTCTGAGTAAGAATAAACATAGGATTCCCAATTACAGGCCTATTCCAAACCTCCTTAACTAACCTCCTACAACCTATATGTTCATTCCACATATCATGAAACTTCAAAGGTGAAGGATATGTTTGAACACCTTTCTTTAAAACCAACAAAAGAGGGTAATGATCAGAACAACTCCTAGTTAAAGTACAACATGCCACACTATCCCAAAAAGCTAACCAAGCATCACTACAAATAACCCTATCCAATCTTAATTCAGTGTGCTCCCTACCACTCCTCTTATTTGTCCAAGTAAATTATGCTCCACGAGTCTGAAGGTGAGTAAGATTACAAGAATCCGTTCAACCTTTAAAATCCTCACAAGCAACTGAAATAGGCAATCTACCCCCTCTTTTTTCATGAGAACCTATAATGGCATTAAAGTCGCCAATGAAACACCATGGCCCCTTAAAGGATTGTGGTAAAGATGCTAATTCCATCCATAAATCCCTCCTAGAAATATGAGATGTGGATCCATAAACTGCAGAGAAAAAAATCTGTTCCTGCTGCACTTCAACAGAAATTGAAATGTGCTGTCTAGAGGAAACTAGGATAGAAGGAGATAGAGATACAGAACAGATACCCCACAAAGAAGGGATATCTGAACCCCTATCATTAACCATGAAAACTTTTAAGTTCAAACTTTTCCAAAAATAAATAAGGACTTGATCAATCCTAACTTTAGGTTCAACATTAAAAACAAAATCAGGTTTATGAACAACACGAAATTGTGCTAAAACTAATCTAGTTTGAGGGTTACCATTACCCCTTGCATTCCAATAGAAAACTTTCATATTAAAAAGCTAAGGATTGATCTGAACCTGCCCTATACTGGAGAAAAATTCTCTTCTTCCCTTTCTTCTTCTGCATTATCCTTCCAAAGTCCGCCTTCCAAGATACTAATATCTTTAGCTACCCTATCATTCACTTCTTTAACTGGAACTGAGGCAACCTTCCCTGTATCCTTGCTATGCAACTCAGCATCAAATGATCTTCCTTGTGAGTTATCTGCTGCAGCAGCACCATTCAAAGGGCCCTTCTCATTAATATTCTCTACTGAAGTAGCATAGTTTTCTGCAGTGTTAGAAACTGAAGACTCTGAATGACCAGTATTGACATTAATGGAGTCAGGAACCACCATGTTATCAGAGTCATCTATCAATGAAGGCATATCATCATCAGAATTTTCATTCAACTGAGCCTGTGATTCATCATAAAGGGTCTCAACAGACTCATTATCATCATCAACAACCTTTTGCCTTGTGTTTTCTTGATTCTCCTCAGGAATTTCCTCAATAGGAATGTCAAAACATCTTTCTCCCCTATCTAGCACAATATCAATATGGGGTAAACCAATTACCTCATCCAAGATATCCTTATCAGTATTCACCACGGCCTGATCCTTATCAGTATGAAATGGCACAAAACAACACTAGAAGGGAGGGGGGGGGGGGGTAGTGTTTTCGAAAATCAGAGTTTAAAGGCTCAAAACAAATTCAGATCAGATAAGATGCTTAATGATAGACGCCTTAGAGATACTGAGTTGCAACTATTTCACACACCCAAGTTAGTTAAACAGGAAGACAATTAAACTGAGTAAATAGGTAAGGATAGGGAAAGAGTATACTCAGATTTTATCCTGGTTCACCCTCAACCTTGGGGCTACGTCCAGTCCTTGGCTTAACCAAGTTTTTCCACTATAATTGATCAAGGTTACAGACGAGTATTATTTGCACACCTAGCCTCTCCAAGCTCAATCACAAGTATTATTTGCACACCTAGCCTCTTCAGGCTCAACAAATATTCTTGTACAGGCCTCTTAAGGCTCAAAGGGGAATGAGAGTGGCTTTGAAGCACAACTTCAAAGTTACAAAGCAATTCGACCAATGAACACTACAAAGAGTGAATATGAATTTGAAGCTTGGTGAGTTGCATTGATTCTTCTTCAATAGAATATTTTAGAGAGTGAAGAAGATGTTTTAGAGAGACATGAGCTTTCAGTTTTTTGTGAGAATTGATCTCGTATGATATCAAATGAAATCTTCAGATTGATTTTTGCTATATCATTTTTTGTTTTTCTTTCTCTGTATAAGCGAGTGCACATGTCTCTCATTCTTCAGTCTTCAACTTCTTCTATTTATACTTGGTCATGAAAGATATGTTGAGAAAAGTTGAAGTTCTTTAATATTGTTCTTCGTAAATAGCCGTTCTGACTTGACAATAAATGCCTTGAAGAATGTTGGAGATTCCCTGTTGCTTTCTGAGTAGAGCAGATAAGCTTTTCTGGTCTTGGGCAGCAATCTTTCCTTATTTGTGCAACGCTTAGAAAAGCTCAGATAAAGTTACTTTTCCTTTGTTTACATAAGGAAAGTCTTTTCTTGCTGTTAATCTCATTTTCTCTTTTCTTCCTTTTTCAATTCTCGATTAGAGACAGGAGAATATATTTAATTAAACTTATTCCAAGTTTAATCAAATCTTCATTTCAAAAACTATTGCAGAAATTCAAAATGAATTTCCTTTCAACTTTGGAGCGCTTTTCTTCAACTTGCTTTCCTTGGTTAAGTATTCATAGACTTGGACTGAACGTACTTCATTTGAAGTTTGAGACGATTGATACTAGATGGGTCTTGATAACTTGGTCTAACATATTGTAGATACTGTCAGAACTTCAGACGCATGTTGAAATAATCCTTGATCAGGCTTTGGTTTATAATCTTGATCTAAATCTTCTTTCAACTTCCTTCAGAAGATGTTGTGGATAGTCTTTGAGAGTTTCGTGACATAGGAGTTGAATTGTTGTAACTCTCTTGACATAGTATAGCTTATAAGCTTCCTTTCTTTCTTTGGAAAACAGATTGAAAGAGTTCTTTCTTGCTTCCAGTTGCATAAGCTTGATAAGTCACTTTTTGGTCTTCAATTGATGTTGAGGTAGAGGTTTTGAATGAGTTCTACGACCATTGAGCTTAAGTGCTGTAGTCACAGCTCTTTTTGACTATTGAGTCTAGGACATGAAATATAACTTTGAGTCATACTTCAGATGCATGATTCTGACAGTCTGAACTAAAGTAGGTTGCTTCGGCATTTGATTGTTGGGGATGATTCCTTTGCTTTAGCTTTTTGCCTTAGTAATGATGACAATCCTTGATGGTCTTCTTTGATACAGCTACTTGTTGATCTTCTTCATCTTTGATGAGTCTGACAGATACTGATACTTCAGTAAGTCATGTTGCAGACGCATTGTTCTACCGATGTTTGAACGCTGCTATTTGATTCTTTCTTCATCTGTTGTTGACTTGATCTGTTTAAGATAAAGATCTTGTTCTGCACATCTCAAGTAGACCATTAGCAATATTCAGATGGTTCAATGTAAAATTAAACACTTAATGTTTAGGTTCATCAAAACTCTGAAACTTAACAGTGGCAAAGTCAGACGCATACCAGAGTCAGACATATTGAAACTTAACATATTTCCTAACATAGTATTCACCACAGCCTGATCCTTATCAGTATTCACCACAGCCTGATTAGGAGCATTAATCTTATCATTAGAATAAGCAACCTTCGATGAAACTGGATCCTTATGCTGCACATCCTGTTTAGGGACATATACCAAGTTTCCTTTTTCTGGTTTTTGAGCTTGCTTGACCTGATCCTCATTGGAAGGTTTAGAAGAATATTTCTTTTGCCTAGAACAATTAGATAGGTCATGACCAATGATATGACATAATTCAGAAAAAGATGGCAAATTCTCATAATCAAGGGATACAACCAAAGCAAAGTCCTCGTGTTCCACAATAATCTCATTTGGGATTGTTTTCTTCATATCTATCTTCACAAGAACTCATTCAAAATGCCCCAATGATCTAGTTCTTGTAGCTTCATCCAGAGCAATTGGAGCATCTACCGCATTAGCAATCCCAAAAAGAATCTTAGGACACCAATGTAACACCCCAATTTCTTGATTAGTGTTTAAGGAAGGGATTAAGGATAATTAAAGACTTAATCATGTTCTTTAGGTGTTAGTTAGCTTGTGTTTCAAGTTTGAGGAAAATCGGAGCTGAAACGGGTCCGGAACGCAAACAAACACAAACCGAGCGATTAATTGGTCAGTTAATTAATTAATTGAGAGTTATAATATTAAAATTAGGTCGGGATTGAGTAAAATATATTTTTAGGTGTAGCCTAAAATAATATAGGAGGATATCCCAGCAGTAGGTTACACAGGACAATGCGGAAGAAAGCACCCAGTTGTGCCGACAAAATAACACGCAGTGACACGTGCCGTGACCAGGAGGAAGGTGGCCATGGTAGCGCCACCTCACACTCCACTGACATATCCTAATGAAACCTATCTTCCACTACCCTTGCATGCATGACACCTAAAATACATACATGACACCTAAAATGCATGCATGATACTTGTACTCCACTAAAAATAAAAATAATTATAATATAATTCTAACTAATTAATATAAAAGCAAGTGAATGATGCATGTTGGCATTTTCCCATATTCTTCATGGCAGCTTGAGAGAAATTTACAGGGTGGAGAAAAATGGAAGCTTGGTCAGCCATGATTATGGTACTTTGAAGCTTGGTTGAAGCAGTCGCAATAAAATCATCACTTTACATTCTTCAATCGTTGGATCGTCCTGCAATTTTATATGAAGGTTCAAGACTTGTGGTTCTTCATATCCAACGGTAACCATTTTGAAATCATGTCCATAGTTGGAGATACTCAGCTCGCAATGGGAAACTGGATGGTGAGAAACTCAACCCGTGCAACTTCTAACCAGTCACCACATAAAGGCCACCCGAGATTGGTTCACCGTTGGATTGGGCTGAAAAGTTTGGAGGGAGTTAAGGACAAGTAGTTCTACGTTGTTATCGTTCAATTTTGTAATTGAAGGTCTGTAGTTGGAGATATAGAGCTCGAACTGTAGCCCGTTTTGGGTACATTTCCCTTGGATTCTTGAGCTCACTCTTGAATCCGACTTCCCCTAAGTCTAGCCGCTGTTCTCATTTGTGGAGTTGAAGCTTTTACGTGAAAGCGTGCAAGTCTGTAAGGTGGGGGCAAGAACCGATGTCGTCAGGGATGCGAGAGTAGTTTAGAATACAATAATATGCGTAGGGGATCCTAAACCCTACTAGAGGTTGTGTAACCAACAACACTTAAACCACGATGGTGACTACAGTGGAGTAGTACCATTGAGGGTTTAAGCATTGTGGGTTTAGCAACAGTAGGTTGATTTACTGTTGATTTGAGGTTGTATGTTTAGTATGATTATGTTTGTTGTTATAATATGTTTGATAATATGCTTGACATTGCTGGTGTGCTTGATATGTTGTATGCTAACTTGCTTAGTGTTGCTGTATATATGTTTATGATATTATATGATTGTATGCTTGAGATGATAACATGCTCTGCCTATTTCCGTATGATAACTAATATGAGTAGGAAATGCCATGAGATTGATGACATGTGTTGTGATGGTATTGTAAGCTGCTTGTATGATTAGAGTTAGGTGACGATTACTGTTGATTGGGCGATGTATGATATCAGTGGAATTGATTGTACGTGCATTAGTACCTCATTGGATGAATTAGTTAATGTGTGTTGTTCTAAGTAATGAAACCTTAGGATATGATGTTGAGGTACTAAGACGTAAGTTAGCATTGAGATGAGTTGGTGAGATTCAGATGTGTTTTTGTTGTATTTCGCCACCGCATGGATTGGAATGGACGATCATCCTGAAATGCTGGGGATGGATAAGACTAGAGGACGAGTATCCTGAAATGCTGGGTATACGTCATGACAACGGGCGATCATCCTGAAATGCTGGGGATGGATCGAGATAGTAAACGAGCATCCTGATGTGCTGGGGATGTGTCGTTTCGAGTATCCTGAAATGTTGGGGATACGTCGTCATAGTGGACGATCATCCTGAAATGCTGGGGATGGATCGAGATAATGGACGAGCATCCTGATCTGTTGGGGATGTGTCGTGACGAGTATCCTAATCTGCTGGGGATATGTCATGGTATTGAGAGAATATCTGATTTGGTGGGGATGTGCGGCATGGTGGTGAATGATACAACTTGATCTTGTCAAGGATGCTTCATGATGACTGCATCTTCTTGTACGTTCAGCTGTATGAACAAGAGTGAGCCTGATTGGCATGAGAGCTTGGGGATGATTGTTACGTGTGACTCGAAGGATGGTTGTGCATGCCATGTTTGTCTATGTGCTGTCATTATATTTTATTCCACTTCTATATCCCGTTTTATGATGACTAGTGTAGATTCTTATCCCCTATTTCTTTGTGTTATTGTATTTATTGTTTTTGGACCAGAAGACTCCGACAAAGATTTCTCTTTTGGAAAGAGAGATGCGTCACAGAAGCAAGCATACTCGGTACCTGCAGAGAACACCCAACGGAGGTGGTCTGAGCAGTAGTGGAGTCCTCGTTCCTACTACTAGTGTAGGTGGGAATGTTAAACTAGTCCTTTAGTATATGGCCAGTGAGTCTTTTATATTTTAATGTATTTTTATGAGAGGTGCCAGCTAGGCCAAGTCGTTGTATTTTATATGTACCTTCGCCACCTTCCGTACTTTGATGTTCTATGTTTACTGTTATGAACGTAAATACATGTTTTAAAGTAATCAAAGTTTTTACGCATGATTTATATTATTAAGGTTAAGTGTTCTGTTCCATGTGACACTCGGAAGGGTGTTACACTTAGTGGTATCAGAGCAGTTCGGTCTTAACCGAACTGTGGAGTCTTTAAGAGTGTCAGAACTGGCCATATTTTGTCGACTCTGCAAGAGAGATCGACCGTGTCTAGATGAGTAGAATGGTTTTTTGACTGATTGTGTGTTGTATATGGATAATAAGTAGATATACATAGATATATTGCTTATTATGTTTCGAACTCGAGCTAATGGTTGATGTTTCCAGGAACCGATGGCTCTAGGCAACGGAAGAAGGGGTAGAGGTAGGTTTGGACCCACAACTACACACAGGCACTATGTCGGTGATGCCTCAAGAAATAGAAGTGGTAGTGAGACTATTGAAGCAATAAGGATCATGAAGGATTTAGCCACTGCAATGCTACAACAAACACAACAGAATGCCCAATTCATGCAAAGACAACAAGAGAGGGAGGAAAGACAACGACAATGGAATACCGTTCGAGAAGAAGAAAAAATGGACAACGGTATGAACGCCTTCATGAAATGAAATCCACCCTAATTCCATGGCGAATACGATCCTGAGACAACAGAGAAATGGCTGCAGGAAGTGGAGAAGGTGTTTGTGGCTATGCACTGCAGAGAAGAGAGGAAAGTCATTTATGTTGCTTTTATGCTGGCCGGAGCAGCGGAAGCCTGGTGGAGAAATAAACAGAGATTGTTTGAAGCCGAAGGACACGCGATAAATTGGGAGTTATTCTGAGAGTGTTTCTTGGAGAAGTACTTTCCCAAAAGCATCAGACATGAAAAGGAAAAAGAGTTCATGAGTCTATAGCAAGGAAACATGTCTGTCGGGAATATGCTATCAAATTTGAAGACTTTTTAAAATTTTCTCAGTTTTACCAAGTCCATCCGGACGAAGAGTGGGACTGTAGGCGATTTGAAGATGGGTTAAGACCTGAGTTGAAGCGGGCGATGCTGTTGGGAATTTGCGTATAAAACAAAATAAAACGCAGCGGAAAAATTCCCATCGAAGGATCCATGCGAATGGTCATGATTCATGATTAGAAAGTTTACCTCTTGAAGCGATGGCTGTTGGTTGAAATTCGTCTATCACGAACACCGCACGAACGGTGTCTCCAGAGGTATCCACACAAGCGGACTCCGTGAACGTCCAACGTCACGAACCTGAAGCGTCTCTGTCTTGCAGTGCTAGCTTCAAAACCGAGGCTTACTGTTCACTCTTACTCTCTCTGTGCGGCTAGGGTATCAACCTTGTGTGCACAACAACTTAAGTGTTCTACTTATAGTAGCGCCTCCTTAAGTGAGTTAGTGAGCATCACTTGACCTAAGCCCATGTACTATGCGCTAGGCCCAATAGGAAAGTCCAACTCTCCTTTTAATGCTTCTTTTAATCTGCTCTTATGTGTGTGATCCTATAGGTTCCCAAAACGTTAGTAGTAATATTAAATCCCATTTAATATTACAAACAGTGAGCGGTATCTAGCAATACATCACTGCTACCTAAGTAGTGAGAAAGTCAGTGATTTGACGAAACCTTTCTGTGACAAATATTCATGTGCATTATTATCCCTTTGTCCATATATCTATATTGAACACAAGGCATAGAATGTGTCACCCTTGTATGGTTCAATATCATGTTCCCTGTTACCCGAGTAGACTTAACAACAAATGAGGTCAATATCTCATATTGACTCATTTCAGCACGGCCATGCATTTTACAGTCTCACTCTATCAGGGGGCCCACATATATTACTCCTGTTATGTAGGAGGGACAAATTCCATCTAGGTCACTCACATCCCTCTGCATGGCTCGTGGTATGCCCAATGACCGTCTTTATAATCATCCTATTACAGATGACGTTTGACGATATTAAAGCACATGACTCCTCATGTAGGGATCGTAGTGATTTCAGGTCGAAGGATTGCATACACCATTGTCACTATGAGAACTACTTATGACACTCACATAACGCTCCATGTAGTGTTCTCATGGTGGGTCAATCCAGTACATCATTACCTTAATGTGTACCTATGTGGCAACTCGATATCTCATATCTATGACCCGTGAGATGTGGTCATCAGTCTGCACACATAATAGTCTCAATTGTATTATTATTGTCCTTATTAATAAAATACTTGACTATGGATATTTAAGAATAGGATTTCATTGTTCAATAGTGTCTCACGATCAAATCATATACTTGATATTCTATTAAACTGAAATCTCTATTCTAAGGACTTTATTATGTTTAAACAAGTAACACAATAAACTGGAATGCTTCATATCATATATATATAATAGCAAGATACAAATGTAAGTCTAAAGAAATACATTGGCCTCTAGGGCTTACACCAACAATCTCCCACTAGCACTAGAGCCAATCAGGCATAAATCTAATGCCCATCGATCTAGTGTGACCTTCATGCTTCTGTTGAGCAAGAGGTTTCGTAAGTGGGTCAGCAACGTTATCAATCGTTGGTACTCTGCATATTTTCGCATCTCCTCTATCGATAATCTCTCGAATGAGATGGAAGCGCCTAAGTATATGTTTGGATCGCTGATGAGATCTAGGTTCCTTAGCTTGTGCAATGGCCCCATTGTTATCACAATAGAGATCAATGGGGTCCACAATACTAGGAACTGTACCAAGCTCAGTAATGAACTTCCTGATCCAAACAGCCTCCTTTGCTGCATTGGAGGCGGCAATATACTCAGCCTCTGTAGTAGAATCGGCAACTGTCTCCTGCTTTGAACTCTTCCAGCTCACAGCCCCGCCATTCAGGCAGAACACATAACCAGATTGCGATCTGGAATCATCCTTATCGGTCTGGAAGCTAGCATCGGTGTAACCTATTACAACAAGCTCTTCCTCGCCTCCATATACCAAGAACGAATCCTTAGTTCTTCTCAAGTACTTAAGGATGTTCTTGACAGCAGACCAGTGACTTTCACCGGGATCAGACTGGTACCTGCTCGTTATGCTTAAAGCATACGATACATCTGGTCGAGTACATAACATGGCATACATGATAGATCCAATTGCGGATGCATATGGAATCTTACTCATGCGATCCCTATCCTCTTGAGTGGAAGGGGATTGTGCCTTTGATAGGCATATACCATGTGACATAGGCAAGAGTCCTTTCTTGGATTCATGCATGTTAAAGCGTCTCAACACTTTGTCTATGTATGTACTCTGACTTAGGCCAAGCAATTTCAGTGATCTATCCCTATAGATCCTGATCCCCAATACATAGGTAGCTTCACCCAAATCTTTCATAGAGAAGCAATTCCCTAACCATGTCTTTACATTTTGTAGTGTAGGGATGTCATTTCCAATGAGTAATATGTCATCTACATATAACACCAGAAAAACAACAATGCTCCCACTAACCTTCTTGTAGACACAAGGTTCATCTTCATTTTTGATGAATCCGTACTGTCTTACAGCATCATCAAAACGAAGGTTCCAACTTCTGGAAGCTTGCTTCAATCCATAGATTGACCGCTGCAATTTACATACCTTTCCGGCATCCTCTGAAATGTCAAAGCCTTCAGGTTGTGTCATGTACACATCCTCAAGAAGCTTTCCATTAAGGAAGGCAGTTTTGACATCCATCTGCCATATCTCATAATCATGGTATGCAGCGATAGCAAGTAAGATCCGGACGGATTTAAGCATCGCAACAGGTGAAAAGGTCTCATCATAGTCGACACCATGAATTTGCTTGAAACCCTTGGCCACCAATCGTGCCTTAAAGGTATGTACCTTACCATCCATGTCAGTTTTCTTTTTGAAAACCCACTTGCACCCTATAGGTTTTACCCCTTCAGGTGGCTCTACCAAGGTCCATACCTGGTTGGTGTACATGGAATCCATCTCAGATTTCATGGCCTCAAGCCACTTCTCAGATTCTGGGCCAGTGATGGCCTCCTGGTAGGTCACAGGCTCATCTTGAACCATGAGCAATACATCACCTTGTGGAGTCATGAGAAATCCATATCTCTCAGGCTGGTGACGTATCCTGTTAGACCTATGCTGGTCTTGTGCTACTGGAGCAGGTTGTTCCTCCACAACATTTTGTGAAGGTTGCTCCTGTTCCACCAATGGTAGGTCACTACTCTGTGATTCTTGAATTTCTTCAAGTTCTATCTTCCTCCCATTGGCTCCTATGTAGATAAACTCCTTTTCTAGGAATACACCAGTCCGTGCGACAAACACTTTGCCTTCGGAAGGATTATAGAAATAATATCCCTTGGTTTCTTTGGGATACCCCACAAAGAAGCATTTATCAGATTTGGGATCAAGCTTATTAGAAACTTGACGTTTTACATATGCTTCACAACCCCAAATCTTCATAAAAGACATGCTGGGTCGTCTACCAGTCCATATCTCATATGGTGTCTTTTCTACCATTTTGGATGGAACACGGTTAAGTGTAAAAGCTGCTGTTAATAGAGCATGTCCCCAGAAAGAGTTTGGAAGGTTTGCATGACTCATCATAGATCGAACCATGTCCAACAAGGTTCGATTTCTCCTCTCAGAAACACCATTCCATTGTGGTGTTCCAGGTGGAGTGAGTTGAGATAAAATCCCACACTCTCTCAGATGATCATCAAACTCTAGGCTCAAATATTCACCACCTTGATCTGATTGAAGAGCTTTAATATTTTTACCAAGTTGGTTTTGTACCTCATTTTTTAATTCCTTGAACTTTTCAAAGGATTCCGATTTATGTTTCATAAGATACACAAATCCACATCTACTGAAATCATCAGTAAATGTGATGAAGTACTGAAAACCACCTCTAGCTAATGTGTTTAGGGGTCCGCATACATCGCTATGTATAAGACCCAAAAGATCGTTGGCTCTTTCACCTTTGCCGGTGAATGGAGCTTTAGTCATCTTTCCCAATAAACAAGACTCACATATCTCATATGATTCATAATCAAATGAGTCCAAGAGTCCATCTTTATAGAGCTTCGAAATGCGCTTCTCATTTATATGGCCTAAACGACAATGCCAAAGATAAGACGGGTTCAATTCATTTGGTTTGAACCTCTTAGTATTTATGTTATAGATGGGCATTTCAAGATCAAGGACATAAAGTCCATTACTCATGTGTGCACTAGCATAGAAAATATCATCCAAATAAATAGAACAACTTTTGTTCTTTATTATAAAAGAAAAACCAATCTTGTCCAAACAAGAAACGGAAATGATATTCCTGCTAATTGCAGGCACAAAATAACAGTTCTCTAACTGAATAGTAAGCCCACTGGGCAAAGTCAATACATAAGTCCCTACAGCTAAAGCAGCAACCTTTGCTCCATTTCCGACTCGTAGATCGACTTCGCCCTTTGTCAATGGTCTACTCCTGTCTAGGTCCTGCACATTTGTACAAATGTGAGAACCACATCCAGTATCTAATACCCATGATGCAGAAGTAGATAAATTGACTTCTATAACAAACATACCTGAAGCGGAAGTCTCACTTCCCTTCTTCTTCTTGATCTCTTCCAGGTATTTTGGGCAGTTCCTCTTCCAATGTCCGGTCCGACCACAGTGGAAGCAATTGCCTTCCTTAGCCACACCACCCACAGGCTTCAAGCCAGAAGTACTGGGCTTGATCTTGTTGTTGGACGATTCTGGGCAAGTATACCCAGTCGTGCAAGTAATACGGTGGTAAGACCGGTTTATCGTATCCACGGGGATTGGATGTCAACTACCAATTCGCAAACTCAGCAACTATCTAGACTAAACAGAGAGTTCAAAACAAGCAAAAGAAAAGAAATAAAATCTTTTTGTCTTTTTGGGGACTTTTGACAAACACTTGGAGTGCAGAAAGGATATGTTGGGACTAGACTTCACCAAACTTCTAACTCATGCACTATCAGGACTAGATACCTCCCATTCATGCTTCAGATATTAAAATCAATCCACTAAACTACTCAAACCCCGATTCCTCGGATGGCAAGAGCCTAAATCCACTAATAGACCCTAATTCCTTAGGTGGCCTAGATTAATGAATTTGCATTAAGATTAGGGATTACGCGATTACTAATAAACCTAGTTCCATTCCTAGATACAAGGCTTACTAGGTGATTAAATTCAGTTCCGGTTATGATACGAACGTTCCCATTGCATACCAAAACACAAATCAAGTCATGGGGGTGCTAGCCACAACAAGCATTAAGCACAGAAAAATAACCACTAATATGAAGACATGAACATAGAATAATCCGTCAAGATAAATACATAAACATAGGTTTGATTACATCTAATCCCAACACAGGGATTTAACTACTCATAAAACAAAGAAAACCAAACCAGAGAAATAGGAAGGAAGAGGAGAGAAGAGGCTCCATGTGAGCTTTCCTTCTTCTTCAAAGCAATCCCTCTTGGCTCCCTTCTAGGGTTGAAACCCTAGCCCAGCTGCAGCCTCCAAATGCCTCCAAATGGACCCCAAAAACTCCTTTTGTTCTGTCTGCTGCGTTCTTATTTATAGGTCTGTTGCGCGTCACGGCCGTGATGGCCATCACGGGCTGGCCGTGACGCGTTCTGTCCAAGGCGTGTTTTCAACTTTTGAGCTCTCGCGAGGCGAGCTAGGTTTCGCGTCGCGAAACACTAATTTTCTGGTTGGTCACGGCCGTGATGTCTATTACGGGCAGGCCGTGACAGTCTCTGACTTTTGCCTTCTGCTCTGCTTGATCACGGCCGTGATGGTCATCACGGCCAGGCCGTGATGGGCTCTGTTTTGCTCATATTCTTCACTTTTCAAGCTCTATTTCATCCAAGCTCCACCATGACTGATTTTGATCATTTTTACATTGAATTCCTGTAAAACAACACCAAGACACTGCTTCACCCGTTCCAAGGGAAAATCTAATAAAACCAAATAAAGAATGCCTAATCTATATGCAAAATGCATGCAAAAGAGTACAGAAAACATCATGTAAAATCACACTATCAAATCACCCCAAGCTTATTCAATTGCTTGTCCTCAAGCAATCACTAAGGCCAGAAGAATAAACAGAACATTGATAGTGAACCAAGAACCCGAGCATATAATCCAAGCAATAGGCAATTCAAACAATTCAGCAAAAGACAATCAATTCAAGTCCAATTAGAGGCTTAGGTTCCTTAGACTCATGTTCTCACTGATTTGGGCACTCTTTCTCACTTGAAGCTCACCCCAAGCTTGTTCATTTGCTTGGCTCTCTTTCTAACCTCACTCAAGTGTTTAGGGGTATATGACATTTCGCTCAATTTTCCTCAAGGAATGAATCCTACCATAGGCTTGACTATCAACCAAATCTCTACTTTATTAATGAAAACAATTAAGAATCAAGAGGTCTTTACTTTGGTTGTAACGTGGCCATGGGATTAATCGTTAGGTGGGGATAACAAGAAAAGGACATTTCAAAAGGCTACACAACATATCAACATTTCAACACATGACCTTCTAAAATATCTTCTTGGGTTTTCAATTCACTTTCCACCTTTCTTTGCTTTCTTTTTCTTTTTATTTTTCACTTTTCTTTTTGTCATCCCCTTCTCTATTTTTTTTTCTTTTTTTCTTTTCTTTTTCTTTTATTTGGAGAAGGGGAGATTTTTTTCGAATCAAGAGAATTATTTTTTTCTGATTCTTTTCCCAAACTTTTTTCAACTACCCTTTTACCCTTTTTGTAATACTTTAGAAGGTCCCTTATCCAACATATTTATCAAAACATTTCAGGGTACCAAGAAAAGCATTTTATTCTTTTGTAGGCTCAAAATTGGGCAACTAAGGGGTAGGATTTTATCATTCCAAGCTCAGAAGGCCAGAAAAATACCTATTGCCTCCATCATTTTCAAAAATGTTTTCAAAAATTTTTAAGCTTCAAAATGGTTTCAAGTCAAGTTCTAGAGAATAACAAACCAAGAGGAATAACACTCTAACACAAGGAATGGGGTAAAAGTTTTAGTGAATACCCCTTTGGCTCAAAATCTCACATTTTAGTTCAAAATCAATGAAAACACAAATCCTCAGAACCGGATGCTAATTATCAACTATCCAAGATTATCTCAAACATTTTCATTTGAAGCCATATCACAAGAATAAACAGATTGGGTTCAACAATTCACTATCACAATTTATTGGGCACTTAGTTCTCACAATTGGATACAAAATCTAAGCAAGGGCAATCTAATTGTGTGATCATGCAAAGCTATCATGCAAAACTATATGAATGCAAAATGCAAAATGCAAATGCAAAATACCCCTACCCCAAGCTTAAGAATTTACATTGTCCCCAATGTAAACAATCAAGTTGGAGAAAGGAAAGAAAAATAAAATAAAGCAAAAATATTGGAATGGCTTACCGAGGCGGTAGCGGATGTTGGCTTTCATTTCAGTCAGAAACTGCTTGAAAGTTGGGTTGCTTTTTCTTGTCTTCTTGGTCTTCCCTCCTTCCTTCTTACCCTGGAATCACTTGGCAATTTTATTAGTAAAAGAAAACTCTTGATCTTCTCAAATTATTCAAGAGTTTAAAATCAAAAATCAAATCTAACTAAACAAAAAGGAAAAAGGAAAAAGGAAAATAAAAATTGGGTTGCCTCCCAATGAGCGCTCCTTTAATGTCACTAGCTTGACTTATTAAAAAGCATCCACCCGGATCAAATGGAAATTGGGATGGTGATTGTAGCAGTAATATAACTTTATTCTCAATTCCACCCAGCCATTGGGTGGAAATTCCATTGACCTTTGCAATTATAAATTCACTTCCTCTCGGGTCAAGTGGAATTTTCAAGAGGAAGTGTGTCATACAAGTGGAAGGGGCTAACTTACCATTATCCACACATGCATGCAAGCCAACATATTTATTTAATGCAGTAAATTCAGCAAGCATGGTGGAGGGAGTGCTTTCCAAATGCACCGCCTTCTCACTTGTTTCTCTCCAAGGATGTGTGGAAGGTAATTCCTCTTCTTGTGGTTCATCTACCACCACCTCTTCATCTTCATTGTGATCCATTCCCACAACCAGATTTTTCTCAAATGCCGATGCTTGTGGCTCTATGGGAATCATACATGGTGGTGGAGGTGGCAAATAGGAGCAAAAGGTTTCCCAATCCTCCTCGGAGAAGTTGTATATTAGCCTTCCCGTCATATAATCAACTTGTGCGGGAGTAACATGGTCCATCAAATCCATGACGTCTCCCAAACACCGGTTGTCTTCCAAAACGCGACTGGTGGCTTCCTCATCAGGTGGATAATACAAATTTTTCATGAATTTCGTCCACCTGGAACTACCAAAGCTCAAAACAAAAAGATCAAATATATACAGAAAATAAAAGAAATAAAAATGTCTAAATTAGTTGCCTCCTTTGTTACTAATGATATTGGCAAAACCAATCCCCGGCAACGGCGCCAAAAACTTGTTGGACGATTCTGGGCAAGTATACCCAGTCGTGCAAGTAATACGGTAGTAAGACCGGTTTATCGTATCCACGGGGATTGGATGTCAACTACCAATTCGCAAACTCAGCAACTATCTAGACTAAACAGAGAGTTCAAAACAAGCAAAAGAAAAGAAATAAAATCTTTTTGTCTTTTTGGGGACTTTTGACAAACACTTGGAGTGCAGAAAGGATATGTTGGGACTAGACTTCACCAAACTTCTAACTCATGCACTATCAGGACTAGATACCTCCCATTCATGCTTCAGATATTAAAATCAATCCACTAAACTACTCAAACCCCGATTCCTCGGATGGCAAGAGCCTAAATCCACTAATAGACCCTAATTCCTTAGGTGGCCTAGATTAATGAATTTGCATTAAGATTAGGGATTACGCGATTACTAATAAACCTAGTTCCATTCCTAGATACAAGGCTTACTAGGTGATTAAATTCAGTTCCGGTTATGATACGAACGTTCCCATTGCATACCAAAACACAAATCAAGTCATGGGGGTGCTAGCCACAACAAGCATTAAGCACAGAAAAATAACCACTAATATGAAGACATGAACATAGAATAATCCGTCAAGATAAATACATAAACATAGGTTTGATTACATCTAATCCCAACACAGGGATTTAACTACTCATAAAACAAAGAAAACCAAACCAGAGAAATAGGAAGGAAGAGGAGAGAAGAGGCTCCATGTGAGCTTTCCTTCTTCTTCAAAGCAATCCCTCTTGGCTCCCTTCTAGGGTTGAAACCCTAGCCCAGCTGCAACCTCCAAATGCCTCCAAATGGACCCCAAAAACTCCTTTTGTTCTGTCTGCTGCGTTCTTATTTATAGGTCTGTTGCGCGTCACGGCCGTGATGGCCATCACGGGCTGGCCGTGACGCGTTCTGTCCAAGGCGTGTTTTCAACTTTTGAGCTCTCGCGAGGCGAGCTAGGTTTCGCGTCGCGAAACACTAATTTTCTGGTTGGTCACGGCCGTGATGTCTATTACGGGCAGGCCGTGACAGTCTCTGACTTTTGCCTTCTGCTCTGCTTGATCACGGCCGTGATGGTCATCACGGCCAGGCCGTGATGGGCTCTGTTTGGCTCATATTCTTCACTTTTCAAGCTCTATTTCATCCAAGCTCCACCATGACTGATTTTGATCATTTTTACATTGAATTCCTGTAAAACAACACCAAGACACCGCTTCACCCGTTCCAAGGGAAAATCTAATAAAACCAAATAAAGAATGCCTAATCTATATGCAAAATGCATGCAAAAGAGTACAGAAAACATCATGTAAAATCACACTATCACTTGTTGATGGCCTTGCCCTTGTCCTTGCCCTTTTGTTTGTTCTTGGGCTTCTTGGGCTGCTTCTTGCTATTTCCAGCCTGGACCATCAAAATGGCCTTACCCTTTCCTTTGTTAATATTTTGTTCAGCAGTTCTTAACATGCTCAACAATTCTGGCAAAGGTTTGTCAAGATCATTCATATTGAAGTTCATGACAAACTGACTATAGCTCTCAGGCAACGATTGCAGAACCAAGTCGGTGGCCAACTCTTGGCCTAAAGGAAATCCCAGTCTCTCGAGATTCTCAATGTACCCGATCATCTGGAGTACATGAGGACTCACAGGGCTCCCTTCTGCCAATTTACACTGGAAAAGGGCTCTGGAAACTTCGAACCGCTCATGCCTTGCTTGCTCTTGGTAGAGCAGCTTGAGGTGCACGATCATATCGTACGCCTCCATGGTCTCATGTTGCTTTTGAAGCTCAGAGGTCATGGTAGCAAGCATAAGACAACCGACGTCTAAGGCGTCATCCTGATGCTTCTTATAAGCATCCCTGTCGCACCCCTAGAAGCACTTGAAGCCGGTGGCTCCTCAGGAATAGGCTCCTCAAGAACATACAGCTTTTTCTCATGTTTGAGGACAATCCTCAAGTTTCTGTACCAGTCCAGAAAATTCGTTCCGGATAGTTTGTCCTTCTCAAGGACGGATCGCAATGACAGGTTACTTGATGTTTTTGATGCCATGGTAATCTACAGAGATAAATATGCAAAATATAAGTATCATGCCATGAAGTTATTTAATAAGGTCTTTAATTAAATACGCCTCCCACTATTTTACTCAAAACAATGACCCTCATCATTGATTCGGAAAATCCCGTTGGAAGATTTTCTAGTAGGCCAAGATCCATATTTCACCTAGCTTTAAGTCAGCTTTGGCTGATCACCCAAAATTTGGTTATTTAGGTAGGAAACACTTTCCGATTGCATCTCATGCAACTCTTGGACAGTTGGGTGAATAACTCTTATTCTAATCCATCACATGGACTAAAGCCCAACTTATGAGCCTCTAAGCCTTTCAATCCTATTGAAGTTGGCTTAGTTAAGTCAGACCCAATGGATAGCAGTTGAACATTACATTTGTCCCATCGCGCCTTACTATCATAGATAAAGGTACCCCGTTTTGGCGGACCCACACTTAATCGATCATAGTCTTGACGAGTGCCATGCATCGGAAGGCCTTTAAGTGTGACTTAATATTTCCTTTTGAGGGATTTGTTTAAAGTTTGATCTCATCATTTGTTAAACTCTTTAACTTATTATTTACATATATGCATCTCATACATATATTAGTTAAACTCTTTTAACATACTATATACATACATGCATCTCATACATATATAAGGCAAATAAATGTGATATGGTTATGGCCCCTAACGCATTGATTCTCCCAAGCCAATGAGAGAATCTAAACTAAAACCTAGGAGCATCCAAGCTTCTCCAAGCAAGATCTCCCACGTGATAGCGTCTTCTTGTCTCCATCATTACATTACATAAACAGAAACCTCATTTTACATATGAGGGGAGTGAGATGAGAAAAGAAGATACATATGGAATATAAGAGAAAGGCACGGCACGCAGGCCGTATTTCAAAATATAAACCAAAAGGTAAAAGGACTAAGGCCATAACCATTCACCATACATCACCCAATAAATAGTAACAACCAATAATAACACATAATCATTATTATTATTAATTTCATAAATTAAAGATTTCAAAATCTGAATTTTGAAAACATAACATATATATATAATAAATCACATTTATTATAATAGATGTTACTATAAATCATAGTTATTGTAATTGTTGTTACCACAAATCACATTTATTATAAATCATATTTATTGTAAATGACATAAATCACATTTATTGCAATTGTTGTTACCAAAAATCACATTTATTGTAATTGACATAAATCACATTTATTCAATTAACATAAATCACATTTATTGTAATTGATATAAATCACATTTATATAAATCACATTTATTGTAACAAATCACATTTATTGTAATTGATATAAATCACATTTATATAAATCACATTTATTGTAACAAATCACATTTATTGTAATTGTTAAATGGTGACATAAAATTTTAAAAGTCGAATTTCGAAATTACACACTACGCAGAGGTAGCACGGGGGTCCCGCTTCCTTGGCGGCTAGGGCTTCAACCTCTCAACCCTAAAACCGCAAGGCCCGTGAACACTTCACGTTGCAAGGAACGGCGGCTACGGTTTCAACACTTGGAACCTCAGCCGCAACAACATGAACTTTTCATGTCTGAAACCCCTTAACGCCACCAACACAGAACTGAAAACAATCATGTTTAACATCAACATTTGACGCCATCGCAGAACATAATAAGGATTCAGAACCAACGTACATATCACATACATACACAAACATGCAATAGACGTATATATCATATACATACGAAAATCACAGAAACAAGGTTTCGCAAACCAGATGCAAACGATTTTCAAAACAATTTTCAGAAAAACGATTCACATTATAAACATGTTATCATACATAACAGATAAACCACATAACAGAATCATGGTTTCGCAAGCGGCTCTGATACCACTATTGGGAATTTGCGTATAAAAAAAAATAAAACAGCGAAAAAATTCCCATCGAAGGATCCATGCGAATGGTCATGATTCATGATTAGAAAGTTTACCTCTTGAAGCGATGGCTGTTGGTTGAAATTCGTCTATCACGAACACCGCACGAACGGTGTCTCCAGAGGTATCCACACAAGCGGACTCCGTGAACGTCCAACGTCACGAACCTGAAGCGTCTCTGTCTTGCAGTGCTAGCTTCAAAACCGAGGCTTACTGTTCACTCTTACTCTCTCTGTGCGGCTAGGGTATCAACCTTGTGTCCACAACAACTTAAGTGTTCTACTTATAGTAGCGCCTCCTTAAGTGAGTTAGTGAGCAGCACTTGACCTAAGCCCATGTACTATGCGCTAGGCCCAATAGAAAGTCCAACTCTCCTTTTAATGCTTCTTTTAATCCGCTCTTATGTGTGTGACCCTATAGGTTCCCAAAACGTTAGTAGTAATATTAAATCCCATTTAATATTACAAACGATGTGCTATCTAGCAATACATCACTGCTACCTAAGTAGTGAGAAAGTCAGTGATTTGACGAAACCTTTCTGTGACAAATATTCATGTGCATTATTATCCCTTTGTCCATATATCTATATTGAACACAAGGCATAGAATGTGTCACCCTTGTATGGTTCAATATCATGTTCCCTGTTACCCGAGTAGACTTAACAACAAATGAGGTCAATATCTCATATTGACTCATTTCAGCACGGCCATGCATTTTACAGTCTCACTCTATCAGGGGGCCCACATATATTACTCCTGTTATGTAGGAGGGACAAATTCCATCTAGGTCACTCACATCCCTCTGTATGGCTCGTGGTATGCCCAATGACCGTCTTTATAATCATCCTATTACAGATGACGTTTGACGATATTAAAGCACACGACTCCTCATGTAGGGATCGTAGTGATTTCAGGTCGAAGGATTGCATACATGTTGACTCACCGGCAAGTGTACCGGGTCGTCGCAAGTAATAAAAGAAACACGGTAAGTAATTACCGAGGTCGAACTCAGGGATTGGGCTACCAATTCGACTAATCCGCGGGAAATCCGATACGTTCGGTCAAGTTACAGAAGAAGGTGGTTGAGAGAGAGAAGATTAATATAAGAATTCAATTAACAAGTCTAAATAAACTAATTAACTAAAAATCTGAAAACTAAAATGTCCAAGGTCACAAATCCACCTACCCAACATGTATACCCAAGTGATGATGAATTCCTCCCTAGGTTCAATTACAATGTCAACCGGGACCCCTAAATTCTCCTAAATCCACTCTCGTGCTCATTAGGACGTATTCGACGATTGGATTAATTACTTACTAGGTCTCATAATCCTAATCTCGAATTCGGTTAATTCTTGTTCCCTATATGGTTGCACCGATCTCCTATTCACTCTCGTGCAATACTCGACCGATGAACCTAATTCAAGTTCTAAACGTGAATTGCTGACTAAGCCTCATCAACGTTAACAAGTCAATCACACAACACATATGATCAACACAATCAAGTCAGAATTAGAAAACAAGAATTGAATTAAAGGAGAAAGACATACATCATATAGAATCTACACTGCCATGGGTGGCTTCATCGTTCCCTCGGACGAGGGGATTAGTTCCTCATGCTCATAGACAAGCGATCGGACATAATCACCATCGTAAAATAAAAAGAAACCAGAAAAGGAGACACAGCTCCAAGGAGAAATAAGGATTCGTAACTACTGCCCTAATCTAAGTGGAAAACTGCCTCCTCAAGTTCCTCCCCCTGATAATCTGATCTGCAAAAGCCTTTAAATAGGATTCCTGATCTGCGCTCGCTCGCGAGGCGAGCATCCTTTCGCGAGGCGAGAATTAAAATTGGCGCGCTTTCAATTTGAACTCTCGCGAGGCGAAAGTGTGTTCGCGGGGCGAGTCTTCAATTTCAGGCTGTGACCTTCATCACGGCTGGGCCGTGATGGCCTCTGACTTCCAAGTCTTCATTCACTCGCGAGGCGAGATGTCTCTCGCGGGGCGAGTCTTCAAACCTCAAACTGTTCACGGGCGTGGTCTTCATCACGGCTTGGCCGTGATGGTCTCTGTCTTGCAGGTCTTCATGATTCGCGAGGCGAGAAGAGTCTCGCGTGGCTAGACAGAAATGTTGACTTTTGCTGCTTTGTTGACCTTCAGTCTCGCGAGGCGAGAATACACTCGCGGGGCGAGTGTCTCCAGACTTGCAATTTCCACTGCTTTTCGACTTTCCTTGACTCCCGGAGCTTCACTTATTTAATCTGAAACAACAAAAGCACCCACAAGCGTAACTCTATTCAAAATAACCTAAAAACTACACAAAAGACGCAAAACGAGTCAAAGTCCAACTTAGGAACAAAACAAGGCAAATTTGGGCGAAAACGAGAGTGAACTCGAATAATTTGCACAAAAAACCTAGTTCATCTAGTCATAAAACTAGATAAGCCAGAGGCTTATCAAAATACCCCAAACTTAAACCTTGCTTGTCCCCAAGCAAGCTTAAAACTCAAAAACGACTCAAGACTTGGCAAGCCTAAAGGAATCAATCGATTTCGCACAAATTTAATGCAACTTTACAAAACAGTTTTTTTTTTCTCCAATGATCTCCCCCCTACATAAATGTAATCCCCACATTCATTTACTTTAAACCATTGAGAACTTCATCATTCATGCAATCATTAGTCAAAGTTGAGGATCAGAGTCACACACAAAAGGAAGATCACCTATTCCAAACAATTGCCTTCCTCACAAGGGTATGTAAAATTTCACTCATTCGCTCAATTCGTCAAGGCTTTCAACTTTTACACTCAATTTCACTTATCAAGAGCACTTCCCATGAATTTGATTTTCATCTCAAAAGTAATTCCCATGAAAACATGTATGCAACATCAGAAGGTCTTTTAAAGGCTGTAATGGGGCCTGGCTCAGGGTAGGATAATGAAGGATATTTAGGCTTAAGTCCCTAGGAACTAAGAGAGCATGAGCATTAAACACATTTTCCACTCAAATTCCTTTTTCCATTTTTCTTTTTGTCTCGGGTGACTACAGCCTTTTTCCTTGCTAGTCTTTTTTTTTTTCCTGTTTTGCCCCTTTTCCTTTGGCAATTTATTTTGAATATATATATATATATTTTTTATTGCCTTGGGTTTCAACCTTCATTTTTCTTTTTCTCACCCCAAAATGTCATACCTCCTTGTAGCCACCCCAAACTTAGTTTCTCACAACCTTTCTCTTGCTCATTTCCATGCTCTCCTAATCCTAAGATTGGGTTAACATGGTTTTTCAGATTTTGGCTCGTAATGTAGGGTCATCAAGAAACAATAGGTCAATTGGGCTCAATTTGGCTAACTAGGGAACATGCATTAGGGATGGTTCTTTTCAGGCCAAGTAGTTATTCAAAGAAAATTGCCTAAATCATTTGATGCAACAAATAAACATGCAAACCATATAGAGATTCAAGCAAATTCGGGAAAGTGCAACTTAACAGTGATTCACACATTCAAAAACAGAGTTGGAGGCTCAAATTCCTCACCTGGACATTTTGCAAATTGTTTGACCGAGATATGATTCCTAGTGTGTGCACCCCCTCACCCCAAACTTATCATAAATCAAGTTATCACAACAAAGTTCTCAAAGTTCAGTTTTCAATTTTTAAGTGGGGATAAACTTTTCTATTTTTAGAACTTAGGGGAAATCATCAATGGTCAAATAATTTATGCAATCAGTTTATGCTAAATTCAATTAAAATCCAACAAGCTTGCCGACTCGACATTCATACAACAACTCTTGATCTTCTCAAATTATTCAAGAGCGACAACAAAAACAAAACAAAAGTTAGGAGAAGAGAGGGATACCTAGCTTGGGTTGCCTCCCAAGAAGCGCTTGTTTAACGTCCCGAGCTTGACTTATTAAGAAGCATCCACCTGGATCCCATAGTCTGTGGTACAGAGGCCAAGGGACGCTCATCATATCAAATCCTCCACCCGGATCAAATGGTAATTGGAGTGGAGATCGTAGCAGCAATATGACCTTATCATCCACTCCACCCGGCCAAGTGTGTGAAAACTCCATTGACCTCTTCAATTATGAACTCACTTCCTCTCGGGTCAAATGGTGTTTTCACGAGGAAGTGTGCTAGACAAGTGGGAGGGTCTAATTTACCGGTGTCCACACATGCATGCAAGCCAACATATTTATTTAACGCATCAAAATCAGGTTGCTTGGCAAGCATGGTGAACTCCTCTCCCACCTTATTTGCATTTTGTTCTCTACCCCCTTGCTCCGGTGCCTTGTCCCTTGCCAACTCCTCTTCCTCTGGTTGCTCTTCCTCAACATGTGGTAGTTCTTCCTCAACTCCCTGAGAACTAGTTACATCCCAGTCATATCCCAACACCCCACTGCTTCTAGTTGTTGTGGCATCGCATAGGTTCTTAGGGTGGTTCTCGGTATCACCTGGGTGAGTGTCTAGGAGAGGCTCATTTAGTTGTTTTGACAGCTGGGCAATCTGCATCTCTAGATTCTGAAGTGCCATCCCTGTATGAGTTGCCAACTTGTCAATGGCTGCGTTTGTATTGATTGACACTTTCTCAAGTGTCGCACTCAACTTCTCAAGAGCCAACTCCCAAGGTTGTGGTTGCCAACTCTGTTGAGGTTGTTGTTGCCAATTTTGTTGAGGTTGTGGCTGCCAGGCTAGACCATCGTCAGCATTACTCCAAGCAAAATCCGGATGGTCTCTACTCATATCACCCCAATACTGATTCTGATTCTGATAGTTGTTCTGGGGCACGCTGTCATTATGCCATGGTTCCACATATACTTGAGGGAAGTAGAACGTACAACTCCAAGTGTCATGGTTCCCATCACAATACTCGCAACCCGGAAGCATTCCTTCGTGTACCTCGCATACAAAACAAGGCAAGACCAAGTGGAATCAAAGAAGTAGAGAGATAGTAGAAAATAAAAAGAAAATAATAAAAATAAAAATAAGAACAAAAATAACTTAACCAAATAATCAAACTCCCCTAGAATCAGAAAAATTGGTTGTGCCAATCCCCGGCAACGGCGCCAAAAACTTGTTGACTCACCGGCAAGTGTACCGGGTCGTCGCAAGTAATAAAAGAAACACGGTAAGTAATTACCGAGGTCGAACTCAGGGATTGGGCTACCAATTCGACTAATTCGCGGGAAATCCGATACGTTCGGTCAAGTTACATAAGAAGGTGGTTGAGAGAGAGAAGATTAATATAAGAATTCAATTAACAAGTCTAAATAAACTAATTAACTAAAAATCTGAAAACTAAAATGTCCAAGGTCACAAATCCACCTACCCAACATGTATACCCAAGTGATGATGAATTCCTCCCTAGGTTCAATTACAATGTCAACCGGGACCCCTAAATTCTCCTAAATCCACTCTCGTGCTCATTAGGACGTATTCGACGATTGGATTAATTACTTACTAGGTCTCATAATCCTAATCTCGAATTCGGTTAATTCTTGTTCCCTATATGGTTGCACCGATCTCCTATTCACTCTCGTGCAATACTCGACCGATAATCCTAATTCAAGTTCTAAACGTGAATCGCTGACCAAGCCTCATCAACGTTAACAAGTCAATCACACAACACATATGATCAACACAATCAAGTCAGAATTAGAAAACAAGAATTGAATTAAAGGAGAAAGACATACATCATATAGAATCTACACTGCCATGGGTGGCTTCATCGTTCCCTCGGACGAGGGGATTAGTTCCTCATGCTCATAGACAAGTGATCGGACATAATCACCATCGTAAAATAAAAAGAAACCAGAAAAGGAGACACAGCTCCAAGGAGAAATAAGGATTCGTAACTACTGCCCTAATCTAAGTGGAAAACTGCCTCCTCAAGTTCCTCCCCCTGATAATCTGATCTGCAAAATCCTTTAAATAGGATTCCTGATCTGCGCTCGCTCGCGAGGCGAGCATCCTTTCGCGAGGCGAGAATTAAAATTGGCGCGCTTTCAATTTGAACTCTCGCGAGGCGAAAGTGTGTTCGCGGGGCGAGTCTTCAATTTCAGGCTGTGACCTTCATCACGGCTGGGCCGTGATGGCCTTTGACTTCCAAGTCTTCATTCACTCGCGAGGCGAGATGTCTCTCGCGGGGCGAGTCTTCAAACCTCAAACTGTTCACGGGCGTGGTCTTCATCACGGCTTGGCCGTGATGGTCTCTGTCTTGCAGGTCTTCATGATTCGCGAGGCGAGAAGAGTCTCGCGTGGCTAGACAGAAATGTTGACTTTTGCTGCTTTGTTGACCTTCAGTCTCGCGAGGCGAGAATACACTCGCGGGGCGAGTGTCTCCAGACTTGCAATTTCCACTGCTTTTCGACTTTCCTTGACTCCCGGAGCTTCACTTATTTAATCTGAAACAACAAAAGCACCCACAAGCGTAACTCTATTCAAAATAACCTAAAAACTACACAAAAGACGCAAAACGAGTCAAAGTCCAACTTAGGAACAAAACAAGGCAAATTTGGGCGAAAACGAGAGTGAACTCGAATAATTTGCACAAAAAACCTAGTTCATCTAGTCATAAAACTAGATAAGCCAGAGGCTTATCAATACACCATTGTCACTATGAGAACTACTTATGGCACTCACATAACGCTCCATGTAGTGTTCTCATGGTGGGTCAATCCAGTACATCATTACCTTAATGTGTACCTATGTGGCAACTTGATATCTCATATCTATGACCCGTGAGATGTGGTCATCAGTCTGCACACATAATAGTCTCAATTGTATTATTATTGTCCTTATTAATAAAATACTTGACTACGGATATTTAAGAATAGGATTTCATTGTTCAATAGTGTCTCACGATCAAATCATATACTTGATATTCTATTAAACTGAAATCTCTATTCTAAGGACTTTATTATGTTTAAACAAGTAACACAATAAACTGGAATGCTTCATATCATATATATATAATAGCAAGATACAAATGTAAGTCTAAAGAAATACGCCTCTAGGGCTTACACCAACAGATGCTGCCATTGAAAATTCAACAGTTCCCAGCTTTGGTAGAGAAATGAACAGTATTAGAAGGTCGTGATCGTGGTAGAGCGATTCAACAGGGGAATGGCGGACTGATTCGCAACAATGAAAATTATGGAAATGAAGATAAGGGAGATGAATCTCAACCAAGGCGAGGACCCTATGACCACCATATGCAAAACACTACTCCTATTGATAAAGTGCCCTCACAGCAACGACCCCCGGGATGCTTCCGATGGGGAGGACCACATCAAGTTAAGGATTGCTTAGCGAAAGACAACCGTCGGTGTTTCCAATGTGGCAAGATGGGCCACATATCTCGGGATTGTACACAGAAAGTGAAGCCCATTCTTGTTGGACTTAGGACAAGTGGAGCCGGTAGAAGGCCACAAACAGTGAGAACACAGGTGATAAGATCTCAGACCAGTGGGAGAGTTTTTTCTTTGAAGGGAACTAAATTCTCTCGATTTTCCAATCAAACCTAAGATATGTTGACTATATGAAAACACCTGTTCCATCTTTATCTTTTGACTTGACATTTTCCACACCCATGAGTTATTCTTTGACACTCCTCCTAGAAAGTTTAAAATACCCTATTGTTTTAGAAAATAGACAGTTTCTTGTGGACTTTGTCTGTTTGTCTATACAACAGAACTATATTGTTTTAGGCATGGATTGGCTTTCGGCTAACAATGTGGTGCTAGACCGTTCAAATAAAACCCTTCATTTTTTCGAGGGATCTGGACTATTGGCAGTCAATAACGGTAGATTGGATGAAGGATGACCAAAGGATTGCGTGGTGTTGTTTTCCTTGGAAGACAAGGAGTTTCCGAAAGCAGAAGCGCTGCCTGTCGTATGCGAATTTCCTGAAGTTTTTCCGAATGATGTCTCAAGATTACCACCTAAGAGGGAGAGGACCAATATCGATCGCACCTTATCAAATGTCCACAATGGAGTTAGCAGAGCTTAAGAAGCCACTTGATGATATGCTTAAGAAGGAGTTCATCTGACCAAGTGTTTCACCGTGGGGAGCACCGGTGTTGTTTGTAAGGAAGAAGGATGGAAGTTCAAGGCTGTGTGTGAACTACCAGCTTCTGAACAAGGTAACAATCAAGAACAAGTACCCATTGCGGAGGATTGATGACTTGATGGATCAGGTGCGGGGAGCAGCTGTGTTCTCTAAGATAGATCTAAGGTCTGGGTACCATCAGATCAGAGTGACGAAAGATGATATACTAAAGGCTGTTTTGTGTATTGACGACATTCTTATCTACTCTTCGAGTAGAGAAGAACATGTAGGGCATCTTTGGGTTGTACTTCAAGTGTTAAGGGACAAACAACTCTATGCCAAGTTGTCGAAGTGTGAGTTCTGGTTAGACGAAGTACAATTTCTAGGGCATGCAGTCAACAAAGAAGGGATAGCTGTGGATCCTGCTAAAGTTGAAGCAGTATTGAATTGGAAAAGTCCTAAGACGGTGGGCGAAGTCAAGAGTTTTCTTGGACCGGTAGTTTACTACAGACGATTTATTGATGGATTCTCGAAGATTGCGTTGCTGATGACGAAACTAACGAGAAAGGGAAGGTGTTTGAATGGACCGAGAAGTGTAGGGCTAGTTTTCAAGAGTTGAAAAGGAGGCTCACAACATCTCCAGTGCTAGTCTTGCCAGATCCGTTAGCACCGTTTGATGTGTACTACGATGCGTCACATTAAGGACTGGGTTGCGTTCTCATGTAAAATGGAAAAGGAAGTGGTGTATGTCTCTAGACAGTTAAGAGTACATGAGAGGAATTACCCAACCCATGACTTAGAGTTGGTCGCAATAGTGTTTGCGTTGAAGATATGGACACACTATCTGTATGGTGCTTAGTTCACAGTGTGCAGTGATCATAAGAGCATGAAGTATTTGTTCGAACAGAAGGATATGGATGGAGTTTATAAAGTATTATGAGTTTGATCTCTGGTACCATCCTGGAAAGCAAACGTCGTAGCAGACGCTTTAAGTCTGAAATCCTTGCAAGTGTCTGCTATGATGATCAAGGAGTCACTACAAAAAAAGGTCAAATAGCAACTGACAATAGTGACCGAATATTTTAGGTTCAAATAGAGACCAAAGCATCTTTTGGATAGTCTGTAATAATGTATTCAGCGACCGAAATTAAAGGTAGCAACCATATCGGTCGCTATTTCGGTCGCTAAACTATTGATTTTAAAAGTCAAACTTTGTTGACTATATAGTGATCGATCCTGCGACCGATATTATCCCAACGGTCATATTCTAATACATTTTGCGACCGATTTTGTTCGGTCGCTAACGCGCACATGAAATATTTAAAATGGGAGCCTTTTAGCGATCGAATCCTATTCAGTTGCTAAGTTAATAAATGAAAAATTCAAATACAACCAACAGCGACTGATTTTGGCGATCAAAATTAAAAATTGGGAATGGCTACCGATTTAGTGACTGAAATATCGTTAAAACTAAAAATCTCCAATTCGCGAGCAACCCCCCTTTCTTCCTCACTTATGCGTTTTTCCTTCTCTCTTCCTCCACCAAGCCCCTTGCCACCACCTCCTTGTCTCCGGCAACCACACGCACAGCTCCGGCCACCATGCGCACCGCGTCACACCTTCCACCACCTTGTCTTCTCCCTCGGTTCTCTGTTCCCTCAAGTCTTCCTCTCATTTCTCTTCCTCTTCGCGTGATTCCGACGACCGCATCACCACCGCGTCCCACCTTTCATCACCGTGGTACTCCGGTAAGCTCTCTTCCCTCTCCTATATTTTATTCCTCTTCTCAACTTCCTGCATAACAAAACAACATTAGTTAAAGACGGTTTAATTAATTTTATTTTTGTATTAAAATGAATTAATGATTTAGTTACATAAAATCAATTTTTAGTTTGATCTCTTGTTGCTTACCTGATTTGAGCATGGGTGTTTTCTAGATTGAAGTATTTGGCCAATTCTAGGTCGAACTGACTAGCTTGAACTGGGTCTTGTGGATTGAAGGTTGTAGTGATCTTCTGTTGGGGTAATGTCAGATAGTGATGACATGAGAGGATCATACTCATAAAGGAGATCATGTGAAGGGTGGAGAAAATTACAAGTTGGGTCAAAGTAGGGTTCAAAGAAGGTGTTTGGAAGAAAGAAGGTTTTATCTAAGTAGGGAAATAGTTCTTCTTATGTTGTTGGTTCATGGAAGTTGGTGATGTTGATTAATTCTGAGTTAGGAGTAGTTTGAGGAGTACTGTCCCAGTTGAAGTAAGTGCTCAATGCCATGATGACAAAACCTGCATGGCTACAACAACAAAACATAGTTAAATTTAATGGAAACCAAAATGATAAGAGCTAGTTAAGAGAGAATGACAATGACATGAAGTTTTAGTCAGTACAAATATGTAGCTAGAAAATCTTATAGATAGATAGAGACCTGAGAGAAATAGAGTGAGAGAGAGTGCAAGAAGAAGCTTAGAGGATATGTTGTTGTAAATTAAACGTGATATGGTGAGAGAGAAGTAAAATATTGCGGAAGACTGTGTTTGTTTGTATTGAGAAGCAAAAGGGTATATATGTTTATGAAAACTACATAAACTGAATTTATCCACACCGCCCTCATCCTCGGTTTGTGGGTTCAGATAATTCTAGGTAAAATTTTAAGACCTTGTTTCTGGTATTGTCCTTGTTTCAACATTACCATGGTAGGTGTTGGTTCCAGGAAAATTCTTGTTCTTGTTATAATGCCAAACTGACCTAGCCTCCATGTACACTGTGAAAACATGATTAAGCTTAGTGCAATTCATAGTGGCCTTGTTGGTAGGCATTAAACAAAGTTTCGGTTAATCAAGAAGAAGAAAGAGCTACTGATGTTTGAATGGTGTTTGGTTAATTCGGGAGAAGTAGTTGGTGCTGTGTTGATGACACTTACATGTCCTTACTACCCACATTGTAGTTTATTGTGATTTATCTGTAGCTAGTTAAGTGATTAGTGCTTTATAAAATGAAACTTGGAAGTGCTTCTGAAATGTTGAACTGTTTGTAGGAAACAATTTTATTCAGGATATATTTACCATAAACTTGTGAATTGAAATTAATCATATATTTTTGAACAGGTTGTTGAATTTAATCACTTGCAGCACTTCTTGATCTTTATCACTTTTCATTATTTGCTGGGAACTGAGGTAAGATAACTACATATTTATTATGCATTGATTTGTGTGGTATAAATAATGTGTAATGTCAAGTTGTGTTGTCTGTTAGTGGAGAGCAGAGCTCGATAGGATTTGTGTGCAGATAATTTATCGTTTATGCTTGTGTTTGCCAATATATGTTGTTTATTAGTTGAGAGCGGAGCTCAATAGGATGTGATCCTGTCCGAAAGGTGGGATGCTGGTTGTGTGCTGATAATTTAGAAGTTATGCATGTGTTTGACAATTAAATGTTACTTATTAGTGGAGAGCGGAGCTCAATAAGATGCCTGCTACAATATTTCATCTAAGTTTGTATTGATTTATAATGCAATATATATAAGCTCAACTATGTTGTAGTATTTATAGGTTAATGGTTTTATTTTCTGTACGTTAGAGTTAATTATTAATTTACAAAAGCCTTAGTTTCCTATTTGAGATTCATTATTCATGTGCATGTGTACCTTCTAAAGGTACACATGCTCATTGTATTGAATTTTGAATTGTCCAAGTAGGACAGTTTGAGAAAAAAAAAACCTTTTTCACACTCGTACAATAGTCATTTCCATGTTCAATTGTCGAATATACTTGATGAAATCTCGGTCTAATGCATACGAGCAGGTGAAGAATTGAATCCATACGAGCAGATGATGATGGATCATGCTGGACCCTCGGTTGGTGTTGCACTAGAAGAAGATGGGGGAGAAGATGGTGGAATGGGTTCCCAATACATAGAGGAGAATCCGAATCCCGAAGCTCAAAGATTCTATGATATGTTGAGTGCTGCACGATCTCCGTTGTGGGAAGGATGTCGGGAGTACACGGAGTTGTCGATGTGTATGGAATGTTTGAGTATCAAATCTGACTACAATATGCAATAAGGCTATTTTAATCGCCTCGCCATGTCAATGTCCAAGGCGTTGCCGGAAGACAATCAGATGCCTACTAGTTTTTATCATGCTAAGAAGTCTATGGAGAATTTGGATCCGGGGTGTTTGAAAATTGATTGTTTCCCGAATGGATGTATGTTGTACTATAAGGATGATTCAATGGAGAGCATAACATGTTGTCTATTTTGTGCTGCGGATTGGAATAAGACCCACTAGGAGGGGCATTGAGAAGAAGACCGCTCTAAAAAAGATGTGATACTTTCCGCTCGTGCCAAGACTTACAAGATTGTACTCTTCGATGGCCACTACAGCTCACATGAGGCAGCATAGTGAGCATGAGAGGAATCAAGATGTCTTGTGTCATCCATCGGATGGAGAAGCTTGGAAGCATTTTGATAGGGTTCATATGGCATTTTCGGACGACCCTCTAAAAGTCTGATTGGGGTTATGTACGGATGGATTTAATCCTTTCGGGCAATCTGGAAAAGCATACTCTTGTTGGTCGGTTATCCTGACTCCGTACAATCTTCCCCTGGGGATGTGCATGAAGCGGGAGTTTATGTTCCTAATAGTCACAATTCCGGGTCCGTCTAATCCAAAATGGAAGATTGATGTGTACTTGCAGCCGCTGATAGATGAGTTGACAATGCTGCGGATGATGGTGTGTTGACATATCACGTATCTTTAAGGCAGAATTTCATGATGAAAACAGCTTTGATGTGGACGATCAACGACTTTCCCGCCTATGGGATGATGTCGGGTTGGATGACCGCGGGGAAGCTTGGTTGCCCAATATGTATGGAGCGATCGAAGGCTTTCACGCTTAAAAACAGTCGAAAGATCTCATATTTTGATTGTCACCATCAATTCCTTCTAGAAGATCATCCTTATAGGAGGAACAGGAAAGCATTCAAGAAGTGTCGTGTAGAGACAACACCGCCTCCACCACGTTTGTTTAGTCCTAATGTATGGCGGAGAGTACAACACTTACCGCTCGTCCATGAATCCCAAGGAGAACATATTCCTGATTATGGCGTCAAGCATAATTGGACAAAACAAAGTATATTTTGGAGGTTGCCGTATTGGAGGACACGCCTACTCCGTCACAACATTGATGTCATGCATACTGAGAGGAATGTGTTTATGAATGTGTTTGACACTGTGATGGACATCAAGGGGTGGACAAAGGCTACAAATAAAGCCCGATTGGATCTGGCTGAAATTTGTAATCAGAAGGAGATTGAGTTGCAGGACAGTGGTCGTGGCAGACTTATCAAACCGAAGGCAAGTTATACACTAAGCGAGACACAGAAAGTAGCTATCTGTAAGTGGGTTAAAGAACTAAAGTTATGCTTCCAATCTGGGTAGATGCGTTGACATTAAGGAAGCAAAGTTACATGGAATGAAGAGTCATGATTGCCACGTGTTCATGCAACGGTTGTTTCCAATTACGTTTGACGCATTACCGAAACCAATTTGGAACCCACTTGTTGAGCTTAGCCATTTTTTCAGGGAGCTTACGTCGACAACACTAAATGAGAATCAATTAAAGGATATGGAAGTTAAGATACCCGTTTTGTTATGTAAGCTGGAGCAAATCTTCCCGTCGAGTTTCTTTGATTCAATGGAACACCTTCCAGTTCATCTACCTTACCGCTGGATGTATCCATTTGAGAGGTATACAACATCTTCTATTTTACTTGATACATATTAAATTCAGGAACATGAAATTGTAGTTTAGTTTTCCTTAAAACTAGTAATTATTTGTATGTATCCATCTTTAATAGGTTCACGCACTCCCTTAAATACAAAGTCAAGAACAAGGCACGAGTGGAGGGTTCCATTTGTGAAGCATACTTAGTAGAGGAGACTTCCACTTTTGCCTCTTATTACTATCCAGACGAAGTTGACACGAGAAGGACAAGGATGCCTAGAAACATTGATTCGAGCGAAGGAAGTTCAACTAGTCCTCCTATATCAATATTCAACTATCCGGGCAGATTTAGTGGCAAACCAAAAGGATATTTCTTGGAGCAGCGTGACATTAATGATGCTCATCTGTATATCCTTCAAAATTGTGAAGAGGTGGAGCCATATTTACAGTAAGTTTCTACAATGTCTAAGGGATCTCCAACCTGACATTTTAACGATCAGGTTGATCGAGAAATTACTTCTCACTTTTATACGTGGTTCAATAAATATGTAGGTTAAGCATCTTCATTTGTTGCGGTACATTTTGTCTACTTAAATATATAGCATGTATAAGAATAATATAATATTCGATTTTTTAGGTACTAGATCTAGTAAACAATGTTTAAAATCCATTGTTGACAAATTTGGCATGGGGGCCTAACAGATGGGTTGCATCATGGAATACTTACTTTATAAACGGATATAAATTTAACACAAAAACATGGAGTGAAGGAATGCAGTCGTGTAACTATGGTGTTTGTGTGCAAGCCACTGATGGCAATGTAGTGGATGATTTCTATGGGGTTCTAACTGACATCCTTGAACTTGATTATACCGGTTTCCCCGTGATGAAGTTGGTTCTCTTCAAGTGTGATTGGTTTGATCCTACTCTTGATGGAGGGACAAAAATCGATAAAAAATATGCTATTGTTCAAGTTATGCTATCTAGTAGGTATAATAAGGCGTACGACCCATTCATTTTTTCACAACAGACAGATCAAGTTTATTACTCGCCATATCCCGAAGGACATCAAGGCTGGTTGGGTGTCATTAAGATAAAGGCTTGCATTACAATTACTGATAATGTAATCAACCAGCCTGAAAAAGATGCTCCGTACCAAGATGATGAGTTTTCAAGACCCCACGTACCGTTGTAAATTATACATGACATTATTGTTATTTCTCTGGCGGACATTTCCGGCAATGGGGAAGAAGTTGAAAGAGAGTTAATGGATCAATCTGAGTTGGACGCATCTAGTGAAGGCACATTACAATCAAGTGAGACTGATGAGAGTGAGGGTGAATTTAGTGACGGAGATTCTACTTAGGTAATTTATTTATGTCATAATTCATTGTGTAATGCTCATTCTACTTAGGCAATTTATTTTTGTATTATTTACACTGTGGTGTAATCATCTTTTCATTTTTTTTTACACAGATGGCAGATTCCTCTAGAGGTAAGGGCAGCGTGGTGGTCGTCGTGGAGGTCGTGGCAGAGGTCGTGTTGCGAGAGTCCCTTCGCCGGCCGACCTATAGACTTCAGATCGAGACCACCCTGCCAGCATCTCTGTGGACGGGCCACATCAGGGTGATGGAGTTGCACCCCTTACCCAGCCTTATGTGGTCGGGACACAGGCTGCACCGTCATCATCCACACCTATGCCAGGACCATCATCATCATCGGGGTAGGCGAGCCGTGGTCCATCCGACAGGAGGATTCTTCTTATCCCTAGGGGGGATAACGAGTATGCTAATTTAATTTTTAATATACAAAGTATCGTTAATTTTTAATGCTCTAATTTTGCTCCAGCTTTCTGCCCGTGAAGGGGCCTTCTGATTCGATATCGAAGATCCTGCAACGCAAGTTTGATAGTCCATGGCCTACATGGAAGGCCGTCCCAGGGGGCCATAAGGATCAGTTGTTTAAAGAGTTTAAGGTAACAATTTATTAAGTTATTTAAATTATATTTACATTATATATATATATATACACAAGAATTTCCTAACAACTGTAAGTTGCAGAAAGAGTATAGGTGGGACGCAACTTTAGAGGGGATCGACAGGGACATATTTGAGCATAAAGGCTCACCGGTCATGAAGAATCTGACGAATAAGCTGAGGAAGGGTAAGAATAAGGGGAAGTGGGTGGATCCTGAGATCAGGAGGCAGCTGGACCAGTACTGGGCTACTGAGAAGTTCCAGGAGATCCAGGCCACAACTCGGCATAATCGAGCTTCTGATGGTAGCGCATGTGGGACCGGCGCCTCTAAATCAGCCGCCGCCCACTTCGATGAGCTGGTAATACTTAAAACTTTATTGACTTAGTATACTATTTCATGATTTTTCATTTTTAAATATTCTTATGAATTTATGATTATATTTTTGTGTGCAGAAAGCACAGAAACAACGGGTCCCCCACTGCTATGGAGTTGGTGGAGATGATGAAGAAGTTGAAGTCGGGGGCATGGGTCAACGACAAGGCCCATAACTATGCTGTAAGCAAAAAAACAACTTAGTTTATACTAGTAATTTTTTAGAATTGATTTGTTAATATTGATTATAATTTTAACTAAATATCTTCATCTATACTTTGCAGGTGGGCTTCAACGAGAAGAAGGATGATGCCATATCACGTGCCACAAAGTCATAGGATGAGGCCTTGACTGGTGAGGGGCCCCGCTCTTCTGTCTCTGTCGACGATAGTGCCATTTATTTGGAGGCCATCGGGGGAAGGAACAAGAAGGGGCACATGTATGGCCTCGGACACCTGGGAGGCAAGTCTATCGCATCATCCTCAGACACGCCTGCTCCTTCCTATGCGGATACCGTCCATCCGGAGCAGTTCAACCAGATACAGGACACCATCACGCAATTGAACACAGCTTCCGGAGAAGAGGGAGAGAGAGAAGTAGATGGCGAACCAGATTGCACAGCTGACTCAGGCACACCAACAGCTGATACAGACGACCATCGAGCAGGGCCAGACACTGCAGTTGGTGTTGGAGCAGATGAGACTCCAGCCTCCAGTTTCTCAGGGTGATGCTCTAGCGGTTGTGCCGCCTGCTGTCACTCCTCCAGTTCCGTCGCCTGTTACTGATGATGCTGCTCTAGACGACGATGAGATGGTAGACGTCGATGAAACGAACGCTGAGGATGATTGGGTTCCTCCACCGCCTCCGCATCATGATTTATTTTACTATATTTTTTACATTTCTAGACGATTATTGTATGACACTTCTTATTTATTTATATATTGACTATATATGTTTTATAATTGTGTGTTTCATTAGTAATTTAGTTTGGTTGATCGTTAGTACTTTTTTTAATCCTTAAAAAAATTATTTAATCAATTAATTTTTTTTTAAAAAATTATTTAATAAATTTAATTTAAAAAAATAAAAATATAAAAAAACACGGTTAGCGACTGAATTAGCAACGGCCAACTCAGTCGCTACACTGTAGTTATTTAAAAAAACAAACAAACTTTATGGTTTAGCGACCGAAACATCGATCTCTAACTTGGTTTCTGTTAATCAACATTAGCGACCGAGTTTGCGACCGCATTATCGGTGGCCAAACTTGGTTACCATTACAATGCGACCAATTGAGTAGTGACCAAGTTTTATTCTCTAGCGACCGAAGAATCGGTCGCCATTTCGCGACCGATTAGAAATTTCGATCGCTAAAACCTTAGCGTCCAGGGTTTTAGCTACCCCATGGATCGGTCGCTAATTCGGTCTCTAAACTGAATAGCGGCCGAATTTTCATGTTTAGCGACCAAATTTGTCGGTCGCTAAACAGTTTTTTTTTTGTAGTGAGTTAGAACTGATCAAGCTGTTCAGAGACATGAATCTTGGGATAACGGAATTATCTCAGAACAATATAATTTTGGGAATGGTCACTATTACTAGTGGATTCCTAGACTTGGTTTGGAAGAAGCAAGCAGAAGACCAGTACCTCCAAAAGGTAAATCAGATGATAGAGGATGGAAGAACTGTAGAGTTTAAGCGAGAATGCTTGATGGAATCATAAGGTGCCGGAAGATAGTAAAGTTAAGAATCTGATTTTGGAAGAGGCAGACATGCAACAATAGTATCTGCATTTGTTTGCTTAAGGTAACTTAATTTAAATTTCGAGGACGAAATTTATTTTAAAGGGGGTAGTAATGTAACACGCCGATTTCGTGATTAGTGTTTAAGGAAGAGATTAAGGATATTTAAAGACTTAATCGTGTTCTTTAGGTGTTAGTTAGCTTGCATTTCAAGTTTGAGGAAAATCGGAGCTGAAACGGGTCCGGAATGCAAACAAATGCAAACCGAGCGATTAATTGGTCGGTTAATTAATTAATTGAGAGTTATAATAATAAATTAGGTCGGGATTGAGTAAAAAAGATTTTTAGGTGTAGCCTAAAATAATATAGGAGGATATCCCAGCAGTAGGTTACATAGGACAATAGGAAGAAAGCACCCAATTGTGCCGATGAAATAACACGCAGTGACACATGTCGTGACCAGGAGGAAGGTAGCCATGGTGGCACCACCTCACACTCCACTAACATATCCTAATGACACCTATCTTCCACTACCCTTGCATCCATGACACCTAAAATACATGCATGACGCCTAAAATGCATGCATGATAGTTGTACTCCACTAAAAATAAAGATAATAATAATATAATTCTAACTAATTAATATAAAAGCAAGTGAATGATGAATGTAGGCCTTTTCTCATGTTCTTCATGGCAGCTTGAGAGAAATTTATAGGGTGCGGAAAAATGGAAGCTTGGTCAGCCATGGTTATGGTACTTTGAAGCTTGGTTGAAGCAGTCGCAATGAAATCATCACTATACATTATTCAACCGTTGGATCGTCCTACAATTTTATATGAAGGTTCAAGACTTGTGGGTCTTCATCTCCATCGATAATAATTTTGAAATCAAGTCCATAGTTGGAGATATTCAGCTCGTAATGTGAACCTGGATGGTGAGAAACTCAACCCGTGTAACTTCTAACCTGTCACCATAGAACAGCCATTCGTGATTCGTTCACCGTTGGATTGGGCTGAAAATTTTGGAGGAGGTTAAGAACAAGTATTTATATGCTATCACCTTTCAATTTCTTAATTGAAGGTCTGTAGATGGAAATATAGAGCTCGCACAGTCGCCCGTTTTGGGTACATTTCCCTTGGATTCTTGAGCTCACTCTTGAATCCGACTTCCCCTAAGTCCAGTCGTTGTTATCATTTGTGGACATTGTTGGAAAGAGTGTCGAGGCTCGTTTTAGTAGAGTGGACACATTCGAAGCTTTTAAGGGAAAGCGTACAAGTCTGTAAGGTGGGGGAAAGGACCGCTGTCTTCAAGGAGGCAAGAGTAGTTTAGAATACAATGATATGCATAGGGATCCTAAACTCTACTAGAGGTTGTGTAACCAACAACACTTAAACCACAATGGTGGCTACAGTGGAGTAGTACCACCCAGGGTTTAAGCATTGTGGGTTTAGCAACAGTAGGTTGATTTACTGTTGATTTGAGGTTGTATGTTTAGTATGATTATGTTTGTTGTTATAATATGTTTGATAATATGCTTGACGTTGTTGGTATGCTTGATATGTTGTATGCTAACTTGCTTAGTGTTGCTGTACATATGTTTATGAAATTATTTGATTGTATGCTTGAGATGATAACATGCTCTACCTATTTTCATATGATAACTAATATGAGTAATATCAATATGAGGTAACTTGTGAAACTTGTTTAGTGAGCTTTTAAGAACTGTACTATTATATTAGTACAAAGTAAAGGGGAAATAGCATGATAATTCCCATATAAAAGGTGAGGTTAAACAATTCTAATGGATTGTACCAATTGATATATGCTTTTATAGTATAGCTATTAGTGTGTGGAAGAGAGAGCATTATCAATATGACACGAATGAATATACCTTTAGCATGTCACCAACAACGACCACAAAGGCATCTTGGGGTATATGTTCAATAGAATCCATTTCCCTGTTTTGGTTAGGACCTGAAGACCCTTAACTTCATTTTGGCATACAATGGTTAAGGCACCTTTGTCAGTGTGAGGCATCACGCCACATTCACGACCTTCGTTGCTTTCGGGAACTATGTACTTTCTCATAAGTGTAGTGCTTTGGAAGGTCATAACCCTCTAGAATCATCTTTAGGACGAGGAAATTAAGTTCAAGCATCTTTGAACTCGTGGTCTTCAATGTGTCACTATATGTCATCCCCAGCCCAAAAGAAAAAACAAAGAACATAATCTCCACCATAACTAATATTATTTATTCAAACTCAATGAACGATGCAAATAAAAATTACAAAAAGTGATTCCAAAATAAGTCTTGGAGACTTAATTGAGTCGGTGGAAAATGGATCCCCTACAGTTGAAAAACACACATTCGTGCATTCATTAAATGTGTACCATTGGATTAATCATTAAATATATTTGAGGGGATTTAAGATATTAATCTAATGGTGTATATTTATAGTGAACGTGTGCAAATTTCAACTACAGGGGATCCGAGTCTGAGTTGGCCTCAATTCAGTTATAAAGGGTGTGTTTGATTTACATTGAGTACTGAACAAGGAGAACAGCACAGGACAAATGTTTGAGTCACAACACAACTCTTTATATCTTATATTTTTTTGTGGACAATGGACATCACAAGTAAAATAATGTAAAATTTACTCAAATCCTTTTTATAAGATATAATATTATATTAAATAAGTATTATATACAATTATGTTTATACAATAATAATTATATTTTTTATATATAATATAATTTATATACAATACATTTTATATTTTATATTCCGTTTTTTTATTTGATGAGAGAGAGAGAAA